>LR812537.1:33433444-34069694 GCA_903798195.1 Danio kyathit | reverse complement strand
AATATATTTGCGGTGGTAGCCAGATTGAAACACACCTTTTATCCACAGCACATATAAGTTGGTTGTTTGTTATATGCAACAAACAAAACATAATTTGATTTTAACATTATTTTTAGTATTATCTGTTTTAAACTTTCTCTTTTCAATAGGTTAAAGTAAAAAAAAAAAAAAAAAAAAACTGTTGAAATTATTTTTAAAAATCCACTATTTCTCTTTTATGCTATTCAGGAGCCATGTGCACCCACTGACAGGTCAAATCTGCTTTTCTCTTTCTCTCATTCAAGTTCAGGTTGCTTTACTGGCATGACATTTGGTACAGTATTGCCAAAGCCTTTTAGATGTATAAAATATGTACGATATAGACATCATCAAATTAATAAAATATACAGCAAATGAGAAATAAATGACAGAATTATCTAAAAATTATAATAATTACAAGAATAATGTAAATTTAAATAAGACAAATGAGTTGATTTCACATTTCTAATGGTGTACAAATATTCTGCAGCCAATTTAGATGTAATTTCGTCCTCTCCGAGTATTTAGTAAAGTTTTTCTGAATCGTTCAGATTAAAGAATTAATTATTTAATGTCTCTCGCAGTGTGCATAAAATTAACGACAAAAACGAAAGCAAAACCAAACCCCTGACATTTTAGTAAATTTAGAAATGCCAGCCGGACCCAAAAAGGTGCAAGTCTCTGTGGGTCTGCAGAGCATGTGAGACTGTTTGTGGAAGTGTTGACAGTTCTCGCGCACACAGAAAAAGCAGTATGAAACGAGTAAAGGAGGGAAGATTTTCCACTACTTAATCGCTCATGGATGTTTGTTTATATTGGGCGGATACAAAAAAAAAAAAAAAAAAAAAAAAGTGTAAAAGGTTGATAACAATAGTAAAAAAAGTGTGTCAATAAATATACTTAGGAGGCCTTTAATATACCTGGGCAACCCGCCCAAGTAAAGTCTATGTGTGGGAAGCACAGTATTTGCTTTTCCTATTACGGATGTCAATCATTACAGGCTTTAAAATATGTTATTTCTATCTTCTGTGTTCAATAGAACAGAAAAAAAAACTCAATCTGGTTTTTACATTTACTCAGTCAAGTAGATGACAGAATTTTTATTTTTGGGTGAACTGTCCCTTTAAGAAACATCCAAAATAATGAATATGCTTGTTGTTTGCACATATATGCGATAGTATTTTTAGCAGTTATATATATATTATATATTATAATAGCTTAAAGGAGTTAAAATAGCACTAGGAATTCCTCTGTTGCAAAACAAATAATAAATCTGTTGCTAGAAAATGATTTCTGATACCTGTAATGAACTGTAATGCAATAAACAACATGGCAACTGTGATGCTGTTTAAGGATTATGCCCATTTTGTCAATAATCTGTGTTGCATTTATATTTTTGATGAACCACACCAGAGTTTTTAAAATTACTTGAATTAGTTTTTTTCAGCTTTTTCCCTATTTATTGTAATGAACCAAACAGTTCAGATGCAGGACTCATCGTGAATGATGTAATGTTGCTAAAGGAGAACATTTACGAGTCGATTCCATCACCACGACACCAGACAAGCAGTGTGAGATTACACAGCCGAGTGAAAGAGGGCACGCAGGAAGTAACCTGAGGCCACTGGAACCAATGCAACCAGTTAGAAAAGAAAGGGGCTGATATTAGCAAAACAACAGTTTTTTGGTGGATCACCCATTTATTCAACTGAAAAATAAAAATTATGCTGCGAAAATTACAATGCATGAGAAGAAAAACTTTTTTTACTGTTTTGAGGATGTTTCCAAAATATCCCCCCAGTTTTGAGTCTGTAAACGTGTGGAATACAAAGATAAAAAAGCTGTAAAAATCTGAACGATGATTTGAAAAAGCATGTTACATAAATATCAACATATGTACATCTCGCACTTGGAAGTGTTGTGGCACTGGTAAATCATGAAGGAGGGTCATCGCCGTGAATGGCCTTATATTTAGCCATTTCTTCAGGAAAAACCTTTCCCAGTTCAGAAATGAGGAGACTTTTAAATTTCTGGAGGAACAAAAAGAAAACCACAAAATATTGTAAAGAAAGTAGGATAAAGTTCTTTAGATTGTAATAATAAAAAATCATTGTTATTCATTTACAGCTGAAACGTAAAGCAGTAGAACGGTCTGGCATTTTGAAGTATATTAGCTCAAATAGCTTTCAGTATATATAAACATGCAAGTATATTTTTCAAAGAAATAGATTAGTTTCAATTCATAAGCTCATTAAGAGTCACAAAATAAAAATATTTATCAGTTTTTATTCTGTGTTGGAAAGAGAAAAGACAGCCCATTTGCAAAAGAATGATGACAGTAATAATAACTCTTGTAACAATGAATATCTCAACAAAGAAATTAATGATGCCCTTTTGTAACACACAACCCCTCTGCTGGGACTCTAAAAATAGACAGGCATTGACAGTAATATAAAAACTGAACTCTAGGGCTACATTTACAAGACAATGTTCAAGACAATGCACTGAGAGACAATAATAATTTTTCAAAAACATAGACTTTTTAAAAGTTTACAAAAGTAAACCCTCAAAATGATTTTGCTATATATATATATATATATATATATATATATATATATATATATATATATATATATATATATATATATATATATATATATATATATATATATATATATATATATACACACACACATATACACATACACACACTCATCGACCACTTTAATAGGTACACCTTACTAGTACGGAGTTGGACACCCTTTTGCCTTCAGAACTGCCTTAATCCTTCGATTGAACAAGGTACTGGAAATATTCCTCAGAGATTTTGGTCCATATTGACATGATAGCATCAGGCAGTTGCTGCAGATTTGTCGGCTGCACATCCATGATGCGAATCTCCCGTTCCACCACATCCCAAAGATGCTCTATTGGACTGAGTTGACTGTGACTGTGGATGCCATTTGAGTACAGTAAACTCATTGTCATGTTCAACAAACCAGCCTGAGATGATTCGCGCTTTATGACATGGCGCGTTAATCTGCTGGTAACAGCCATCAGAAGATGGGTACATTGTGGTCATAAAGGGATGGACATGGTCAGCAATAATACTCAGGTATGTGGTGGTGTTGCTCAATTGGTACTAATGGGCCCAAAGTGTGCCAAGAAAATATCATTACACCAATACCCTGAACCATTGATACAAGGCAAAATGGATCCACGCTTTCATGTTGTTGACACCGAAATTCTGACCTACCATCCAAATGTCGCAGAAATCGAGACTCATCAGACCAGGCAACGTTTTTCCAATATTTTATTGTCCAATTTTGGTGAGCCTATGTGAATTTTAGCCTCAGTTTTCTTTTCTTAGCTGACAGGAGTGGCACCTGGTGTGGTCTTCTGCTGCTGTAGCCCATCCGCCACAAGGTTTTATGTGTTGTGCATTCAGAGATGCTCTTCTGCATACCTCTGTTGTAACGAGTGGTTATTTGAGTTACTGTTGCCTTTCTATCAGCTCGAACCAGTCTGGCCATTCTCCTCTGACCTCTGGCATCAACAAGGCATTTGCGCCCACAGAACTGCCGCTCACTGGATATTTTCTCTTTTTATGACCATTCTCTGTTAACCCAAGAGATATTTGCGCGTAAAAACCCCAGTAGATCAGCTGTTTCTGAAATACTCAGACCAACCGTCTGGCAGCAACAAGCATGCCACGTTCAAAATTGCTTAAATCACCTTTCTTCCACATTCTGATGCTCAGTTTGAACTGCAGTAGATCATCTTGACCATGTCTACTTGCCTAAATGCATTGAGTTGCTGTCATGTGATTGGCTGATTAGTAATTTGCATTAACGAGCAGTTGGACTGGTGTACCTAATAAAGTGGCCGGTGATAGATAGATATATATATATATATATATATATATATATATATATATATATATATATATATATATATATATAGCGATATGAATACAATTTCACTAGATGACTTGAAATTTATAATTTCAGATTGATTGGGATGATCCTGTACATCTGCATGAAATATAATAAACATTCTACAAGCATAGATAAAATCAATAAAGAAAAAGATACCAATTAAATAAACAGCTATTTTAATGTTTTTCTGAGGGGTCTTACCTGTATTCAGGTATACAGTAATTGAATAATCTAATGTAAAGTCTGAATGTACTTTATGTATAATCTAATGTAATGCATAGTCTATGTTGTAAACAATTCTATACAATTATTCTTTATTTACAAACAGTACAAATTTTTTTGACTGAATGCTTTTAAAATCCTCATACAAAAAAAGACTTGCAAAATGATCAATTATAATCAACATTGCATATTCTGTAATGTGACTATTGTGAATGATCACATTGTGATATCAATGCTGAAACTTTGAATTGTGCAGCCCTAAAATGCACCTTGAATGACAAAGCTGAACCAATACTCACAGTCAAGGTGTCAATCTTTCCCTTGACTTGTTCATTTTTAGCCAACGCTCTCTCCAAGCACTCCTTGGTGTAGAGCTGAGGGTTACGACCCTGATCAATATACCTGCGGGCAAAAGGGAAAAACATCAATAATCAATAACAGTTATTTACGTTTTTGCACAGATGTGACATCTAATATTTTTTGAGCAGTTTGGTATTTGAATAGGTTGAGAATGACTAAAAGATCTGATGACCATTTATAATTATTTTTAATATGTTTTTACAGTTAAGGGCATATAAAGTACACTACCGGTCAAAAGTTTGGGGTCAGTTTTTTTTATTAATGTTTTTTTTAAAGGGTCACGAAACACCTAAACACATTTTTTGAGCTGTTGCCAGTCATATATGTGTCCCATGCTGCTATTAACACTATTAGGACACATATATTGCACTAAAAAGTGAAAATTGGTTGTTTTCGAGTTATTTTGAGCAAATTCGTTCTTCCGGTTTGAAACGAATTTTTGAAGCTACGTCATGGCCATGAGATACTTAGGTGTAAATCCAGCCTGGAGAGTGGCTGTCTGTCCTTTCGAGAACATTGTGGCGTATGTGAGTGTGCGGCATTAATTCATGACAAAGACGTGCTTCAAACCAATCAGCGCGCTCTATTGTGTATGATGCGAAACTTCATTAATATGCATGATAGCTCCGGAGACTGTTTACAGTGTTCAGACGGCAGAGAGACGCCACGTTGTGTTGCCAAAACAAGTGAAAGAACTAAAATTTGGAGACACAGATCGTCAGTGTTGCAACGAAGGTTTTGTTTTCATTTTCCCTCTATGAGAGAGCTGCTGGAATCACGTGTGGATTACAGTGCACGCGACAGAAACGCGTTTGTAAGGAACATTTTTTACCCGAGAGCTTTTCGCATCTGGAAATGATGAAATCCGGATTTGCCCCTCATCTTCTTTTAATAAAAAGACACAGTTCCAGTTTGATTGTCTGTCTACAGATTTGGTAAGTGTGTGTGATCAATGCCCTTTGTTTAACCCAGATTGCAAAGTTAGTTTGTATTGTCAGCAGTGCTCTTTCAGTTTTTAAAGACATACCATAGTCAGAAATGACTTAGTTACTAAGTTTACAGTATGTTAATATCACTGCAATATTACAGTACAATATTATAGACTGAAAGATCCGCTGTAAATGCTGCTCTCCGAGTGTAAACATGTAAACACAAACTATTCCCGTCGTGCAGGATTTTCGCCGCATTTTGTGACAGGATAGTCTATACACACACGGCTTTCTGACGCTACCTACCGAGTACATAAGTTACAAAGAAATGCGGAGGATTTTTTTCTCCCATTCGCCGTGCGGTATCTAACATACTGCGTCTGTGTGTTTGTTTTGCCTGTGAAAACTTAGCGCGTGCCCAAACGGAAACGCCCTTCTTTGCAAGTCCTTCCCTCTTTCCCTCCCCCGACAATCCCACACTCCCAGAGCTGGACACGCCCACTTTCCTGACTTTTTTCAAACTAGAGGTGTGAAAACACCCTGCTGAGACAGGGGGTTTCGTGGCCCTTTAAGAAAATTATTCTGCTCAAGGCGGCATTTATTAAATGTAAAAAAATTTGTAAAATTGTTAAATAATTATAAAAATTTTAAATAACTGCTTTCTTATTGTATGCGTAATATAAAAAATATAATTATTATTCCATTCATTATTGCTTTTATTACTATTACCAATAATAATAATAATAATAGTAATTGTTAATTAGATTGATTTCTGAAGGATCATGTGACTCCGAAGACTGGAGTAATGAAGCTAAAAATTAATTTTTAAAATCACTGGAATAAATGATTAAATTAAATAATAAACTACTTATGAACAGTTATTATATAGTGCAATAACATTTCACAATTTTACAATTTGTACTGTATTTTTCATTAAATAAATGCAGCCTTGGTGAGCAGGATGAGCTTATTTTAAAACATTTAAAAATCCTACTGACCCCATACTTTTGAGCGGTAAAGACCATTTTGAGGGATGTAAACAAAAACAATTTTTCCAACGTATTTCCTGTTTTACATTTTTAATTTCTATGGCATCCGAGAATCCAAAAAGAGCCACATATTGATAAATAATGTCATGAAAGCTGTTTTAGCATTAAGTTATGATTGAATTGCCTCGTTACAGTTATGAAATAGTTTGATAACAAGAAGGAAATGTTCATGGGCCAATGACATGACCACATTGAAATGGTCTAAGCATAACTTACATTATTAATTGCAATACTTACTCGAACACTTCCAAAGGTACGTTGATATCATGAAGCTGCTGTCGACATTTCTCAATATCCTGAAGTCCTGTTATCATAAAGTTCCTGAAAAATAAATGACCAAGTGATTTGCTTTCCAACTAAATGAGGCAATACTACTGGTGATGAGGCAGCAAATGCAACAGCTGAATCGTCGCCATTATTTGCTAGGAATTCTTTGTTAAAATCCAACACAAGGGTTTGCGTTAGTATTACAAAATAGCATTGTAACTTTAACTCACAGTTTCTGGTTGAGTCCTGTTTGACTGCTGGGCTGGAAGTCGCTGACGATAATTCCGAGCTGTCGTATGTTTTCGACGAATTTTTCGAGGTGCTCCTCGAGGTTATCGAACTTCTCCGCCATGGCGAGGTGAATTTAACGTAAATGTAAGCGTACGGTTGACTAAATGAGAATAAAACTGTATAATTATTGACAAAAGATGGTCATCCGCTCACGTAGCGTAGCTCCCATGACAGCAAACTGCTTTCCGGCTGCCTTCCATCCAATAGTGTGCGAGAATGGACTGTCACCCTGGTAACAGAGCTTTCGTTGTGCTGTAAAGCATATCGAAATGCTGCAAAGACACTGTTGTAAAACGTTCTAGAAAGCATCATCAAGAACCATTATCTTCTTACGACCCAAGGTTTTTTTACATGCATTTTTTATTTCTCTTTGCTATTTGGGCTTATTGAAACCAAATTAGAATAAAAATCTAGGTATCATCTTTTGATATGATGTACTTTTAGAGAAAAATGATGTCCATATATGTGGACTTGTGGTCCGAATTTACATAAAACACTTTTTCCCGAATTTTCTTTTATGCAAATTTAACATAGAACATAGAACTAAAATGTTCCCATTTTGGACAGTTAAAAATAGGGTTCGGGACATTTCATATGCTGCAAAACAGTTGCAGGATGACACTGCATGTCTGTAACAAAATATAAAACATTCAAAGTATTTTAAATAGCCCCTTAAGAGCTAAAAATGTGCTGTCCACGTATGTGGACACTCTGGTCCTAGGAGGTTATGGTGTAAATTATTCAGTGGCCGAGACTATATTAAGTTAGAATGTAAAACAAAACAACATATAGACAATAAAATGCATTGGCTGATGCCATGCTCTGCTTGTGCACTGACTTGTGCAATGCAACGTTTAAAAGAAGGTGGTGTATTGATTTGTTTGCAGCTTATGCATCGGAAGCTTAACCCTTTCATCACAAACACAAGACAAATACGCTTTATTTATTTATTTATTTATTTATTTATTTACTTAATGGAGAGAAACCAAAAATACATATGTTACTGTGATATTAGATATGGATAGATAGATAGATAGATAGACAGACAGACAGACAGACAGACAGACAGACAGACAGACAGACAGACAGACAGACAGACAAACAGATAGATAGATAGATAGATAGATAGATAGATAGATAGATAGATAGATAGATAGATAGATAGATAGATAGATAGATAGATAGATAGATAGATAGATAGATAGATAGATAGATAGATAGATACTGTAGATAGATAGATAGATAGATAGATAGATAGATAGATAGATAGATAGATAGATAGATAGATAGATAGATAGATAGATAGATAGATAGATAGATAGATAGATAGATAGATAGATACTGTAGATAGATAGATAGATAGATAGATAGATAGATAGATAGATAGATAGATAGATAGATAGATAGATGGATGGATGGATGGATGGATGGATGGATGGATGGATGGATGGATGGATGGATGGATGGATGGATGGATGGATGGATGGATGGATGGATGGATGGATGGATAGATAGATAGATAGATAGATAGATAGATAGATAGATAGATAGATAGATAGACAGATAGACAGATAGACAGATAAATAGATAGATAGATCTATATATATATATACACTTTAAGTCAGATTTATTAGCCCCCCTGTTTATTTTTTTTCCCCAATTTCTGTTTAATGGAGAGAAGATTTTTCAACACATTTCTAATCATAATAGTTTTAATAACTCATTTCTAATAACTGATTTTTTTTTATCTTTGCCATGATGACAATAAATAATAATTGACTAGATATTTTTCAAGACACTTCTATACCGCTTAAAGTGAAATTTAAAGGCTTAACTAGATTAATTACGTTAACTAGGCAGGTTAGGGTTATTATGCAAGTTATTGTATAATGATGGTTTGTTCTGTAGACTATCGAAAAAAATATAGCTTAAAAGAGCTAATAAATTTGTCCTTAAAATGGTGTTTAAAATATTAAAAACTGTTTTTATTCTAGATGAAATAAAACAAATAAGACTTTCTCTATATGAAAAAACATTATTAGACATACTGTGAACATTTCCTTGCTCTTTTAAACATCGTTTGGGAAATATAAAAAAAAAAAAAAAAAGAAAAAAAAAAGGGGGGGGGGGGGGGGGGGGGCTAATAATTCTGACTTCAACTGTATATACGTCAAACTCATAATTATCTGATAATTATGTGCTCTTCTTTTACCCTTTTTTTATTGTGTTATTGCTGTATATAAAAAATATCCTGTTGGCTGTCATATTTTGGAATATATTGTTGTACATTATTTTATATTATTAACAAATATGAAATATATATAATATAGGAATGAATTAAGATGCAACCAGAGCCTAAAGGTATAGAAATTAGATATTAAAAAAAAAATTATAACAGGAAAAAAGGTGTGTTTGGGTGAAATGCTTAAAAAAATAGTACTAAACACAGAAAAACTGACAAAAGTCTTAAAAAAAAAAAACATCTGAACAATGATTGTAGTAACCAAAATTGGAATAAGTCCAGTCCACTTATTAAAAAATTAAAAATTCGCTTTGCGCTGTCAGCACATCACCACCTCAAGTGTGCATTATTGTTCTAATAATAATGTAATGCCCTGTCATCAATCATTTCTTAACTTTTCCCTGTCAAGTTCAGAATATGAAGAGTTCAGATGCAAAAACCCGTCTGAAAAAAGTGAAATTCCCATAGAAAATTAGCATTTTTCTCAGACTCGTATGTTTATGTCGAGTTATTTCATTTTAAAGACCATGAAAAGAACTCATTCTTTGCCATAAAATTGAAATTACTGAACTTACACACAGGAGCCGGAAAATTTCTGTTGGCATTTAGAGGTTTTTGCTTCATAAAGCAGCTACAGCACTGGGACTCCATGGAGTGATTTCTAAAAATAATCAATTCTAATGTGTGAAGAATCTAGAGTCAATTACAAAGTTCAGAATTGATTCCACAAAGGGGAATCAAGTCTTCTTTCAGTGTTATTTAAGGTTTCAACTATTTAATAATTTGACTCTCTTGCTGATCAAAAATCACGTGCTAATTATTTATAGATAGGCTTACATTTCCATGAACAAATTTGGATGATATGCTTCAATGAACTGGTTCAAATAACCATGTCAGCAATTCACTTATACCATGCATAATTTCTAACAGCTGGTGTTCAGCAAGTCATGCTGAAAAATCTAAAACTATATATAAACTATGTGTACTGCTGATTATTACCTTTCATTTGGTGTTTGTTGAATTCTATGTGTTTGTATGTAAATGTATCAATGTATGTATTGTTATGTACAGTATACAGGTACATAATACCTTTAGCTCCACTCTGAATATATAAAAGATAACAAATGCACTACATGAAGGGTTTTTATATTTTAATCCACTTTTTCTTTTTCCCACATCGAAATACTCAGAATATGTCCATTGATTCCCAAACTAGGAATCAGACATTTTTGGGACTCGAACAGCCCTACTCCATTGTCTCCCTCTTAAGTGAGTTTTTTAACTTTACCAATCCACACAGTATTTCGTTTTAGTTTCCATGGCAACATGACAAGCTTCAAATAAGTATTTTTCCAATTTGTAATTTTGACTTGAAATTCTGGCAGTTACATTGTTATAAACCTGTTATAAATTCTGTACGGAAAGGTACTCCCAGGAGCACGGAAATAATGGGTTAATAATCATTATTATTTTATTTATCTCATCCACCAGTATCCATACCAGCTCCTCCTCCTATTACAGGATAGGCTGGTGGGAGTGCCTCACAGCCATTGCCAGTCTCTAATTGGACGGCTTGGAAGTCAATCACATAGCTGTAGTCACTCCAGCAAACAGTGATCAGGTCAAGGGCGGGATTTGTTGGAATACTGGTGTGAAGAAAAAAATAACTCGTGCAGGACCCTCGATTACTCATTCCGTCCAGGTACAGCGGAAGCCAACCGACCTGAGGTGCTCGGCTCCCGTTATTCTCGTGTGCGTGCGCCAGAATATCGGTTGACTTCGAGCGACGCTACCGTGCCTCCTGCATCAGCCGCGGCTGTGCTTCATAGGGAATTATAGCAGCAGGAATGCGCAATAAATGATCGCTCTTATGTTTCAGTGCACTCGCGCAGGGGAAATGATGCATTGAGGACCGGCTGCTTTGCGGGCGTTTATCTTCAGAGCTTCATTACATCCACCTCGAACGGCAAACCTATACAATGGCTACTCTTTTGCGCAAAATCGGACTCATTCGGCTGCACGACCGAGACACGGAGGACCCTAAGCATCACCACCAGGGCTCTTTGAAAGGGACTAAAGGCAACCAGAAAAACAACAACACGAAGCACTGCAACACCAGCAACGAGACCAACAACATCCTCAGCACGCCCGAAATCAAAGCCAGGCGCTTCGACGTGTCCGGCAAGGACAAACCAGTCGTCAAACAGGACAAACCGATCAAGGACACGAAAGAGAAGCAGCAAACGGCGGGCAGCAAGGCGACGAGCGGCTCCGTGATGCTCCCGCCGGCGGCGAACCGACAACACTGCACCCAGGTGCGGACGCGGAGGCTGATGAAGGAGCTCCAGGAGATTCGTCGGCTCGGCGACAGCTTCATCACAGTGGAGCTGGCGGACGATAACCTCTTTGACTGGAATGTCAAGCTGCACCAGGTGGACAAGGACTCTGCGCTGTGGCAGGACATGAAGGAGACCAACACCGAGTTCATACTGCTGAATGTCACCTTCCCCGACAATTTCCCCTTCTCTCCTCCGTTCATGCGCGTCCTCACGCCGCGGCTGGAGAACGGATACGTGCTAGACGGAGGCGCGATCTGCATGGAGTTATTAACGCCCCGCGGCTGGTCGAGCGCATACACCGTCGAGGCCGTGATGAGGCAGTTTGCTGCCAGTCTGGTGAAAGGACAGGTGAGGATGGGTTATTGCCATAGCAGCATTGCTTTCCTCACATCTCATGTTTCTTGACGCCATCCTCCATTTTGGCATCGTCGTACAGGTGAATCGCATGAAGTCATTAAATACGGGTCCATATGATAATGCCAGTTACATATACACTGCGCGTGAATGTAATAACACCGTGAACATGTTCACCTTCATTTTGCTCTAAACATGGTTTAGCGTTTGTATAAAAATCGATCAAATGAGATCATTACATCTTTTACCATGCAATGAAGGTAAAAATGGTGGATGAAGCTGGTGTGTGCGGGTGTGTGTTCCATTATTTTGGAACAACATGGGGTCGAATTGTCATTTATGGATGATTTGTCTTCAGCAAAAAACAGTTCTATAAAGTGGAAACATTTTCTTATCATATTCTTCACACTATGAAAAAAGGTTACTATGAAGAATTGGTCACAGAAAAGTTCTTTAAGGGAACAAAAATGGTTCTTCTATGGCATCACTGTGAAAATGCTTTCATGGAACCTTTATTTTAAATTGGCTGTTTTATTGGAGATCGTGAACATCCTTGATGTGCCATTAGAGGTTCTTCTGGTCAGCGTATTGGCATCATCCATTAACTTAGCAAAGCAAAGTCCTATTGAGTATATTGAAGTAGTAGTACACATTGGGTCTTATAAAGTACCAAAAAAATATTTTTACATTGCAATAGCAGGCAGTTAAACCCATTTTGACACTTTTTTTAGATATTACAAGAAAAATTGTTACCAAATATTGATTTCATGATCACACAATGGTTGTGATGCTGTTATATAGGTTATTTCATATAAATGAATAAGGATTCTTTATCATTTTTATATTCAGTCTGAAACCATACTGTCCCACAGAATCCCATTTTTGAGATCTGCAAAGCAAAATGCTCCAGAAATGGTTCTGCTATTGTTACAAGCCATAATTTGCTGCTATTTCAAACCACTTTTCTTAAGAGTATATTGCAGTCTGGATCTTGATTAGTAATGTGATTAGATGGGCTCTGTAGATGGATCACATCGGTCATTAAGATAGTTCTGTTCTAAGGATGATTGCGAAGACCAGCGTGGGTCATGGGAATGGATGAGAATCCTTAATGAAGCTAGAGACTGGCCATTAACCCTCAGCTGTAAATCTGAGAGAAAAGACCTGTTCATCTACCCTTACCTCAACCTGTCAAGAGCTCTTAAATGCCAAATTCATGATGAGCCTGAGGCAGTGGTGACTAGATAACCATTTTTCCCCCCAAATGACCCAAAGCACTCTGGGGTAATTACCATTTTAGCTGCCGCTGACACAACAGACCCCCAATTAATATGCAGCTATTGTATTATAAGAAGAAACGACAGGCCACATTTTGCTGCAGAGCATTCATGGTTTATTGCCTTTGGTTATAATACTTTTAAAGTGAATAATTCCTCTCTTAGTCATTTAATTGTTTATAAAAGGCTCCTTTTGATTCTGCGAGGACATGATGTGCTTTGACAGTCATTTAAATGGTATTTTCTTTTTTTAAAAATTTAGCTTCAGTTTTCAAAGATTTTTCTCCAGGCAGTCTTCAAACATTTGCTGATTTTTAAGGCTCTCTAAGTCAGAATCATCACAAAATAACATAAATTAAAATTAATAAAATAAATTAAAAATCAATCAAACTGTATTAGACATTTAACAAAATGTCGTAAATTGGAAATTAAAGGAACTGTCATGTGCCATCAAGCCCCCTATTTAGAGTCTAGAACTGCTATGTGTCATTAAACCTCCTATTTAGAGTCTAATTCCCTTGTATTTTTAATGATCACCAACAATATTCCTGCCATTGGTAATTTTACATACCATGTCCTTTTTGCCTTAATACGATAAGCTGCATCAAACAGGCGTACGCTTCATGTGATGCTATGATGCAAAGAGCAACACTGGCACATGTTGGTTACATAATCCCTACCGTCTGTGGTGTCCCAGAATGCACAGAGTTCGAGCGCGACCATTGACTGATCTCCATTCACAGGATTACCCATCAGGCATTACACACGGGTACAGCGCAGTGCTCGATACGCACCAAACCAAAATAGCGCAGGGAGACATGGGTGATGCCGCTAGCATGCTGCAGGGAAAACGCTGATGCGAATAACCTGGATTAACATTGACGCGGCTCCCTCCACCGGTGGCTCTCAAGCGTGAGAGAAACGATTTCCGAGAGAGACCGTAAACACAATAAAGCTTAATTAAGGCTCCATTGGTTCCTTTTAATCCAAAAATCACAGGCTATTCTGAGGGGATAAGGCAGGCTCATCTCGATTGAGCACACACGGTTACTTCTGGGCCATTAGATCTCATCCTGACTGATAGAGCCTGAGGGAAGAGCCGGCTATTTCGGTCTCTCTGTCCCTGCTGTCTTACATCAGCACTGGCACTAGACTGACCTCAGTCCTGGGGCATCTGAAAGCACATCCTTTTTGCTCATTTAGTGGATGCTGGGTTCGTGAGATCTCATACGTAGCCTGTAGTGGCATATTTACACGCTGGTGCTTTGCATGCTGAGCCCACAGAAGTTCAACCCAAGAGATTTTAATGCAGCTTGGACATCCTGTTCTGTTGGAAAGAACATTCTGCCTATAACATCTCACTCTGTTCTAAAAAAACATATTAAAGGAATACTATATATTTTTTGGAAACATGCTCTTTTTATAACTCCTCTTGAGTTAAACAGTTGAGTTTTAACATTTTTGAAACCATTCAGCCGATCTGGGTCTTTTACCTTAGTTTAGCATAATTCATTGGCTCTAATTAGACCATTAGTTCAAAAGTTTAGATAATTTTTCTATATAATGTTTTTTTTTTTCAGCGAGATGCTAATGGTCTAATCCAATTTAATGATTTATGCTAAGCTAAGCTAAAATGTTCCAGCCAGACTCTGAGATTGCAAAAATTGTAAAACTCAGCTGTTTAACACTAGGTGACTTGTAAAATGAGCCAATTTACAAAAAAGTGTAGTGCTTTTTAAGTTATTAAAGGGGCTATATTTAGAATTCAAAACCCCTTTTTATTATAACGATATTGGAAAAATCTAACATTGCAATATTTTTTAATTCTGCAATATATAATGTGATATTATTACAATTTCACCAGGTGAATTGAATAAGAGATTTTAATGCACTTGGACATCCTGTTCTGTTGGAAAGAACATTCTGCCTATAACCAAAGAGCATAGAATCACCAAAAGGCGACACTCTAGTGTGATTTGAGAAACCATTTTGGAATGAAAATTCCAATAGAACAACAGCATATTATAAGTCTGTAAAATAAACTATTAAAAGTGCTGATGATTGTGATAGTAAGTGTTGTATTGTCGTCTTTCAGGTTGTATCTCAGCTTTAATGCACTTTTTAAATAAATAAAGAAAAAACAAAGCAGCTGCTTGCCATCGCGACAGCAATAAGATCCAATAGACGGCCGATCGCTTTCACTCCAAAATGGCGGAATCCGGGGCTGTTGCTGGGCGCTGCTGTTGCAATGGAACGTTCTATCGAGTGTCGTCTCTTGGTCATTCTAAGCTCTTTGCTATAACCAAAGACTATAGAATACCAGAGACATGTCACTCGTATACTTTCGAATGGGGAAAAGTGTAACTGTCAATATGGCGAATGAAGCCCCGCCTTTCAGTACAGAAGCCAATCAGCGATCGCTATAGAATGACAATTCTCCGGGGGAGGGGATCGGACCAGATGTGAGTTTCTCAGATTTTGTGTGATACGAACATTTAGAAATGAAACTAATAAGACAGTTGTTGTTTAAATTTTTTTTTGGTTATAATATGAAATGAAATTGTAAGCTTGGCAAGTAGTTTTGGAGAATTTGATGTTTCCCCATTCAAACAGAATGCCCGAGCATACTGCCCGGGAGGCGTTTCAAAGATGGCCGCCGAGTGAAATGACTTGCCTTAAACAAAGAGCATAGAATCACCAAGAGGCGACACACTAGTGCGATTTGGGAAACAGCCACTAGATGCCGCAGCGGCCATTTTGGAATGAAAATTCCAAAAAGAACAACAGCAGATTATAAGTCTGTAAAATAAAGTATTAAAAGTGCTGATAATTGTTATAGTAAGTGTTGTATTGTCGTCTTTCAGGTTGTATCTCAGCTTTAATGCGCTTTTTAAATAAATAAGTAAATAAAAAACAAAGCAGCTGCTTGCCATCGCAACAGCAATAAGATCCAATGTACAGCTGATCTCTTTCACTCAAAAATGGCGCAATTCAGGGCTGTTGCTGGGCGCTTCTGTTGCAATGGAACATTCCATTGAGTGTCGCCTCTTGGTCATTCTAAGCTCTTTGCTTAAAGGGACTTTGCTATAACATCTCTCTCTTTTAAACAAACAACATATTAAAGGAACAATCCACTATTTTTTGGAAACAGGGTCATTTTAAAATCCCCCTCAAGTTAAACAGTTGAGTTTAAACACTTTTTAATCCATTCAGCCAATCTCTGGGTCTTTTAACTTCGCTTAGCATAATTCATTGGATCTAATTAGTCCATGAGCATCTCACTTGATTTAAAAAAAGTTCAGATAATTTTTATATTTAAAGATTTTTTTTAGCGAAATGCTAATGGTCTAATTCGTTTCAATGATTTATGCTAAGCTGAAATGTTCCCGCCAGACTCTGAGATTGCAAAAATACTCTAGGTGACTTGTAAAATGAGCCTATTTCCGAAAAAGTTTAGTGCTTTTTAAGTTATTAAAGGGGCTATATTTAGAATTCAAACCCCTTGTTATGTGTAGTAGGGCTGCACGATATTGGAAAAATCTAGCATTGTGATATTTTTTTATTCTGCGATATATTTTGCGATATTAATACAATTTCACCAGATGAATTAAATAACTATTTGGGAGGAATTTAGAGTTTTAGATTGATTGGAATGATTAGGGGAGTGCATAAAATATTATAAACAATCTTCAAGCATAGATAAATTCAATAAAGAAAAATATACAAAAGAGATTTTAATGCAGCTTGAACATCCTGTTCTGTTGGAAAGAACATTCTGCCTATAACATCCCTCTCTGTTTAAAAAAAACAACAACATATTAAAGGAACACTCCAAATTTTTTTCAACCCCCCTCGAGTTAAACAGTTCAGTTTTAAAATGTTTGAATCCATTCAGCCAATCTCTGGGTTTTTAAACTTTTTTTAGTTTAGCATAACTCATTGGATCCATTAGCATCTCACTTGATTTATAAAAACAAGTTTAGATACTTTTTCTATTTAAAAGTTTTTTTTTTATTATTGAGCAAGATGCTATTGGTCTAATCCAATTCCATGATTAATGCTAAGCTAAGCTAAAATGTTCCCGCCAGACTCTGAGATTGCAAAAATTGTAAAACTCAACTGTTTAACTCTAGGTGACTTGTAAAATTAGCTAATTTACAAAAAAAAGTGTAGTGCTTTTTAAGTTATTAAATGGGCTATATTTAGAATTCAAAGCCCCTTGTTATTTGTAGTAGTGCTGCATGATATTGGAAAAATCTAATATTGCGATATTTTTTATTCTGCGATATACATTTCGTTATTAATAGAGTTTTAACATTTTTGAAACCATTCAGCCAATCTCTGGGTCTTTTAACTTAGTTTAGAATAATTCATTGGATCCATTAGCATCTCACTTGATTTATAAAAAAAAAGTTCAGAAAAATTTTCTATATAAAGCTTTTTTTAGCAAGATGCTAATGGTCTAATCCGATTCAACGATTTATGCCAAGCTATGCTAAAATGTTCCCATCAGACTCTGTGATTGGCAGAATGGATACAAAAACTGTTTAACTCTAGATAACTTGTACAATGAGCCTATTTACAAAAAAAGTGTAGTGCGTTAAGTTATTAAAGAGGCTATATTTAGAACGCAGACCCCCTTGTTATGTGTAGTAGGGCTGCATGATATTGGAAAAATCTAACATTGCAATATTTTTTTATTCTGCAATATATATTGCAATATTAATACAATTTCGCCAGATACATTGAATAACAATTTGGGAAGAATTTAGACTTTTAGATTGATTAGGATGGTTAAGGGAGTGCATAAAATATTAAACAATCTACAAGCATAGATACATTCAATAAAGAAAAAGATACAAATTAAATAAACAGCGTTTTATTGTTTTCCTGAGGAGTCGAGCTGTATTCAGGTATGCAGTAATTGAATAATCAAATGTAAAATAATACTGCACAGTCTTTGTTTTATATATAATTCAATAAAATGAATTACCAATGGTAAAAAAAAGTTCCAAATGGTACAATTCGTTATGCCTGAATGCTTTAAACCCCTCACACAGTCACAGGCCTCAAAAAACAGTTGCAAAATGATAAATTATAATACAGACTCAACATATACTTGCCATGTGACTATTGCGTATGATCACATGGCGATACAAACATTGCTACAAAACAGCTCTTACTGTATTATCCTGAACAATATAATTCATTTAAGTATTACAGAATTAGGTATTTGTGCATAAATGCCACTCCTTTTTGATATTCCTGACAAAAGCTTCTGGAGACCTTAACATAAAAATCATTCTACAGGCTTTTATACAATAGATAATCTATGAAGTATTTTGTTTTATTACAAGCTGATCTTAAAAAGTGATGATTTTTCTTACATAAAGCACATAAAGGATGTCTATGCCTGTCACTGTTGCATCTATCCTTCTATTCATTTTTTAGGTCAAATCCTGATTGTTGGCTGGCATTTCGAGCATGCCAAATAAAAAAAAATAAGTTTATCTTGTCCTTAACACACTGGCTGAGTGCAGAACAGGCTTTAGGGATTTATGAGTCAGGGAGATATTTTCTCTAAATACATTTTATCTTTGCCATAAAGTGCCTTGTATGACCCACTATAATTTGTTTAATCTACCAAGAATAGAAATACCAAAATTAAGTCAACACCAAATTGTCCAAACAGACCATGTTTTTTTTAATGCCTTTCAACATTTATTTTAGAAACTACACTTATTGTCACACATTTTTTGTGTATGTACACATTTTTGTGACATTTCAGGACACAAATGTGTAGAATGACATGCATGACAGGTATTACAAGAAGCAGGTGAATTATGAGGACATTGATGATAAATCACACAGAATTAGGTTTTTTTTTTTTTTTTTTTTTTTTTTTTTCAAAAAGTAAAAGTGTAAAGTTTCCTGTGAGGGTTGGCTTTAGGGTAGGGATGGGGTAAGTCAATGGAAAATACTGTTTCATTCAATCATTCATTTTCTTTTCGGCTTAGTCCCTTTATTAATCTGGGGTCACCACAGAGGAATGAACCGCCAACTTATCCAGCACACGTTTTACGCAGCGAATGCCCTTCCAGCTGCAACCCATCTCTGGGAAAAATACTGTTTGTATAGTATAAAAACAATTAAAAACCTATGTAATGTCCCCATAATTCACAAAAACAAACCTGTGTGAGAGACATTTTCCATTTGGAAGCATGTATCTGATAACCTGAAATTGGATACATTGGTTTCTGCACATTTTTTTTTTTTTTTTATATTTGATAGGTTCACAAACAGGCAGACATCTTGAGATATTAGCAAAGAGCATGGCATTACTGCCTCTTTTCATACTTTGAAACCCTCACTTCAGGGGAAGAACTCGTTTTTTTTACTGTGGGATGCCGCAATCCTGCATGCATCATTGCATCATATCTATTCCCATTATCCTTTACCAGCGATCAAAATGGCTGAACCTGGTGTTAAAATGCTCTTGAAGCTTGTTTAAATAATTCAGCCTGAGGTTTTATCAAGCACAGCGTCTTGATTTACTGTGTCTTCAAAGCTCAGCGCAGTCGGCTTTGAAATTGAAAATTGGAAAACCTCAGAAAATGGAGGACCAGAACCATTTAATCATTTCCATCCATCATTCACACATCTTCATCTGCATGTCAGTTACATAATATATGAAAACACTCAAGAAAACAGGTAAATAAATTTAGTGTCACAATATATCTACACGCTTTCTCTCAACTTTGACTTCATAAACAGAGGTTGATTTTGATGGGTTTAATCAAGCTTCTTTGATTCTTTATAGCAAACCTCAGATGACTTTTTGTAATGATTCACAACAGTTTTTTAAACATTCAGTTGGATGAACACTCCACTTTTTTGGAAATAGACTCATTTTGAATCTATTCAGCCAGTCTTCAGGTTTGGCAGGAGAAATTTTAGCTTAGCTTAGCATGAATCATTGAATCAGATTAGACATCTCGTTTAAAAAAAAAAAAAAAAAAAGATTATTGAAATAATAATGAAGGCATTTTGCTGTCATACCATGGCTGAGGCAGGAATAATGATATTACGCAGCGCAGTTATTTTCAGATGCTGCATAAATGTTTCATTTTTTATAGCATTAGTGCTTTCCATTTTTCATATGTTTTCGTACACAACGGAACTAATGAAGAGTCAAGCTTAAAATAGGAAAATTATCAAAACTTTTTTATTTGGAGCGGGATGCTAATGGTCTAATGCAATTCAATGGTTTATGCTAAGCTAAGCTTAAAGTGCTGCTGCCAGACCCCAAAATGGCTGAATGGATTCAAAAATACTAAAACTCAACAGTTTTAATCTAGGAGAGTTGTAAAATTTGCAAAACACTTTTTTATTACACTTTTCAGAATTTAAACCTAAGAAAATTTTTTTATTATAGTTGTTTGCTCATAGAACTGGTCTGACTATTGTTTTAACATAATGACTTTTTAACATAAGTACCTTTCACCATTTAATTATTAAGATTAAAGTATATTTGGTAATTAAATTTTGCATCATGCAGGACATGTCACAATCCATTACGAGAAGTTTTTCTCAAGACAATATTGACATTTTAATGGTTGCGTGTTTAGCATAGTGCTTTTAGAAGGCCTAAGCACTAAGAGTCATTCAGGTTGAACAAATTGTGCTCAAGGCTTAAAAAAAGTTTGGAGTGCATCTTTAAAGCCAACATGAAATGGAAGTTAATATCTATCTATGGATCTAGTAACTGATTTCATTATCTAACATTAACAACAGGGCAACACGTTGGCTCAGTGGTTAGCACTGTCGCCTGACAGCAAGAAGGTCACTGGTTCGAGTCCCGGCTGGATCAGTTGGCATTTCTGTGTGGAGTTTGCATGTTTTCCCCATGTTGGTGTGGGTTTCCTCCAGGTGCTCCGGTTTCCCCCACAGTCCAAACATATGCGCTATAGATGAATTGAATAAACTAAATTGGCCGTAGTGTATAAGTGTGTGCATATGAGAGTGTATGGGTGTTTCCCAGAACTGGGTAGCAGCTGGATGTGCATCCGCTGTGTAAAACATATGCTGGATAAGTTGGCAGTTCATTCCGCTGTGGCGACCCCTGATGAATAAAAGGACTTAGCTGAAGGAAAATGATTGAATGAACATTAACAAAGATGAATGAATACTGTAATATATTGTTTGTTCATGTTAGTAAATACATTAACTAGTACAATCCTTATGTAAAAGGTAAAATATTCAGCAATTTGTTGTATGCTGATAAGTAGGCCCACATGGAATCTCCGTGCGCAGAAATCCGCAGATTTCCGCAGATATTTAGCCCATCATTGAGTCTATTTATTTACTTGTGTGTACATTTATATTTATTCAGGTTTTTAATTAAGGTCAGTAATATTAACTAATATGAAAGCACTTTAATTAGATTTATTTATAATACAGTTTGTAAAGTAATATTTTCTGTCTTGTAGTAGATATATTATATGAGAGACTTGCTTTGTTCACCAAATAAGTGGATCTAGATGGATTTTCATTGTAAACATTAAATAAAAGTTAAAAAGCTATTATTTTTTATTCAATATATTAAGTTTTTTTAGTTACAATACTCCCAAACAAATTCTGCATAAATCTGCATACTTTTTAAAAAATTCTCTGCAGAAATAGCAAAAAATGTCTGCAGATTCTTACTGGCCCTATTGATAAGTTTTAAACCAAATGTACAACAAAGATAATAACCGTAATGATAAACCTAATAGTTCTAAGAATTGTTCTAAAGATTTAATAGAGTGCAATGAATGTATTTATTGATGGTCAAGATGTACCCGAATGCGCCTTGTTACTAGTTGTGTTGCTAGTTTCAGCAGATGTTGTCTCGGAATTACATACCTTGGAATGTCGTGACTGACCAATCAGAATCAAGTATTCCAGACAGCTGTGTAATAAATAAAGTTATCACTCCTGGTGTCAACAGGCCTTTATACGATATGCTTTAATGTCTCTTCCAACAATTTTTAATTTCCATTATTCCATTATGAATTCATTTTGGTATTCACTTAACTAGTAGAAAGTATTAAGTCTTCCAAACATTGTGTTTTCTCTTTAGGGTCGCATCTGCAGGAAAGCAGGCAAGTCTAAGAAGGCCTTTAGTCGCAAGGAAGCTGAAGCAACCTTTAAGAGTCTTGTCAAGACCCATGAGAAGTACGGCTGGGTCTCTCCTCCCGTGTCCGACGGCTGATGTCAGCATCTTCGACGGCAATCCCGACAAGGCGTTTTTCAGTTGGGTTTTCTTCTTTTTCATCATCAAACTTAACTACGACAAAAAAACAAAACAAAAACAACAACAAAAGCTAGCGCGTCATATCTCACACACCAATGTGGCACATTCAGCATCATTCCGTCCTTCACTCTTCTTCATCGAGGTGCCATGGACCGAACACTCGCTGCGACATCACAATTACTCATGAGTGGCCGTCACTGCAGCTACATACAGCTAAAGACTCCGGATACGACTGAGGCTCCAAGCAAAATTAAATGTGCACCAATCCTCCCGCTATATACTGTCTGTCTGTCTTGCTTCTTTTCTCCACCATCTATCCCTCGTTCTTTTAATAGCTGACAATGACTTGCGCTGAACAGCATCAGACCTGCCCCCCATTTACATGCAAATGACTTTGTTAACACTTAATAGATAAGCAGATCATCACACTACATACGAGGTTCAGTTTTGCTGGTTTCCTCCTCATTGGCTGTGCTGTTTTTCACGGTTGGATGCAACTTGATGATTGTAATTTATGTAGAGCTGTGCTCTTTCTTTTCCTCTGTGCGCGTGGCGAAATTTAGACATCACTGTGTTGCGTAGATGGTGATTGATTTCCAATGGAGGAAAAAAATACTCTAGGGCTTTGTTCAGACAGGCAGCAAATATCTGATTTTTTTAGGCATATCCGATTCAAATTCAATTACAGTTTTGAACGCTGAACTGAAGAAAAACCCTGATGTATTCACATCAATGCGATTTGAAATTTTAAGATCCAAATCAATGTTCAGTTCATTTCTCCTCACATAGCAAACCATGTGACTGTGTAAATGAGTGCACTAGTCAGCATTATATGCATGGATGCGTAAAAATGCCTCTTGCAAGTCTAGCACCACCACATGATAGACACGAGCAGCGGAAAAATTCCCAGTTTTCCATCCTCTCGTTCCACATTGACAGCTGCTCTCGGTTGTCTGGCATCGCACTGGATTTCCACAACACAGTCTGAACAAACACCAGATTTCATCACTTACAAAATGGCAGACTCTCAATCCAAAAATGTAAAATTGGATTGACGTGCAGTGTGAACAAAGCCTTCATCGCTAAAACAGAGGTCCAAGATTTAAAAAAAACAAAACAAACAAAAAAAAAAGGCATAAACCACCTCTGTTGATTGTTTTATTATTTGGTTTCGGAGAAGACCAAAAGCTCTTAATTCTAATGGTTTAGATACCAGATGGCATTAGTGAATGTCAGCGTCCCAGTGGGATCTTGGCATTGGCGAGAGATAGAGAGAGGCATGTGACAGACATGGTGATGTTTGCGTTTGTCATGGCATCAGTTCCTCCAGAGCACCGAACAACAGGACATTGCCGACCAAGCAGACCCGACCTCATGTTAGAATATTGCCATGTCTTGGCACCTTCACACGCCGGTGCTCCAAACACGATCAAAAATTAATTGTGTTGATTCGCTTGTACTATTTGGGCTCGTCATCGATCGATATGCTTGTGGTTGTGGGCCTGATTCCTCCACCCTGCACTGACTCTGCATCACTGTGCCGTGTGCTTGATCAATACTAGACTAGAACATTGGTAAACAGGACAAAATGGCTGACAGCCCGGGATGCAAGATCTCACGACTGCGTAAATCAGCCCGCGAAGCTCCGTTATGACTCTGACAAGAGGCAGATGAAGAAGGACAGAGGTGAAGAGAGAGACGCTGAGGGGGCGATTCCTTTGTTCAGAAACCTTGAGGAATGAGGGCGGCTCGTTTAGTTGCCTGATTGATGCTCTCCGAGAGACGCAGCTCCACGCCTTGATGTTTATTGACTTCTCCTTCAAATGTCAGCGTGAATCTGGAACAGCTCGGCTGCATCTTGTGAGCGGTGAGATGCAGAAGAAGCTCTGTTTGTTTTAGATCCCACCCTACCCATGGTGCTCTCCACACGGTGTGTTTGTGTAATACAAATGTAGTCGAGGAGGCGAAATTATATAAGGCCTGTTAGAGGAGGAATTCACACTAAAATGTTCATTCTGTCAGAAACGTTTCTTAAACATAGTGCAGTTTCAAGTGTGTATGGCTGTCTTTAGTCATTGAAATGAAATAGGAAAAGTGTGTAGTGGGTGCTCTTTTTCCATTAAATTGTCATTCTCAATTGTCAGTCGTTTTCTGAAGGCATATGAGTGTTTAATGAGAGGGAAAATCTAAATTTAAAGGGGTGTGTACATGACACTAAACTAAAAAACTGAAAATATTTTTGAAAATGCGAACGATTTTTTTATCATCTAAACCAGTGTTTCTCAACCACGGTCCTGGAAGACCACCAACACTGCATGTTTTAGATGTCTTCTTTGTCTGTCAAACCCATCACAGGTCTTTCAGTCTCTGCTAATGAGCTGATGATCTGAATCAGGTGTGTTTGGTTAAGGACACATGGAAAATGTGCAGAGCTGGTGGTCTTCCAGGAACGTGGTTGAGAAACACTGATCTAAACTACGAAAATACAAATTTGCTAAACCTACGGTGACCGAGAGAGCTTAATGTGCTGCAATTTAAGAAAACATGTGCAAGTACAAAAAATGCCAGTGAATTGAGAAAAGATCTTCACAAATCGTCACAACGCAAACACATTTTTAAAAAACGCCCTACATTTTCACACAACGCAAACAATTAATAAAACACGCTGCATTTTCTCACAATCCAATCATTTTATGAAAAAGCGCTGCATTTTCTCAACGGAAATGTTTCAAGGAGACCCCAAAATGTAACGGACCCAGCTATTTGGGTTATGGTTATTTAGGCTAATAAATACTAAAGACACTGTAATCAGGATATTAAAATAAACAAACAAAAAAATTAACATTTCAAAGATCATCTACAACTGTATCCTTTACTGAGGAATAGTCACGAACAGCAAACCTGTCACGTTTTTGGCTACCCTTGAACCATTTCTCTTGTGTTTCGTGTGAAAATGCAGCGCGTTTACGTAAATTGTTTGAATTGTGAGAAAATGCAGAGCATTTTAATATTTGTTTGCGTTGTGAGAAAATACAGCGTGTTTTTTAAAAATGTGTTTGCGTTATGACTATTTGCAGCACGTGTGCTGTCAAACTGATGAAGATTCTTGCTCAATTTGCTGTAATAAATGATTTTTTTTTCTTAAATTTTTTCTTAAATTGCATCATGTTAAGCTTTTTCGGCCACCGTATAAACCAATGACAGGATGCACATGCATATTATGTGTTGAGTCTACTGTCAGTAGTTTTAAAGGCGCTATATTAAACATTTATTTAGTACTATTACTATCATGCACAAGTCTTTGACAACCACGGGCCTGAATGGGATCATTTTGACAATACATTTTTTTGTACATCGTCATATAAATATACACAAAGTAAAGGACTAAGACAGTTTATCTAAGTCTGGAGCCACATAAAAAAAGACTTGTTCAAACTACTAAAACGGAGTTGAAACAACACAGTTCTTAAATGTTTTTGGGACAACTTAATTGTTTTTTGTTTTGGGACAATATGAAGGAATTGTGTAGAACCCAGCATTTTTTTACAATGTTTGATGTCAGTGTGAGTGGTGCGGTTGCTCAGTGGTTACCACTGTCGCCTCACAGCAAGAAGGTCGCTGGTTTGTGTCCCGGCTGGACCAGTTGGCGTTTCTGTGTTGAGTTTGCATGTTCTCCCTGTGTTTGTGTGGGTTTTCTCCTGGTGCTCCGGTTTCCCCCACAGTCCAAATGCATGCACTATAGGTGAATTGGGTAAACAAAATTGGCCGTAGTTTATAAGTTTGTTTCCCAGTTTTGGGTTGCGGCTGGAAGGGCATCCGCTGCATAAAACATATCCGCTGTGGTGACCCCTGATAAAGAAGGTACTAAGCTGAAGGAAAATGAATGATATCAGTGTTGTTTTGACATCATTATAACTGCTGATGTGATAAATCCTTGATGCTTTTAGTTTAAAATCCCTCTTGTTTGTGCGTTGTATATTTTGCAGGCCACCCAAAATGATCATATGACTTCAGAAGACTCTAATATGGCAGACATGAGATTATGAGTATGATTTCATCATAATATTTTGTCATTTTACAACATGACAGCTTTGATCTACTCTGAATGTCATTATATAGAGAAGAACAGTTCTCTTCTTGTCAAATGAAAGCCATACACATTTGACTTCATTTTTGAGTGAACTACTCTTTAAAAAAACAACACGTCGAGGTTGAAAATAATCTAATTTCCATGTTGATATACACAATTTTTCAAGGGTAATCTTCTCCAGACATGGAAACAGCATGTGCCAAAAGCTTAATGTACTTTGTCACCATTTCCTTGTGTGTTTTCCTGTGTGTAACTGCTGCGCTCTCAGTAGAAAGACTCTCTGCTATCACTGACGGTTTCAAATGTCACACGAGAAGCTGCTAATTAATACGGCATTTGAACAAAAAAGAGACAAAAAAAGACGAAGACACTGCTGTGTAAATGATAAAACCACAAATTCTGATGCCCTGAAGGAAGATGACGGGGAAACAACACTGTTTGATGATCTGTTATTGATATTTATTTCTGTCTAGTAGTTTTTGTGTTATTAATATTAAGGTTATCCATTATAATAAATGGAGTGCTATGAAAAGTGGCAAACACTGATTTTGCTGTATGCAGTGGTGTTCATGGGAAATGAAATTCATGCTGATCACTGGAGAACTTATATTTCATGTTCGTATCAATGCAGCGATTGTAAAAAAAAACAAAAAAAAAACATGCGTAAACCCTGGTGTGGGTGGCTTATTGCAGATTTCTGTGTGATCGCAGATGGTGTCTCTTATCACTACTGAAGTGCATTTGGTCTTCTCCAGACTCTTGTTTGGACATTACTGAGAAGTGGTCGTGTGTTTTCCTATTTAGCGAGAGGAGATACTATACCAAGGACTTAATATAACCAGTCGAAAATATCGCGAAATTGGATGTTTTCTGGTTTAAAGCATAATTTGTGATATAGTTTAGCGCCGTAGTTTGCAGAAACTAACTAACAGAGTTAATCGTCCAAACGAGTGAGATGATTCTGTTGTATTATATCTGCATGTGGTCTGTGATTGTTAGCTAGCTAACTCGTTTTCTTTTCCTCTTGGTTTTTTGGGTTTTGTTTTTTCAAAAATGCAAGAAAGTAACGAAAAAGAGCAGAAGCCGCTTCTTTGTACTTTTGGGTTCGTTCCGTTTGTCCTGGATTTTCTTTATTAATGTCCTTAAATGTCAAATTGTGTTCTATGAATGTGTTTTAATTTATTTGTAGTTTGCCAAAATGAAGATTTTGAAGCATGTTGCAGGCATTGTCACTGATGATAAAAAGAGAAAGAAAATAAATGGAAAAAAAATATTAATATATGTACCTGAATTGAACGGAGTCTGGTATATGTAGTGATCTCAGGCTTTCACGGGGTGAAAGGTAAAAACTACAAGACAATGTGTTTTCTGCACTGCGTAAACATCATGCCAGGATGTGGTCAGAGCAAAACCAAACAGGAATGTGCAATAAAGGCTGTAGGCTGATTCCACCCTGGAAGCACTTGGTGTTTGTCTTCTTTGCTCTCTAGGATCTCTGCTTCGAAGCATGCGGTTTTTCTGTTCCGCCCAGTGCGTTTGAGGATATTGAATCACCCGTGACGGTGAATAACACCGGCTTCTCTCCAGAAAGCCACTCGTCCACATTTCCCCTCATTAAGACCATATGCACATTTACAGAATTCATCGCGCTTGTCATGGTAATTAAGTTACAATATAACAACTGTATTCATTTATATCTTTCATTTAAAAGTCCCTCCCTCCTCTCATTGCTATGCAACAGGAATAATGATCTGCTACTGGGTGCTGAATGTGATCTGTTTACCAAGTAAACAACTCTTACTGACATTGTGGGCTTTAGCACAGTTAAAACATAGAAACGATCAGTCAGAAACCAGGGCTACTCTCAAATTATTTCAAGATATAAAATTAATAATGTGTAAAAAATATTACTTATATTTATATAGTTATAATTATTAAATATTATTAATATGTTGTAGAATTTTACTTAGAAATAATTGTTGATTATTGTTATTTATAATAAATTGTTTTGCAGTATAGAATCATGATTATTATAATAGGAATATAATTATTAAAATCTCTGTTTGTAATATGCATAATCATTTTATAAGTACACGGACGATTATATTTGCTGCTTGTTCAAACTACTTATTTAAAATGAGCTTGAGTTTTTTAAGGACAACTTAATTGTTTCATGTTCAATCCACTTCAAATTGTTAAAAACAACTTAAAGGTGCAGTATGTAAGTTTGACACCCAGTGGTTGAACTAGGTATTGCAGTCCTGAATCATAATAAAGGTACGCCGGGTTGCCAGTTTGAGGGATTTTAAACTGTGTTCTAAATAAAAGCAACGACACGCGATTGAGGGAATATTCTCCATATTAAAAGGAGTTTTGGTTCTAACCAACACCTCGAATTGATTTATTAGAAGCGGCTTCTATTTCTCACAGCTGAACAACAGAAACCTATGACAGATCACCTCAGGTAAGCCTCGTGTGCTTTATTCAGTGCTAAATGCTAACAATGCGAGTTTGAATGCATTTTACATGACGTGTATTACCATATACTGAAAGCAGAAAGTTCACTTCACCTTTAATGATGTTAAAGAGGGTTAACATGTATTAAATAGATTCTAAACCTTACCGTTTTGTGAGTGAGTGCATATTCTGTGCTTCTGAAAGGCTGTATTTAAATTTCTGCCGTGTTTTGTGGTGCAAACAGCCAAATGGCTCATCACTCATAACAATCTCGTCACAGCGTGTTGTTAGGACACGCGATGTAACCTGCTCACATTCCTAATATTTATGTCATTTGCTAATTAACGTCATGTGGAACTGAATCTGTCTCATTTTGACATCTGATACTTTCCACTACACTGTAGCATTTCGCTCATGGACGCATGCTTTCAGAGTCTTTCTGAATGAATGAATGAATGAAATATGCTGTTTTCCAACAAGGCAACCCGGGGTGCTGAATTATAATTGGCTAAACTGGCATGTGCATGTGAAAATTACCTAAACAAAGACAGCGTTCCGGCACGGAAAAAAACATTTTCAAAGCAGAATATCTGACTTCAGCATTGTTTTTCAGTTAAACAAGTATGTTCACTTGGGATGTTTCTTAAATATCTGCACACATATTATTGTATTTTTATGCTTTAGAAGAGTCAAAAACTTACATACAGCACCTTTAATTCATTTGTGTTGGGACAGCATGAAGGAATTGTGTGGAACCCAGCATTTTCACATAAATTTATTAATTTTTCTTCGGCTTAGTGTCTTATTTATTAGGAGTTGCCACAGCAGAATGAACCACCAATTATTATTGCATATGTTTTACTCAGCGGATGCCCTTCCATTTTTAGTGTACCTGAAAGAGCTTGATTTTCAGACATATGAATTCAAGGCAGGGCGACATGGTGGCGCAGTAGATAGTGCTGTCGCCTCACAGCAAGAAGGTCGCTGGTTCGAGCCTCGGCTGGATCAGTTGGCATTTCTGTGTGGAGTTTGCATGTTCTTCCCGCGTTCGTGTGGGTTTCCTCCGGGTGCTCCGGTTTCCCCCACAGTCCAAAGACTTGCGGTATAGGTGAATTGGGTAGGCTAAAATTGTCCGTAGTGTATGAGTGTGTATGGATGTTTCCCAGTGAAGGGTTGCAGCTGGAAGGGCATCCGTAAAACATGTGCTGGATAAGATGGTGGTTCATTCCGCTGTGGCGACCCCGGATTAATAAAGGGACAAAGCCGAAAAGAAAATGAATGAATGAATTCAAGGCCTGGAAAGTACTTAAAAACAAGCATAGGCCCTGGAAAGTGCTTGGATTTAAAGTTTCTGGTGTTATTTCAACAATTGTTTTGTGCTGCTTTCAAAGCCTGAACGAAAAAACTAAAAAAATTCTTAATTTAAAAATCTTACATTTCAATCTTATACACGAACTATGACAAGTAACAGTATTTATCAATATGAGACACCACATTTGAATATTGCCAGTGTAAAATTTAACTAATTGTATTAAAGTTCTTTAAACATGACGACCACAGCTGTTTAAAACGGTTAACATTTTTAAAAATGACATTCAAAGCATCATCAATAAGACATTTTAATGTAAATTTTAAGTGTAAGTGAAATGTTAAGTACAGGAAGGACTTCCATGGCACTACTTATGTTGGGGGTGTGAATTACAAAGGTGCTCGATTTAAAAAAAAAAAAAAGTGATTTAAAAATTCCTTGAATTTGGTGTCCATGAAAGAGTGGGAACCCTGGTGTAAAATTATATATAATAAAAGTATAACATTTAAATGTAAAATTTGTGTGTATCTGTGTACAATGATAATCAACAAACCAATTTACCAATTAGAAACAACACTCAAGTTTATGCTAATTTTAAATTGAAGTGTGTGTGTGTGTGAGAGACAAATCAGGACACAAATGTGTTTAATGACTTGCATTACACAAGTAATAGAAAGAGACAGTATAGGGATGCTCCGATCGATTGGCCAGAGATCGGTATCAGCCAATAATCACATTTCATGAATATCGGTACTCGCCAATCTGGCCGATCTCATGAACTGATCAAAATTGTTTGTTTATGAGTTTACAAGCAGAGGACATATAAGAACTGAAATCTTTTTGCATATCAGAACTGAAAATTCTGTGTTTTCAACAATATTGCAAGTTCATTAAAACATGGCTGGAAATATTAGGGAAATTATATATATATATTCTTATTACTAAAAGTATATATAAAATAAATATATATTTTTTATTTGAATATTTAATAATATAACATATCACAATACTTATTGCGATAAACAGTAGTTTATGGACCTATTTTCTTTTAGTAAAGAAGTAATAGATTTATAGGTGTGCATTTTAACTTCCTATCAAATATGCGCTCCAAACGTCATTGAGACATGTTGAATTCTTCTTCCATCATTTGCAATGTTTCCAAATTGCTTTGTTGGGGATTTTTCTCACCAATTGTTTGTATGTTTTATCTATTATTTTCTGTAAAGCTGCTTCTGACCATTACATGTCCACACTAAATGGTTGTAAGAGACACGTTTAAGTGTAGAGCTATAGAGATCTCCTCTTACCGTGCTCAGCATATATAAGTACACCCCTCACAAATCTCTTTTAAATTCATATTTTTAATAGGAAGCTATACAGTATTATATTTGTGCATATACATTAGATTAGTCAGTACTGAAGCCAAATCTGGAGCCTATCTAACAAATAACTTACGATAACTCTCCAAAAACTAATATACCCAAATGTATGTTATAGAAAAATATTAAATACAAATTTTAAAGATTTTAAAGTAAAAAAATCAAGAGAAGCAAAAAAAATAAATAAATTTAGTTGAAATTTTGAAGGTTGTTATTTTTTTTTGCAATATTTTGCTTGAAATTAATTGTATTATCTTTCAATTTCTAAATGTGTTTGGTGACTAAAATATTATTTTAATAAATATATCTGCTTAATAAATCTGTTTTGTTTCAATGCACAAAAATGCATTGCCTATATTCACTGAGAAATGGATAAAAATATTCATTTTCAAAATGGGGTGTACTCAGTTATGCTGAGCACTGACAAGAAATTGGAACTCGATATTGGCTGCAAAAATCCTGATCGGAGCATCTCTACTGAATTGTGAAGATATTCCTGATCTCCCATTTTCAAAAGGCGATTAAATTATACAGAATGAGGGGTTGTCGTTTTTCTTTTTTCTTTTTTTTTTTCAGAAAGTAAAACTGCACACAGATTCCTGCAAGCCACAGGGTTGGTGTGGAAGAACAGTATGAAAACAATGGAAATCTATGGAATGTCCCGATATTTAGATTTTTGTAATAAACCAGCAACAGCAATCTCCAAGCAATGCGCAAGATCACCTCAGCAACTGCACTGCAACACCTTAAAAACATGGCTGAGAGGGTTGCGCAAGCATTTCCTTCTGAAAATGTAAATCTAATTAGAAAATGTAATTAGCCCCCAGATAAGACTAAATGAACAGCAGTTGGGTTGCCAGATCCATGAACAGTGTGTGCAGGAAGGAAGGACATCAGGTCTTGTCCCTGTCTGCTCTGCCCCGGGGCTCACAAGGACACTGATAAGTATGTGCGGGCAGGTCAGGAGGGCTAAACACACTGGTCACCCAAGCAAAACACACTTCTCACTTGAGCCAGACTCAGTCACAGTCTGTCCGTTCAGAAAGCACTTCTGTTCTAATTGATCCCCGAGCACAGTACAGTTTTCTACAACCTTTGTCACTGTACAGAAAGACAAATGTGTAGACAAATGTAGCCACATGTTACTTAATTGGGTACAACTTGCACTTTTTTGCCTTAAGAGTGGTCCTAATTCATTGTAGCATAGACTCAACAAGATGCTGGAAGCACTTTTCCAAGATGTTAGCATCACACAGTTCACAAGGAAAGGTAACTATTTTACATTTTGTCTAGTGGCTATTTGGTAAAAGTTCAGTCACACAAAACTGTACTCAGTTAAAATACTAGGATTAAAAATACCCCAACATATAACCCAACTATAGGCTATTATAGCACCTTCCCAACTATGGGTTATTTTAACCCAATGCATTGGGTTATTTTGATTAAATGCTATTTTTTCCATTCTGGTATTACTATTGCTACTATTACTGCTACTACTATTAATGTTATAATTATGGCTGTGTAAATAAATAACATACAGTTTTCTAAAATATTGAAAATGCTTTATTTCCATTACATTTTAAGTTCCAGACACTTTAATGTTTTTATCCATTTAATATAGATCAGCTATGATGAAGTGCGCATTTATATCATCAATAATTAAGAATGCTGGTAAAACGAATATAAAAACGACACGGAGAGGTAATTTAATAAAAAGAATAACAATATTATTGTGTTAGAGCTTAAATAAACTTTATAACGCAAAAACAACATTACGTACGCATAATAATACAGCTGTTTTGTGTCAGTTAAATCAGTTGACTGTTGAAATTCTACATTTTTAAATAAATTAAATTCAAAATATTTTTTAAATAAATAAATAACCCAATAATGGTTAAAAAATAACCCAACAAAGCACCAAATATTTAACCCACGTGTTGAGTTATTAAATAAATAACCCAAAAAAGGTTTAAAAATAACCCAACAAAGCACCAAATATTTAACCCAACTGGTTGTTTTATTAATAAATAATCCAATAAAGATTAAAAATAACCCAACAAAGCACTAAATATTTAACCCAATAGTTCAGTTATTAAATAAATAACCAAATAAAGGTTAAAAATAACCCAACAAAGCACCAAATATTTAACCCACTGGTTGAGTTATTAAATAAATAACCCAATAAAGGTTAAAAAAAAATAACCTAACAAAGCACCAAATATTTAACCCAACTGGTTGTTTTATTAATAAATAACCCAATAAAGATTACAAATAACCCAACAAAGCACCACATATTTAACCCAATAGTTGAGTTATTAAATAAATAACCCAATAAAGCACCAAATATTTAATCCACTGGTTGAGTTATTTAATAAATAACCCAGTAAAGGTTAAAAATAACCCAACAAAACACCAAATATTTAACCCATTGGTTGAGTTATTAAATAAATACCCCAATAAAGGTAAAAATAACCCAACAAAGCAGCAAATATTTAACCCACTGTTTGAGTTATTAAATAAATAACCCAATAAAGGTTAAAAATAACCCAACAAAACACCATATATTTAACCCACTGGTTAAGTTATTAAATAAATAACCCAATAAATGTTAAAAATAACCCAACAAAGCACTGAATATTTTACCCAACTGGATGTTTTATTAAAAAAAAACCCAATAAAGGTTAAAAATAACCCAACAAAACACCAAATATTTAACCCACTGGTTGAGTTATTAAATAAATAACCAAATAAAGGTTAAAGACAACCCAACGAAGCACCAAATATTTTTAACTCAACCATTGGGTTAAATAAATTACTCAAGGTTTTTTTTAGAGTGTACGATTTTAAAAATGAGGCGTGGCACCCAAACTCACCCCTAAACTCAACCGTCATTGCGGGATAAGCAAATCGTACTAAATTGTACGAATGAGATTGTACGAATTTACCAGTAAATCACAAAGTTACGAATTGCAGTGAGATAGCATTGGATTTGTTGGCTGTACAACCATGATGTGAATCTACTGTTTTTCCACATCCTACAAGTGCTCTACTGGATTGGTATCAGGTTGAATTTGGAGGCTATTTGAGTTTAGTGAACTCAATATAATGTTCAGGAAACCGGTTTGGATAATTTGATAATTATGGCACCTCATCTTGTTGGAAGCTGTCATCACAACAATGGTGGTTATAATGGACGTATTTAAAAACAATACTGGGCTGTGGCATTTAAGGTCCACGTGAAATCAAAATTTACTATGTTTATTTTTGCTAGCGCACATTGTTATTCTTTTTGGTGAACAATTACTTTGTACAAGTTAATCCAATAAAAAAAGATTTGTTCTTGTAATCTTTAATTAAAGTCTGACCATTTTTATGTCAATTTGGAGTGACAGTTCTGCTCTGTTGATGTCAGTTCGAAGGCTTCAACCACAATATTATGAACCACGCCCTTCTTACCGCTAGTGTGCTCAGAGCAAATTATGTGCAAAAAGAAAGCCCCGCCTCTACTTAATATTCTGTTTCAGTTAGAAGTACATCAACTGCAATAAAAGTCTCAGCAACGTTTGGTTCACGCCAACATTGAATAATGCTCAAATGTTGTTCCAAGAAAAAATTCTCACACAATTACACCAGCAGCAGCAGCCAGTAATATTAACACAATGCAGGATGGATCTATGTTTTTATGTTGTTTATGACAAATTCTGACTTTATGGCAACAGCAGAGACCCATCAGACTATTCTGTGCAAACAATATGGTTTACTACACTTTCTAAATTACTCAGAACATCCCGTCTGGTTCAGAGTGCCTTAAATCACCCATTTCCCCCATTCTTATGGTCAGAATGAACTCCAGCAGGTTGTCCTGAATATGTTTCTGCCATGTGATTGATTTGTATAATTTGTTTAGATATTTATTTGCTTTAACCAGCAGTTGGACATGCACCTAATAAAGTGGTTGGTAACTGTAAAAGAAATTAAGTTTAATCCCGGGTAAACCACATAACCAGTCATAAGTGTTGTTTTTTAATTGCGAATTAAAAACTACCTGAAAGCAGAATAAATAAGCTTACCATAGATATGGCTTGTTTTGAGGACAACATTTTTCCAAGATTCAACTACAGTATATGAAAATTTGGAATCTGCAGGTTTATATTTATATACAGTGGCCATAGAATTTTATCATTCTCTGTGAAAATCTATACCTTCACTAACATTTCGAGTTATTTAAAAGTTATTTAGAATATGACATGATTTTAGGCTGTATGACAAATAAAGTAATTTTTTTTAAAGGCGTTTGATGATTTTCTATAGGTACTGTATATATACACTCACCGGCCACTTTATTAGGTAACGCAAATTTCTAATCATCCAATCACATGGCAGCAACTCAATGCATTTAGGCATGTAGACATGGTCAAGACAATCTGCTGCTGTTCAAACTAAGCATCAGAATCGGGAAGAAAGGTGATTTAAGTGACTTTGAATGTGGCATGGTTGTTGTGGTTGTTGGTGCCTGACAGGCTGGTCTGAGTATTTCAGAAACTGCTGATCTACTGGGATTTTCACACACAACCATCTCTAGGGTTTGCAGAGAATGGTCTGAAAAAGAGAAAATATCCAGTGAGCGGCAGTTCTGTGGGCGCAAATGCCTTGTTGATGCCAGAAGTCAGAGGAGAATGGCCAGACTGGTTCCAGCTGATAGAAAGGCAACAGTAACTCAAATATCCACTCGTTACAACAGAGTAATGCAGAAGACCATCTCTGAACGCACAAAACATCCAACCTTGAGGCGAATGGGCTACAGCAGCAGAAGACCACACCGGGTGCCACTCTTTTCAGCTAAGAACAGGAAACAGAAGCTACAATTCGCACAGGCTGACCAAAATTGGACAGTAGAAGATTGTAAAAACGTTGCCTTTTCTGATGAGTCTTGATTTCTGCTGCAACATTCAGATGGTAGGGTCAAAATTTGGCTTTAACAAAATGAAAGCATGGATCCATCCTGCCTTGTTTCATCGGTTCAGGCTGGTGGTGGTGTAATGATCTTGGGGATTTTATTAGTACCAACTGAGCATCGTGTCAACGTCACAGCCTATCTGAGTATTGTTGCTGACCATGTCTATCCCTTTATGACCAAAGTCTTCTATCTTCTGATGGCTACTTCCAGCAGGATTTCATGAAGCGCAAATCATCTCAGACTGGTTTCTTGAACATGACAATGAGTTCACTGTGCTCAAATGGCCTCCACAGTCACCAGATCTCAATCCAATAGAGCACTTTTGGGATGTGGTGGAATGGGAGATTCGCATCATGGATGTGCAGCCGACATGCTATCATCTCAATATGGACTCAATACTGGGTCCAACCCGGTACTAGTACAGTAAGTTATTTACAAAATGTCTTCCTAGAACATAATCTTTACTTAACATTCTAGAGACTTTTGGCATAAAAGAAAAATTGATAACATTGACCCATAAAATGTATTTTGGCTATTGCAAAAATATACTTGTGCAACATGCAACATTACTGGTTTTGTGATTCAGGGGCACAATTTAGCTACAATACTGTTAAAAAGCTTTTTTTTTTTAAGTTTCCATGTTTGATTTAGTAAGTAGAATGTTTTCAAATGATGTTGCTGAAAATCATCACTATGATGCGAACGGATCACGGATGTCCTAAAGCTTCAGCTTAGCATGTAATGGCACACTATGAGAATTAATTCATTATTTATGTGCTGTCATTCTGAATCAGCAACACTTGCTTAAAATACAAATGTGATCTAATATGGTTTACGAATCAAAACGCATAACCAAAAGGCACATGTGAATTCTGTGTACAAGTCCTTGGTATTGTTTGCACTGCCTGAAACAATTATGCAAAAATTCCTGATGCACAAAATCAAGTCCCTTCCTACATTTTTCTCATTCAGACGGTGTTTGACTCAGATACATCTCACAACATGGAAAGAAAAGACCATTGCAACCTCCATTTCACGCTGACTTTAACTCATTTTAGAGTTCTTTGTAGCTTAGATAACTGCATTTTTTCTTTCGAATAGCTTGTCCAGCATTAACAATTCCCTTAACACCACGTCTCTATGTGTTAGGGATAAACACAGATGAAAAGACGTTTTGCATAGCGCTCTCCCTCAAAGACTACAACCGCTTGCTTTGAATAAAAACAGATAATCAACATGATCCAGAACATCTGAACAATTTACGAAAGAAAACATTTGATCTGCAGCATTAAAGGCCCCCGGTCGACTCCCAGACTGCAATGCAGAGCAGACTAGATAGCGAAATTTGCTTTAAAAACGCAGTAAACAAACACTGCTGGACGGCGAATGGCAGATAGGTAGCAGAATATAAAGCTCCAGCCTTATTTTCCAGGCCTCTGAAGGTTACTTCTTCAAAGAGCAGACAAAATAACAACAACAAACCCCAGTTGACTGAGATAAAGAAGTGGGTGTATTTCCATTTGAATGCTGCTGGGTGGAGTTAATTTGGTTTGCAGTGTCACTGCGCATCCCAGTAGACAGTCAAATTCTGATTTCCTTCTGACCTTTGGGCCGTGAAGACTGCGTCACGGTTGGTGAGATGTTTTCAGCAATATTTCGTCTTTCCAATCACACTGCTTTTAATGCATTTTTTCAGATTAGGCCTTCAAAAGGCACTTTGGGAGCAGACAAGAAGATCTGTGCAACCCCCACCCACTCAAAACCAAGACATAGGTTCAATTATTAATGAAATAGGCAAGCGTACATTTTCATCTCAGAGACAAGCAGAACTCAAAGCAGCCAGAATGTTGTTAGGTGAGCAAGTGGGGAATATTTGAGATTTTTGCTGTTTTAGGTGTTTTGGTCGGAGATGGGGAGTAAGGAAGTGCAAAAACTTTGTTACTGCAATTAATGAATAAGATTCAAAAATTGAAATTCTGTTCATTACTCACCCTCTAGCTCCAATCCACTGAGATGATGTTATTAGAGATGAAATCCGAGATGTCTCTGACCCTCCGTAGACAACAAGGTTCATGAGATGTTCAAAGTCCAGAAAATGAATTACAAATATTGTTGAAACATTCCATGTGACTTTATATGTGAATATTTTGCAACCCAGACTCATTCTGAAAACGTAGCCCTATATACATTTCTGGAGAGCAGCAAATACGTCCCAGAAGGTAAGTTTTTTGCCGTTTCTGTGTACGCTTTTTGAGATCTCAAAATTCTCTTGCGAGTGCCATTCGCATCTGCTGTTCTTATGTAAATCCACTAGAGGCCACTGTCAACTGACTGACTGACTGACTGAATGATTGACTAACTGACCGATCGGTAGGCCCACACGGAATCTGCGCGCGCAGAATACCGCAGATTTTCTGCAGATTTTCCGCAGATTTCCGCAGATTTTTAGCCCATCATCAATTCTGCTTATTTACTTACAGTTAAATATTTACAGTTAATCTAATTGGATTTCCATTTTAAACATTAAATAAAAGTTAAAAAGATATTATTTTTTATTTCACATATTAAGGTTCTAGTTATGATACTCCTAAAATAAATCCGCAGAAATCCACAGATTTTTACCAAAATAGCAAAAAACGTCCGCAGATTCCGTCTGGCCCTACCGATCGGCTGATGCTCCCACCTCTTACTCTAAACCCAACCGACAGTTTTAAAAAGCAATCCAGAAAAAAAAAGCTCTCCCCTGATTTTTTACCACGTTTTCAGATTTTACCACATTCTCACCCTGTTATTTACTTGTTTATTTTATTTTTTGGCTCTGGTATTGTCTTACCCGCTTCCGAAGCAGGTATAAATTAAAAGCATTAACGTATGCTATATATATTTGTTTTCAAAAGCTTTGGAGACGTAACGTAAGTTCCGATTTTAAATAATAGGTCACTTATTGACCTTATTCTTCAATGCGGAAGTACGCTCGTTTTTGCGATTGTTTTAGAACTTCCGATTCAGTTGCCTATGGGAGAAATGACTAGGAATAATAAACAAGACAAGCTCTACAAGCAAGTGTTTGCATGACTATACAGACAAGAAAATATCAGTTTGCAACATCAAGCAGCAAAACGGCCTTTTTTTAATGTCTAAAAATGAATGGAAGTGAATGAGACCGGAAGTCTCGTGCCAAGAAGATTCAAATGGCTGCGCCCGCTTGTACGCGGAGAATAAGGTGAATATCCTTCGTCATGAGCAACAGCTGCATTGAAAATAGCATAAATGTTTTCACATAGGGAGCGCAATTGTCAATATGAAACTGAACTGTAAAAATACTTTGAAAGCAAATTACACCTAAAAGAAATGACTTCTTGGTTTTTTTTTTTTAAATCATTCCAAGTTTAACCGTTGGAAGGTTTGAAATGAACAGGGCATAGGGGGGGATAACTGGGAATAAAACACAGCAAGAAACTATGCTTCTAACTACAGTTCTAGAGGTGTAGTTGCAAACGTACAAGTTTGCGATGCAGTTTGCAAATGTTCGTTGGAAAGATGGATTTGGGAAACACCAAATCAACGAACTATGTTTGTAACAACGCAACTTGTGACCTTAGTTGGCTAACGATGGTTTTCGAAAACGCACCCCAGGTTGTCAGGGTGCACGTTTACTACCAAAATCTGGTAGGAGAGCTTTTAAAATTGTAACTTTTGAAACTTGTTTTATGTTCACTCCACTTAAATCTGCAAAAACAAATGAGTTAACTTAATTGATTTGTGTTGGGACAACATTAAGGAACTGTGTGGAACCTTGCATTTATTTTCTACAGTACTTGCAACATGGGGCTGTACCATGCTATATATAAATATTCATGAATCAGATTTCTGTGTCTACTCTGCAAAAGCAATCTATTTAAATTCAAACTAACTCTGGAAGTGGTCAAAACATTTCAGATCCCATTTACACCTCCATTTAGCATCGACAACTTAAAAACAAAAGGTGTGTCAGGTCAAAACAAAGTCCTAATTAAGCGTTTGGACTTCAAACTGAACTGAAATGTAATTTATTCAACTAGTAAAAATGATGTTATGAGATGCAACAGTCTTGTGCACTGCATTGCCCTCTGCAATAGCGACTGTGAAAATTGTCCAGGTTCAACACAAATTAAACTCCATTCACAGTACCGCCTGCACTTAATTAGCATAAAAGATTCTTTAGACAGTTTTTGGTGTAAAAGACTGAAAAAAAAATGTGTTTTCCAGTAATTCAAGCCTATGAGCAAAGGTATTTCAAGAGTGTTCAATAGCAAAAATGTCTAGCTTGTATATTTTTTTCCATTATAATTGTTTATGTAAAGAGTCATATTTTGGTTGTATAAACCTTTATTTTAACAGTGGTTAAAGATAAATTAAGTTTAGGTTTCTGTAATGTCTAATGTTGTTTCTATAGGTAAATAGGATTAGACCCATAGGATAGAACTGGATTGATCAAGTTACAGCATTTTCTAGCTTGGTCATGACAACAGAAGTGGCTTATACAGTATGAAAGGCAAAGGCCTCTAGATTACACTTATTTTATCAAAATAAAATATGATTATGCCTTGATTTTTAATTATTTAATTGTTTATGTAAAGAGTCATATTTTAGTTGTATTATATTTCTTTTAACCGTGGAAGTGCTGTTCTGGATAAATTAACTTCTAATTTCTGTAATGTCTAATGTCGTTTCTGTAGGTAGATAGGATTGGGTCCATAGAATAGGATTGGATTGATCAAGTTGCAGCATTTACGGGCTTGGTTATGACAACTGAAACTTGATATGAATTGGTACAGAAAAGGTTAGTACAGTTGAAGTCAGAATTATTAGCCGCCATTGAATGTCTTTCTTCATTTTTTAAATATTTCCCAAATGATGTTTAACAGAGCAAGGAAATTTTCACAGTATGTCTGATAATATTTTTTCTTCTGGAGAAATTCTGATTTGTTTTATTTCGACTAGAATAAAAGCAGTTTTTAATTTTTTAAACACCATTTTAGGGACAAAATTATTAGCCCCTTTAAGCTATATTTTTTCTCGATAGTCTACAGAACATACCATCATTATACAATAACCTTCAACGATTCAACAAGAAAGGGCAATACACACAAGAAATGCTAGTTATACAATTTATAACTGAATTGTTTTAAGTGACTTGAAGTGATGTTAACTTAGCATGATTTTCAGGATTAATGTAGTTTAAATGTTTGACTTTAGTCAAAATAAAGGCATAAATTGGCTTTTTAAACGTTTATCTAATCATAAAATTCATACAGCGTAATAAGAAAACTTGACTGAACATGTAACACTCCATGTTTTTTCAGACCATACAACACCAAGATAATACCGTTTTTCAGCTCTTTTGTTGTTAGTTGTTCTAAAATTCATGATGTGCACTTGTTTTGTGAAATAGTGTTTATTATATAATCTAGTATTGAATATTAATTTTATGCATTTTGTCACTATTGTGACAGTGCCAGTCAATAGTTTGGGTATTATTAAATATTGTAAAGGCACACAATTTCTTTTATCTTCGCCTTATAAAATAATGTGCAAGATTAGTCACTCACAATAAAACCAGGCATATGCATAAGTCATAGCACCCCTTTGGATTTCATGTTTAATTTACTCATCTTCCAAAAATATCTTGATATACTGTCTTTTTAATTATAGAGAGACATATGTTAACCTTCATTGTCACCTAACAGCAGCCGCATGGAAGAACTGAATGTGCATTTAGTCATGGTCTTAACCTGACCTCTACGTCCTACACTATAATATATTAATGTGAGCGTCTGCTCATGTAAGACTGCATAGAGAAATACAGAATGACAACAGGGTCATAGCCAGACCTTTATACATTTTTCATGACCGAAAAAATACATTGAAATTCTAAGAATGAAATTTATTTTAAATTGGGTTGCTGATTCGCAGTAAAGGTGGCCGTAAGGTTGCCAGATCAAATTATTTTAAGCATTAGGTAGTTGGTAGTTGTTTTAGATGCACTGAAGAAGAAGAAAAAATAGGATCAACTTAAATTACTTCAATTAGATTTTTTAAAACTTAATTTATTACTGAAAACTGTAATCATTCAAGTTGAAAAAAAAGTATGTATAACAAGTTGGATTAATTTGTTTACATTTTCACTTTTTACATTGTACGTAATGTAATGTTAATTATGGTGTTTAAGTGGGAAGATGAAGGTTGTGGTTGTCCATTTTCCAAATTGATTGTGACTAATACTTAAATTAAATTAATACTTGGTGCTTTTGTTTGTATTTGTAGCAATATCTGGCAACCCTACATAAGTCCCAAATGAAAAAAAACATACTAGTATTAAATATATACATACAGTACTAGTAACCTAGTAATTTATAGTAAATGCTGTAGTGTTTTTGAACCATACTATAGTAAAGTGTATACATATATGCTAAATTATAGCATTTACAACACTATACAGCATGGTAGTAACACATAGTGAACTGTAATAAATACTTTAGTACACCTTACTTTTTACTACAGTATAATATACCCTATAGTTGGAGAAAACTACAGTGTTTGGTCATTTGTTTATATTACTATAGTTGTTATATTACCATAGCAAATATAAAATTACCACAACACATTAATTAAAGTATTCTACTATAGTTTGGTTCAAAAATACTAGCATTTACTAAATATTATAGTACTTTTAATGTCGGCAGACATTTATGTAACCCACTGGTCCTACTGCACCCAACCCGATTCTTTGTATGGGAGTCGGTTGCTCTAACAAGGAGGCTAAAGACCATGGCCCTATCGCATCTGTCGCTAGAGCACCTTTAGAGGTCAGAGGAGTGAGGTTTACCTGCATAGCACTTCGCTAGCTGACCTCTGTTACACTAACCCCCCTAAACCTCACTCCCATCCAGGACGAGCCCCCACATGTACCCCACCAGTCCTACTGCACCCAACCAGGTCTGAGCTTGGATCAAACCAGCGATTCTTTTTATGGGAGTCGGTTGCTCTAAGGAGGCTAAAGACCATGGCCCTATTGCGTCTGTCGGTAGAGCACCTTTAGAGGTCAGAGGAGTGAGGTCTACCTGCATAGCACTTCGCTAGCTGACCTCTGTTACTCTTACAATGACAGAAGCAAACAAAAAAGTAGCACGTGGATAATTTAGACCACATACAAGACAAACACAATGATCACAATAATATGTATCTGTACAAAACTGTCAAACGCCATCAAAACAGTAGTCGTACAACAAATCTGTAAAACATCAGGAACGAAAATATTGGCTGCTTTGTGAAGGCAATGCGATTTCATTTAGTTTAGCAGTTAGCTAACCATTTGCTTATTTATGCTAAAATATATAAACGCTCATTGGTCAGTCTTTACAAGGTTTTATTAGTTAATAATAGTTAATGTATACCAGGGGTGTCCAAACTCAGTCCTACCAGGAAGTTTCTAGTATATCTAGTTAGAACTTGATTAGCTGGATCAGGTGTATTTGATTAGAGTTGGAGCTAAACTCTCCAGGACACCGGCCTTCCAGGACTGAGTTTGGACACCCCTGATGTATACTATCATTAACTAATACTGCACTTATTAATCGAAGTTCAATATTTACTAATGCATTATTATAATCCAAATTCATTAGGCTACCATTATTAATGTACTGTGAGCTAACATAAACAAACAATGAACAACTTTACTTCCATTACTAATGTTACTAAAGATAAATAAATACTGTAATGTAGCCTACTGTTCAGTGTTTATACATGTTATATGAATAACTAATACAACCTTATTGCAAAGTATTACCCATTCATTAGCCTAATCGTTCATATAGAGCATATGTTTTATTGCTACACCAATTGTTGTGAATGAAAATGGTTACAGATAAAGAATTAACATATTGCTGCATGAAACAACATAAAAATGGATAGCAGGGCATGGACTGAAGAGTGCTAATGTCCCCACGCACCGCAGTGAGAGGACAGATCGACTGGCTGTTGATATTGGCCATGGAGACGCGTGTCTAAACCTGCGCCCTCATCTCAGACTGCGGCTGGTGGATTATGTAAGCGTTTCGTCTCTCTCTTTCTCTTTTTTCCCCCCAGTGTTCTCTGAGCCAACAAGCCAGCGCTACCTTGTGAATATTTCAAGACTGTTGCGTCAACGCCAGTGTAGCAGATTGTGGTGTACTATAAATGTTTTATGGCACAGTGCAAGTGGGAAAAAAATTATTTTTAGAGGCTGTTTGAAATTGTGGACGTACTGTATCAGTTTTTTTTTCTTCCCTCTTCTGAGGGGATGAGGACAGTAATAAATGAGTCTTTGTCCCGCTGCATCATGCAGGAAATCTCTCTCAAGGTGATTCCAGGATTTGTGTGTGTGTGTATGTGTGTGTGTTTTCTTCTCTCCTGAAGGATTGTAGAGATTCATGAATGCTCCAGTTTGGCTTGAAAAAGGACAGAGAGGACAGAAAGGAGGAGGAGGATTATAATGACATCACATAGGCAGGGTGTGAATATCTCGATCTAGGGATGATTGGTGATCAGGTTTAGCTTTTATAGTTTCAAGAAAAATATTTGTTAAAATAATAATAATACGTTCAATGCTGACGTTATTAGTCTATTGCAAAAACAGAGGATTTCTCTGGTCAAACACCTTGAGATGGACACACCACTTTAAACAAGAGTAAATGTCTAAATTCGGATCCTACTGGAAATCAATGAAGGGAATATTCAATGGTCATTCCACAACCTTATCTGTAGACTGCAACACAGTGCTTATTGTGAATATGTACCCCCCGTGTACATTTCTCGAAAGTCTGAATTATGAAGCCTGAGGTTCAAACGAATGCTACGGGGTGTCAGGATGCCGACTATGGCTTCTGTTTGTTTTTGCACTACCAGCTGACCTCTTACCTCCGTATGGACAGTTTGCCCAGTAGCTCACCATGTATGTCTGTGGACTTGAGATGCAGAGCTGAGTTCACCACGATGACGGGGTGCGAGTCTGGCAAAGAACGGTTCCAGAAAGCAGGTAACACTAAAAACAAAAGCCAAAAAATAAAATAAACAAATAAATAACAGAGTGAGAATGTGATAAGATCTGAAAACGTGGTACAAATCAGGCGGCTTTTCTTTTTCTGGATTGCTTTTGAAAACACTATAGGTTGGGTTTAGAGAAGAGGGTGGCTGGGAGCATCGGTTGGTCAGTCAGTCAGTCGACGGCGGTCTCTGGTAGATTTCCGTAAGAAAAGCAGGTGCAAATGGTAGTCGCGAGAGAACTTTGAGATCTCAAAAAGCGACACAGCGGCCTCTGGTGAATTCGCGAAAACAAATTTACCTCCTGGGATGTATTTGGTGCTCTCCAGAAATGAATACAGGGGTATCCATAATGAGCGTAACCATATTGATTTTGTCAGCTCACATTGCTAGTTTTGTGGTGAACAATTAATCTGTGCATGTCACTGAGAAAAAACAGGAGATGGTGTCTGTTAGGTTGTGGTAACCCTTTTTTGAAACCTGATCTTTCCAAACGAAATGTCTACTTTACTACATCTAATCAGCTTGCAGTAGAAAAAAACAAACAAAAAAAAACCTATGGACAGATAAATCCCTACAGCCGACCATCAGCTTGGTGTGTCCTGTCTCTCAGACTGGTTGACCACTGATGCCAAGTAGGGTAGTGTCTAGTCAATACCTGGAGGGAAGACCACCTGGGACAACTAGGTAGTTCTTGGAAGCGATGTTAGGGCACACTCACACACTAGGCTATCCGAACCATGCACAGGCTTGTTTCCCAGTTCGTTTGTCAAGTGTGAGGGGTTCAGTTCGGTTGGGCTTTGACGTGGTACGCTTGTAGTGTGAGTGCAAAGCGTGCCTGAGCGCCAAACTAAAGGGATGTCAATTTTAAGGGACTGTTTCATGTAGATTTATTAATCATTCTTACATTCCAATGAACTGTCATAGTTTATTAAATATCCAAACCCCTCACTGCACATCAGCTGCACCTTCAGTAAAACCTCCTACTACGTGCAGCAGAAGGACTTTTATAATAATTTATGAGCGTCAAAATTTGTGGACCTGTTCAGCAAAATATTTGACTGTGTGTCACTGCATCCCAAACGACTAAAAATAATACAAAAATATATAACGAAAGCAATAATGTCCACTGTGCTAGGTGAGAGCACGGCTCGAAAGGTAAAAATGCAGTGTGAGTGCAGGCCGTCGGGGGAGAGGGGAGGAGGGATAAGCGTGCTTCGGCACATTTCAAGGCAATCGTGCCTAATAAGTGTACGCTTTTAGTGAAGCCAACATCAGATGCTTACCATGTCGCTGTATGTATAGGTATGAATCAGTATGGTGATGTAAAGTGCGTCCTGGTCAAATTCTGTAATCATGAAAATAAAATAACATTTAATTATGATTTTTCTAAAAATTCATTTTATCATAGTCGTTATTGCACAAGTTATTAAGTGTCAACGTTTTGTCCATTCAATTTCAGGTGCAACAGTCAGTCTAGCACTAGCTTTGGTGCAGTGATCACACTTCAGATTCAGCCAGGGAGTGAGAAAGGCAGAAAGAAAATACTGTATGAAAGAAAAATCATTTGCTTTTGACAATGTTTGGATTTTTTTTTTCGAAGTCTGTCATTTAAAGATTAATAAGTAATAATTAAATACATATTTATTTTTATTACAATTAAATTATTTATAATGTCTAAGTGCCTTTGGATAGATAAATAAATAAATAAATTAAACTGATAAAATGTAAATGTAAAGGAGGTTGTTTTGTTAAAAGAATGATTTGGGACCATTTATGCCATTGAAATGACTGGTTTAAGTTTTTAGCAAACTATTGTAATTCCCTTCTTTACTCAACATGAGGATGATGATCCTGCCAAAGGGAAAGTCAGAAATATATTAGGGAACTTGAGAAGGAAAAGAGAAGAGAGTGTATTATTTGCATGGACCCAGCCTATAGGAATTTAGTTCTCTTTTTTTGCTTCAATCCACAACAAAGTCTAACAAAAAGCCTTCCTAACATCATCTTCAGCAAAGCATACCAAATATAGCAGAAAATAGTTGACATACTGTGAAGAAGAGTCACACACTTTATACTTTTCCATTTGTCTGGCATTTGCCAAACCCTCAGTCGGTGATAGTTCATTCATCAAAGGATGACCTGGGATTTCCTTTAAGCTGAAACTGCACATTCTGGTGACTACTGAGGCTTTATTACACCTTGTAAGGGCTGAATAGGACCCCTTGAAAGGAGGAAAATGAAAGGTATTTGCAGTTTTTTAAGGAAACATTGGTGATTGTTACAATTTCATTAAAAAAATACATTAACACTATAGATAACACACTCATACACAGACAAAAACGATGAAATTTATGTTGTTACTTACCTATCATCATGTCACAACACTGTATGTCTTTTTATTTGAGAAACAAAAATTAAGATATTTAACAGAATGTTCAAGCTGCTCTTTACCATACAGTGAAAGAATATGAATTTTGTTGAATAAAAGTCATTCATTTTAGATTGACATTAAGATAAAAATGATGACAGTTTAATTTTGGGGTGAAGCAACTCTTTATCTAAGCCTAAACTGCAAATGATCAGACCTGATTAATGCAGTGTCATTGTACTCTTGATGTCCGAACACCTAATCCTAATCTAATAACCCCAACTAAATCTTCATTTTCAGTCAAACCGTATAACATGCCTTAGCTTTCATTATATTAAAACACATTGTATTAAAGTTGTTACATAATGATCCACCTCAATAATCCTCACATGCTTAGTTCAATATGTCTAAAACACATTTACGCACACATTGATCTGCCTACATCCCAGTAATCTCTGCGTATATGAGAAATTCTGTAGGCAAAGGAGATCATCCACGATGCACCTGTTGACATTGAGGTTTCTATAATGCCTGTGTGGTTTTGTTGAATAATCTGAGCATGTGAAGGAAATAATCCAGGGTAATACAGGCCCGGATAATCTGGGGGTGGTTATGTTCAGTGTGCTGAGTAATCCCAAATATACTCTGCTCTGTAATCTTCTATGACTTGGATCAGTTCGAATGCTCTGAGAAGTGAAATGTGACAGATTTTTATCGATATTTACAATACCATCTTACTGCAATTCATAATGTTTTGATTTTTAAATGCTAATTCATATTTTAATAGAAGTAATACAAGTTAATGTTCTAATACATGTTGTAATAAGCTAGTTGTATGATCTCATTCATACATTTTATTATGATTTGCTCATCCCCCAATAAGAGGTAGGGTTAAAAATCGAATGAAGTCATAACAATTTGTATGAATTAGCCACTTTTCTGATAATACGTAAAATAGTTACGTTTCCTCATGAGATTGGGTTTATGTATATCATATATTAGGTAAAGCAATAAACAAAAAGAGTTAATATAAGTAGATTAAAAGTTATTTGGGTAATTAGTTGTTGGAATAAACATCTAGTTTTACATCTAGTATTAGAGTTTCGAATGTCCTTGGAAATGATGTCCTTCAAGAGCAACAAATTCAAATTACAGTTAAGGTGACTTGAGTGTAGAATTGTGTAGGTGAATGTAGAGATTCATGACATGGCCATCAGTCATTAAGTAAACTAATACGCTAATAGATGCACTTGACTGGTTCTCATATCTTTATTTAATGTTTTACTTACCTACTCTCAGGGCTGTTTATATCGAAGTTGATATTTAGTCGCACCATGTTGGGGTTTCGTAACATTTTTTACGAGGTGGGTCGTTAGCCCAACGTTCAACTCCCAACCTGGAGGACCATAGCGCAAATGACCATACCGCAAACGTTACCCTCTCTTCTCTTTTAATTCTTAATTTCTCTAATATATTTCTGACTTTCTCTTTGACAGGATCATCAGTAAAGAAGGGAATTACAATAGTTTTACTGAAAAATTAAACCACTCATCTCAATGGCCCCAAATCGTTCTTTATACAAAACAACCTCCTTTACATTTACATTTCATTCATTAGTTTAATTTAGATTTAACAATTTTATCCAAACCTGTACTGCATGTCTTTGGACTTGTGGGGGAAACCAGAGCACCCGGAGGAAACCCACGCGAACAAGGGGGGAACATGTAAACTTCACACAAAATTGCCAGCTGACCCAGCCAGGTGCTTGAACCAGCAACCTTCTTGCTGTGAGGTGACAGTGCTACTCACTGTGCTGCCCATTTAATGTTTTACCAGATGAAAATATTAAAGTCTCTTTAAGGCAGAGGTACACAAAAAAACAGGTGTCCTGCAGAATTTAGCTCCAACTTGTTTCAACACACCTGTCCGGAAGTTTCTATGATTAGCTGGTTCAGGTGTGTTTGATTAGGGTTGGAGCTAAACTCTCCAGGATACCGGCCTTCCATGCACTCGACGGCCATCTTTGAAACACCTCTCTGAAACACATAAAATTCTCCAAAACCTTTTTTAAAAGCTTAAGATTAAATTTCAATGCATTAACAAACATGTGTCTCTTAGACAAAAAAATACATTTGCTGTTTGTTCAAACTACATATTTAAAATGAGCCGAAACAACATAATTCTTGAGTTTTTTTTATTTGGTGGAACAACTGTTTTATGTTCAATCCACTTAAATTTGTAAAAATGTACAAGTTAACCTAACTTCTTCATGTTATCCCAACACAAATCGATTGTGTGGAGCCCAGCATTTCTTACAGTGTAAATTTTGTTTCTAAATCTTCAAATCAAACAAACAAACAAAAAAACTGCATTTAATCAGGCTGCCCAACATCAGGACTCCAACCAGCTGGAACTATACGAATCAATAGCTTACGTGTTTCACATTATAAACCATTACATTTTTCCCCATTCAAAACTATGCAAATTATTTTCGGATATTCACAGCACATTCCTCATCTCCCAGATGGACTCCAGCAGTCTTTATCTTTAGGTGTGATTGTGGCCAAAAGGCTTGTGCTCCGGCATTGGAAGTCATCTTCACCTCCTACATTTTAAATGTGGATTGCGGACAGGATTTCGGTAATACAGATTGAAAGACTTAAGGATTTATTCTATTGAAAGATATTTCAGTGTTTGGGGTTTATTTATTAACTATCTGGATGAACAAACCAGTCACTCAACCTCTGTGGATTCTTCAGAGACTTAATTACTTTTTTACCTATTTAATTATTTGTTTTTATTTCTTTATTCTATTTCTGTTGTCATCCGCTAAATTATGTTGTCATTGTTGTTTTATTCTTTGACTCATTGTATGGGATTTGTCCGGGACAGTGCTGAGTGTTGTGTGTGTGTGTGTGTGTGTATATGTGTTTCTTTGTGGTGGTTCTTGAAAAATCCAATAAAATATAGTTTAAAAAAAAAAACCTATGCAAATGACATGTCTTTATTACATGTGTATTATATGTGTATTCTATAGTCTTTGAAAATATGCAATTGTGTTAGCTATTTAGACATGATTTTATCAAGTTTTTCCATAGTAGTAAGGAAGCACTGCAATATACACTCACAGGCCACATTATTAGGCACGCCTTCTAGTACCGAACGCCCTTTTGCATTCAGAACTGCCTTAATCCTTCATGGCATAAATTCAACAAGGTACTGGAAATATTCCTCAGAGATTTTGGTCCATATTGACATGATAGCATAACGCAATTGCTGTAGATTTGTTGGCTGCACATCCATGGTCCCGTTCCACCACATCCCAATGGTGCGACTGTGGAGGCCACTTGAGTACAGTGAACTCATTGTCATGTTCAAGACACCAGACTGAGATGATTCGTGCTTTATGGCATAGTGCATTGTCCTGCTGGAATAAGCCATCAGAAGATGGGTACACTGTGGTCATAAAGGGATGGACATGGTCAGCAACAATACTCAGGTAGGCTGTGGCATTGACACAATGCTCAATTGGTACTAATGGGCCCAAAGTGTGCCAAGAAAATATCCCCCACACCATTACACCACCACCACCAGCCTGAACCATTGATGCAAGGCAGGATGGATCCATGCTTTCATGTTGTTGACGCCAAATTCTGACCCTACCATCTAAATGTCGCAGCAGAAATCGAGACTCATCAGACCAGGCAATATTTTTCCAATCTTCTATTGTCCAATTTTGGTAAGCCTATGTCAATTGTAGTCTCAGTTTCCTGTTCTTAGCTGACAGGAGTGGCACCTAGTGTGGTCTTCTGCTGCTGTAGCCCAACTGCCTCAAGGTTGGACGTGTTGTGCGTTCAGAGATGCTCTTCTGCATACCTTGGTGGTGACGAGTGGTTACCACGAGTGGTTATTTGAGTTAATGTTGCATTTTTATCAGCTCGCACCAGTCTGGCCATTCTCCTCTGACCTCTGGCATCAAAAAGGTATTTGCGCCCACAGAACTGCCGATCACTGGATATTTTCTCTTTTTTGGCCCATTCTCTGTAAACCCGAGAGATGGTTGTGCTTAAAAATCTCAGTAGATCAGCAGTTTCTGAAATACTCAGAGCAGCCCGTCTGGCACCAACAATCATGCCATGTTCAAAGTCACTTAAATCATCTTTCTTCCCCATTCTGATGCTTGGTTTGAACTGCAGCAAATCATCTTAAACATGTCTTGAGTTGCTGCCATGCTGATAAGAAATTTGCGTCAACTTCAACTTAATATAATGGTTTTCAGTTAAAAAACTAAAACTAATTATTTTATGTTTGAAAAGTTGGTCCCATGTTGAGTCATATAAAACCTTTCTTTACTCCAAAACATTAACATAGCATTAACAGTTTTAAATTCCAACAAAACAGAACTTGGGTCTCCACATTTTCCCATCTCACTAAAAACTGCATAAAATAACACTATTTATACAAAAAAGTACTTCTTTGAAAATGAAAACAGCAAGTTAAAAGTTAAGTCATTTAACTTGAAGCAACAAAAAATGGTTACAATGGAGTTATTGTTTGAATAAAATGAAAAGCTTAAAAAAATATTTTTTATTGAATGAAGATAAAAGTCCTTACTCCCAGTTTTGTTCAACATAATGCAGCTATTTTACCCCAAAGAGAACATTCTGTCAGGATAAACTCACCCAAATCAATAAGATGTTCCAAATCAATAGGACCAATCTTCAGGCTCTCCTTCACCCAAAACTCTGATGCTGCAAAATGACCAAAAGGATGAAGAAATTAAGAGATATGAACACTTTATATGATGTATAGATTTGAGCTTTCATTTACATAAAAGCTTTGAATATTAAAACTGAAGCTTATTATACCTGCTTGACGTGCAAGAACAAACATGCTGCTTCTGTGAACGCTGTAAACAGTGTTTATTGATCATGTTGAGGACATCTGAATAAAAGGCTAAATTCAATGTTCGCTATATAAAGCAATCATTGAATTGAACCATTTCATTCTATGCATTTACTTTTTGAGGGGCTAGTTTTAGATGAAAACTTTCATTGGAGTAATTTGATTGAAAATACTTTAGTTTGTGTCCTGAAGAATATTCATTCATTTCATTCAACCCCATTATGCCAAAAATACTGTTTCAAAACAAATTTGGCAAAAATGGGGACAAGTCCAACTGTTGGGTTAAACAATTTACATACTCGCCCTGGTTTCAAACCTTTTTGGAGTTTCTTTCTTCTATTGAACACAAAAGATGATATTTTGGAGAAAGCTGAAAACCTGTAACTATTGACATCCATAGTAGGAAAAATAAAAAGTGTGTGTTCAATAATAATAATTTAAAAAGAAATAGTGTTCAACAGAGAAAAAGAGGTTTGAAATTAGGAGAGGGGCTACTAAATGATGCTAGAATTTTAATTTTGGCGTTAACTATCCCTTTCTCTCTCTCTCATCCTGGCAATGTTGCCACTGATGCAGGGTCTGCTCTTTGGCAAAGTTTCTCCATTTGGTCCTGTCCAGGGCATCTTCTGGCGATGCGTTGACGATCTTCAGTCTTCCTTAATTCTGTCCATCTATCGTTTCTTAGGTCTACCACGCGGCCATACAAATCATAAAAATATTGCATTTTGTAATATTTTTTACATTACCAGCATCACCCCTGAAAATAACCAAAAAATCATTAATTTTAAGGATTTAACTAAATTACAGTATGTTTATACAGTGCATCCAGAACATATTCATAGCGCTTCACTTTTTCCACATTTTTTTATGTTACAGCCTTATTCCAAAATAGATTCAATTCATTTCCAAGTTCCAATGGACTTTATAATCTGTAAAATGGAAGATGTTTGGAACCACCAGGACTCTTCCTAGAGCTGGCCAGCCATCTTAGCTGATCGGGGGAGAAGGACTTTAGTCAGGGAGGTGATAAATAACCCGATGGTCACTCTGTCTGAGCTTCAGCGTTCTTCTGTGGAGAGAGGAGAACCTTACAGAAGGACAACCATCTGTGCAGCAATCCACCAATCAGGCCTGTATAGTAGAGTGGCCAGACGGAAGCCACTCCCCACCTGGAATTTGCCAAAAGGCATCTGAAGGACTCTCAGACCATAAGAAACAAAATTCTCTGCTCTGATGAGATTAAAATTGAACTCTTTGGAGTGATTGCCAGGCATTACGTTTGGAGAAAACCAGACACTGCTCATCACCAGGCTAATGCCATCCCTATAGTGAAGCATGGTGGTGGCAGCATCATGCTGTGGGGATGCAGAAACTGGAAGACTAGTCAGGATAGAGGGAAAGATGAATGCAGCAATGTACAGAGACATCCTGAATGAAAACCTGCTTCAGAGTGCTCTTGACCTCAGACTGGGGCGACGGTTCATCTTCCAGCAGGACAATGACCCAAAGCACACCGCCAAAATATCAATGGAGTGGCTTCACAACAACTCGGTGAATGTCCTTGAGTGACCCAGCCAGAGCCCAGACCTAAATCCTATTGAACATCTCTGGAGAGATCTGAAAATGGCTGTACACAGTCGCTTCCCATCCAACATGATAGAGCTTGAGAGGTACTGCTTTTGCATCATATTCAAAAAGACTTGAGGCTGTAATTGCTGCCAAAGGTGCATCAACAAAGTATTGAGCAAAGACTGTGAATACTGATGTACATGTGATTTTTCAGGTTTTTTATTTTTTATTCAATTTGCAGCAATTTCAAAAACTCTTTTTTCACATTTGACATTATGGGGTATTGTGTGTAGAATTTTGAGGAAATAAATGAATTTAATCCATTTTGGAATAAGGCTGTGACATAAAACTATGTGGAAAAAGTGAAGCGCTATGAATACTTTCCAGATGCACTGTATGTCAAGAATACAGCATTTGTATCTGTATTTATAAACTGTTTACTAACATCTATTAATGTAGAGTTAATGCTTAACACATGATGAATTTACCATTTGCTAGTGCTTATTAGATTATTCATAGTGTGTAGTTATTATAGTGTTACCAAATTGTGTTGATTCAGCTCATTTTAAATAAGTAGCTTAAGCAAGCAGCAAAAGTCTTTTTTGTGTGTAAAACAAGTCAATCGTCCAAATAAATTACAAAAATTGTGGTGTTTCGCCTCATTTAGTTTTAGTTTTAAGTAGTTTAAACAAATGCAACAACCATTTTTGAGCGCATATCCCAACATGCAGACACACACACACACACACACACACAAGAAGAAGAATAAAAGAAACGCATGCAAAGAGAAAGTCGGTTTCAGATTTGCCTATGTTAGTTCAGCTGAGATATGAATGAATACACACGGCATGAAAACATGACAGCATAAAAACTGAACAGAATACTGCACCATAAAAATACCATGGTAACCCTCTGTCATTTATCATCTATTTACAGCAAAAATAACTCTCTCTACATTACTCTTCACCAAGCTTCTTGAATATCAGCGACATCCATGAAAATGAGCACCCTCCTCACGTCTTGTGTGGCGTTTGTGCCGCCGCTGGGGTTTTGCTGAAGGAGTAAAGGGGGTCTGGGGGAGACTGGAGGTTTGTGGGGTTGTAAAGCTAGAAAGAGAGAGAGGCATGAACATCCCCTCAGGTCTCCACCCCCAACCTGTTACTCCTCTGTTACTAGGCAACACCTGCTGGCATGTGCTAAATAAAGATTAGCACCCGGCGAGCCGCCTGCCAAAGATGTAAAAGACACAAAAGCACAGCTCCTGCTTTCTTACAACTTCCAGAGTCCACCGCGCGCTCTCTTTCTCCATATTACAGATTAACAGCCAAAAACACATGCTTCAGTTCCTGAGGAAAAATAGCAGGACAGAATGCCTCATTGATATTTGGGAATGTCTGTTTGGAATGATTGTTGAAAAAAAAGTCAAAGGATATATTTACTAGATTAATACAGTAACGTTTAATATTAAAGGGATTGTTAACCTAAAGTGAAAATTCTGTCATTGTTTACTCTCACCGTTTTACTTGTTACAAAGCTTTATGAGGTACTTTGTTTTGTTGAACACTAAAGAAGATATTTTGAAGAATGCTGGAAACCATTGACTTCCATAGTAGGAAAAACAAATACTATGGAAGTCAGTAACTACGTTTTCATCCACGTATTAGTTTACACTTTATTTTGATGGTCTGTTTGTTGCATCCAATGGTCCATTGTTGAAGTTACCTTGCATCTACATGCCAGCTAATTCCCATTAGATTATAAGTAGACTGTTAGGTTGGGGTTAGGGTTAGTGTTAGTTTACATGTACTTGCAATAGTCAGTGAAAATGTCAGTAAAATGTCTGTTGAAGGAGCAGTATTAATATATTAAGCAGACAGTCTACTAATACTCAAATGGACCATCAAAATAAAGTGTTACCTATTTTTGTGCATTTTGGATATACGCATAAAAAATAGTTGATGTATTTTTTTTAAAAATGCTGTAAACATTTCAGTATTCGTGTTATTATATTTTTAATGACCTCCAGAACTGTCAAGAGTGTCTGCGCTCCATGTCTCATGCCTTTAAACGCCACCACACGTTCATTACGCGTCTTCTGAGGAGCAAGCAGGGCCAGTCCTTTACATTTGAGGGCCCTAAGCAGATTGATTTTGGGGCCCTACCTTGCTCTAAATATTGGAATATTGCCATTGCAAACTGGCCCACAGAGATTTTATTTAAATACAATCAATGAAACAGAAAAGTAAAGCTTGATTTCTTCCACTCAATAACTCTCTGAATGACTTGGACATTTTAAAACAGCACTGTTTTTGTCAACTAGCAGCTAAAAAAAATGAAGAATTAAACTATCTTTAATAAAGGTACCAGTGATTCCTACTTTGCATTCTTCTGGAGTGCTTAAAACATATTTTATTAATTTGGCAAACAGAATGAAGATTCTATAAAAATGTCTAAGTTTAGTTTTTTGTTTTGTTTTGTTTTAATAAATTCCAAAAGTAAAAACCCTGCAATGAAAGACAGTGAGCAATAATTAGCCCAAAGTGAAAATGCACTACTTAGTAATAAAATATACATTCTGAACTCATTAAAAACTCAAGAAAACAACAACAAAACAATTAACATTATTGCAAAGATTGATTCATAAATAATAAAACCAATAAGCAAATCCTATAAAGTAAATATTAAAAATATTAATATTAAAAAAAAAAAAAACAGAAAAAGAGAAGCAACAAATACTAGGTTAATGTTAATATCCAAACACAAACTTTATTTCCTTCAGTCTCCTTCCCTGTTCCTTACATTTGGGATGCAGGACCCAGAGCTTATATTAAAATATGATTAATTCAATTAGGACATAATTTTCATAAACATGTCTCAGGAAAAAAATATTACCAGTGTGCAAAATATGTCGGTGAAGACGCTTCAATATTGCATTTTAGTAAAATACGTTTTAAACAAAAAAACGGGTCGGTAAAACCAGAAAAAATTTTTATATTTCCTATAAGTAGACGACGTTTACTAATCTGTAATTGCCTATTTTCAATAAATGTGCAACTAGATTATTTCTTTAACATCATCATTAGCACTTAAAAACGATGCTAAAACTGATTTTGTGCTCGTCTCTTTTGTTGTCATTTTTTCTACGTCTGAAGAACGTTAGTTTCATTTAATTTTTGCGGTCCAATTTCCAAAATAAATCAGGTATACAGTATAATGGGGCAGGCAATGAAGCAAAGGCCATGCTGTGTCCGTGCATGGGTTCGTGTTCTTGTGGCAACCTGTCAGTCTAGCAGGTTTCCTTGGGAGAACAAACTCGAATCGCGAGAACACAATGTATATGAGAAATGAGATGCTGCGAGCTTCCTGTTGATCACATGACTTTCAAACAAAACAATTTCAACTTTAATAAAGTTATGATTTTTTTTGTGAAAATTTATAATTATTTAAGCACTAAAGCACTGTCAATGAAGATAATTAGTACAATGCAAATAAAAATGATTTTAGCAAGGAAGCGGCTCGCACCACTAGCAGGGTTGTGGGGGGGCCCCTAGTGGCGGCGGGGCCCTAAGCAACCGCTTAGTTCGCTTATAGGGAAGGCCGACTATGGGTGCAAGTCATTTATTAAATAAAGAAAAGATTGACGCAGCTTCTCCTACTGCAGCAAATTCCGTTTTTACTTTTGATATTTGGCGCTAGTTAATCAGGAAGTGACGATTTCGTTCGCTTTGACTTGTTGGATGGAAACGCTGCTTTATTCGCATGTCTTTTATGCGATAATCCAGTTTTGCGCATAAATTTTATTTGCATCTTTGGCTTGTTACAGGTTTCCAGAATTCTTCAAAATATCTTCTTTTGTGTTGAATGAAAGAAATCAACACAAAGTTTTGGAACCACAAATAGTGAATAAATTGTCATTTTAAGTAAAAAATAATCATTTATATTGTAAAATCTGCTAATAGTAATCATACAAATATTATTATTATTATTAAGATTCAAAACTTTGGGGTAAGATTTATATTTAAAAAATAAATTATAATTTAAATGAGCAAAAAGGACAGTTAAGACAAATGTTCTTTTGAACTTTCTATTCTCATCAAGTGATGCATCACATCTTTGCACTTTTGTAACAAAATTTAATAATGACAGCGAGTAGGTTTACATGGACACCAATAATTCGAATTTAATATGATTAGGACAATACTCTGATTAAGAGTCGACCATGTAAACCGTGATTTTTGATTAATTTAATTAAGGTCATAATCGAAATAAACAGAAATCGAATTAAGACCTCAAGTATGCTGATTTTAGTCGTACTATTGAAGTGCAGTACAGACATGTAAACAGCTTAATCAAACTATTACCACCGTGTAGAATTTTTGCCACATTTTGTGACAGGACACACGGCTGTTTAACACTATTCTCTGCACCTTCTGAGTCAGTGAAGGACCACAGACACCTGCATGGCAAAATGCGGAGGTTTTTTCCCCATAGGGTGTGCGGTATCAAATTCCATTAAATCAACACTCTTTCAGCAGTTCATACTCGCATCCAATATCTCATTTGTCACAGGGGGCATGAATGAAGTGTTCCTGAATGAAAGTGAAAGTGCAAAACTGTCACTGACTACGTTTACATGAACATCAGTAACCGAATTATTTGCCTTAATCTGAATAAGACAATAAAAATGATTAAGGTGTTTACATGAGTTGCCTTTTGAATGATCCGTTCATGATCCTGTTTTACATGTTATAGCACTTAGTTCGATTAACGTCATTGCATCACCGAGCTATCCACAATTACCCCAGTGTTTCATGTAATTTCGGGAGTTTCATTTTTATTTTGTTGACTTCAACTGCAGTTTTGCACTTACACTTTCATTCAGGAGTCTGTAGTCTGGTAGGTGCAGAGAATAGTATCAAACAGCCATTTGTGTATACACTATTTGTGTGTATAGACTATTCGCAAAAAGCAGTGAAAATTCTACACGATGGTAGTTTGATTAAGATGTTTACATTTCTGTACTGCACTTCAATGATGCGACTAAAATCGGCATACTCCACATGTCGTAATTCATTTCTGTTTAGTTATGACTTTAGTCTGATTATGGTATTCAAAAATTGCTGTTTACATGGTCAACTCTTAATCAGGTTACTGTCTTAATCGTATTAAAGTCAGATTATTGGTGTACATGGACAGTATTCACAGTATTAAGACAGTACTCCAAGTAAGAGTCTACCATGTAAACAGCAATTCTATTGGTGTCCATGTAAACATATTCATTCTTACCTGCCTTACATTCTACACTCTGATAGACCTATTAGTGGCGTGTTTTTATTGTTCTGTGATGTGAATCACGTCAGTTTCCATGGCCAAAAAGCAAACAAAAATGTTGTTTATTAAGCATATTCTGCACTCAATTCAGTGACATTTTTATATATAAATGCATTACATAGTTATTAATCAATGCATAAACTTAAAAAAACTGTAAATGTCACATTTTATGCAGAATGTTGTGTAATAAGATTGTAGCGATGAATAAGAAACAAAAAAATGTCAGCATGTGTCAAAAATCTGAACATCCCTCAAAACCTCTCAGATAGCAGAGGATTACGTGCTTATGATAAAACTGAAGGGGGAAAATCATTGAGGACACACAAACCAAAAAAAGAGAAAGTAACAGCAGAAGTAGTGCATATCAGAGCAAAAAGTAACTGCTATATAGATCTAGAAGGCCAAGACACAAAATAATCATTCATACTGATCATTGTGGAGCGTTCGATGTCGGATATCTAGGACCATATGAAGTTTGAACAGTTGTGAATGTTCAAACATGAGCAATTCAGAGCGAATGGGAAATGGAAGTGAATGAGACATACTGGTGAATATAACCGCTAAACAACTGAAGAGATGAAGTAAAAATCAGTCTAATCCTAACAGAAAACACAAGCTCATCAGCCGGTGCTTTCCTTCAGTGGCTGACAGCCATTGCATAACACTTTCATTGCATAATCCCAAACGTACATTCATGTCAGAGGTTTATCTTTAGCGCTTTTAGAATGAGGCATCCCGGAATGTCCCATTTAAGAGGAGGGGGAGGTAAAATGGCCCTCAAACACCTCTCAACTTCCTGTTTTAGCAGCAGCATCATCATCATGAGGGGGCTGTTAGAGTGATGCTTCACCCTCTTCCCACATAGAAGGATTGTTTTAAATTTAAAATAAGTGCACGGAGAAAACACAGCACCAATGTGGGGGCGTTGAGGAAATAGACATTTTAAGCTGGAGAATATGTTATCTCACAGAAATCAGTGTCAACAATGGTCTGTTGGTACAAAGTAGAGCAAGAAAATATTGCACACCATTAGACTCAACTGCACTCATATTGTTTATGCCCAATTCTGACTAGAGCATCTAAATGACAAAGCAGAAATCCATGTATATATTGTTGCATTCCATGTTTTTTTTATGTATTGTTGTATGTTTTGTTTGGTTTCTTTTCTCCCGCTCTCTCTATTTCTGTTACCACATTGAAGCTTGCTTTTAGCGTGTGGTCTTTCTCCTGCCTTTGTGCAAGTGTATCGTCACCGTTGTGGTTAACTTGAAGTTAAAATCTTTTTAAAGCATTTGCAACCACCTACAATCTGCCACTGAAACCTAACTTTGTGTTTGGAAGCCGTAGGGAGGTGGGTGCCATTTTATTTTTAAAACCCCCTTTCTCTTGTTTATGTTTAGTTAGGGAGTTAGCATACATTTCTGTTGTTAATTTAATTTGACTTTGTCAGTTTAGACAGTTTGTTCCCTAACTAGCTAGAGTGTACTTTTGTTTGTAGTTTTGGCCTTTCCCCCTCCTGAAGCCTATTTTTGCTTAACAGCTTTGTTTAATCATTGTACATTTTTGTTAATAAATTCTTTAACTGAATTTGGTGTGTTGTCGAGAAGGCAGGGGACTGATCTAATCGTCGTGACGCAGCTTCAAAATTTCTTTTAAAACCGAAGAACAAATTTGCTCTGAACAATGCAAAAACAACCAATTTTCACTTTTTTGTGAAATATAGATGTCCTAATAGTGTTTTTAGCAGCGTGGGACATATATATGACTGTCAACATCTAAAAAAAAAAAAAGTGTGTTTTGGTGTTTCGTGAACCTTTAAAAAAAGTCAAATCCCATCACAGTCACAGTTTTAGTTTGTTTATATTCTAAAGCCTTCTTTAATTTGTACGGTTCATTTTTGATTTGGAATTTGTTTTAAATTTGTAATGTATAACTGCACAACGTTTTAATTTGTGTAAGTTAAAGAGTCTTCTTTAGTTGGTATTATTCACTTTTTATTTAATTATTTATTTTTTATTCCAATTTAGTTGGAATGAATTGTTCAACACAGGCTCATTCTGAAAACCTAGTCCCGTGGCCGTTTCTGCAGACCGCTAATTATGTAGCCGGAGGTACGTATGGCTTCATTTCTTTTCATTTTTTTAAAAAATTTTTTTTTAAAGAACGCTACGGGGCGGTATGACTCCATTCCTTTTCACGTTTACTAGCTGACCGCTTACCTCCGTGTGGAGGGCTTTCCCGCCGCAACCAGTTTGTCTCGTTAGCTCGTCGTGTACGTCGGCTGACTTGAGACGCAGAGAGGAGTTGACCACGACGACGGGGTTTGCGTCCGGGGAGGAGCGGTTCCAGAAATCAGGTAAGACAAAAACAGAATCCAAAAAAATTAAATGAATAAGTGAATAACAGGGTGAGAATGTGGTAAAATCTGAAAACGTGGTAAAAATCAGACGAGGGTTTTTCTTTTTCTGCTTTTGTAAACCGTTGGTTGGGTTTAGGGGAAATAAGTGGGTGGGCAAGTCAATTGTTACAATTGGTTGGGTTTAGGGAAAGAGGAGGGTGGGTCAGTCGATTGGTCAGCCAGCCAGTCAGTCAGACAGACAGTCGACAGCGGCCTCTGGTGAGTTTATGTGAGAACAGCGGGCGCAAACGGCACTCGCGAGATAAATTTGAGACATGAAAAAGCGCAGACAGCGGCCTCTCGCGGATTCGCGAAAACAAAAACTGCAAAAATGCGTACCTCCCCGGAAGTATTTTGGGGTCTTCAGAAATGTTCACGGGACTACATTTTCAGAATGAGCCTAGGTTGGAATAGTTACATCCCTACTGGAGATGCTTTTGCATAAAAATTCCCAGTTAACCAGCATCTTCAGACCAGCCTGTTTGGAATAACCAGCCATTTTACATTCAAAATCACCTATCTTACCCATTCTGATTTGAACTCATCTTGACCACTACATGCATCTGACCACTAACGTATTAAGTTGCTCCTATATGATTGGCTGATTAGATATTTGAATAAACAAAAAGCTGAAATAATGTACCTAAGTGACCAGTGAGTTTGGCTCATTTGGTTATTTGCATGACAGATAAGACTGTGTTTGAGTGTAATCATGAGGGTTTAAGTCAGGGTTATGCCAGATCTCTCATGTGTAGTGCTGTGGCATTCCCTGCATGTACCCGTCTGTGTCGTTGCAGTTAATTATGTTCGGAGCTCTCTGCAGTGACCATAGTAACAATCTCCACGGTCTGTAGACTCACCGTCTATCTCTACAACAAACCAACATGCCAGAGAAAAGATAGAGGGTCGAGTCTGTCAGTCAAAGCAGGGGACGAGATAAATCCAGTCAGCCTGAGAGAAAGAACCCGGACCAATAAACAGGAAGAGAGATGGATGACTGCAGGGAAACATAATCAGCACAAGCTAATGAATGGAGATAAACCAAACAACCAGCAGTCAACCTGAGACAGACAGACAGAATTAAAGGCTAAAAACGGGCAAGACTGCGATCATGTGTTAGCCAGCCTGACAAGTTTGAGTCGGGGACATAATACGGACTGGGATTGGACCAAGACAGACAATACCCTTATCCTGACACTGGGAAATCAATGTGAAAGACAGGACAAAGATGGATATTTAAGAAACAGATAAGCCAACAGTGTGGAAAAGGGAGTAGGAGGGAGTGTATTGTTGCAGGAAGTGATGACGAGGAGGGGGTGGACAGGGTGTCCTGGGTAAGACATCTTAGATTCGAGAAAGAATGGTGGCATTTTTTTTTCGCTTAGCCCAAGTTAATCACCCTCCCTTTTCTCACTTTGTCTTGTTTACACTCGCGCTTGCATCTGTCAAGAGTAAATGACAGGTAAAACACCACTGTGAAACTTACCTTCTCTAGTGTTTAGCTCCAAACTTATATCAAGCTTAGCTTAGAGATTCCGATGACCTACACAGATTCTAAATTTGCATACTATTTAATAGGCATTACATTTGTTATAAGGATGTCCAGATCCGATCACATGATCAGAAATCGGGCCCAATCACGCGGTTGCAGACCTGATTGGAACCAGATGTTACCTCCCGATCAGGACTCAAATACATTGGGAATCTAAAGTTTGGGCACCCCATGTAAACATTTGTATGAATGTGCATAAAGAAGCCAAGGAAAGGTCGAAATATGTCCAAAAGGGTCAAATTACAGATCAGACATTCTTATAATATGTCAAAAAAGTTAGATTTGTTTCCATCATTTACACTTTCATTGTGACATACACCTATCATTGTGACATACACCTATTTTGGTGCTTCCTTTGGTTACTTCACTAAGTAACCATAGCTTTCTGCCATAAGTAGATGTCATCAGGTGGTTCCCAACCGTCCCTGAGTGTTTTGACCCTTACCACAACACTCTCCAGCTGGTGGGTCAGCAGTGGTGGCCAAGCCACTGCCCATCTACTCACGGCTTCCAGCTTTCCTCCTCTCTCTTACTCCATTACCAGCACAAAGCTCGTTCTGCTTCTTCTCACATTCTGCAAGCAGCATGTTTCTTGCTCTTCTCTTTCATGCCTAAAGCTGACATCAGTCGCCATACTGATTTTGCAGGAAGGCCTCTACACCCTACCTCCATAGGAAACAGCCATGATTGCCAACCTTTGTTTTTACACTCCTGGATTAGTGGCGTGTACTTTAAAGCCTTGCTCTCATGAGCCTCTTTGCAATTCCCCTTCCATGACAATCAGCTCAATTAAAATAAATAACAGAAAACCAAAAAAATGGCGTCTGCAAAAGTTTGGGCACCCTGCAGTGTTTTTAGCATGCATTGCCCCGTTTGGAAAGCTGAGACCTCACAGTGTCATGGATTGTTCTCAATCATCGTCTGGAGAGACCAGGTGATGTCAATCTCAAAGCTTTTAAATGCCCAGACTCATCTGACCTTGCCCCAACAATCAGCACCAAGGGTTCTTCTAATCAGTTGTGTAGAAAACCGAAACTAAAAATAGTTGACGCTCGCAAAGCAGGAGAAGGCTATATGAAGATAGCAAAGCGTTTTCAGATGCCAATATCCTCTATTTGGAATGCAAGTAAGAAATGGCAGTCATCAGGAACAGTGGAAGCTAAAGCAAGATCCGGAAGACCAAGAAAAATATCAGACAGAAGAGCTTGCAGGATTGCAAGAAAAGCAAGTCAAAACCTACGTTTGACTGCACGATTCCTCCAGAACAATCTGGCAGACACTGGAGCTGTGGTACACTATTACACTATAAAGAGATACTTGTACAAATATGGTCTTCATGGAAGAGTCATCAGAAGAAAACCTTTTCTACGTCCTCACCCCAAAAATTAACATTTGGACTATGCAAATGAACATGGAAACATTGTTTTGGAAACAAGTTCTGTGGACCGATGAGGTAAAAATAGAACTTTTTGGCCGGAATGAGCAAAGGTATGTTTGGAGAAGAAAGGGCACAGAATTTAATGAAGAGAACCTTTGTCCAACTGACAATCATGCTGTGGGGTTGTATTGTAGCCAGTGAACATTTCACAAGTAGAAGGAAAAATGGATTCAATAATATTTCAGCAAATTTTGTATGGTAACTGGATGCCATGTGTGAAAAAGCTGAAGTTAAAGAGAGGATGGCTTCTACAAATGGACAATGATCCTAAACACAACTCAACATCAATGGTGGATTACATCAAGAGAGTTAGACCTCATTCTTGACTTCACACAGAAACAGCAAAGCATGCGGCATGACATCACTTTGCTTCAGAGACGCTATTGGTTAAATGCCGGCAAAGTAGAACACGGAAACAGCTTGAAGTGGAAATCGCGAGTATGTCTGTGGTCTGGAGGTATTATAAAGTTGATGATGACAACATTGCCATCGCAATCTGTGAGATATGTAAACTTGGGATTGCCTGCCGGGTATTTTAAGTTGAGGTGCTATTTGTTTTTATATTAGATTTTCTTTATATTTACTGTTGTACTAAAGTCCAAAAGTGAAGAATTGATGTTATTTATTACTTGATTGTTCAAGCTACCTACAGAAGTGCTCTGTTTGTTAACAGAGTTGTAGAATGTTAAAACAAGGTGAATTAAATAAAAAATAAGGAACATCATGGATCTGTTTTTTTTCGCTCTTCTTTATTCTTTCTGTATGTATTATAGAAGTATCAGATCGGGTTTCGGTATCAGTATATACTCAAAATCAATTGACTCGGACACAAGGGTAAAAAAACCTGATCGGGGCATCCCTAGTTTGTTACCTACACTGTGGCAATTTAAAAAATTATATAACAAGAATGTTAAAAATAAATAAGATTCAGATGCACTAAATCTTCCATGCTTTCTCTGTAAACAAAGGCATCAGTTGCAGTTTTTCACTGCGGTTTACGAAACATCTTTTATGGGGAAACCCCCGATGAGGTGATAAAGCGTCCATCAGTTACACACTTCAGAATCTCTGATTAATACTCTCGCCTAGCGCCCCGTTGCAGACCCCCACTGACTGCGCGCGCACCTCATGAAACAGACCAGGCTTTTATACTTTTATACAACATCGTGATACGTTTCAAAATGACAGGGGACGGTCAAAAGAAACCAACTGTAAAATCAGACGGATAAACATAGAAGTAGGAATTTTCCGGAACTACGTCATATCATTAATATCATTCAAGACTTTTTAACTCAAACTTTGATGCATCCCTTGCTTTTGTTCAGATCTCAAACCATTCTACCTATTATAGTTTATTAAAATATTACTGAAAACAGAACATGGGTTGCTCTACAAATACATTTTTTACACATTAAAAAAAAGAAAAAAAAAAGGGAAGTACACTTACAATTTTTTTGTTTTATTTAGTCCACTTCACAATTCACACATTACTGTCTGGCTAGTTTGTGTCCTCTGCATATATGCTCAAAAAGGCAATAATAGTCGTTCCTGACCATTATCACCAACACAGCCTAAAACAGGGCATCAGTATATTGTAAACCGATACGTTCAAATATTCTTTTCCAGTTATCAATAAAAATAATTTTGTTACTTCATTTCATTTTTTTAACTATTAAACTGTTTTTAATTCAAAATTGTAATATATAAATCAGTGCAAAACCTATGAATGGTGGAAAATCATATCCTGTAATTGTTTATTTAAACCACATAGCTCTCCACTTTTGCCAACAAATTTATCCCTCAAGTTTTTCTAAACTTAAAAACTTTCTATATTTCCCACTGCTGTTGCAATTTCTAGCCAAGAATTATTGGCCATCTGGTTATCCCTATGATCACGCATGGACGAATGATAAAGATGTCTGTACAGGTGTACCCGTTGCAAACAATATCTCTTCAAAGTGATTCATATTCAACTCAAATTAAATGTGGCGCCATGTGAACTGTTCGCTCGAGTGTCAAAAAACTTGGTGCTTCGCCAGCCGAAATCATGTCACATGCACCCAAACCTCTGCAAATATTGCGATGACATCACAGTCGCTGTGTGTACTCAAGCAAACACGTCGAGTGTAAATCAGCTTTAAGCAGCAAGACACCCGAGTGTATTTTGCATACTGAAAACTATGAATTTGTGGTGTACTAAACTCCCATACGTCGTGTTTTCCACATTATATACAGTTGGGGTGAAGCACTAATTTAAGGTAGAAATCTGTACAGGATCATACATTTTATTCATAAGATTCTGCACCATTACATTAGGAAGAGTTATTTCTTTCAAATTCCTGTTTGAAGCTTTTACATTATATGAAAAGTTAGTGAAAAGATAGAGCTGTAGGTCAGAGGTGGGAAAGTTTGGCAGAGCTTTGATCCAACCTTGATACTTTTCTAACACTCAGTCCTTGATCATCTCATTAGATGCGTTTGATTAGATTTGGAACAAAACTCTGCAGGACTGTGGCTCTCCATATTTGAACTTGCCCACCCCTGCTTAAGGTAGAGCTCTTCATTAATTTTTCCATCAGATAGACTTTTTGCATTTCTTTTTTTGCGCTTGTCCATTTGGCTTTAACCAAGTATTCAGTATGGCTTGGAAATTACAGAAAGTTGGGTTCAATTAGGATTGGTACTAAACTTTGCAGGTCACTGGGCCTCCTGGCCCATATAACATGCTCCACTTTTTCAGTAGGGCTGGTGCATGAGCCCATGCCTAAAGTCTCATTCACACCAAGCGATTCGCATCGGCAAAGCGACAAGAGACCGTTCATTTTAACGGAGAGCAAGTGACTTTCTGCGACCTCTGTTTACTGGAGTGACAGCAACCATTGGCGACCAGGTTGGCGTGTCAAGCGATGCGACAAAGTTGAGAATCCTTCAAATTTATGCAAATGAACAGCGACTATCTTGAGCGAAAAACCATACAAGCACCAGCAGAACTCACAAGATCCTCTTGAAGCTCAGAGGCCGGTTGTATTCATGCTGTGTTTTCCTACATAGACCTGTGTTTGCAGCAGGTCGCCACCCAGAGCGACAGGCAGCTAATAAAAAAAAAAAAAAAAAAAAAAAAAAAAAAAAAACGCTGCTAGTCTGAATGATGCATAATGTGGAATTGAGTTGCTTTGCCACACATCACCATAACTGTGACCAAATCGTGGGTTTCAAACTAGTCTAAAAAAAACAGTGGTTTCCAAACCTGTTCCTAGAGAGCCACTGTCCAATGGAATTTAGTTCAAAATACAATTAAACACTCCAACCAGGTAAAAAAAGACCTTCCAACTTTATACAAACGTCCAGGAAAAGATATTCAAGCTAAAATCAGCAGGGCACTGACACAAAACCTCACTTTCCTCCAGCAAATCAACCAAATAGTGGATCTTTCACAGCCTCCAAGTAAAAAAAACACAACCTAGAACAACTGCTGCCCCCAGCAGTATGGTTGGGTATCGTTTGGGGTTATTTCGATACCGGTGCTAAATCGATACTTTTAAAACGGTATCGGTGCCAAAGCGGTGCCTGAACCGATACTTTTTAGCCACAAATATAGATAAAGAGCATAAGCTCGAGATAAGCTCCTTGGCACACAGAAATGTTGCAGATAAACAAGTGTTGCAACTTCCAAGATGTCAAACTATATGGAGATTTTGACAAATGCAGTTTATTATAACAAGGGTTATAACAAGAAATACATTTGGATGAATTTACAGTTTCGAAATCATGTAAAAGTAAATGGTCACACTTTACAATAAGGTTCTATTGGTTGACATCATTTAAATGATTTACTCAAATTAACTTCGTATGAACAATACTTGTACAGCATGTATTAAATCACAAATGTTCATTAACTAATGTTTATAAACTTGAATAAATACAGTAATAAATGTATTGTTTGTTCATGTTCGTAAATACATTAACTAATAAATCATTACTGTAAAGTGTTACCAACTAAATGAATTGTAGGACCGAACTGGAGTCCAGCTTTTAGACTTTTAGACAAATAAGAACAAAAACAAAACGATAAAAAAAAACATATCAAACAGCAAATGCTTTAATCAATATTTAAAAAAAATGTTCTGATAAAATAAAATAACTTTTATTTCCAAATCAGGCCTGATGTTTTTTCCTGACCCATACGAACACGGGCCATACTAAGGCCCGTCACAAGTACTGCTAACAAGTTCTGAGCCATTAGCGTTGGACTCTGTAGAGTTTTTCTCAGTTTCTGCACCTTCCTGTTCCACAAGATCCACTTCTTGGCTCAAGCCCTCAGCATCTTCCGTGCTTCCTTCCTGGGTTTCAGTTTGACCGTCGTTTCTCTTGCCCTGTTTGTCGCGAAACACTTCCACTCCCACCATACGGAGGTAATGGAGACGCTCATTACGTGAGACGAAAGCCCTGATGGACGTTTTTCCCCTCCATCCACACAAATCTATTGGGCACTGAGGAGCATCGAGGTCCCTGGAGAGATGAGAAGAAAAAGAGTGAAACTACGTCGTCTCTGATTTTTAATATGTAGGTGTATTCACAGGGTTCAATCCAAATGTAAAAATTGTATGTGAAAATGCTGAATTTTGCAGTCATTAAGTACACAAAAATGTATTTATTTTTTTTGCTCGTTCAAACTACTTATTTAAAATGGGCTGAAACAACACAATTCTTAAGATTTCATTGGGACAATTTATTTTTTTTATGTTCAATCCACATGAATTTGTTAAAAGTGTTAAGTTAACTTAATCAATTTGTTTTGGGACAACATGAATGAATTGTGTGGAACCCTGCATTTTTTACAGTGTAAAGACTTTACTTCAACATATTAAACTACTAATCACTCAACCATTTCAATGGTTACAAACCATTAAATTGTATAAAGGTCATAAAATAGTTTAGGTCCACTTCTCAATGTCAGTCTAAAGCAGGCTTACTGCTGTAGTTGACATTACGTGGTGTTTAGCCATAGCAATGATTAAACAAGAGTAAGAACAGATAATCAGTGGTGGATGGAGTACTAAAAAAAAAAAATTCACCCTATGAAAAGTACCATTACTTGCCCAAAAATGTAGTGCAAGCAAAGTAAAAGTATTCGTTGTAAATGTTTCTCAAAGTATGAGAAAAAATTTGCCCTTTTAACAGTACTCAAGAGTAGTGAGTATTATGCTGTAAAAAGATGATGCATTTACATGCAATTTGTGCATGTGTGAAAACGTAACAATCTGTAGTGCTTTTAGTGATTGTTTATGTACATTTGCCGATTTCAGTCATCATAAGGTAAACATCCTTCATCTCATCAGCAACATGCAGTCTAAGCAGCCTCTGGGTCATTGCGTGTGATGATTCTGGGCATCTTCTACACTTTTAATGCTTCGAGATGGTTTACAGCACTTATAAAGTGCTCATGTCTTAGGGTTGTTCAGTATGATGTGATTTACTTTCTTTGTACGTTCTGATTGGACTGGAATCACAGGACTGATTTTTCTACTAAGCCAAATCAGCGTAGACAAAAAAAAAAAAAAAAGTAGTGACTGCAGGTTGAAGGAAAGTAGTGGAGTAAAGTACCAATACAGCACTAAAAATTTACTCAAGGGAAAGTAAAAGTACACATTGTTCTGAGAAAATTCCTGAGAAAAAAAAAAAAACTACTCAACTACAGTAATTTGAGTATTTGTAATTTGTTACTTTACTCCACTGCAGATGAGTTACAGTGAAAATGTGAAAACTGTGAAACTTGTGCCTGGAACTATCTCTATATATTTACTCACCCTTGACTTGTTTCACACCCATTTGAGTTTTTTTTTTTTTTTTTGTTCTGTTGAACACTAAAGAAGGTTTCCAACATTCTTTGAAATATCTTCATCTTCATCAAAACAAAAACAAAAAAACTCAAATGGGTTTGGAACAAGTCAGGGGTGAGTAAATTTTTAAATTTTTATTTTTGGATGAATCAGCCCTTTAAACTGTAAAACTTAAAAGTGGTGGTTAATGTTGAACCAAAATAAGTATTAATACTAAATCTAACACTCAAGTGCTCACACTTTGCTGATGATTGATAAGGCGGGTTTAGCATGCCATCCCAGCAGAGAGAGCCCTGAGCTCAGAAGATTCTCAAGCTCGAGGTTCCCTCCCGTTTTGCAGGCCGAGAGGGGAGTCTGAGCTCAGGTAGGTCTCGAGAAATTCCCTGAATTCATTCCTTCAGCCTGTTCTTTGATTGTTAGAGTTTGTGCATTGGAAGCTTAGTACTAAATGCTCATATGCGGTGCCAATTTGGTTTATTCAATTCACCTATACGTCTTTGGACTGTGGGAGGAAACCGGAGTACCCAGGGAAACCCACATGAGCACTGGGAGAACATGTAAACTCCACACAAAAATGCCAACTGCCCAGCTGGAACTCAAACTGGTGATGTTCTTGCTGTGAGGCGACAGTGCTAACAACTGAGCTGCTATGCTGCCCTGTCCTAGATTAATATAGGAAAGAGGGGGAGGAGTAGGGACAGGGGGGATTCTTCAAGACGAAGATGACTAAAGTAAGAAAATCTGGTTATTTATAGTGAGTTTGGATTCATCTGATTGGTGAATCATGTGTTGGCTAATATGGGACCAGCTGTGGTCAATCATAAGCACGTGAAAATTAGTTTATAAATAAACTTCACTTAGCATGAATTTCATAGGATTAGACCATTAGTAGCGCACTCAAAATAATAAAATGAAATATCTCAATAATTTTGCCGTTTAAAGCTTGACTTTTCTTAGTCACATTAACATAACTGATGGAAAAATGAAAAGTTGCTGTTTTCTAGATCAGATGAGGAGCTATATACTCTCGTTCCAGCTTAATAATAAAGAGTCTTTACTGTTGTACCATAGCTGCAGCAGGTGCAATAATATTATGCAATTCAACTACAAAAAACTCAAGCTTTTATCTAATTATCTAAACTATTTTTGCATTTTTTTTTGGCAGGATGCTAATGGTCTAATCCAATTCAATTACTTATGCTAAGCTAAGCTAAAAGTGACTTGTAAAATTCCAAAAGTGGAGTGTTTCTGTAAACTTCCAGATTTGTACATAAATTATGTATTTATAAGCATGTATGCAGCATGTATTTATATTTTAGATATTTCTTGCAGATCAGCCTTTTTGGCTAATTCTGGCACTTGTAAATGTATGTATTATTGATGTGTATTGTCTCTGTCGTAATACATTCTAATCCTAATAAATTAAACAAAAACCCAATACAAGAGGAAAAAGAGCCAGCGACCGAGTGACGGGGAGGAGGATGAGAGGAGATGGCAAGACAGAAGAATGGGGGAAGGAAAATGAGCAAATTATTGATCAGCCACAGCACAGACAGCGCCAAGAACCCTCGTGGTGTGTGACGCCGGTGGTGGTTGGGCCACTTTAAGAGCGCCTGTGATCAGATGGATGGAAAAAGAGAGTGAAAGATGATCAGGCACACTGTGCTGGAACGAGCCGTCATGTTTTCATGTGGGGAGCCAGCAGAAAACGATGACACGCAGCGCCACGCGCCACTAATCACTGTGACATCAGAGCTGCTCACGGCTCGTGTCACTCACTGTGAGGAAACTGTGAATAACAAGTACGCACGCACGTCAATGTGAGCGCAAGTGCTTTATGGGGGCTCGTATTAATGAGGAAATAAACTGACATATTTATACATTCCCATGATGCTGTGGGGCTAATTTAGACATGTTGTCTAGCTTGAAACAAATATTCAAGTAAGGATGTCTTGGATATAAAATTTAGTAGCTTGTCTTAAATTAAAGAATTTCTGGGTAAAAGCAGCTCTTACAGTCATTTCATATAATGTTGAGATCAACCTTTATTATTTATTAATTATTTAGTTATCAGTATAACCTGAACATTTAGGACCTTTGAACAACAACAACACTTTGAACAAAAAAGTATTCATTTTGGCCATTCATGTACATGGCAGGGGCATTTTGTTGGCCTAAAAATGCTAATTTTACAAAAGCAGACTCAAATATATCTTTACAGTGTACAGTTAATATTGTGACAACAGTGGCATCATGTGCATGCATGTTGTGCTCAGTTTATAGACATGCATACTTGACAATATTCACTTCACAAATAATTAGCAACCAAACAACTGCAGCTATACAAGTACTGTATTTTTGTGTTGCTCAAGGTCACTTGTACAAAAATAGGGTGCAACAATACAGACTTCTCACGGTTCAGTTCATTTCTTGGTTTTAGGTCACAGTTTCAGTATGGTTTGGTATATGATATGTTTATTATAAAAAGCACTGTCAAATAAAAATGAATTTAAAAAAAAAAACTCTACAGGCTAAACAGAATCCAAAATGAATACAATATAGCAAAGAAATTACTAAAATAAATAAACTTTTTCAAGTTTTTCATGAACCTACTGTAAGAGTAGTTTTCAGTTACAAACTTAAAAATGTAATCAAATATAACACTGCATACTGTATATAATCTTTACTGTATGAATTAAATAAAGATCAATTATTGCTGAGCTATATAGCTACTCGGTCAAGAGCAGACTGATTTCATCAAACTTTTGTTTGATTAATATTAAACACACAGGCAGCAAAGAAAGAACCAAATTAGACAGCTGGTAATAGATAATGCATGTTAAACTAAACCTCAAACACGGAGAGGAAAACAAGTCATCTGCAATCATTGTTTCAAAGGGGACATACTGCGCACTTTCACAAGATATAAAATAAATCTCGTTCTTTCTCCAAAAAAAAAAAAAAAAAAAGACAGGCAGCAGGAATAAGATGTTCTAATCTTAATCCACAGATGCAGCACAATGAGAAAGTTACAGACAACCCAATTTCCCAAATGTTTACATTCCAAGACATATTTTTAATGTAAGATTGAAAAACTGCAATATCCATAAACATATTGAACCATGGAGGTTGTATCAGTAATAAACCAAGTCACCAAATAAAACAAAAACAATAGTACAAATAAACCAAGTTGTACCTAGTAGTAATAAACCAGCCTAATTTATCCCTCTAGAAAAACTACTCTAATAAGGCTTTCATTATTTTGACTTCACCGCTCTGTTGAACAGTGTTTTTTGGTTTTGATTTTTTTGATCGCAACAACTAGCCATTTGTAAGTAAACATATCATTTAAAAAGCCACATTGTTAATATTTTATCCAAACAGTTAAATGCACCATTACAAGATAATTTTGTTATTGCCAGAAGACATTAGTCTATTATTGATCTAATCTAACCAGCCACTATACTAGGTACACCTGTCCAACTGCTCGTGATTGGCTGATTTAAAATTTGGGTTAACATGGCAGCAACTCAATGCATTTAGGCATGTAGACATGGTCAAGACGATCTGCTGCAGTTTGAGCATTAGAATGGGGAAGAAAAGTGATTTAAGTGACTTTGAACGTGGCATGGTTGTTGGTGGCAGACGGGCTGGTCTGAGAATTTCAAAAAAATTGCTGATCTACGGGGATTTTCATGCACAATCATCTCTAGGGTTTACAGAGGATGGTCCAAAAAAGAGAAAATATCCAGTGAGCGGCAGTTCTATGGGCGCAAATGCCTTGTTGATGCCAGAGGTCAGAGGAGAATGGCCAGACAGGTTCGAGCTGATCCAAAGGCACAAAATAAATAAATAAATAAATAAATTTCAACATGTCCAACCTTGAGGCGGATGGGCTACAGCAGCAGAAGACCACACTGGGTGCCACTCCTGTCAGCTAAAAACAGGAAACTGAGGCTACAATTTGCACAGGCTCACCAAAATTGGACAATAGAAGATTGGAAACACGTTGCCTGGTCTGATGAGTCTCGATTTCTGCTGTGACATTCGGATGGTAGGGTCAGAATTTGGCAACAACAACATGAAAGCATGGATCATGCCTTGTATCAACAGTTCAGGCTGCTGGTGGTGGTGTAATGGTGTAGGGGATATTTTCTTGGCACACTTTGAGCCCATTAGTACCAACTGAGCATTGTGTCAATGCCACAGCCTACCTGAGTATTGTTGCTGACCATGTCCATCCCTTTATGATCACAGTGTACCCATCTTCTGATGGCTACTTCCAGCAGGATAATGTGCCATATTATAGAGCGCAAATCATCTCAGACTGGTTTCTTGAACATGACAATGAGTTCACTGTACGCAAAATGGCCTCCACAGTCACCAAAACCTCAATCCAATAGAGCATTTTAGGGATGTGGAATCTGCAGCAACTGCGTGATACTATCATGTCATATGAACCAAAATCTCTTAGCAATATTTCTAGTACCTTATTGAATCTACGCCACAAAGGATTAAGGCAGTTCTGGAGGCAAAAGGGGGTCCAAACCAGTACTAGTAAGGTGTACCTAATAAAGTGGCCGGTAAATGTATAATACAAGCTTGGAGACACTGTAACGGTTACATTTTCGTTTTGCAATTTTGTTGTTTTTTTCTTTTAAACTGGAAATTTGCTATACAACATTAGTTGTTTTAATGCATACAGTGTTCAGAATAGAAGATAAAATATTTAAATATCAAATTATTAAATAAAAAATACATCCCCAAATAAACATCAAATTAATAGACACACTTCAGAAAATGCTGAAAAACCTAAAAATGTCAAACGTTCCATGTTGCATTAGGTATTTGAAAAAAAAAATAAAAAAATCTCTAGAACGAACATCTGCTCAGGTGGATTTCAAACAAGAAATGAGTTACAGAAATCTCTCTCACGTGTACCCGTCAACTCGGGGTATTGATCCCATTTAAAACATGAACGCGACAAACGTGTACTGTGCGACACGCTCAATTAAAAAAAAGAAATAAATAAAAATTCAAGACAAAAACTTAATGTGGAAGAAACATCTGGCATAAACACAGAAGCACAAACATACATGGGCATGGATGTGTTTGTGTGTGACAAAGAGAGAGTGAGCGAGATAAAAAAGACACGCTTTCCATTTGGATTGACTAGTTTTCTACACAGTAAGGGCCATCAACGTGAAACACGACTGTCTGGTGGGCCAAACAATGAGCTTTCTGCTGAGAGAGACAATGAAGAGCTATTTATCTGTGAAGAGGAAGCGGGGTGCATCAGTTCGAGCCCTTTAATTATCAGACAAGGGGCATAATGGCTACAAAGCACTCAATCTCCATTCATTTGTCTCCTGACTGGCTGATGAATGACAGGAGTGCCATCACACAGCCGTGTGTGTACGTACAACACTGACACACAGCTCCTGCCCACCTACTGAGCTGACTACCTAGACTGCATTTAAAGACTTTACCTGATGCTTTACCTGATGATGATGATAATGAGGATTACCTGACTGCTCCAAATACAGAAATAGTTGTATGGAATAAGTATCTGTGAGTAATGTATTTGAGCCCTTGTGTGTTGTTGGGGGACATTTTCATCGAAATCTGAAGTGATTTTAAGTGTTAATTTGGCCACAATTTTCTCTGGGTTTCAGCAAATAGATTGAATTTTTTTTGATGACAAATCTTATTTTGACGCCTAATTTTGGCAAAATGCTTTGGAAAAAAATAAAAATAAATCAACAATAGACTAGACAAATTTACTACCCTTTTGTTGTGTTCATGGCTGGTTTTGCCCCATTGACATCATATAACCATTTATGTAAAAATGCCATTGTTCAGTTTATGAGCATTTAAAAGAGGTGTTGTACAACGATTATGATGTCTCTAATTTAGAAGAAAAAGTGTAGCCAATGACGCAACAGCGCCTTTTCCCATTGAACGCTTTGAAGGCAAAACGCCTCATAACGGGCACAAACTGTCGCAAAACACTGCTTAAATTGGAACCTGAGCATGCGCAGAAGGGACTACCAGATGGAGCCAGAGGCAGAGCCATGGATTCAAGCTTCCAACCAAATGCTTGTATGTCAAATCAACCATGCTCCCGCAAGTTCTCTGTTGTAGTATCTGTACTATAACAAAGGCTCACTAATATAAATATAAGCACTTACATTTAAAAACACGTAATAATATACGATTTATAAAATAAAAATAAAAAACCTGTGTGATGCTGTTTTAATAATTTACTAAAAACAATATATGTTAGACATATATTATTAAATAAACAATCTTTTTAATACTCTCTAACCTAAGTTAGACTCAGCTATGAGCACACAAAATATACCTCTAATAACGGGTTGTTGGTATTTATTATCTTCACAGGGGTAGAAATATCACATGTAAAATATGAACAATAACATAAACATCACATACATTTTAGAAAGGTTTTTATGTTTAATTAGCAATCAACAGGACCCAAAATATACACACCATGGACAGCTATTTGCCATGCAAGAAAAATCGTGCGTTTACAAGATAAACACAGCAAGTTTTTTAATTTCAACAGGATATATATACATCCCATCCCTGCACTATATGAAATAATCCTTGTCAATTTGTACAATAAACTTAGCAGTATTAATACATCAACTAATGTCTATATGATATTGGCCTACCAGCTGCAGCCACATCGCTTGTATATTGTTTATAATTTCTTATCTCCGTTTTCATTTGGTTTATTCCATGCCTTAATATCTGCCAAATAAGAAATTACCTTCATTTTAAATGTAAAGTAGGTGTTTTCAAATAAAAAGCCAGCAATAAATGGTGTACATAACTAATATATAACATTTACAGCTCTATTTGTTATATAAGATTCGGTTTCTTAAAAATGTTATAACCGCAAATTCAGTAGATTAACTCAACAACATGCCGAAAGTCAAAATGTTTTAAACCCTTTAACGTTTTAACCCTTTAAATCAAGTTCAAATAACGCTACAGGAGATCGATGTGAACATAGGCTAACATTATAGTTTTCTCTTCCTAATTATTATTTCAGACCCATAAAGAGAATTACTGCTAGATAGCGATCACCTGTATTTTCATAGCTAGGCGTGTATCAGCAAACTAATATTAAAGCCCGATAAAACCCTCACTTTACCACATAAACAGTGATCCATCAGATCCTGTAGGTCAGAAAGTATAGTTTACTGCTGAACAACTCATTTTATCATGGTAAAATAACACAGAAATCGAATAATAACACTTCAATCTCCTCCTGAAGCTCCAACGGTCTGTATAGAGAAACTGTCAATCACAACTGTCAATCACGATCACACACCCTGTTTTTATAGCATTAAATTACTGGCAACCAGCATTCTTCAAAACATGTTCTTTTTTTATTCAAGAGGAGAAAGAAACTCAAACCACATGAAAGTGAGTAAATGATGAGGCCATTTAAATATTTTTATGAACAAACCCTTTAATCAATTTATCCATACTAACATATCAACACACAACAAAATATAGTTTAATTACTCTTGTCAAAAAAGTGTGATGGCTGCCATGCATTTGATTTAGAGCTTCTGTAATTATATTATAAATCAGTTCCAATCCCAGTTTCCCATTTTGGTCTACTGCCTACTTAGACAACTAACCTTTCTCCAGCTTACTAGGTACAGAAGTTATGGTCTGTCATAAGAAAAGAAACGACTGTAGACTAGTTCAGAAATCAAGTCCAACCAATCTTCTTGAGTTTTTTGTTAAAGAAAGATGATATAAAAAAAAAATAGTACTTACTTTGGATCTGGTAGGTATCGCAAAACAATGCTGCCCATTTCTACAGAGAAAAAAAGGAACATTTTAGAGCAGTGCATTATGAAAGGAATTTGAAGGCAAAGTAGGTGATTTGATTTAAAAACATTTTTTGTTATGCTGGTTGAAAACCTCTTCACATCCCAATAGCACTCATAACATTAAGGGCAGTTTTAACATCAGCAGAAGGCACAGAATTAGAAAAATTCAGTCCGAACATTACAAAAGGCTGTTCTAGCTGCCAGTCAAAGTGTAGATTTGCATACTTTTGAGCACCCTATTTGCGCAGAGAGGTCAGTTCATCAACACATTCCTACTAAGAAGACATAGAGCATATGTCCAGCAAAGCAGCTAAAATTACAAAAAGGTTCAGCAGAGCGCTTGAAATCTTTTCTGCCAGGACAAAAAAAAAAAAAAAAAAACATTGAGTGCTCTCAATAAAAATGCCTGTGCCTGAGAATAAAACGTGTTGTTGGACAAATAGTCACCTTAGAATTATAAGATTCTATCTGACATTTTTGTCAAAATTGAGTTACTGACATATTCTTATTAAATGACAACTTATTTACATTATGGGATGTTTTTTATAAGTTGTTTACATTAAGACTTTTTATCTAAAAAAACAAATGTTACACATATACTGTTTGCTATATCAGGGTTTCTGCAGGTTTCACCAAGATAAATTTAAGACATTTTAAAGACCATTTTTAATGAAATTTTAGAATAATACAGTGCTAAATGCTAAGGGTTTTATTCTAATAGCCCAGTTGGAAAAGATTTTCACTTGCCCTATCAAAAATGATTATAAATGAATACATAAAAAAATACAATAATAATAATTTAATAATAAAAAATCTAGGTCAGGTCAGTATCTTCAGCAGTAAATAAATGGAGAACTTTTAAACAAATTACTGTAAAAAAAAAAGATTAAATGTTATTTTAAAATAAAAAAGTTAAATGTTTTTTAAAAATTGGGATTGTTGGTGATTGTATAGGTGCTAATGTCCATACTGGGTAGCTATACATGAACAAAGGAAAATTAAGACCTGTTAAAAAAGAATTAAGACCTACACCACAATATTTCAGTAGATTTAAGATTAATTTAAAATTTAGCTTTTGAGATTTAAGACATCTTAAAACTTTAAGACCCTGCAGATACCCTGTCTATGGAACGCAAAAACTTTGAAGCTCAATATCACAAAATCATTTAGAATGCAGATAGAACCTTATAATTCCAAGGTGACGATATGTCCTTATGTTAATACTTAAATATCACACGTTTTTCCCACTAGTTAATTTATATGAATATTTTTATCCATTACGGTTTCATATATTTTATTATTATATCATAAATTAAGCATTATTATATTATTATTATACATTAATATCCCTCTTTCTTGACCTCAACAACAGTGCTACAAATTGAATTTGAGATTAAAACGTCACCAAAAATGAACGACGCCTTTGTAAAATGACTTGACATAGTACTGACATTTTACTTGGAAATTTGAATGAAATTTCATTTTGACCCTCTTAAAAAAAAAAAATTTCATTAGAAAAATGACAACTGGGTAATTGCCTCATGACAATCATGTTTATGACAGATTTATAACAAGTTGTTTTGGTAATGTCAAGTTATCATCACAGGTTGTGATGCATTTATGTAAAGATGTCATAAAAACATCCCAAACAATGTCATCTTTGCATTTAAAGGGACATTACTGAGCAAATGACACTTGACATTTGCCATAGGCATGCATAACATCTCATTCACATTCATGACATCACATCACAGTCTTATAAACACACCCTTAAAGTAAAGCCATACCAAAATGTAAAATAATTTAAATCTGCAGCAAACATTTTGAGAGGACTTTTGACAATTTAAAGCCAAAATCCAGAATGATGCCTGATTTGACCCATTTTGTAATCACCGAACATATGGTGGCAGATGATTGTGAAAAGCTTGGAAAAACAGCATGATGGAACTCTTCTTGCTCTCAACATCATATCAAGATTGGACAGAACAAGTATTTTCTCTCTTTTCTTTTTAAGAAGATATCAAAAGATGCCATTCATCAATGTATTAATACAGACTATTAGGATTTAGTGTGCAATATTTGTGTAGACAAATTTCCAGATGACAAATACAAGAAAAAAAAAGCACATGAACACAATTTTCAGACACTTTTCAGATTACAAACACTGCAAGAACAGAAGGCACAATTAGGACACTGACCAAGTTTCTTAGCCTGCATATGAGCATCATCTCCAAGTTTGCTGAGGAAAGGGTTTTCCTGTGTGAGCAGAACTTTCACGTCCTCCACACTGATGTTGATGATTCGGGCTCTGATGTAGGGGCACAATGTGTAAACACCCTGAAAAAAGACAACAGACAACTCACTTTTCTATCACATACCACATACAAACACAAGTACCACTTTTGCTTGGCGCCATGGAATGATTAAGTCTAGTGCAAAATCTCCTTCCTATTAAATCAGCTTTGAAAATCAGCAGCAGACACATTTGAATCTATTTGTCCATCTATGGGAAGACCGAATGAATACCCATACACAAATTCAACATAACAGATCATCCTCAAGCTAAAAATCAATACATTGTTGTGGAAAACGGTAATGGAAGTTCCCTCTAGAGCAGACAGACAGGCAAGCTGAGATTATTAACGGCACATTAAGATTAACTAGTTTCCCTACAGACCACTGAACCTAGTTTTTGAGCAAAAAAACATCTGAGAAAACTGAGTGTTTCTTTAATTATAGGCCGATTACCGTAGTATGACTTAATTTCCAAAGCCTTTTTGATTAAAATCACATGTGAAACGCAACCATTATATCTAGCAGAAATAGCTCTAGGATTAAACTGCTGCTTCTTTAATCTCCACTTGAAAAAGATCGTCTGAAATCCATTTATTACAGGTATATTTATTAAAGATTGTCCAGTACCAATTTACATCACAACTTTTCCTATTTAATTTATGTGATGCATATATAGAATGATTTAAATACTGTGTTACAGCCAAGCGGCAACCTCCCGCTCTCCCTCGGGAAGCCAATACGAAAGTAACTGAAACTGCAATTCATCAAAATTCCGCTAGTCCTGGCTCCATAATAGAGAAAATTTCTATTAAGCCCACTGTTAGAATGGCCAACTTTACAGCATAAAAAAAGGTGTTTACAGCCTGGTACAAAGAACGATTTTGGTTCATATAGCTAATATTATCCTTCGTCCAACTGTGAGGGGGATGAATTTTTTTATAACTCATCCGTTTCCTTTATATTAGGTTATATTAAGTTTGCATAATTAAGGGCGTGGCCACTTGAGTGACAGCTAGGTCTCGCTGGTCGCCGTCACTTCACCTCAGCTGATTACGGCTGATTAGCCGCTGATCTCGGCATATTCATCGTATTTTTGTGTTGTTTTATGTGACTATACACAGTCTGCAGTTTTGGAATTATTTCCTACAATTATCAGATGATATAGCATGCTGTGTGCACTTAATTGTGCTCACAAGCCATTCACGTGGCCTCAGTTTGCCAGGTGAGTGAAATTATATACCATCTCTATGAATGTATTTGTTTTATTTAAGATCATTTATCATTTACAATGTTCTTTAGAGCTGTAATGCACTCCAGAATCTGACAGATTATTAGCTGTAGGCTCTAGAACAGTCATCTGAAGTGTTGTCATACAGTGTTCTGCCTGGACTTCATAATTAGCCTTCCATTTACTAACACAGACTATATCTGAAGTTTTTGGAAGTAATTCGCACTTTCCTCCTGTTGAAAAACGTCATAAGAACAATGTTTAGTGGCTCAATGTGTAATGCATTGAGCCACTAAGCATTGCGCTTATGTCGTTGCTTATGAAACAGTGTTTTTAAAAGCCTAAACACTTTATTGATAAAGTGTACAACCAACCACATGTGGTCAGAACACAAACGAGTCGCAGGTGATGAAGTATTAAGCGTTGCTCCCATAGGAAAGCCCGTCTAAGCAGAATGCCAGCATGCGTCTGTAGCTCCGCTCACGCTCCGCCTCTTTGCCCTTGTATGGTATGCCCGGGGTTGGTGCGATGACGCGCGAACAAAATGGCGACGGTCGGCCACGCCTTCTGGTAGCTTATTTGGGTTCTTCATAAACCTATGGGTGACATCATGGATACTACGTCCATATCTTTTACAGTCTATGGTTACAGCCCAATGTATGTGCTTGTGTTGTTTTGCTTGTGTGCTAGTCTCTCTCTCTCTATCAGTTTCCTATTCGTTCGTGGATACGTCAGTCACCATTAATCTCTGTGACAACACCACCTTCGCTGCCAATCAGGAAGAAATCTCAAAGTTTAAAGGGACACTAGTATGGAAGTTCGCTTTCTTGCTTTTTGCCTTTCTTGCTTTTCTGCTCTGTTTTGGCCTGTTTCCACTAAGTGGTACAGTACTATACGGTACGGGTCACCTTTATCAGGTTTGCATTTCTACTGCCAAAAGGATACCAATGGTACCCTTTTGGTGGACACGGTGTACGGAATAATTAAGTAAATAAATGCAACATATATGAACACATACAGCCCCTTACAGTCCCTAATATTCCAATATCTATCCAATTACAGAAAAACTACACACAACATACATTTAGTCCTTATTTGGCTTCAAAAACAACACGCAACATATAGCCCACAGTCAGTGCAAACCTCTCATCTGTATCTTTAATCTTCACCAGCAAGTGTAACCTTGTTAAAAAGTAATTCCGAGTTCATAACAGTCCTAAAGGTGATGATAATAATTAAGCATGGCAGTTTGTTCATGTTTTAGGTTGCTGAAACAATCATTTGCTTCATTGTTTTTTCCAGCTTCTCCTTTGTTTTCACAATCATATTTGTAGATTTCTGAAAGGATTGGATGTCAGAAGCACTTCAATAATCATGCGAACATTATTATTATCAGCTCAAGAAGTTCGCTATTTCCAATATAGAGGTGCACACAAGCTATCTCGAGAAAGTGAAACCGCTCGCACTTTAGATGGCCTTATAAATAACAACAGGGCACAGGTAGATTCTGCTCTTCTTCTTGGCTTTGTGGTTGTTCATTAAGACGACGACAAGGTTTGTTTTAGCTCGGGTCGACCACGGCTCGTTATTATATGTTGTCACGGTGTAATGTCTCGACTGTGTATTTACTGTGTGTAGACAATTTTCTAACACATGTGGGATAGACAATAAAGTTTATTGAATTAAATTTAAAAAAAATGGCACTTCCTTTGTTTTCATTCTCCTGTCTTGTGCACGAGCTAGTAACGTATCTCTGTAAACCAATAGCGTTCGGCTGCATGTCTAGCTCCACTTTTTGGTACCCTTTTGTTGTGCTAGGTACCCTTTAGAAAGGGTTCCCAAAAAGTGGTACGGTAGGGTTCGCTTTTTGGTACCTTTTCACAGCGGAAACGGCCATAAAAGCGTACCGAACCGTACCAATTAGTGTAAACGGGCCATTAGTGTTTTTTGGCTTGTGTTGTGTTGCTATTATGTTGACTAGACTTTAGAGTTTGATTTTGTTCTAGTCTCAGTTGTCTCAATATTACCATTTTGTAGAAACTTGTTTCACGATGCCTGATCGTCAGTTTCAGAATTCCTTTGGGAATCGAGGAGTTTAAATGTTATGTGATGTACATCTTGCAACACACAGAAAACTCCACTGTCTACAGTAAACACACACAGAATTGAGCACTGCTCACGGTCCGTTTTATACGCATTTTGGTTAGAAGCGTAGTCTAGATATGATGTGCATACACTGAAGATGTTTTGTTTATTTTCTGTTAAGCAGTTTAGAGGATAATTTTCAGCCAGTTTGGGGTTTTTGTTATATTGCTTTCTTTTATTTGGTGCCACTTGAAATCCTTTTTCCCTGAACACCATACATTTATTGATTTATTTTCTTTTACGAGATACTTCAACTAGTACATAGTATCTTGCAGTTTGAATTCTTTTCACTTTTGTAAATAAATTCACTTATTTTTGTCATATTCGGTTGTCGTTTTGCTATTTTGCCACCTACTCTCATCAAATTGAGTTACATCAAAATGTTACCTCTTTAATCCCTAGAGCCAAACTTTAAAGTCGTAACGTACTGTTACACTTTTTAATTTTGTTTACTATTGTTTTGAAACACCCACCTCCTGTGCCAGTCTGAAAGCACAACCAAACTGTTCTCCATCATTATTTCTGGACAAGACCTTCACTCCTGTGTTTATAACCTGCAGAAAAAAGACAATTCATACATGAAAAAAAAAACCCACCTATATTTGCAACAGTAGTCCAGTGGTTACAGTATTATTATCATTACTATTATTATTATTATTATTACTACGAGTACGTGTTTTACTACTACTACTACTACTATTAATAACAATAATAATAATAATAATAATACTAACACCAAGAATTATTATTTTATTATTATTATATTATTATTATTATTATTATTAGTAGTAGTAGTAGTAGTAGTAGCAGTAATAATAGTAGTATAGTACAACTATTATTATAATTATAATTATTATTATTATTAGTAGTAGTAGTAGTATCAGCAACAGTAGTAATTAGTGGCCACATATGCTGCTTCTGATTACATCATTGTTATACAATGCATATTACATACATTATTATGAACATTATTAGAGTAGCAAAATACCAATAAACAATGTATAATACATTTGCCATTATTATTATCATTATTATTATTAATAAAAACAAACTATTAATAATAATTCTAATATCATCATTATAATTTTGTTTTTAAAATTGATAATTTGTTAAAATTGACAGTTATACTGCATATACAATTTAAAATAAAACAGCAGCAACATTAATTTCAACACATAACATACAATGACTAAATAAATCTAATTTATTTATGCATAATAAACAATGAATGTGCATTACCGTCCAAACACCACCTTACAGTAATTAATTCCTCATATCCCAAATACTCCACCAAAAGGTTTCTTGTGTGTACGTGTTTACAGTGCGGTTCTTTGTTCTAGCGTAACTTTAGTGATGTCTGTTTACATCAGCAGCAGATGGTTGTTTCATACTTGATGAATGTGAAGGCACTAGAGCGCAGATAGAGATGAGATCATAGTGAAGCTGCTGTCCCCATCTGCCTGAACGCCAGCCTCAATCACTGCTAGCACTGATGAACGTGTGTGTGTGTGTGTGTGTGTGTGTGTGTGTGTGTGTGTGTGTGTGTGTGTGTGTGTGTGTGTGTGTGTGTGTGTGTGTGTGTCTTGCCTTCATTCGTTCACTGTTGTTCAGGAGGACATTGCGCAGCTCTTTGGAGACCATGTACAGGTGCCTCTTCTTCCCTTCATGGGTTCGAGTCAACACATTAAGCTTGGGGAAATCTGGAGAAAGGTCGTAGAAAGATCTAGGGCAGACAAAGAAATATACACCGATGAGCCATTGCATTATGAACATCCAATTATGAAGCAAATGAGAGCATTTTGCAAACGAATGGTGATTAGTTAAAATGGACAATTATATGGCATATATTATTTTTAACAATATAACAGTCATTAGAATACACAATGACTAAATTAATCCAATTTATTTTATATGTGAAAGGATTACACATCACAGTCCAAACACCATCTTACAATAATTAATTTCCCATATCTCAAATATTCCAAATAATTGCATGTGCGTACATGTTTACATTGCGGTTCTCAGTGTAGTGTCACAATGCAGTGTGTACGCATGTCACCAGCTTTCAGTCAGTAGTTATTGGTGTATGAACAGAAAAAGCTGCTTATAATTTCACAAAATCTGGCCTTCTTTTATCGGTTACCTTGACTAAAACTCTATGGACTAATGCATCATTTGTAAGTAATGTTTTAATATTCTTTTCATCCTACTCTGCAATTTAAACAGGTCTTTGTAAACAAGTCTGAGGGATTGCTTGTGATGTGGGTCGGCTCTGCATACTTTAGCTCCAACCACCTCCAACTAACACCTGCTTAAGTCTCTAGTAGTCTTAAACATCTTGATTAGTTGGATCAGCTGTGTTTGATAAGGGTTGAAACAAAACTGTACAGAGCTGTGGCCCTCCAGGAATCGAGTTTGAGACCTATGATGTAGAGAGTATGTATCAAAAGTGGTACACAGATGGTCCAATGTCATCCAGCTGAGTTTGATGCACATCTCACTGAGATGGTCGTTCATTGTCCACCGCCACTGCAATGCTACAGTGCAACAAATCACCAGCAGCTACAAAAGTGGTGACCAGGGCAATGTCTTAGATCTTCAAATGTCCTCTGCATAAAAGGCTGTGTAGACGACTCAAACATCCTCATGCTACCTACACACAGTCGCCTACTACACATGGACCCAAGATCATCAAGATTAAACTGTTGATGATTGGAAAAAAGTAATCTGATTTGATGAACCAAGATTATCGGTTCAATCAATCAACAGCCATGTGCAGATACAGCGAATAACAATAGAAGGTCGTGCACATGGATACATGGTCTGATGACAAGCCCATGACAGAGGTTTTACCCAATGGACCATGTTTTCTTGGGACATTTTTGGACCCATTATGCCACTATTCCTGACAGCTGTCAGTATCTGAACATTGCTGCAGACCAAGTGCACTCATTCAAAGCAACAGGATAAGGCGCCAAGCCAAACTGTCAGAATCATCAAGAATGCTTTAAGGAACATGCAGAAGGATTTCAGTCAATGTCTTGGTCTTCAAATTCGCATGACATGAACTCAACCAAAAAATGGTGGTTAAACTTGGAAGAGTGGGTTTACGCTTCAACACCACGATCACCCAGCAATATACATAAACTGCAGGACTTGCTGTTGACATAATGATAATAAAGCCTCACTAAATAAATAAACGTATGGTCACTGTTTTGTAGGCAAAAGCAAACTCTACAGGTTATTAGGTAGGTGGAAAATTTAATGGGTCTGTGAAATTGTAGTATGGGAGATACAAACCTAAAACTGTACAAAAAATATATTTATATATATATATATATATCACAATATTTTGTGGAATCTCTTTCAATAATATGATTATCGGGTGTATTTACATGGACAATCAATAATTGATTTAATTCTCTTATTCTGAACAAGTCAATTTATGACTACACAATGCCATTCCCTCCAGAATTTCACATACCAACATACAGCTAGTCTTCATTATTGTACCATTTACAGTTTTAGGTCATAACGCTCTTTTGTTTGCCATCAAATGGTTTCATGCATCTTCACCGTATGTGTATTCTTCACAAAATGTTGTGAAAAAACTATACCACGGTTATAGTGTTAAGGAGAGTTAATGTCTATACTGTATTTTGATAATGTGACTAAAACAACAATACTCCATTTGATTTGTGTTACTTTTTGAGTATGACTTTAGTTGGTTTAAGGTAATCAAAATCTGTTCAATATAAGAATAATCATAAAAGAGTTTAATAATTTTTATTGATAAGTAAATTATGTCCAATTTGTTTTACCCAAAATAGGACATAATGAGCGTATATGAATAAGGTTTTATTCATACGGTTCAAACTAGAGGACTTCATGAAACAAAAACTCCACATACGCATCACAGAGGTAAAGACAAATACTTAAATTGATCAAACATGAAGTCAATAAACACATGAATAGTTCATGATATCCTGGGAATTCTATAAGAATCTAGTGCATTTTATAATGCAATGCTAATCGCAGACCTCTTCAATGTATTGAATACTATCTTTTTTAAAAGGATGATTTCTTTATTCTGTGAAACTAAATGTCTGGTCACAAAAAATATTTCAAACACAGATATTATGAAGGGAATTTGGAATAAATCTTTGTTTGTAAACAGACACAAACATTTGCTACTGTAATACATTTAATTATTTCAAAGACAATGTTTTGTCACACTGTATATCACTGATTTAAACCAGATTGTAAGTTATCGCTATTATTATGGGAAGACTAATCATTATTGTTGGAAGAATCAACAAATTTACCAGTATACTGCAAGCAATAAGATTTTGCCCATCCCTAATGGTTAGACAGAAGCGTAAAAATAAAAAAAAACGAAAACACGCACATATGCCCACAGCGCTGGAAATGCTACGGCATATGGAGCAGAGGCGTTGTCTCCAACAAGTCAAAATGGCAGGTTGCCAGAGCTGTGGCACTGTGCATCTGTGTGAGAAAATAAATAACATTCATCTCAAACAAAAGAGCGAGTCACAGCAACTGAATGATCATGATCCTATCATCCATTCATCTGATTGGCCTCATAGGATGTATAGCAAAATAACACAAACCCTTTTTTTTACGCACATAAACAAAAGCTCCAGCCTACTCAAAAGCATGTTTATTCAGGCATGGAGAACACTGACAAATACTGTAGCAAGACGTGCATGTGTGTGTTTGCAAAAACAGAGATTTTAAAAAGAGTGTTTGATAATTGATAATAAAAAATTAATAACCGATAATTGTAATGATGATCATCATAAAAGCTACTTATAGTAATCATTTAACATTAACACCCGCCAAATTTGGCTAGCATTCAGCTCTGGCGGGTTAGACAGCCGCTCCGACTAGCCACTTTGGCTGGTTGAAAATCATTTATAAATTGTAGTTTTCTTAAAAAGCAAAGTTTAACAATAGGGATGGCTAAATGGCCCAGGGCCAGCGTGAGATATGACAAAAATAACTGTGTTAGAATGAGCAGAAAAAACCAATGAATACCAAAATGCAACTGGTGGTTTCACCTTGAAATAGACTGGACAAAAAGCGATGCTCGCACACCCACAGTCCTGCTGCTTTTAAAAGCTTGAGTTTTTTTTTTCTTTTTTATTTCTCTTTGTAAGCTGCAGTGGTTGCTGCTTTCACTTTACCCATTCTTTGAACAGATTATTAATGGGCCTAACGTTAACTGTGCATGTGATCATCCTTTCATTAGAGCACAAGGTATGTTTTTTCACCTGCTTTCTTATGCTTAGTTATTTTTGTTAATATGGTTTAATTATCATGCTTCACAATAACATTGCTTTAATATGAGATTAACTCTCTATTTATGTATATGTAACTAAAAGTTTTTAGATAGATGAAAATATTTTTTTTAAATGTCAATTTTTTTAAAGAAAACTTGTTGAATAAAAAGTGCACGTCTACAGCTATATTTAGCTTGTTTTGACACATTATTTAAATTTCTTGGCTAATAAATATTTATTTATTTATTTTTGGTGTGGCTAGAGAAAAATTAAGAAAAAAAGTGGTAAATGCTTAGTGTTGAGCCCTGAACAGTCATGTGAAATAAAACTAATTGCAACACAACACTATGAAACCCCAATCCATTTGCTCATACTCATTGAGCAAAGTCATACATAAAACACAAAAAGTGAAATAAATAAGATGTCATGTGGACATAACATAACTTCTAAATCAAGTGTTTTAGCATGCCAAAATCAAATTTATGCATATATAAAAAAATATTTTACAAACAACAAAATTGTGGCCAGTGAAAAAGGCGATGGCTAGTGATGTTGGAGAACTATCAAGTCCTGATATAATATAATATAATATAATATAATATAATATAATATAATATAATATAATATAATATAATATAATATAATATAATATAATATATTCCCAGTGATGGGTTGCAGGTGGAAGGGCATCCAATGCGTAAAACATATACTGGATAAGTTGGCGGTTCATTCCAATGTGGTGACCCCAGATTAATAAAAGGACTAAGCCGAAAAGAAAATTAATGAATAATATAATATAATATAATATAACATAATATAATATAATATAATATAATATAATATAATATATTTTCTAACCTTATTTTATTTTTACACCTTCAACTTATGGTCATAATAATAATAATAATAATAATAATAATAATAATAATAATAATAATAATAAAAGTAGATATTTTACAAAATACTTTTTTTTAGAATACCTAAACATAAAATGTTTGTAAAATCTGTTTGTATTCTGAATAATAATAATAATAATAATAATAATAATAAAAGTAGGTGTGAACAAAGTATTTACAAAATACTTTTTTTAGAATACCTAAACATAAAATGTATGTAAAATCTGTTTGTATTCTGAATAATAATAATATCAATAATAATAATAATATCAGCAGTAAATAATAAAAATAAACCACCATGTTTTAATATTGACATATTATACATAATAATTTAATATTGACACATTATAACGTTATTGTTGTTGTTATAGCAGCAAGTGTTTCTGGATTAAGGAAACTATGAATGTGACCTCTAATAATTTTTTCCTCTTCATTTACTGTTATTTTATTTATAAAAGATTCATATGATTGGCCACTTGCAAAGTATAACATAATAAAAGCTCATTTACATAAACAAATGCAATCCAGTCTAGATTAACTAGGGCATGGTGAAGGCAGACAAATACTGTAGCAAGATGTCAGAGTGTAAAACAGTTTTTGTATTGAGCAGTGAGGCTTTGTAAATAGAGAGGAAAAGCACTCACTGGATGGGAGGAAAGATGGGGTCGTCCTCTGTCAGAAACACAAAAGGATCCTCTTTGAAGCCGAAGAGTTTCATCTTCTTTGGAGGAGGAGGGCTGGAACAGACAGAGAGCTAGTCAATGGGGAGAAACTGAGGCAGAATTGCAGTATCACAACCATCCACTAGGAGACACTGAGACCAGCAGAACTACTAAGGGCTGAAAGTGAATGTGCAGGAGATGGACTGTTAGTTAGTTAATGGAGATTTTAAAAGGCATTCGAGATGCTAAGGTTATTTTTAGGACAATAACTGGGTTTGTACATTTGCAAGTAACACATAGGTTGCAGAAATCAAGGGGTATAGTTCACCCAAAAAATAAAGTTTTCTGTTGATTTACTCATCCTCAAGTCATTCAAGATTTTGGTGATTTCTTCAATAGAACATTGGGCATTTATAGCTGAATCCAAGGTCCCTGGTCATTCACAAGGGCAGTGAATGGTGATGGGCTTTTTAGATTTAAAAATAAACGCATACAAATAAGTCCAAAATCAAGTCAAAATTTTGGCATTGTGACAACACTAGTAAGAAATGTAACATATTTTACGATATTATTAGCTTTAGCTTATTACAGCCTACAGTAGTTCAATTGTAGTCCAGTTGCTTTTGATGATGAATGTGCAAGTTCTGGTGATGCAATCACTAATATCTATTAACCGCTATCAACAAACTGCATTTCCTGACCTCCCGTCCAAGCGCACACCCTTGCGCCTTCGTCATTAATGCGACTTAACTATATTGAACTACATTTTCACATGCGCAGAGTTCTGTTTGACTATGCTGTGGATTAAAGCTAATAATATTGTAATAAATACCCCTTTTTTTTTTTTTTTTTTTACAAAGGCCAATCGCTTCACTTCACAAATTGCATAAGTGTATCATCAGGGGCCACAGGGATTGATTTAGACTTGTTAGTATGGGTTTATTTTTAATCAAAAAAAACAAAACAAAAAACCTTCAAAGCCATTATATGAATAACCAAGGACTCTAGATTCGGCTAAAAAACTTCTTTAATGTTCTACTGAAGAAAATAGGTCACCTACATATTGGATGACCTGTGGGTGAGTAAATTAACCCTCTGGGGTCTGAGGTGATTTTGCGGCCCCTAAGATGTTTGACATGCCCTGACATTTGCGTTTATTTCAGCTAATTTTTTGTTCTCAGCACAAACTGTGCTACAATAATAAGTGGGAAATATTGATGTACATGCTTGCATTTTTAGAAGAAAAATATTATGCGTGGTTTTGGAGAAAAAATTTAGCTGAAATAAGGTCCAAAAAAAAAAACACAGAATGTGCCTGAAGACGACTTTTGACCAGTCTTGTAGGCTAGAATATTTACTTCACAATTATGTGAACATTATTCTGCTCTCTCATTCAAAGAAAACATTACAATGATTTACATTTTGTAAAGTCACTCGTGGGAGTGACAATGGTCATGCATAATTCACACCTGGAGAGACAAAAGACACTCCCCCACTGGCTAATGTTCACCCATCAAGGGCATTGTAAAGCTAGCCCAAACTAAATGCTTGCTGTATTATGACCATGTAAACACTATGGGTAAACAATTAGGGGTGTGAACCTACACTGGTCTCACGGTTCGATTACGATTATCATGCCATCGATTCAGTTCAATTCGATATCTCGGTGCATCACGGTGAATTGACGATGCTTTTCATACATAATTAGATTTTTTTCTTCACACCACAATATATTTATATATTATTTGTAATACAATTTTGGCCTTTAATACAAGCAGTAAGATATATGAACTGTACCTTTAATTTGACCCGCTCAAAGAAAACACTCTTTTTGAATGTATCAACAAAACTCCAATACATGCACAGAAGACAACATGAGCATTTATAGGAAATAAACTAATGTACATATTATCCCGCTTGCTTTTCGAGCATTGTCAAGCCCTATGTCTGGTCATTGTCTTCACCCGCTCAACAGAAAGAGCTGCGATTAGCTTTAAAAATGAAAGCGATGTTAATGAGTTACGCAGGAAAAACAGCCGCGGTTACAGCGTGTATGCGCAGAGAGAGAGAGAGAGAGAGAGAGGAGAGAGAGAGAGAGAGAGAGAGAGAGAGAGAGAGAGAGAGAGAGAGAGAGAGAGAGAGAGAGAGAGAGAGAGAGAGAGAGAGAGAGAGAGAGAGAGAGAGAGAGAGAGAGAGAGAGAGAGAGAGAGAGAGAGAGAGATGGAGTTTTACAGCATTTCTCCCTAGTAGTAAAATAGCGGCTCGTGTGCTGTGCCTTCTTCAGTGTCAATGAAAGACTTTGAGGAAACTCACAAGCAGTTAAATTGTGCATAAGTATCTACCTTTTAAGTAGTAGGAGCGTTTTATTTACTCGCCTCCTTCGCCATAGTATTCTACTGCGACATCGCGCATAGGAAATAAATGACGTCAGTACGTAACAACCGGTTATGATTATTACTTAACCGATATCGAATTGTCCCCATCTGCATCGCAGTGCACCGAAGAAACAATTAATTTTGACACCCCTATAAAGAATATATGTAAACTTATACAGCATGAACAAAAATATATTTGAAATGGTATAAAACGTGTTTGCAAAACTGTTGTAATAAAAACTTAATCCATTAATGCATTAATCCAGCATTTAATAATAATAATTTCTGAATGACTCAGACACACTGATGTAGCGTAATGACAAAAGCTTTAAACACAAGAATAAATAATATTTTAAACATGAAAAACAATTACTTTAAATCAAAATAATATTTTAGGTCATTTTATATATTTTTCGCCCAAATAATTGCAGCCTTAGTTACTCACCAAATTCACCAAACTTTGACTGGTTTAACTACAGTAAAATAAATAAAATAAATAACACGTATAACATGCGTCACGTTCTGAATAAAGCAGCATCAGATTACGATGGTCCCGTGAGGCTAAATGGATCATAATTCCAACTTATTCCTAAGAATGAAAATGAAACGACATTTCTAGCCAGAACACTGTGTTGGTTTGTGGGCATGCACGAGTTCAGGCAGCTATCATCATCATTTGTGTTAATGGCGGACAGAGGAAGAGCCGGCGTGATGTGCGCTCTGCCAAGAGAATTCTATGGATTACTTAGACGGCATTTGTTTTCAAAATTAGTTGGAAAGTGCACCTTCCAAGCTTTATGCAGGTCTCTCATGTATTCATGGAGATTCCGCTGTTTTTTCTGACCACAGTTTACTGGTCGAGCGCGTCTCACGTGGACGATTGTAATAACAAAGCCTTGTGGGTTTGGTCGCATTAAAAAAAAATGAGCTCAGACTGAGAAAATAGACAGTGTTGGTTTCATACTGATTACTTTATCAAACAATGTTTCTTTTGAACATGCACTCGCTGCATTTAGACACTTCAAGCTTTCTATAGATATACGTCTCATGTCTGTGTTTTGTTTTCGGAGAGTTTCAGTGCATTTTAGAGACACGTTTCTAAAAACAGTTCAGGAAGAGACAAAAGAAAGAATGAGTACACAGATTATTTTACAAAAGCACACACTTTAGTTGTTATTGTGTGTACACAAAAAAGTAGACACCTAACAGATTCAATTTGATGTATTGCTCTTATCTGTACGATCAAAACTGAAAGTGTATTTTAAGTTCTTTTCAGCATTATCAGGAGAACCTGATTACTGACCCAAGAAGATTAACAGGACATTTTCAGTTATTGGTGAACTACCCCTATTTAAAGAGAGGAATGAAGTATCTTTCTTTTTAAGAACAGCACAGTTGCTGCACATTTACTAATTTAGCTACCCAGTAAAGGGAAAAAAACAGCTTATTTAATTATAAAATGTTCAGATTGTACAAACTACAAACATAACCTCACAAGAAAAATTAATATGCCATTGTGTCTTCAGCTTCATCATTAAATAACTTTAAGAACATATAATACATAAAGCTAATTAATAATATTAATTATTAATAAGTTATTATTATTAGTATTTATTTCCACAGTTGCCAATGTTTCTGGAGATTATTGATGTGACCAAGCTACAATTATCATTGGATACCAGATATCAATCTCTTTATAATATTCAGCCATCTCATTTTACACCTACTTATCGTCATTGTTCTTAAAATTATTGTTATTAAAGCTAAACCTTGCTCATTAAATGTTTATCACTAGACATATCTGAAATAAGTATTTAAAACCATGATTATTTAAACCCATGTAAACTCAATATATATATATATATATATATATATATATATATATATATATATATATATATATATATATATATATATATATATATATATATATATATATATATATACACACACACACATTTTTTTTTTTTTTTTTTTTGATCACAGATCAACACAACTTCATTAGTGTATGCCAAAATGCACAGCACAGCGAGAACAAAAGACCAGGCAAACAATCCTGAAAACAACAGAACAACTGGACACCCACAAAACACACCTGACCGCAGACACTCACCCACAGACATTATCTTTTTTGACCTCTACGGGCTCTGGTGTCTCCGGGACAGAAGGGTTTCTCTCCCCCTCCTGCGCCTCCACAGGCACGTCAGTAGAGGGTCCGTCTGCCGGTGGGACGTCAGTGGGGGATTCGTCCATCTGCAGCTCCTCCACAGGAACCACTTCACCAGAGGAGCTCACTTCCTTATTACGGAGCTACACACACACACACACACACACACACACACACACACACACACACACACACACACACACACGAGAGAGAAAGACAATGGAAATGAGAATATGCTGGTTTCACATTTCAAAGACAATGATAAAGAGGGGAGATTCATCTATGAACTTGCTTATTGGTTAAAAACAAAATCATTAAAAAAATGACAAAGATACCAGAAATGAACTCTGTTAAAAAAACTGGATTCTCTATGCTTCAGTTTGCATTTATTAATAATATAACATATAATGATGATAATACAATACAATAAAAAAATAATAATAATAAAATAAAATAATAATAATAATAATAATACTATAATCCAATATAACAATAATTTAATATAACAAAAAAATATATATATTATGTTTAAGACAAACTACTGACGAGTATATGAAAGTGTTACTTGCTGCTGCTCATAATAATAATAACAACAATAATAATAATAATAATAATAATAATGAAAATAATAACAAGTGCGTCTGAAAAGAATAAGAACCATTGACTGGTATATGAAATGGTGTTACTTGCTGCTGAAAATAATAATAATAATAATAATAATAATAATAATAAATAAAAATAACGATAATACTGATAATAATGAAAATACTAAAAATGAAAACGACGACAACAATCTATCATTGTAACTAACAAAATTGTGCTAAGAGAGCAGATTCATGTTCAAATTTTACAATTTAATTTAAAAATAATGTAAAAAAAATAAGGCTACCGATGGTCAAATAATAATAATAATGAATTGGTAAACTAAATTGTTCGTAGTGTATGTGTGTGAATGGGAGAGTATGGGTGTTTCCCAGTGATGGGTTGCAGCTGGAAGGGCATCCGCTGCGTAAAACATGTGCTGGATAAGTTGGTGATTCATTCCACTGTGGCGACCCCTGATTAATAAAGAGACTAAGCCGAAAAGAAAATTAATAAATAAATGAATAATAATAATGTAAAAAAAAACATTGTAAAAATGTTTTTTTTAGTCCTCAACACTCCATAACACATCCTTTACATATAACCACATATAAACTAAATTAAAATGGCATCCACTATAAACAACATTTATTTTTACATGTCAAGCCAAAACCAATTTATTTAATATGCAACTAAAACTAGCAACGTATATTAAATGTGCTTAACCAATACTCAAGTGTCTTTCTCATTCGGCATCAGTCCAAATGTGTTTCGCTCATTTGTCTTAACTGCATTACACTCACCGGCCACTTCATTAGGTACACCTGTCTAACTGCTTAACACAAATTTCTAATCAGCCAACATGGCAGCAACTCAATGCATTTAGGCATGTAGACATGATAGACGATCTGCTGAAATTCAAACAGAGCATCAGAATGGGAAAGAAAGTTGATTTAATTGACTTTGAATGTAGCATGGTTGTTGGTGCCAGACGGGCTGGTCTGAGTATTTCAGAAACTGCTGATCTACTGGGATTTTCATGCACAACCATCTCTAGGGTTTACAGAGAATAGTCCAAAGAAAGAAAATATCCAGTAAGCGGCAGTTCTGTGGGCGCAAATGCCTTGTTGATGCCAGAGGTCAGAGGAGAATGGCCAGACTGGTTCAAGCTGATAGAAAGGCAAGAGTAACTCAAATAACCACTCGTTACAACTGAGGTATGCAGAAGAGCATCTCTGAATGCACAACATGTCCAACCTTGAGGCAGACAGGCTACAGCAGCAGAAGACCACACCGGGTGCCACTTCTGTCAGCTAAGAACAGGACACTGAGGCTACAATTCGCACAGGCTCACCAAAATTGGACAATAGAAGATTGGAAACACGTTTCCTGGTCTGATGAGTCTCGATTTCTGCTGCAGGTTATATTCTTGGCACACCTTGAGCCCATTAGTACCAATTGGGCATCATGTCAAAGCCACAGCCTACCTGAGTATTGTTGCTGACCATGTCCCTTTATGACCAGTGTACGCATCTTCTGATTGCTACTTCCAGCAGGATAACACACCATGTCATAAAGCGTGAATCCTTTCAGACTGGATTCTTGAACATGACAATGAGTTCACTGTACTTAAATGGCCTCCACAGTCACCAGATCTCTATCCAATAGAGCTCCTTTGGGATGTTGTGGAAGAGGAGATTGGCATCATGGATGTGCTGCCGACAAATCTGCAGCAACTGCTTGATGCTATCATGTCAATATGGACCAAAATCTGAAGAATATTTCCAGTGCCTTGTTGAATCTATGCCACAATGGATTAAGGCAGTTCTGAAGGCAAATGCGGGTCCAACCCGGTACCAGTAAGGTGTACCTAATAAAATCGGTGAGTGTAAATCAGCACATCTGAAACAATACCTTTGGATGACGGCGGTTCCATGGCATTGGAGCCTTTTTCACCAACACAGCCACAAAAAACCCGCCGGTGTTCTGGTGGTGAGGCAGTATCCTCACACTGAAAACACAAAAGAAACATAACAGCTTGACAACAACAAAAAATCTGAGTTCATAAACACCAAGTGATGGTTTACTCAGTTGTTGGTACTGCTCCACTACTATTGTGGTGGGACAGTGCCATCTGATGGAGAGTATCGGTAAAACGCAGTCCTTCCAGAACTTACCATCTCTCCAGTCTCATTTCTGTCAGTTTCTCGGAGTCTGATGGTGGAAACATGGTGGGTCTGATCTGTGTGTGTCGACTCGTTGGCACTTCTGAAAAGTCACAGAACCACTGACCTTCTTTGGTCATTACCTAAAAACAAAAAACAAAAAAAAAGCTAGGTTACCTGTTTAGGGTCATTTAAGAATTCTTTTTAATTACACAACTTTTTTTTTTTTGTTATTTGAGCTAGTGTGCATTTAATTTATCAGATTTCAAATTTAATTTACAAACGATTTTATCTATTTTAAAAACGATCTTTCAAATGTTCCATTTATAAAATGTCAAAATAAAAATAAAAAAATTTCACGTGAAACGTTTTTCACAAATATTATGCCAAACAAATATTTTCAATGACTTGGGAAAAAAATCACTTTTTTTTAAAAAAACCGAATTAGAAAACTTGCAATTTAATTTTTATATTTTTTTTATTAACTTGCAATATTAAATCAGTCATTCAGAGGGTTTCTGCAGATATCGTAATGTCAAATTTAAGACTTAAGACCTTTTTAAGACAATTAAGTATTAAATTTAAGACCTATATCACAATAACAAAAACACGCGAGAGAAAATGCAAAATCAAAAAATTAGTGGTAAAATAAATTTATTTAAATTGAACTGTACTAAAGACAGGTTAGATGGACCACTGAACTACAAAAAAAAAAAACATCTTAAGGCTGATTTATACTTTCACTGGCGGCGCATTGCACACCTCCGCTGACTGTGCGCGCACTTCACGAAACGGACGAGGCTTTTATACTTGATGCGTTCGCCGCTGAGATATTCTTTGAAACGCATTATTGTCTGGCTAGTTTCTGTCCTATAAAGGCTAAAAAGGCAATAATGGTCCAACATTCCTGACCATTATCACAAATAAAGCCCAGAATTTGGGTATCAGTATATTGTAAACTGATAGGTTCATATATTCTTTTCCAGTTATCAAAGACATCATTTGTCAATTAATTTTAGTGTGTAGCTATTAACCACCTGGGTCTCCACTTTTGCCATGGCATCTTTTTTTTTTGTTTTAACAAACTTATCCCTCAGGTTTTTCCAAACTTTTACAAAAACTTTCCTCCTTTTCCACGGCTGTTGCAATTTCTAGCCAAGAATTATTGGTCATCTGGTTATCTCCATGATGATCACGCATGGATGGACCGTTAAGATGTCTGTACAGTCGTACCCGTTTCTGACAAAATCTCTTCCAAGTGTTTTATATTCAACTTAAATCAAACGCGGCGTCGCGCGAACTGTTCACCCGAAATCTGTTCATGCTGCCAGCCGAAATCATGTCGCACACACCTAAAGCGAACCTCCGCAAACAAAGCGATGACGTCACATTCGCCGCGCACACTGGGCCCAATAACAGAAAGCTGATTGGCTATTGCATGCTGGTCTCAGCAAATTACCGCAAATTACATTAGGACTAGTGAAGTAAAGGACTACAACACCACGAAAACCAAGCAACAACAACAAAAAGAATTTAAATGAGCATTAGATGTAGCGTTACATGGACATCGGAAAAATAAGACCTGTGCAAAGAAATTAAAGACCTAGACAAGCGAATTTAAAATTTTAGTCTTAAGACTAAGACCCTGCATTCAGTGAATCATAATATTATTCACTAAATCATATATTAAATGATGATCCAGATTTTCAAAATGCTATCTTTGTTTTATCACCCCGTTTTAATTAGAATCAGAAATGGGTGAAGAAAATGCTGAATTTTAAAAATAATTATAATTAAGCTCGCTTGAGCTGCTTTTTGACTTGTTAAAATTAGTTAACGTGAATAATGGTAGACAAAAACAAAATCTTATGTAACAAACATTAAGTCACATAACTAATAGGCTGTTTTCGCTGATAAGTGCATTAGGATTACTTGCATAGCATTATTTATTTTCAGCCATTGCACTGCAAGGAGATAACTTTCTCAATTGTTACTAATAGCAGTCTAAATTTTCAAGTTTAAAAAAGATTTGCTTTATTCTGGGATGGAAACCTGACTAGTGTTTCTTCGCTCTAGTTAAGACCTCAGTTTCCTACAGCTGCAGTCAAATGACTGAACTAATGCAAGAGACATAAACCTATGCAAAATCAAATTTCTATCAGAGTGGTGTTGAGTTGAGTTCATTACTTTCCAAGATGTAATTCCAGGCATATATTTGAGTCCTGGGAGATCAGGAGATGCGTCTGCCAACTCTAAAGAACCTAGGAAATGAGCAGAACAACAGATAAACAATAAATAAATATAGGTTTTAAAACTACTTGCTGAAAAATGGTCAAACTTGAAGGATAGCATAGAAAAAATTTAATTGGCAAAGTGGTATTTTGGGTCTGTGCTGTGATTATTAAATTGTGTCTTTTATTAGGTTTTAAAACACTACTGGTCAACCGTTTTAAAACAGTTAACGTTTTAATGTAAAGTTATCCTGGGTTTATTTGATTCAAAGTACAGCAAAAACATTAAAAACGTTTTTTTTTTTTTGTTTTTTTTATTATTATTTTTTAAATAAACATTTTAAAATGCATTTTGTTTGTGTGATTTGAAAGCGGAGAATAACTTGCTATTATTACTATTACTATTATTATTAATATTATTATTATCAGTAGTAGCAGTAGTAATAATAATAATAATAATATTTATTAACAGCTGAGATTTTGATAAACGATTTTTAGCAAAGAAGCTTTAAGTTGATCAAAAGTGCTAACGACATTTATAAATGTCACAAAATATTTCTAATTTATTTAAATGCTGTTCTTTGGAACTTTATATTCTTTCTTTTTCTATTATAAAAAAATCTTCCCAGCTATTTTCATGATTTCTGAAGAATCATGTTACTGGAGTAATGATGCTAAAAATTCAGCTTTAAAATCAAATGAATAAATGATGTCAAATAAAATTCTATTCAAATAGAAAACCGTTATTTTAAATGACATTTTTTGCTGTACTATTTGTATCAAATAAATGCAGGCTTGGTGAGCAGACCATACTTTAAAATACACTTACTAGTCTAAAACTTTTGACTGGCGATTAACATCAAAATAAAACAACATTTAAAATGCAAGTAAACACCTGTACCTTCACTTTTCTCTAGCAGGGCAGCAATGACAGCTTCATCCTCAATGGGGTTCAGAGAGCAGGTGGAGTAAACCATCCTGCCCCCTACAGCCAGCTGCTCCACACCACGCACTGCTATCCTCAACTGAAGCCTTAAAGACAGAGAGACTAAACTTACAGCATAACAAACACACACTTACAGCATAACAAACTGCTCTGTTCTGCAGCCACTGCAATTTTACAACTGAGACACAAAGAGCCATGCTGACAGAGCAACACAAACAAAATACAACTCTAATAGATGCAGCATCTCCAACAAACACAACAAATCACAGCTAATTCACAGCCGCTGCCAAAAAGCTCCAGCTCCAACTATAAAGATCATCATGCATCAAGACATGAGACAATGAATGCAATAGGATGCGTTCAGAATATAGAGTCCCACTGTACTGCTAACTAAATTTTCAGTATACTCTGCAGAAGAGTATAAGACTCCATTGTAACTTCAATACAGTTGTGTATCTAGCAATCAAAGGATTTAAAAGGGTCTATTTAATTGGTTTAAAGGAGGAAATATAGACATGTATTGGTCTACGGTGAAGTGTTGCATTTGAGTATAGATTTGTAATAAAAAAAACACAAAATTGTACAAAATTGTCAGAATATATGTACAGAAAACTCATTAAACGCAGAAAGTACAGACATAGATTTTCTGTAAAATGGCATACTCGTTTTTTTCCTGTACAGTAGCCTAGAGAGCTTAACGTGCTGCAATTTAAGAAAACATGCGTTTACAAAAAACGCCAGCAAATTAAGAAAATATCTTCATGCGTTTGACAGCACACGTGCTGCAAATTATCAACATGCAAACACATTAATAAGACGTACTGCATGTTCTCACAATGCAAACAATTTACAAAAATGCTCTACACTTTCAAATAGCTCGGAACACAACAAAAATGTTTCAAGAGGACCTTAAAACCTGACTGACCCGGCAATTTAGGCTTTATAAATACTAAAGAGACAGGAATAAAAAAAAAAAAACCTCACCTTTCAAAAATCACCTACATCTTCACTAAAAAAACGGCACAGCAGCGTCCATTAATTTAAAATGTGTCCATATGATTCTCATTTTAAAAATGCTAAACAAGGTTTTTTTTTTTTAACTATTCGACACTGAATTACTTTTAAGAGGGTGTCTGCTGTAAATCATGGTAAAATGGATAATTGGCATTATTGTTTTCTTCATTAAAAAATGACATTTTAATTAAACAGGACACATTCAAATGTACAGACAAAATGAAAGCTACATTACTTTTATTACATGTACACTTACAATAGAGTGCCAATAGAAAAATCATCATATCCAGTGAAAATCTATACCTGTACCTTTACTCACATTACACCCGGCTTTCAAAACATAGACTAGATCACTAGATATCGCATACAGACCCTAAGCATGAGTCAATAGCGCCGCCACATTTGCACAGTGCTCCCAGATCAAAAGTCATTGAACCGCACTATTCAAGACTTAAAGCCAATCTGAAAATGCTAGACGCTGCGTACTGGTGTGGTAACGAGCAAACAACCCTGACCATAAGACAAAGTAGCACCAACTCGCACTAAATACTAGGCTTATGCTAGTTTTCTTAAATAAAATCAGCAAATAACGCAAATGAAATATGACAAGATGCTGATGCCAGAAACTTGTATTATTGTAGGCCTAGTAAAGTAACGACTAGTTAATGAAGTAACTTTTAAGGGTGCCTGATAACAACAGTGCCTGCGCCTCAATGTGCATACTGTCAACCCTGAATTATTGAACATTACAAATGTTATACCATTTAGATCAGAAAGATAAATATGCACATTGAGGCGCAAAGATATCGCTGGTTCACACAAGTCATTCATAACGGAGATTTATTATAAACGAAACGCTCCCTCCGTTAAAATGAGAGGTGAAAGCAGGAGAGGGGGTGTGTTTCAGGCAGGGCTCTGAACCGGTTCAAGGAACAGAAACAAAAAACGGAAACAAATGACATTTTGCAGGAACAGAAACGAAAAACGAAAACAAGATCAACTTTAATAGTTCTGAACAAAAACGTTTACAGTTATACGGTTAATAACGCAATTTTATAGTTCTCTTTATTATATGAATTTGGGAGACAAAAAGCATTAATTTAAATCATGTGTACAAATGAGACGGTGGCGCATACAACTTAAAATGCCCACGAAGCAGACGTCATAAGCGAGAGTCGTTTCTGATGCGACAAGCTTGTCTTAAAGGTTACGGAGAACCTGCTCTTTCATGTACAATAGCATGTTTCGGTTTAATTTATTGTAATTAAAACTTGTATTTATACAAAACGAATTATTGATTGTCAATTGTTTTTAGATGGGTCTCTATAAAGAAAATCCTTTTGTTAATATTTCTCTTATGACAAATCATCTGATAAATCGATCTGTAATATTGAAGGTTGAGGGGCAGATCATAAACATGATAGATAAAGTTTTGAATGATATGATATATTATCAAACCACCCAAGCATTTTTCATTCGGTAAAATCACAGTAATTAATAGCTTCCTTATAAAACAATCCATTAATAAAATACATTATTCACAAGGCTACTGAAGAATTAACCGAATATGCAATATGATCCGCAAAATGATCACAGTGAAATGAGGCAAGCGCTCGTTTTTATATAAACTATAAATGTCTGGCCGTGATGCATATTTATGCCAGTCTACAAAAAGATAGTATAGCTTGAAACACTTCAATATTTTAGAGGAAATAGATAAAGTTTGCACAACCAATGTTTGGTCTTATTAACCTGCTACCCATAAATAAATGTCATGTAGCCTGCTTTTTGATTATTTGACCCACGGCTTACAGCAGCACCAGCGGATATAAACGAGATCTGTGCATACCATGGTTTTATGTGTCCCCAATATGCAAAGTCAAGAGAGTGCATGACTCCTTAAGGTAACGTAAACTGCACACACTTGATTATGTAATGTGTGAAATCGGGGATTTTATTATTAAATGCCCATGCTTAATCGGTCATCAACAGGGTCTATCGGTTTTAAAGAGTTACTGACAATAAATCGATCATTGAGTAATCGTTAGCATCCCTAGTTTAATCAATCGTAAAAGTAATGTCAATGTTATTAAAATGCACACACAATCTATCAATTAATCTATCCAATACAGACTAACTTTTTTGCCTTGGTGCACAAAGCATTGCATTGTATACAATTTTATATTTATATTAAAGATAAACACCAACAAAAATATCTTGTGGTATGCACTTGTTTAATAAAAATATTTGTAATTTTTTGTATTTACAAGAAAAATTAAGTTTTATACTCGACCTATGCCTAAATCCAAAAAGCACTAAATAATTTCTACATTTATAAATCACACTAATTAAACGAAATAACTAAAATAGGCTATATAATCTTATTCTCTGATTATAACAAAAGTGTTTCCACCAACTGTCTGTCATTACTGAAGCAGCGCTCTTCCAAAACCGAAAGTTACTTTGTCTTTCTGGCAATATTTCGGCTTTCAATCGAATGGAAAACCAATTTAGATGAGCTTATAGTCAAAATTTGCAGAAACTGTGTAAAGAAACTGTGCAGCCGCACATTGAATCTGAGGTCTTATCTCATCTTGCTCCAGAGATATTTACATCTTTTTGTTATTTTCAATATTTTATTGTCTTCTATAATTAAAGCTATAGACAAATTCCTGCTTGACATTTTAGAAAATATTTTGCACAGCTACCCAGTATGTATTAAAGATCACCGAGAACAAAAAAAACAAACAAACACAAAAACATGTTACATGGCCCCATAAATGTCCAACTTATATTTAACTGAATCATAAAAAAAAAATTGCTCAATTTATAAAACATTTTTTTTAGTAAAAACAATATCGACAATTAAGAATCCATATTTATTTTATTTATTCATTCATTCATTCATTACTTTGACTTGTTTATTGGTGCATATATAGGCTATAATTTAAATCAAACAACAGTACCTTGGACAGCTAGAGTGGCACTAAATCTATGATGGCGGCCGACTACATTACAACATGCCGTAACCGTCCTTCAGGTGCTGGCATTAAATTACAAAACAAGTCGTTTGGGCTTTGAATTAAAAAGTGCAGTTATTTCCTCGTTGTTCAAAAAGTCTGCAAGTTCGTGTTTCACGGATATAAGATGTTGTGGATTGTGGACATCGATGATATCAAGCATGTCGTTATTCGATGCGCAGTAGAAAAAAAGTGTTTCAGGAGTGCATGTAGCTGTTGGTAAAGTTCTCTGCCGGATCAGAGCGAGTTTTTGTGCTACCAAAATACAGCATTGCATGCAATAAACTCACATTCAGTCAGGTGAAGTAAAGGTCTCATTGCCTAGGATGTCAGTTAAATTAATAAAGTTAGCCACGAATAAAATAATAGGCTATTTTATTATTTTAAGATTTTAGATGATGGGTTAGTAATTATATTATACATGGTTAATTATATTCAAGTCAATGAAATAATAACTTTAATAAATAAAATATGTTCGTAAGATTGTGGTGGGCCAGTGAAAAGCAGCTGTAGTGTATACTGTTTAATAATCAATTTAAATTATGTCATAAATAAATAAATAAAGCGGCGTTAATTCCAGCCCTCTCATTGTAGGTACGCACAGTGCGTACAGCCGTACGGCTGCAGGCGCCACTGATCTGTAGGATATCTGTAAAAACCGCAATCAGAGCCAAGGTTATGTAGAAGTAGTGTTGCCTAAACGGCTATTAAATTTCTAATAAAATTAAAACCAAAATACAACTCATTGCATTGTTCGTTTAATAAAAATATATGGAAAAAAAATAAAAAAGGTGGCTAGTTTGTAATTTGTTTTAAATTTAATAAAAAACATTAGGCCTAGACTATTTAAGCTTAACGGCTATACGCTGCCAATAGGCCATTAATAAATATTATTTTCCTGTGTACTGGGTTATAATGTATATTTTACAATAAAAACTAAATATAGCATGTCTCACTGTCATTTAAAACGCAATTCATAACATATCAACTGTAGACCTGCAGTGTGTAAACTGTATACAGGGGGTGTTGGTCAATAACCTACAGCACATAATTGAACTAATATCTCAGAGGGAGATTATGTTAGCCTAATTTGAGAGATTATAAAATAAAAGACATTTTAAAAAAGGAACAACACGCAAATCGGCAACAAATAAATCTGGTCGTGTGTTTCAGCACTTGCCGCTGGATTAAGTAGAAGGGGCTGTGCGTGTAGCGCCTTTAAGCAGCGTGTGTCAATCAACTGCTGCTGGTGTGCGACAGCGCGCGTAAGTGCGCAAAGCCGGTATAGATATAACCAAAAGCTAGTTCTTACTATAAATATTTCTTTAACGATACTTATTGAAAATTCTTTTAATTTTACCCCTCGAATAGAAGTTATTTAGAAATCAGGGCACTCTAGAGCCCTGCAATACTTTGTAGTAAAATAACGTTCTTAACCGGTATTTTTTCTAGAAAACCGTTTTCGGAATATTTTGTTTAATAAGGAATGCAAGAACAGAATCGAAAAAAATAAATAAATAAATCAATTTTGCTCGGAGTGAACCGATTGGATTTTTTATTTTTAAGCCCTGAATAGTAATACACTCTACCACACAAACCCCCAAATCAACAGTAGTACTACTCTTACCCATGGAGATGCAGGCTGTTGCTGGTTGTCCATTTTTTCCACACATCAATGTTCTTCCTCATGGTTCCGTCTCCACTGCAAATAAAAGGGTGTTGATTTTATTGTTAAGTTTAAATGCAAACCCATTTCAGATCATTTCATGTCTCTTTAGACCTTTAACTGCCCCAACAAGAAAAAAAAAACATTTGGATTGCATTTCTTAACTCCTAATGTCGCTAGTTAACACACTTAAAGCATTTATTTTCAAACACATCCCATAATTTCTAAAATATCAACCTCTACCAAATGGTAGATGTCAATTTATGGTAAAAGTACTGGATTTATTACATATACTATGAAAAATCTAAAAAATATAAAGTGTAAGACCAATTTATTTAACAATCAAAATAAAACATTTTTAAATAGCAAATCATCTTTATTTCTTGAAGTATGCCATAAAATATTTCAGATTCTCATTTAACATGTTTTCTTGTTTTGTTTTTTTAACAATAAAACCAAAATCAAATGTAGTAGTGCAACAGGATTATGCCTGTTTGATTTATTTGTAAACCATTATTAAAAAACAGTCATTCTTTAAATGACTTTAACAGTCATTATTTAAAACAGTGAAAATATGATCAACCATTTGGTAGAGCGGGCAGTTAAAGGGTTAAGGCATACCCGCTGAACAAAAATACAATCATACCAACTTAAAGTCATTTCAAACCATACTATATAACTTGAAACACTCTCCTGCGGTCATACGAGATCACATTTTTATAAATAAATGACATCAGTGTACGTTAAAAAGGCAGCACATTTTGTATCAAATAAAAGTGCTATTCAGAAATAAACTCTTTCAAATAGGAATCTACATTCATTTGTGGCAACAACATAAGCCATAATTATATCTTTAAATCCACTTCAAATCATTTCATCAATGGAGAGAAATGTTTAGACAGCAAAACCAGGCTGACCACAGTGTATGTATCCGTGTGTGTATGCGTGTGTGTGTGTGATGTTTGGCCTGCTGCTACAGGGTAGACTGTGTTGTGTTTGGCACCTGATTCTGCTGCAGGCCAAGTATAGACTCCACCAACTATAAACTCTACTATATGATGTTACATGCTGGGAATTGATTCAGTGCTCGAGTGAAAACACAGAGCTCTGGTGTGTCTCTGCGCCTCTGTAATTGTGATTCCTATATTTTCTTTGGTAATAAGAACAACTGCATATCTGTGAACAAGAGAGAGCAGTTTTCTGCTTTGTTTGACAACACTAAAATATTCAAAAATGGTCTAACCAAGCCAAACAGGAATACAAATCTACTTTTTCCAAAAGTTTTTTATTGTTTCAAATTTGGCTGATGTTCATTCAGACAGGAAGTAAATGACATTTTAAGCAACCAGTAATCACACTGAAAACAGCCTACCGGGTTAAAGCTTGCGGGAAGTTTTAGACCAACACGGCACTACAGATGGTGCATAGGTTTCCCAAAAGCCAAACTAGCTTATCTACATACAAAAATTAATTTCTAATGTTATTTACACCTTTAAAAAAAGAGAACCAAGCTACTTATCTTTTTGGACCTTATGGCTAATATGATGAAGACCAAAAAACTATTTTGATTTTAGTATTGTATATTGTAGTATTTATTAATGTTTTGATTTTGCATTTTGTTTTTAGATACATCTTCATTTAAATGCAACTTTTTGATATTTATCTCATACTGTGTTCAAAAAATAAGCTTGCATAAATTGCACCGCATTGCAGAGTAAAATATACAGTTGAAGTCAGAATAATTAGCCTCCCTGAATCATTAACCCTCCTGTTTATTTTTTCCCCAATTTCTGTTTAGAACACATTTGTAAACATAATAGTTTTGATAACTGATTTATTTTATCTTTGCCATGATGACAGTAAATAATATTTGACTAGATATTTTTCAAGACACTTCTATACAGCTTAAAGTGACATATAAAGGCTTAACTACACCGTCAAACCCAGCAGTCAACTTTATCAAATGAAATGAGTGTAGTTAACTCAATTTACTGAAATTAATTCTACTCATTTGAAAAGAGTTTTGAACTCAGTGTTGAAGGTAATGAGTTAAATACCTCATTACTTCAACTTAAATGGAGTAAGTTCACAGTACTCATATAGATTAGTTCTTTTAACTCAAATGGTTTGTTACAATCGGTTTTCTCAAACGGTGCCTTAACATATTGGGTTTTACAGTAGTCAGTTGGTTTGAGTTCTATTCATTTATTGGGTTTTACTGTGCTCAAACTGCTTCATTTACTCAAATGGATTAAGTTCACAGTACTCATTAGGATTAGTTTTTAAACTTAAATGGTTTGTTGCAATTGGTTTCCTCAAACGGTTTGAGTTACCCTAACTTTTTGAGTTTTAAAGTGTAGGTTAATTAGGTTAACTAGGCAGGATAGGGTAATTTGGCAAGTTATTGTATAACGATGGTTTGTTCTGTAGACTATTGAAAAAAATATAGCTTAATAGGGCTCATAATATTGACCTTAAAATGGTTTTTAAAAATTAAAAACTGCTTTTATTGTAGCCAAAATAAAACAAATAAGACTTTCTCCAGAAGAAAAAAATATTATCAGACATATTGTGAAAATGTCCTTGCTCTGTTAAACAGCATTTGCGAAATATTTAAATAAGAAAAAAAAAATTCAAAGGGGGGCTAATAATTCTGACTTCAACTGCATATGAATACTTAGCATGCATAATAATATAATGAATAATAAGCATGCACGTTATTTGACTTTTTCCAGAACAAAATTAAAATGAGATTAAAAAATTATTAAACTGTTTTCAAGATTCTTCAAAATATTTTTGGTATTCAACAGATGAAAAGTGAAAAAGGAGTAAATAACAACAGTTTTCATTTTTAGATGACCTATCTCTCCTATTTATACAATTTTGCACTACAACTATATAGTTACTTACATTTAATCTATTCTAAATATTAGTGATGGGAAGTTCGGATCATTTTACTGACTCTGACCTTGACACATGACACATCTACAACTAGCCCAAACATTGATCACACTACAAACAAGTCATAACTAGAATGCTACTATACTAAGAAAGGAAAATAATCCTTCATTGTTTACCTGGTGTTTTGTCTATGATTAAATCTAATCACCTCATCTGACATGTCTTCAAATTTAAGTAGTTCGTTCACCTGACACTGACCGTCCCATATAAGCTTAACCAATGCACAGAGTCTGAGCCGGAAACACCCATGATTAGTTCACCTTTCGAGTCTTCTGGTTTGAGTCATTTGTTTATCACGTCACAGCATGTAAAGACAGATGACTCAAAACAAATGAACGGATCAAATCTTTATCCGGCTCTGACTGCATATGATTAGCTTCTGTCTTTCACGTGATGAACGAATGACTCAAACCCGATAGAGGACTCGAAAAATGAACTAATCTTCTCCTCCACCTGCACAAATATGCGCATGGACGAATTAACAGATCACTTCCTAAGAGGACTTATCAAACTCGAGTCACATAAAAGATTCTTTCAAAATTAACGAATCATTCAAGAACCACCCAGCTTTTTTGTAGTTTGACCATTTACTGCTGTTTGTTATTCCTAGTCATTTGTCTACTGGCAAATGAATTAGAAGTAAAAAAAAAATATTTAAAATAATAATAATAATTAAAAGAAAGAAAGAAAAGAATAAGGTGAAAAAGGAACTCGTGTAAACAGTCGGAGTCTAAAAGAAGATTCCTCACCTGCAGGGTACATCACACAGGATCCGGTCATAAAACAGGATGTCCTTCTTCCCATCGTTATCAAAGTGCAGACGTGGAATGCTAGAGGCGTCATGGTTGACTACCATAATACAGGGACTGTTCAATCTTTTGGCCTGATGAACCAGCAGGTAACAGCGCTTGTTATCCACATCATTGGCAATTACAAAACCCTCTGAAGACACAGAAGAGATAGAGGATAACGATAAGATTTTAAAATTAGACATCAGTATTCATCATAAAACTATGAATATTAATAAAGGTTTACCAGGGAAAGGCACATCCATGTCAGAGTGAAGCATCTCTATTAGTTGAGCTGTCTTTGATCCTGGAGCCGCACACATGTCCAGAATCTAGATGTATAAATTCATGAAGACGACGGATGAGATAAATTATATACTAAACACTAAACAGGAAACATCCACCTGGTATTCAAGCAAACTAATGATGTTTAAAACATACCTTATGTTGAGGCTCAATTTTCAGTAGAAGAGGAGGAATCATACTGACTGCTTCCTGTCTGCTAATATTTCCCTAATGGAGGAAATAACCACACATTATAGGTCAATTAAAATCCTTATTAACCTGTTAACCCTCACTCTCCTCTTATTGAGAAAAGATCAGAAAATGCACAAAACATAATAGTTGTAAACGCTGATGTGAATCGGTAAAAAACAACTTTAAAGTAGAAAAGTAAATCACATGTAGTGCACTAAACATTTTATATTTGATATAGCATACTGTATGAAATAAAGTAAAGGCTGCATTTACACTGCATAGTTCAAGTGACCCGATTCATATTTTTTTCTCCCATGTGGCACAGCAAAAAAAAGAAATTCGTATGGGTTCCGATTTACTCAGATCAGATTCAGGCCTTGTTCATATGTAGAAATGTATCCGACATGAATCAAATGTGTGCCCTCATGTCTGCAGAGTAAGCAGATAAATCAGATTTTCACCTGTTAATGCGGGTCGCACATCATTAAAAATGATAATGAATTACGCAATCTCATCATGAATGAGTCCCACAACTTAAATCTCATATACAAAGACAAAAAAAAGCCTTCATATTGTCATGTAGCACAAGTTAATGATTTTAAGCATGTTATCAAGAGCGAGTGCAACATTTGTTGTGTAAACAATATAAACTAATCTAGCTAAAACTGCAAAGATTACGTTCATAAATTTCATCATTGACATGACAATGGTTTAAAAAAATCTTGATTAAAAGAAAATGGCCAAATGAGAACTTTTCTGTCCTAAACTATAGCTAAACAACTTGTCAAAAAGTTAAATAAAAACAATTAAACCCTGTGAACAGATGTAAATACAGGAATGGACAAAAGAGCACTCTTATCATCACAGCTGTCAGTCAGCACCCACTCTTTTTTTTTTTTTTTTAGGTCTTTGTGTGTCAGTGTAAACACAGACATCAGATACGAATCACTTTTAAAAGATGATGTAAGGGAGTCATCAAAAAATAAATAAGTAAATAATGTAAACAGTCACAAAATCGGAATTCACCACCAAGATCTGCAGTGTAAATGCAGCTTAATTGCTACAATATAATATAATTATATTACATTAATAAATATTGTGGTCCAAGTACAAACTGGGTTGCCACTCAATTCTGTAATTCTGGTTGGATAGTGTGACTATCAACTTACCTAACTGGTCATTTTGCCATTCTCTTTTGTATGAGATATTAAATAAAATTAAACACACCAAAAGTGGAGTGAAATAGTGCTACTTGTTACTAACTGCACAAAACAAAAACAGTTTTGATTACGAGAAAAGGTTTATTTCAGGAGAAACAATCAGTCAAAATGATCTATTGGTGAGTGTTAATCATGCAATAAGTGGGTGTGGCACTGGGGCTCCGCCTTCTTTAACAATTAAATCTTGGTTTCATTTCTTCTGTTCAGTCTATTGACATCAGGTGTCTGAGTAAAAACATTCACACAGAAGAGCTGCTAGATTTTAGAAGTGTAATCTAATTGAAAGCCACAATGACACCATGTTGACACTGTAAACTTTGTTTTAAAGCAAAAAGCATAGTGGCACATTACTAACATTCATCGACTGTTTACCTTGAGTACTGAAATTGCAGCATGTGTCTAAACATCTACATCTCTATTATCAGATGCGTTTTAATGCTGTTTATCACCATTTATGTTATTTGCATGTTCATTATGTTAAGAGGAAAATATAATGCTCATATTTGTACATTCTTTATACTCCTAAACAAAAAACGTCAATATGAGGATATCAGATTCTTTAAATTGCAAAAAAATAAAAAATAAATAAATAAATTTAAAAAAAAAAAACCCAGTTGAGGTCCAAATTTTAAGCTGACATCACAAACCTTCCCAACATTGCAAGATTTAAAAAAACAGAAATTATAATAAGTAACAAAATTTTGTCAAATATTAAACACTGAACTACCAACTATAAGGGAATATGTTTTTGTATATCGATGTCAAATTTCAGAACTGTTTTAAGGTGGATTTTTCTTCATTAAAGCTTGGAATTAGAATTTATGATGATTACTAAAATATATTGGAAAAGGGGAATAAAACTAGTGTTACGTGGGACACGGAGTTGACATTATAATAACAAAAGTTATAATAAAAATAATAATTTACCGATTCAGTTTCGCTGACCAGGAACTGGTGGAATTTCTCCAGAAGGGGAGATTTGCGGAGGATCTTTCTGCTCAGATTTGTATGCCATGCTAGTTCATCAGGATACCTACAACAGCACGTAAGATCAAGTCTGAAGTACTTTGTAACACAGATTAACATAAATATTCAAAATTCACACATAACAACCACATTTTCTTAACTAGTCTTACCAACTTAAGGGCTGAGGAGCCTCAATTTTCTGCCCATCCACCTCAAGATCTTGAACCTCCTTGAAGTATTTCTCCTTAAGGGTATGAAGGATTTCTTTCGCATGACTGATCACAGAGAATGAAAGAATAAAAGGTCATAATTATAAAAGTTATCATCCTCTGAAAAATCAATGAAAATCAATGAAGGTCACCAATAAATACAGCTCTGTGCTTTTGCAATAAGCTTGAAATATATTAATGCTATTGATTCAGTCGACTGCTTGATATTTCTCCATTTTTTATCTGAGTGTGAAATTCCCAATGCTTCTTGGGAGCCTGGTTCTTCCAATTATAATTGGTGTTTAGGCATGGGACAGAATCAGATTTTCCATGACACAATAATTGCTGAATCCTTTATCACCATTTAAAAAAAATAGTTTACCCAAAACAGAATATTGGGTCATCATTTACCCTCCCTTTACTTGTTTCCAACCTTTGAGTTTCTTTCTTTAGTTGAATTGAAAAGAAGATATTTTGAAGAATACTGAAAACCTGTTACCATTGACTTCTATATCATCTGTTTTTCCTTTTTGGAAGTCAATGATTACAGGTTTATTTCTTTTAAATAGCTTATTTTGAAGAAAACTTAAAGGTTTGATGAGTAAATAGTCCATTTTAATTTTGGGGCGAATTTTGGGGCACTATAGTATATTATGGGGGAAAAAAAAAGTTTGAAAAGATGGCAGTTAGATTTACAGTTAAATCTGTTAACAAATATGTCTGTTAAATGAAGAGAAAAACATTCATGTCATTTTAAAGGGCCAATAATAACAAAATTGCACATTACAGCAATATAGTGTGTTACTAGATACCAAAACATGTCTAATGCTGTTTTCATACCATTACTTACTTAAATTTTCATACACGTCTTTGACACACCATGTAGCTGGTTAGGATAATTCATAGCTAATAATGCTTTTATTACAACTTACAGAATCATTGGTTCTGAAAAAGTGGCTTGGGAATAAGGAACTATTCTTAAATCTTCCCCACGGCCTCACACAGTAGGAAATTAAGTATTGGATGAACATTTCAAAATCTAGGATTCTCACACACACACTTTTCCCTGACTTTTACCAAAGGCTATAGGATGCACAAGACGTGTCACTCATATAATTTAGAAAGGGGAAAAATTGTAATGGTCAACATGGCGACTGAAGCCTCGCCTTCTAGTAAAAGAGCCAATCAGCAATCGATATAGACTGCCGAATCTCGGAGGGAAGGGCTCGGACCAGCCTTGAGTTTCTGCAGACTTTCTGATTAGAACGTATAGAAATGAAACTAAAGACACAGTTGTTGTTTAATTTTAGTCCCTTAATTAATCAGGGGTTGCTACAGCAAAATGAACCGCCAACTTATTCAGCACGTTTTATGCAGCGGATTCCCTTCCAGCCCCAACCTATCACTGGGAAACACCCAGTACATACAGTACAGACAATTAAGCGTACCCAATTCACCTATAGAGCATGTCTTTGGACTTGTGGGGGAAACAGTAGCAAACCCACGAACACGGGAAGAACATGCAAACTTCACACAGAAATGCCAACAGACCAAGCCGAGGCTCAAACCAGCGACTTTAATCATGAGCTTAGCAAGCAATTTAAGAATTTGATGTGTCCCCATTCAGACTGAATCCCCAAACACACTGCCGGAGAGGCATTTCAAAGATGATCACAGAGTGAAATGACTTGACTTTGCTTTGACTGACTAAAAAGCTAATTTTCTGACATCAAATAAACAGAAAAAACAAGCCGCTTTGCATATTAAAATGATTTTAACAAAAAAAAAAAAATTAGCTTGACTTTAACAGCCTCTATTAGAATGATAATTTACCTCAGATAAAAAAAAATGGATGCACTATTTGTTAGCATGGCTCCATCTGACAGCTTGATAGTACTTTACCTTTTCTAAATTTTCTCTTCATCTATTTTTTAACTCCCAGTCTTTGAAGTGGTCATTTTAAAGCCAACTCTCTTAAAATGTATTTAATACCAGCATGTTGGCATTAGTTGGTGACTGCATTTGAACAAAGGAACTGCCAGTTGAAGAGCATAAAACAAATAAAATGGAACTGAAAATAGCCTAATGAAAACAATAGGCTGAAACAGAGCTATATAGCGTATATATAATAGTAAAGAATTACATTTTGATAAATGGAAACAAAAATATAGTGACACACACACACACACACACACACACACACACACACACACACACACACACACACACACACACACACACACACACACACACACACACACACACACACACACACACACACACACACACACACACACACAAAAATATATTCTATGACGTGGATAAATTAAAAAAAAAAAATTCCCCGACTTTGAATAACTGGAATAGATTTTTTTTTTTTAATTCATAGAGGAAAAGTTGGTTTTATATTTGCATATTTATTCATTTTAACGCTTTCTATTGGGGCTGGACAATATATTGTTTCAGCATCGATATCAAAGTGTGTGCATTCGCAATAGTCACATCACAGGATGTGCAATACAGTCTGAATTATAGTTGAACAGCAGCCACAGAACACGTGGTTTGTAGTCACTTCAAAGTTGAACCATAATAGAGTGAAAATATCATTTTCAAGTCTGTGACTGAGCATTTTGGGAGTTTAAAACATTTGGGCACAAGAAATGATAACGATTGGAGGTGTAAGAAAGCTGAAATGTATTTAATATTTTTTACAATGAAGACTATACAGTGTTATTTTACATTTACACTGCAATAAATGTTTTTAATACTTAGAATTCGTGTCTTATATCTAGTCCAAATATCTACATTTCTTTCTGAAAACAATATTATTTTACTTACACCACTGGCATATTATTTTGCTTGTTTTAAAGGTGCTGTATGTAAGTTTTTGACTCTTCTAAAGCATAAAAATACCATAATATGTTTGCAGATATTTAAGAAACATCCCAAGTGAACATACTTGTTTAACTGAAAAACAATGCTGAAGTCAGATATTCTGCTTTGAAAATGGGTTTTCCGTGCCGGAACGCTGTCTTTGTTTACATAAATTTCATATGCACGATGCCAGTTTAGCCAATTATATGTCAGCACCCTGGGTTGCCTTGTTGGAAAACAGGGCATTTCATTCATTCATTCAGAAAGACTCTGAAAGCGTGCGTCCGTGACCAAAAAGAACAGTATGGGAGACAGATGCAGTTCCACATGAGGTTATTAATTAGCAAATTACATAAATATTACGAACGTAAACATTAGGTGAGCAGGTTACATTGTAACCGCGTGTCCTAACAACACGCTGTGACGAGAGAGGCAGTGATCAGCTATTTGGCTGTTTGCACCAGACGAGACACGGCAGAAATGTAAACACAGCCTTTCAGAAGCACAGAATATGCACTCGCTCACCAAACGGTAAGGTTTAGAATCTATTTAATACATGTTAACCCACTTTAACATCAATGTAGATGCTGAATCACTCATATGTGTTTAGTTCTAAAGTTCAATTTCAGACGGTTTATTGTATTTTCAAGATCTGAGGTGAACTTTCTGCTTTCAGTATATGGCAACAAATGCCATGTAAAATGCATTCAAACTCGCATTGTTAGCATTTAGCACAGAATAAAGCACACAAGGCTTACCTGAGGTGATCTAGCTGTCATAGGTTTCTGTTGTTCAGCTGTGAGAAATAGAAGCCATTTCTAATATATCAATTCGAGGTGTTGGTTAGGACAAAAACTCCTTTTAATATGGAAAATATTCCCTCTATCGCGTGTCGTTGCTTTTATTTAGAACACAGTTTAAATCGCTCGCTCCTGTACACAATCTGGCATCCTAGCGTACTTTTATTATGATCCAGGAGTGCAATACCTAGTTCAACCACTGGGTGTCAAACTTACATACTGCACCTTTAAGGGAAAATTACTCCATATTAACGCATTATTTCTGAAAACAAAATATTTTTACTTGTCTAGAAAACATTTCTTCATTTAAGAATTTTGATATTTGGAAAAACATTTTATTGCACTGTGATTATTCAATTTCTGAACCTGAATACAGTTAGGCCGTACTCACACTATGTACAGTTGGCTTGAATCGGGCCAAAGCACGCTTGTTCCCCCTCCCGTCTCCCCCGACGGCCCGCACTCACATTACATTCGGGCCTGGGCGCGCTTACGTCATCGATGACGCGCTGCTCAGTAAGCGCTCTCGCTCAGCACAGTGGAGATTTCTTTAGTTATATCGTTTAATTCGTTGGATATGCGGTGACACGCAGTCTAATATTTCGCCGAACAGATCAGCCACTTTTGACGCTCATAAACAATCATAAAGTCCTCGTGCTGCAGGAATTAGGAAGTTTGCTGAAGGCGCAGCTGACGTGCAGTGAGGGGTTTGCGTCTTTAACAATCTATGACAGTTTGCATTCATTGAACAGTATGAATGATTAATTAATCCATATGAAACAGTCCCTTAAAAGTAACGTCTCGATTTCAGTTTCGGGCTAAAGCACGCTTGCACTCAAACTGTAAGCGTACCGCGCCTGAGCCCAAGTGAACCGCGATCTGGCCCACCTCTTCCAACCGGGCCAGGGCCACCCAAGTGTACCGTGCCTGAGCCCAATTCAGAGCACTCACACTTCTCAAACGATCCGGGAAACGGGCCTGGGCACGGTTCGGATAGCATAGTGTGAGTAAGCCCTTAGACTCCACAGAAAAAAATGCTTGAAATAGTGTTCATATCGCAAAATATGTCGCAGAAAAATAATATAATCGGACTATAAGGTTTTTCCAATATCATGCAGCCCCACTCTCTATATTGTTTACCTCACTAATTTGAATATTTGGCCTGAAAATACATTAAAGTACGACTTCAAAACAACATTGGCACTATTTAATCGCCTGCGAACAATGTTGTACTTTGATATTTGGGCAATTTCATGCAAATGTCAAACTTGCCATGAAAGTTTTCACCAAAATACGAAAACCGTTTCAAAGTTTTTTGTGTAAGCAAGTATTTTACAGTACTTCAGAAATACTGAAAAATGTCACTGTCAGTGTTTTCAAACTATTATATTTGGTTTACCAAAGTAACACAAGTGGCAATTTCGCATCCGTCACATCCATAACAGAGAGAGACGTCATATCCATAACGAAGCTTTTTCCTCAAATGCAATCATTTTTGTTCTATAGAGAGCCAACTCTCATCCTTTTAATTGGCATTGTTTCTTTTGGGTTGTGCGGTTTCATTTACAGAATTTGTACAGAGTATATACTGTAAACTCGCTGACTTTTATGGTCACATCCATAACGCATGTTTATTTTCCAGACAAAACATGTTTACAGATTGATATTTTTCTGATCCCATAACTCTGTGGTTAGTAGTTTGGGAAAATATAAACAGAGGTTTTAATATAATGTTAACATATTCTTTCTCTGTAAATTTCTGTGTTGAGTTTTTTCTGCAAATGTCACATTCATAACACTGTAAATGCTCATTTATTTGCTGCTAATATGATTTCTCTATTTAGAATTCACAAATACTTTTCTGAACTTATATTATTAAGGAGAAAGTCTGACTGTGGGAATATAGAACTGACTTTAACCTCAATCTAAAACCTAAGATTTCAGAAATTCAGTGGTAACCCTGAAAAATCTTGCCAGAAGCAGCAGATTATCAAAATACTCTTTATAAATGTTTTATGAATTATATGGATGGAAAGAGACAATTTTGAATGAACAATCCCTTTGGAGCTGCAGAAAATCTAACGTCACCTCTTGTATCCTGTTATCCGTATCGTAGCTGGCAGTGGCTCCCTCATGGCCTCCATGAACTCCTCAAACTCTCCATCTGGAACAATCTTCAGCTCTTGATAGTAGTGCTCAAAGAGTTTGTTTTCCTTGACGATATCAGCATATCCAGCTCCCCAAGCCTACCAAAAGAGCCCATGTGAGCACACCATTTAATACAGGCATAATTTATGATTCATCAAGAGATCACATTGATTTATTTTTTCTGACAGTCATTCTGAAGTTATTATATGCTGTGTGTATTCTTCATACACCATAAACAAATGCTGGGTTCCACACAATCAATTTGTTAACTTATTAGTTTTTACAAATTTAAGTAGATTGAATCTGAAACAATTACGTTGTCACAAAAAGCACCTCAAAAATTGTGTTGTTTCCACACATTTTAAAGAAGCAGTTAATGAAGAACAAGAACAAACAGCAAACATCATGTTTTTGAGTGTAGTTTTGATGTTTCACGCAGAAATTAAAGTGCAGTGTTGGCAGTGCGCAGAAAAGTAAGCAGCTAGAGCAGCTAGCAAACTCACAGCATCATCTCTGCTCCTTTTCCCCTCTGGTCTTCCATCTCTGTACTGCTGTGGTTTGTTTTTATTTCTCCTGCCCATGTTTGCGACGCATATAACTCTGGATATAAATCTGCGCTGTTTGAGCATGCAATGCCTGGATAGCTGCACTTCTGCTGTACTCACGTGTTCGTGACGCGATCTAAACAAGCGCACAGTCGACTGAAAGACCCCTTCCTTGGTGTCTGCAGTATTGCCTGACTTCTATGCACGAGGCGCATTTTCTCTCTAAATCAAAATGTTTTATTGTAAACTATTAGATCATGAAATGTATTTAATCTCCAGGGGTAATAAGTATATTGGCGATAAAAAAACTAAAGTTTTACAGCGTTTATTCAACATTTTTTCCATTATTTTCTTTTAATGAATTGATTTTAAAAACAACAAACATTTAAATTCAATAATGTATTTGTAAATGTTCTACTTAAAATATTAATAAATGGCTTTATATACTTTGTTAAGTAATCGAGTTAACTAATGTTAGTATTTAAATGTTGCTATAAATATAATTGAATGCAAATAAAATTGGTGTAAATATATAAAATATGATTAACCTGCAAAAATAATAATCATCAAAAGGCGGTCTTTATTCCATCATTGGTTGATCGTTAGAAAACATTTTCAGCATTAGATTTTTTGACTGGTTTCTGATGATCGATAGACACCCTCTCATTGCCATGTAATCAATTACCTGCCTGCACTATAATTTATATATTTATTTGTGCATATTATATACATTTATTTATTTATTTGCATATTTATTTATTGTTTTATTTATGCAAGAATTTATGGATTTATTTACTCATTTATTTAAATATTTGGGTATTTATTGTTTTTGCAGATTTCATCCTATATAATATATATTACGTTGTCAAAATTAATGATTTATTCGTCAAATATAAAAAAAAAGTGAACGTAAGGGGAAAAATCTTTGATGATTTCCTTGTATGTGCCCCGCCCATTACGTCTCCTGATTGGCGGACAACATGTTGTGTTGGTAGTGATGGGCGGGGTTCCGGATTTCTCCATGGTGTCAGACTGTTTCGTGCATCTAACGTTACTGTAAACTGTACCTGTAAGCTGCCGTCTTTTTCTTGATCGGTTTTGATTAGCAACCATGGACGCTCTTCTGAAGACGTTATTTTCTTCTGAGGAGGAAGAAATGTACGTGTTGGAATGCTTATCGTATCTGATGATGGTCATGGCTCTCATAACTTTTGTTGCTTTACTCTTTGAGCATGTGCCCTATGGCAGGTATGCATCCAGCAGATTTGGGTTCCCTGTAAATGTCAAGTTGGCTTGGTTTGTTCAAGAGCTGCCTTCTTTTCTGTTGCCTTTGAGTTTAGTTTTATGGAGTTCAAGTTCAAAAATAATCCACCTCCCCAACCAACTCCTCCTGCTCATGTTCGTTTGTCATTATATGCAAAGGTAGGTGTTTTATTTGTTACAAAATATAAACCATAGACCATTTCAATGTGGTGATTTTTATTGGCCAGTGAACATTTCCTGCTCGTCAAACTATTTCATATCTGTAACAAGAGGAAATTCAATGATAACTTGATGTTATAACAGCCATCATTTATCAATATGTGAAATTTTTGGACTCTCAGAAACTATGGGAATTAAAAATGTAAAACAGGAATTACGTCAGGACCATTGTTATTGTTTACATCCCTCAAAATGGTGACAAAATATTTCCTTATTGTCTTGCAAGGGGCAATTTTATGCACTAAAATTTATATATTAAACATGAACTGAAGCATGAACTTCTTTCAGGTCTCTCATCTACCCGTTTTTAATTAGAGGAGGGAAATCCACACCGTTCATCTCGTTGGTCCTGGCCTTTGTCTTCTGCATCTATAATGGGTACCTCCAAGGTAGATACCTGAGTCACTATGCTGATTACCCAGCTGATTGGGTTACACACCCCTGCTTCATCATAGGTAAGTGCAAGCAAGTATTTATTCACAGTCTAAAGCAGGGGTACTCAAAAGACTACACTCATAGAAAAGAACTAGCATATTAAAGACATGCAGCGGGCGTCACGGTGGCGCAGTGGGTAGCTTGATCGCCTCACAGCAAGAAGGTTGCTCGTTCGAGCCTCGGCTGGGTCATTTGGCATTTCTGTGTGGAGTTTGCATGTTCTCCCCATGTTCGCGTGGGTTTCCTCCAGGTGCTCCGGTTTCCCCCACAAGTCCAAAGACATGCGCTATAGGTGAATTGGGTAAGCTAAATTGTCTGTAGTTTATGTGTGTGAATGAGAGTGTAATGTATGGATGTTTCCCAGTGATTGGTTGCAGCTGGAAGGGCATATTCTGTGTAAAACATATGCTGGATAAGTTGGCAGTTCATTCCGCTGTGGCAACCCCTGATTAATAAACGGACTAAGCCGAAAAGAAAATGAATGAATGAAGACATGCAGCAATGTGATCTCTTGCACGTTGTACTACAGGCATTACACTTTGCATTGTGTGAGTGGTGGACGGTCCTTAGCAGTATGAAAAACAAACATATTAAAACTGTAAAGCAAAAAGCGCCTCAATAACAATGAGTGGAGTTGTCATCATATCAGCGAGTTCATTGAGTTCAAGTTCAACCCAGAGACCTCCAAGTGGGAGGGATTTACACTTGCAAGTAGGCTGGGATAGGGTTGGTGTAGGTCAGGGGTGCTCAACCCTGTTCCTGGAGATCTACCTTCCTGCAGATTTCAGTTGCAACCCTTATCAAACACACCTGCCTGTAATTCTGTAGGAAGGTAGATCACCAGGAACAGGGTTGAGCACCCCTGGTGTAGGTGTAGTGGTGCGCTTGACTTGAACCACGGCTGCAGCCGGTGATCAATGAGATCGGGACGGAGTTGAAAATGGTGCTGTTTTTCCACTGCACACGACATTCTGACACGACTGTCGGAATACACCCCTTTGTTGAAGTTGCACAGAATTTTCACCATAGTTGAATGAATGAATACTCAAATAAATGAATAATTGAATGAATGAATGAATGAATGAATGAATACTAGGAATTCATAGATGCTAAAAATGAAAAAGCTGATTTTTGCGGTGCCTGAAATAAAGGAGTGCAAAAGCAAGAGCCTTTATTCTCTGTGCGTTCACCATGGTTGAATGAATGAATACTAGAAATTCATAGACCATTTGAGGGATGCAGAGATGGAATATATGAGCAATTCCAGTGTTATGGATGTGACATTTGCAGTAAAAACTCAAAACATAAATTCACATAGAAAATATACATTAACATTATATTGACAAATCTGTTTATATTTTCCAAAACAACTGACCATAGAGTTAAGGGACCAGAAAAATATCAATCTGTAAACATTTTTTTATACTTTCAATGAGGAAAATAAACATGCGTTATGGATGTGACAAAAAAAGTTTGTAAGTTTTCAGTAACGTACTATATTGACAGAAATTCTATCAATTAAACTGCACAACCCAAAAGAAACAATGCTAATCAAACAGATACGAGTCGGCTCACTAAAGAACAAATATGATTGATTTTATTTTATTTAATATTTTTGCATTTATGAGGAAAAAGTGTCGTTATGGATGTGACACTTTTCCGTTATGGATGTGACACCTGTGAAATTGCCACTTGTGTGATTTTGGCAAATTAAATATAATAGTTTTAAACACTGACAGATACATTTATGAGTATTTTTAAAGTACTGTAAAATACTTGCTTACACAAAAAATGTAGAAACGGTTTCTCTATTTTGGTGAAAACTTAATTTTTTTCATGGCAAGGTTGACATTTGCATGGAATTGCTTTATATTTATATATATATATATATATATATATATATATATATATATATATATATATATATATATGATTATTATTATTATTCATTCATTTTCTTGTTGGCTTTGTCCCTTGCGGGGTCGCCACAGCGGAATGAACCGCCAACTTATCCAGCACGATTTTACGCAGCGGATGCCCTTCCAGCCGCAACCCATCTCTGGGAACTTCCACACACACTTTCACACTCATACACTATGGACAATTTAGCCTACCCAATTCACCTGTACTGCATGTCTTTGGACTGTGGGGGAAACCGGAGCACCCGGAGGAAACCCACGCGAACCCAGGGAGAACATGCAAACTCCACACAGAAACGCCAACTGACCCAGCCCAGCCGAGGTTCGAACCTGCGACCCAGCGACGTTCTTGCTGTGAGGCAACAGCACTACCTACTGCGCCACTGGGTTGCCCCTATTATTATTATTATTATTATTATTATTATTATTATTATTATTATTATTATTATTATTATTATTATTATTATTATTATTATTCATTAATAAATAGAAATATGTTTTTTTAATATAGACTTGTTTTTTAATTAAAAAAATACAACGAAAAAAAACCTACTAATTCTCATCTTGCACACACAGACCTGATTGGACAACACTGGAGTACATTACATTCAGTTGGCAGGTCACAAAACGTTCTAGTCAGTCCCTCCATGACAAAACGGAATATTCTGTGCGACTGCCACAGAGGGGCGTATTCTGAATGTCATATTTGAACGTTATCTGCAGTGGAAAGGCGACTTAACGGTTCTGCAGCTCAAATCGGATCGGCGTTTTTCGCATACGGAGATGATCGGAACACGTTTTGTTCAACATAATGTTCATGTTATGTTCATATTATGTACAACATGGTCATGTTATTTATTAGAAAGTTTTACACTCATAAATGTAAATATTCTAAATTCAAAACCTTGTTAGCATTTTCAAAGAAGAAAAGTTAAATACCATTAACACCACCGGTTCCTAGTAGCCTAACAAAAGGGATGCTTAAACTCCTAGAATTTGTGCTTTGTTAAATATTCATTCATATTTATTTCATTTTTAGGTGTCCTCTCGTTTTCTTTCCCCCTTATTTCTCTCTTTATACTTTTGTTATCCCGCTTTAAACTTAAATAAAATGAAATATGACTGAAAGATTGGGAAAAATAGGCACATAAGAATAAACTCAAAACAAATGTCAGTGACTTGCATTTCTTATGTATGACCTTATGTTCTGGAATCTTTTTTTTTGTGCCTCAGTCTGTAAGCAGGCACAGGACATCAACATGACGTCAGATTGACGTTTTACCCCAACATCATCAGTACAGCATCGTCATTTCCAATTTTGTTTGACGTCAGTGTCCAACCTAAACTCAAGCAAATATCAATGTCTAATGATGTTACAGCTTGACATTGTGTGGTTGTTATCAATATGACGTCTATCAGATATTAGATTTTGGTTGCCGTACGTGATGAATAAATGACAGTATTTGACATCAATATGGCGTTGGCTTCAGATGTTGGTTCAACGTTGGATTTTGGTCACTTTCCAACACAACCTAAAATCAACCCAATTTCAACGTAATGTCCCGTCGTTATTGGACGTTAAAATAATGTTGAACTTAGATGCTGGCTTGACATTAAATTTTGGTTACCTGACATCGTGACCTAAATCTAACCTAATATTAACGTCTTATGACGTTGTGTGCCTGCTGGGTAGGTGCTTTATAGGCTGTAGACTTGTCTTGATTGCACATAATATGAAAATTATTGAGTTGAACGTTCAAAATACAACTCCATAAAAGGTCACATTTCATCAATTTGAAAATGGACAGCACAGCTTAATAGCACGTAGAATGTGTTCTTAAATGAATTCTCATACAAGCATGTTTATTTGCATTTTTAAGAAACACACGTGAAATTAAATCAAGCTTTCATCACCTTGCACATACAGATCACTCTGATTAGGCAAAATACATTATTATCTGTAACCAAGCCCTGATTGCTTTATAGATTTGGATATGTTTTCCCACATACGGTTGAAACCAGAAGTTTACATACACTCTAAAAAAAAAAAACATAACCATTTTTTTTTTTAAATGTCTGGTGTAAAATCATACTAAACGTTTACTATTTTAGGTCCGTTAGGATTACCCAAATTATTATTATTATTTGCTAAATGCCAGAATAATGAGAGAATTTTTTTTTTTTTGAGAATTTTTTATTAATTTCTAGACAGTCAAAACTTTACATACATTTCCTTGGTATTTTTTAGCTTTGCTTTTAAACTGTATTACTTTGGTCAAATGTTTCGGGTATGCTTCCATAAGCTTCTCACAATAGTTCGAAGGAATTTTGGCCCACTCCTCCTGACAGAATTGGTATAACTGAGTCAGATTTGTAGGCTGTCTTGCTCACACAAGCTTTTTCAACTCTGCCCACAAATTTTCTATAGGATTGATGTCAGGGCTTTGTGATGGCCACTCCAAAGCATTTACTCTGTTGTCCTTAAAGCACATTTTAACTAATTTGGCAGTATGCTTAGGGTCATGGTCTGTTCGGAAGACCCATTTGTGGCCAAGTTTTCATTTTCTGGCTAATGTCTTGAGATGTTGCTTCAGTATTTCTACATAATGTTCTTTCTTCATGATGCCATCTATGTTGTGAAGTGGACCAGTCCCTCCTGCAGCAAAACACCCCCACAACATGATGCTGCCGCCCCCATACTTCACAGTTGGGATGGTGTTCCTAGGCTTGTAAGCTTTCCCCTTTGTCCTCCAAATGTAACACTGGTCATTATGGCCAAACAGTTCAATCTTAGTTCCATCAGACCATCAGGACATGTCTCCAAAAATTTGTCTTTTTCCCAGTGTAATTTAGCAAGTTGTAATCTGGCTTTTTTTTTGTTGACTCTGGTTTGTTGATTTTCCCATGTTGTCACACAAGGAAGCAGTGTGTTTGAGGTTTTCCTTAAATGCTATTCTACAATTGTGCCTCCAATTAACTCAAATGTTGTCAATTAGCCAATCAGAAACTTCCAAAACCTTGACACCATCATCTGAGCTTTTTCGAAGGCATAATAATCTTATTGTATGTAAACTTGACTTTCAAGAAAAATTATAAAAAATGTAAAAAAATCTCTCTCTTATTATTCTGTTATTAAGCATAACAGAAACAAATTTGATAATCCAAATTTACCTAAAAGAGAAAAAGTGTAATCACATTATCATCTGACTTTTTTTAAAATGGTTATGTGCCTTTTCATACAGTGTATGTGAACTTCTTGTTTCAACTGCATATAAATCAGTGAACATAACTTGTAGCTTAACCATGTGCGAAACAATGCTGATCAGGGTTGTAAATAAAAGCTTGAATAATATTTATTAAAACATAATCATTTCTCTTTTCAGAAGAATTTATGAAGCCATTTATATAGATTTATAGTTGGATTTATTGTAGTATCTGGGTTTTGAGTGAATAGATTTTTTTATGAGGAGGCAAAAAATAGTCAGTTATCAAGATTTTTGGTACTCTCAAGATCATTTCCTTAAACCGTATGTCATCTTACTTGGTTACTGTAACATTGACCACTGCAGGGTATAGATGCTGGTTATCTGTGAACCCTAACTGACCTGTCACGGTTGACTGAACATTAGCTGCCATTCACGCTATTCATCAGTATTCTCCACAGGCCATTGGAGCAAAGATTTGGTAGAGTATAGTTCAGTTGTATCAGCACACAATCATGTAAGCGTTCAGATTTATCTAGATTTGCATTTAGATCAGCACTCAAATGAGTATTTCAATGTGTCTAAACTAGATGGATAGATCATTTTAAAATAAATTACTGTGGTGTACACGGTGTTAATTCAGAATATTTGGACTTTTTTCTGGTCTTTTTGATGTTTTTTTATTTTATTTTAGGGTCTTGCATGTGGTTCTCGGGATGGATTATTAATATGCACTCTGACCACATCCTCAGGAACCTCCGTAAACCTGGAGAAACAGGTTATAAAATACCTCGAGGTAAGACAAGAATTATCCGATTTGAATTATGACGAGTGAAAAGTGTGACTTAAAATCTTATGTAACAATACTACAGTAAATGCAAAGGTGTTTGTTTAGCATCTTTACAATGTTCGACATAAAACAACTATAACATTGTGAGTGAAAGCTTACTAAGAATAAAGATAATAAGTCTATTTTATTTGTTTGGGATTTGCTTTTGTAATCCATCTTTGAAAATATTTTAACCATATCAGTTCATCCTTCAATATTCTTTTCGAAATCTGTATCTACAGGAGAGTAATGTTGTATGTGGCTCTGTTTCATGACTTATTTGACTTTTTTGCATTTGTGGTTCTTCAAACACAAAGTAAATGGCAGTAGGGCTGCACGATATTGGAAAAATCTGATATTGTGATATTTTATTTTTCTGCGATATATTGTGATGTGAATACCGTTTCACAAGATGGTTTTAATAGCTGTAATTGATGGTTTTCTGAAGAGTCGAACAGTATTCAGGTACAGAAATTGAATAATCACAATGCAATAAAAATGCTTTTCTTACTTTTCTTTGTCTCATTTCTAGTCGAAAAATCTAAAATTCTTCAATCAAGTAAAAATATCGCTTTGGTTTCACCTTTAGAAGAAATGTCAAAATTAGGATTTTTTCCTTAAAACAAGTTAAATTATCTGCCAATGGAGTAATTAAATTATTCTTATTTTCAATTTGAAAATTAGATATTTGTACTAGAAACAAGACAAAAATTCTAAGTAAGAAAAAACATTTTTTTGCATTAATCATGTGACCCACCGATCCTACTGCACCCAACACGGTCTGAGCTGGGATCGAACCGGTGATTCTTTGTATGGGAGTCGGTTGCTCTAACAAGGAGGCTAAACACCATGGCCTCTAGCGTCTGTCGCTAGAGCACCTTTAGAGGTCAGAGGAGTGAGGTTTACCTGCATAGCACTTCGCTAGCTGGCTTTCGTTACACTCACCCTCCTAAACCTCAATCACATCCCGAACGAGCCCCCTTGTGTTACCCACCGGTCCTACTGCACCCAACCCGGTCTGAGCTGGGATCGAACCGGCGATTCTTTGTATGGGAGTCGGTTGCTCTAACAAGGAGGCTAAACACCATGGCCTCTAGCGTCTGTCGCTAGAGCGCCTTTAGAGGTCAGAGGAGTGAGGTTTACCTGCATAGCACTTCGCTAGCTGGCTTTCGTTACACTCACCCTCCTAAACCTCAGTCACATCCTGAACGAACCCCCTTGTGTTACCCACCGGTCCTACTGCACCCAACCCGGTCTGAGCTGGGATCGAACTGGCGATTTTTTTTTTTATTTTTTTTATTTATTTTTTTTTATTTTTTTAAATGGGAGTCGGTTGCTCTAACAAGGAGGCTAAAGACCATGACCTCTTGTGTCTGTTGCATAGCACTTCGCTAGCTGACCTTCATTAAACGTATATAAATAATTAAAAACAAAAATTTTTTTGTACATCTCCAAACATGTTTTTTTGTACCCAAATGTTCAAAACTCTCTTGAAATGCTCAGTCACAGGCTTGAAAACACATGCAAATTATAAACCTTTACTCTATTATGGTTAAACTTACCAGTCACTTTACAAGTCAGATGTGTTTTGTAGCTCCTGGTCAACTTTCAGACTCAACATTAGACATCTTGCGATGTGACTATTGTGGATGAGCACATTGTGATATCGATTCTGAATTTATATATTGTGCAGCCATGCAGGACAGTATACGTATAATGAATCAGCCAGTTTGTTTTATCAAGGTTTGTAGCAGACAGTTTACTTGTGTTTATCATTGTTTAATATAGGGCTGGGTTATAAAGAATTATTATTATATTAACAATTACAATATAATTTCCCTTAAAAACTATAAATGTAAATATATTATATAAAATGCCAATGCTTCAAAGTGGAAATAAATTGTGGCACAAATAAACGGTTATTTGTTCATATGCAAATAGATAGGTCCACACAGAATCTGCAACTGCAGATTTCCTCATTTTTAGCCCATCATTGAGTCTATTTATTTATGCAAATGTGTGTACATATATATTTAATCAGTTTGTCATTCATGCGTTCATGCATGAATGTTTTTGGTTAATGATTTCCATACAGTTATCACAGAATTTCAGAATGGTAATCTTAATGCTACTTATCTATCTATGGGTTTTACTATATGATTGGGATCAACTAAATGTAGGATATTACTAATGATTGCGTTTAATATTAGTCAAATTAAAATCATATTCAAATCTATATTTAATATATAATTAATATTGAAATAAATTCAAGTTTAGCATTTGTTATCACTTGTTAGAACTTACAAAAAAAATCCTGTTATGTTGTAAGCAGGGGCACCATTTAAAGGGCGTAAGTTAGGACAATTCTAAGGGCCCACACACTTTTTGGGTCCCCCAGAGATACCATCAGGGGGCCCAACCTACCACAGCCCCCTTTTCACCTTCATTGGAAAAAAATCTGCCTTTACACTTGAAGTGAAAATAGTTTTGACATTTATTGTGATAATAATAGATGGTTATTAAAAATTCATCACTATAAAATTTGCCTATGTCACTCAGCTCTAATTTAATGTCCAAACAAAGCATGTCTTCTCTCCATTTTTTTTTAAAATAACATCGTTTTACAACTCCCCTAGAGATTAACAGTTTTGATGCCATACCATGCACAATGATATTGCATGGCACTTAAAAATTGGCTAAATTCCATCAATATAACCAACATGACCAAACGTCTTGCACAGGAAATGTGCCACAGGAAGTGAGACATTTGTGAGAGATGATTCAGAATAAATTTGCTTTGGCGCAGATAATGAACTGTATTTTTTGGCAGTTTTATACAGAGGTTAGCCGAATTAATATGAAGCGCTCCATAATATCTTTGTGCCTATCAGCCATGCTACAGCAGCAAAGTTCCTTGATTATTAAACCAGAATGAGAGGAAAGTTCTTAGCTTTATCTGCCTTGAAAAATAGCAACATTTAATTTTTCATTAGTCTTACAATACGATGCGACTACAGAGAAATCAAGCTTTAAAAAGGAAAATTAGTGAAACTCTTTGGCCATTTTTGAGCGAGATGCTGGTCTATGCTAAGCTAAGCTAAGCTAAAAGTGCTCCTGACAGACCCATAGATCGACTGAGTAGATTAAAAATGGTAAAACTTAACTGTTTTCTCTTTGGGAGTTGCAAAATGAGACTATTCTCAAATATTTATTCTGCTCTTCCTAAATCTTGCTAGTTAGTCACATTTTTGAGCGAGATGCTAATGATCTAACCCGATTGATCTATTTTAAGCTAAGCTAAGCTAAAAGTGCTTCTGACAGACCCATATCAAGATTTACTCTGCTCTTCCAAATCTTGCTAGTTAGTCACAATGAAAATGTGCTACTGCAATTGTGTTCTTTATTTTGTCTCTGTCGTAAGATTGCCTGCAGAAATTTCCACATTCGACATGCTAATTAGTCATGGTTAGTTTACCTGGTCCTATAAATATGCAACAAGTATAAACATGCATTGTTTTTTAGGCCATTTTAAATATACCACATGCAGCTTGATGGTGTCACTTCAAAGTGGTGGTCGATGTTTTATCATCTTCATGGCTGGTTTGAGTGTTAATGTAATCCCCAAAATCGGTTTTGCTTAACATGACTCTGAAAGAAAATAAAAATAGATGCCCTTTCAGTTCATGACTCATTGCCTCAGCAACTTGTCGCAAACACCCTCATCCAGAGATCCTAATAGTGTGTGACATCCACTACTGTCTCTTTTTCCAAACAGCCAGTGTCCATGCAAGATGCTAATGCTTTCAAAGCTGTCCTCACAGGGTGTAATAAAAAAAAATCCAACAAGCAAAGTTTAAATGAGATTTACCTGTTACTTAACTTGTTACATGCACAAAAAAATGACGTTTACCTGCTGAAAAAAAACAGCTTAAACCAGCCTAAGCTGGTTGGCTGGTTTAAGCTGGTTGACCAGCCTGGTTTAGAGGGGTTTTGACCACTTCCAGGCTGGTTTCCAGCCATTTCCAGCCTGGTCTTAGCTGGTCAGGCTGGAAAATGACCAGCTAAAACCAGCTAAAACCAGCTTGACCAGCCTGGTTTAAGCTGGACCTAGCTGGTTTTGCCTGGGCTCCCAGCCTGACCAGCTAAGACCAGGCTGGAAATGGCTGGAAACCAGACTGGAAGTGGCCAAAACCCCTCTAAAACCAGCCTGGTTGACCAGCTAAAACCAACCAACCAGCCTAGGCTGGTTTAAGCTGTTTTTTTCAGTAGGGTTGCTATTTGTTCAAACTACTTCATGTAAAATGAGCTGGAATTATACAGTTCCTAAGCTTTTTGGGGGACAACTTGATTGTTTTATGTTTAATACACTTAAATTAGTAAAGACTAATAAGTTAACTTAATTCTTCATGTTATTAATCATATGTTACCCACTGGTCCTACTGCACCCAACCCGGTCTTAGGTAGGATTGAACCGGCGATTCTTTGTATGGGAGTTGGTTGCTCTAACAAGGAGGCTAAACACCATGGCCCTATCGCGTCTGTAGCTAGGGCACCTTTAGAGGTCAGAGGAGGTTTTACCTGCATAGCACTTCACTAGCTGGCCTCTGTTACATTCATTTACTGAACATAAATGTACTGTACATCTGCAAATGACATTTGGAAGCATGTCGTTCTCAAACATTGATATTAACCATTGACTTCCATGGAAATGCTAATTAAAAAAACAAAAAAAACAATTCAATCTCAAAACACCTTGAGAAAAAGATATGAGAGGTTTGAGTTGCAATTTATTCAATAAATGTGCGTTATTTATATTATTGTGTGTAAAAATTACCTACCTCAGTTATGCGCAAATGTTTTGATGAACATCTTGGCATATCTGTCCAGCAATATCCCAAACTGTGCATAAAAAGATGTGGATGGAAACAATTCAATAGATTAGCCAAAACAAAAGGATTTAATATTATTCTAGTATGATAAGTTGGTGGTTCATTCCGCTGTGGTGACCCCTGATTAATAAAGGGACTAAGCCGAAAAAAAAAAAAATGAATGAATGTATGAATGTATTATTCTAGTATGTCTAATCTGAAGTCTGAAAGCTTGTTCTTGTTTTATTTGATGCATGAGTGATGTCTGGCATGATGAATGAGACATGCTTTATTTCTGATGCAATGAACCAGACAGCATGTTAGTCAGATGGTTTCACATTTAATAAGACACATGTGATAGATTTGTTTTTGTTTGCAGATATTTATGTGTAATGTTTTGGATCTTTTTTGCTTGTAGGAGGCATGTTTGAGTATGTGTCTGGAGCAAACTTCTTTGGAGAGATTGTGGAATGGGCTGGATTTGCTTTGGCCGGTCAATCCATCCATAGTACAGCTTTTGCTCTCTTCACTCTTATAGTGCTGTCCAGCAGAGGAATGGACCACCACAAGTAAGTCATTAGAGTATATAGAACAGAAGATTTTTTTCAAACTACAATTTAACTACAGTTCTCTAAAATAAAATGACAAAATGTAGAATTTGAATAATAATTTTACTCACTATAATATTCTACTGAAAAATAATGAAAATGATATGTTAGAATATCTTCTTTACAGTATATAATACACTAAGCGTTAACTTTAACATCTACAGTACCATCATGACATTATCAACAGTCATTTATTCGTTCATTTTTCTTCAGCTTAGTCCCCTATGTATAAGGGGTCATCACAGCGAAATGAACCACCAACTGTTCCGGCATATGTTTTGTGCAGCGGATGCCTTTCCAGCCGCAACCCAGCACTGGGAAACACCCATACACTCACATACACACTATCGCACTCATACACTACGGCATGTCTTTGGACTGGGGGAGAAACCAGAGCACCCGGAACGCGGGGAGATCATGCAAACTCCACACAGAAATTCCAACTAATGCAGCTGGAACTCGAACCAGTGACCTTCTTGCTGTGATGCGACAGTGCTAACCACTGAGCCACCGTGTCACCCTGGATGACTATTCTAATGCAAATAATTCTATGAAGCCTACTTTCACTTTCACTATAAGCCTACTATTCTCATAAAAATTAAGCACATTTTCTCCATATATTTTAATTTGCATATTTTTTGTTGACTACTTTTTTTTACTCTTTATATTATTCTACTGAAAAATAATGAAAATTATACGTTAGAATATCTTTACAGTATTTAATACTATATTCTAAGCGGTAACTTATTTTTTAACATCTACCATCATGGCATTATCAACATATATTGACTACTTTTCTTAAAACTAGGAACTGAATAATATGCTTTTTTCATCCTTTCCTGATCTGGAGTGAAATATGTTCTGGACAGATTAATATGTTTGTTGTATAATAACATCACATTCAGAGATTGCTGTTTAATGTGCAATCTTATTTTACAGGTGGTATCTGACAAAATTTGAGGACTATCCAAAATCAAGGAAAGCTTTAATACCGTTTCTGCTCTGATCTTGTGGTAAGCCCAGCAACTACACCACAACACTGCATGCGTGCGTGCGTGTATGTATGTATTAGTGGTGTAACGGATCACAAATCTCATGGTTCGGATCACATAATGGTTTTTTAGTCACGGATCGGACCATTTTTTGGATCAGCCAAAAAGAGAGGAGACAAATGTAATTTGCTTTCCATTTATTCCAAAAGCAGTACTGCACGACACTTTTGGTTTTAACAAACATAACTTAGAACCTGTAATTTTATTAAAAATAAAATGAAGAAATAATCAGCTGAGTAAAAATAAATTGTAAAATATTTGGTACTTTGAAAACTTCACTGTTACTACTACTGTTGCTGATAACGCTAAATGTATAAATCTAACATGATTTGTACAACCCATATTTATTTTTAGTCTCATTTTCAATAAATGATTCAGTTATTCAATCATAAAAGTTCATGTTTCATTACTAGATGTGTTATTTTTGAAGAATTATTCAGTGGCATATTTTTATTGCTGGTTGTTGCCACCTATTGGTTAGATAATGTAATTTCTGCCTACAACTTTCATTTTTGAGCATATGACGGTGATTTTAATAAAAAATCTGTGATTTTTATCTAAACTATAAACTGTTATCCCAGTACTTCTGTATTATTTGACTGTTTGTAACTTCATAACTAACTCAGAACACTAAAGACTGAATCTCTTAGGATTAATAAACTTATGCAAATCACCATCATTTATAATTTGTTGCCTGGGTGTTGAGATTCCGATCATTTTATGATTAATCGTGCTGCTTACACTAAATGCAATGATGCAGGCTAAACAAGTAGTGACAGAAAACACCTCCACATCCCGAATAACCTACCACAACTACTTCTGTCATCATTATAGTTTACAGGAAAGCCTAAATGCTTTTATGCATGTGATTTAAATGACGCGAGAGGCGATCTCTCTGCTATCATTACAATTAATCCACGGGTCACATGTGTTCCGAACTGTGGTTTGTGATCCGTACGAATCACAGATCAACCGTGATCTGTTACACCCCTAGTATGTATATACTGTACACTGCACTATGGATCGATTGAGAGAAAGAGACACAGAGAGAGAGAGAGAGAGAGAGAGAGAGAGAGAGAGAGAGAGAGAGAGAGAGAGAGAGAGAGAGAGAGAGAGAAAAGAAAGAATAGGGACATGGAATTTCTCTGTTTCAGCCCGTATCCAAAATGAAATTTTTTTGATCAGTTTGTAAGATGTATTATGTAGGAAACTACAATGAATATTGAATTTTTCGCAGTGTATACATTGTTATACAGGGTGTATTAATGTATGAAATCATTTGTCATTACCAAAGAGCCTCCAGTAAAATCTGTCTCAACAAACGCTTAACTAAACGCACTTTCTGTCAAACAGTGCTGACGTTTACCAAGAAATTTCAGGCAACAGATGGCAGGGCTGATATACAGTAGGGTCAGAACATGAAGCTGTCAAAATGAATCATTACGATCACCAGAAGTATACCAAAGAAAATGAATGGCATGCCATGCCTTATAAGGACATCTGTAGTCCAATATTAGTGCTGAACAAAAATTAATCTAGAACAGTAAAGTTCGTAGACAGACTTTATGGTGTCTTGAGAAAGCCTCGTCTGAGAGTTTGAAGTAGTTTTAAACCTTAAATAATTGAAGTGGTTTTTAAAAAGTTTGAAACAGTCATATATGTTAGCATGTTTCTAGTTATGCAGTTGATAGAGTTCTGAGTGGTTGCTAAGTGGTTGCTAGGATGTTCTGAATGGTTGCTAGGGTGTTTTGACTGGGTATTAAGGTATTGCTAGGCGGTTGCTAGGGTGTTCCGAGTGGTTGCTAGGCGGTTGCTTAGGTGTTGCTATGTGGTTGCTAGGGTATTCTAAGTAGTTGCTAGGCAGTTGCTAAGTTGTTGCTAGGGTGTTTTGAGTAGTTGCTAAGGTGTTGATAGGATGTTTTATGTGGTTGCTTAGATGTTGCTAGGTGGTTGCTAGGGTGTTCTAAGTGGTTGCTAAGGTGCTGCTAGGCGGTTTCTAAGGTGTTGCTAGGTGGTTGCTAAGATGTTGCTAGGGTGTTCTAAGTAGTTGCTAGGCGGTTGTTAAGGCGTTGCTAGGCAGTTGCTAGGTTGTTTTGAGTGGTTGCTAAGACATTGTTAGGCAGTTGCTTGGTTGTTCTGAGTGGTTGCTAGTTGGTTGCTAGGGTTTTCTAGGTGGTTGCTAAGACATAGCTAGGCAGTTGCTAAGGTATTCTGAGTAGTTGCTAGGCAGTTGCTAAGGCATTGCTAGGTGGTTGCTAAGGCATTGCTAGGTGGTTGCTAAGGTGTAGCTAGGTGGTTGCTAAGGTGTTGCTAGTTGGTTGCTAAGGAGTTGCTAGGTGGTTGTTAAGGTGTTACTAGACTGTTGCTAAGGTGTTGCTGTGTGGTTGCTAGGATATTCTGAGTAGTTGCTAGGCGATTGCTAAGTTGTTGCTATGCAGTTGCTAGGGTGTTCTGAGTAGTTGCTAAGGAGTTGCTAGGATGTTTTACGAGGTTGCTAAGATGTTGGTAGGTGGTTGCAAGGGTGTTCTGAGTGGTTGCTAAGGTGCTGCTAGGCGGTTTCTAAGGGGTTGCTTGGTGGTTGCTAATATGTTGTTTGGGTGTTCTAAGTGGTTGCTAGGCAGTTGTTAAGGCGTGGCTAGGCAGTTTCTAGGTTGTTCTGAGTGGTTGCTAAGACGTTGCTAGGCAGTTGCATGGTTGTTCTGAGTGGTTGCTAAGGTGTTGCTAGGCAGTTTCTAAGGTGTAGCTAGGTGGTTGCTAAGGTGTTCTAGGTCATTGCTAAGGTGTTGCTAGGTGGTTGCTAGAGTGTTTTTAGTGATTTTTAAGCTGTTGAAAGCTTGTTGCTAAGGCGTTGCTAGGTGGTTGCTAAGGTGTTGCTGTGTGGTTGCTAGGGTATTCTTAGTAGTTGCTAGGCGGTTGCTAAGTTAACTAGGGTTTTCTAGGTTATTGCTAAGACTTTGCTAGGCAGTTGCTAAGGTGTTCTGAGTGTTTGCTAGGTGGTTGCTAAGGCATTGCTACTTGGTTATTAAGGCATTGCTAGGTGGTTGCTAAGGTGTCGCTAGGTGGTTGCTAAGGTGTTCTAGGTCATTGCTAAGGTGTTGCTAAGTGGTTGCTAGGTGGTTGCTAAGGTGTTCTAAGTAGTTGCTAGGCAGTTGTTAACATAAATTAGCATGGTTCTAGTGTGAATTAGCATGTTGTTAACATGTTTCTAGCACAAATTAGCTTGTTGTTAACATGAATTTAGTATGAATTAGCATGTTGTTAGTATGTTTCTAGTATGATTAGTATGTCCAATTTAAAGTCAATGGCAGTTTTTTTTATAATGGAAGTCTATGGGACAGTTGCTAGGGTGCTGTAAGTGGTTGCTAGGGTGTGGCTAGTAAGTTGAAAGGTGATCAGTGGTTGGTAGATTGGTTGTCTGAGTTGAATAAGCCCAAACTTAAGTCTCTATGACAGTCTGGCACAAAGTTTGGTCCAATGTCGAGTCAATGGGACTTTTACGAATTGTCTGGGTCAGTTTTTAGAAAACTGTAAATCGGATCAGTTAGAAAATATATAGCAACTTAATTCAATATAGTTTGGAGGTTTGGAGTTAGTTTGGTGGTTGTGGTATGAACGGTCTAAGAGGAGATACGTTCTTAAAATAGTCTAAGAAGAAGATGACGGAAGAATAGTAAGTTTATGTTGTATAACAGTATGTTGGATTTCTCAAGCCACCATAATTAATCACATCCAAAATATGTTTATGTGATACACACACACATATAAAACAGTATCTTGTTACATAGATATTGAAATTTTTATATTATATTATATTATATTGTATTGTATTATATTATATTAACATTTTCTCAAATATATGCATGCAAGTGTGTATTTATATGTGCATAATAATTTTGGATACAATTAATCACAATTAATCTTTGCCTATTATTATATATACTATTATTTACTTGTTAAAATGTCTGAATGTATATAACATGGTGTGTGTGTGTGTGTGTGTGTGTGTGCGTGTGTGTGCGTGTGTGTGTGTGCGTGTGTGTGTGCGTGCGTGCGTGCGTGCGTGTGTGCGTGCTTGTGTGTGTGTGTGTGTGTGTGTGTGTGTGTGTGTGTGTGTGTGTGTGTGTGTGTGTGTGTGTGTTTGGTGCGTGCGTGCATGTGTTTTAAAATAAAGTACTGTGCTGAATGTCAAAACGAATATAATTTTATGGTCTGAATGAATGTACAACATTAAAGTACTTTACCACAAACCCATGAATACTTCAATGCCATTAGAGCTAACTGTTTTTCTATGAAGTTTAGCTCGTAACATCATCATTTACCATGCCTGACATGTTTTGACGTGCTGCAGGAGTCCTCTCATAACATCTCCAGGCGCAATACATGAAATATGGCAGGAATTATATCTTGTATGTCAGCACTGTCGGCAGTGAAGGTGCTTGTGTTCATTTACTCTGGAATGTGGAAGGTTATATATATTGCTTATAAACATCCCCTTTGCTATTGTGTAATACTGTCTAGTTTTATATAATTCAAGGGCTGCATCCTTCGTTTTATAGCAGATGCATCAGATGTGCTTCAGCTTTTATTTATTGAAATTGAAGTTCAAAAAAATGATTCTAGTTTATTCCCCTCAGATGTTCGTGGTCAATCTGGAGCAGCTAGAGGTGTCGGGTCGAGCCGAGCAGTGAGCAATCTGTCGGACCCTTCTGTGGAGAAATATCCCCAGCCTCAGGCAAATCAATGATGAAATCTCCCTGCAAACCATATTGAAGTCACACATAACCTTTTGCAACACTGTGCAACCCCTTCAACATGGGTTTAAAGTGACAGTTTGCCTAAAAATGAAAATATGGTTTTAATTTACTTACCCCCAGGCCATCCAAGATGGAAGTGACTTAGTAGAAAGATGTTTTTTTTTTATATTTGTGAAAACCGATGTATCTCCTTTTAGAGTCAAAAAATATACAAGCAAATCAAAATACCCATGGCAGACTTACAGAAAACCAAACGATTAGACCTCAAATATTTCCCAAGTGATGTTGAACAAAGAAAAGGTATATTTTTCATAGTATTTTCTGTTATATTTTTCCTCTGGAGCAAGTCTTATTTTTTCTATATTATTATTGTTTTTAAAACTGCTAAGGTAAATATTATTAGCCCCTTAAAGGTAGAGTAGGAGATCTGGAAATGCTAACTTCAGTCTTTTAGCATTAAAATGCAAATCCCTAAATGCAAACTGCCGTCCAAAGTCATGAACGTGCACACAATAGACAACCATAAACAACGTAACACTACATCCTGAGTCATTCTACACTGAAAAAAATAACATGTAAAATATCATGTTTTTTACAATATCATGTAAAATTTACTTAATGTTTTATCTAAGACTTCTAAATTAACGAAGTAAATGTTAATTGATTATCTTTAATTTTGAGTCTGTATTTATTCAAATTAATCAAGTAACATTAAGTTCATGTTTTGGCAAAAAGGAATACTGCTTTTTTATCATTTAAATAAATCTTATTAGTTACAAATTAGTACATCTGGCATAACTTGTTTAATTAAATCACACATTTCAACTGACTTGGAATTTGTTATTTCACTTTACTTTAAGCAAATTGAAGTCTCCTGATTCTTTACTTTCACTTTCACTCTCGTGGATAAGGAAATGTGTTGTACGCACAGACATCCATTAGCCTATACATCATTTTGTTTGTTATGTGCAACGATTTGTTTCAAAACTATTTCTAAATTCAGTTCCAATTTCCAGCAAACGAATAAATGAACAATAATAATGAAGTGTGGTCAAAAAACTTTGTTATATACAAATACACATGCTATGCCCCATATGGTCTAAAAGCTGACAGGAGAGCAAATCTAAGCGTGTTTTTAATTAAACAAATATAAATATGCATATAATAAATTATACTGCTAATAATAATAACATTATACAAAAGCAAATTAGCATGAATAAACTGAAAAAGCCCCCCGAGATGAAGAAGGCATGAAGGAAGTAGTTTTTATATTTATGTAGGCTAGAAAGCCTAATAATATTATGAATAATATTTTAATCCTTTAATTCTTTTTTATTTGTAAAGATATTTGCGTATTGCTCTACATCCTGTGTGTATTAAGCAACTAACGTGCTCTGCGCTGGACTTTAGACCTCCTCTTAGCTGGTCTATTGAACCGTCTATTCTAGTTTCTCAAAATAGCAATACGCTTTAACACACCTCCTTTTTTTAGACCAGACCGCCTATGGACGCACATATGAGCGCAAATGCATTTGCTATTTAAACAGCGTGGTGCAAAACGTCAAAATGACTCTTGCGTCGAGCTGAAACTAGCAAACAACAATTGCGTCGCGCCTTGGGCCGCATTGCATCGGGTGTATGATAGGACCCTTAATTTTCAAACTAATGATGATTAAACTCTAACAAGTCTTTCTCTTAAATTTAAACACCTAAGATTGCTTTTAATTTCAAAATATTCTACTCTTAATTCAGTCCCATGCAAAGCATTCTGGGAACTGCACATCCATTACGACATATCAATTATTAAAATTTACTTAATATTACTAAGTTTGCAACAATTAGAAAAGATTTAAACATTACAAGTAAATGAATATTAGTATTTAACTCTTTCCACTCGTTTTATTTATTACAGTAAGTAAATGTGTAAATGTTAAATATTTACTTAGAAAATTTATTAGATTTTACCACACCAAAAAGTCATTTCTTTCAGTGTAGCCTGATCTCATGAGGAAACGTAACTATTTTACATTTTGTCAGTTCAGTTCAATTCGTACAAATTCGTAAATTTAGTCGTATGAAAATGTATGATTTTAAAAAGGTGGCATGGCACCCAACCCTGCCCCTAAACCCAACCGTCATTGGGGGATAAGCAAATCGTACTAAATTGTTCAAATGAGATCATACGAATTAATACGAATTAGCTACTAAATCAAAAAGTTGCAAATTGTCGTTGACAATCATGTCGTGGAGATTGTGTTGGTCATTCCCCATGAGAAAACTTTATAGTACTTTATAATATTTTAATATAAGCACATTTTCAGTTGTGTAGCAAGCAAAACCGGTCAGTGTGTAATAATATTTCTTGCATGAAAGAAATGATGACGGTGTGTTTGACGTCTTTATAGAGACGAGCACTTTGTACGTCATGAGTGTAGTTAGTGGGGTACCCAAATTATATTATTTACAGACAGTTTCTCCATACATGACTAGGCGGAAAAGCAATATTTATTTATTTATTGAAGTAAATATCAGAAAAAAAGGAGTCTTAAAAATGTCCTCGTCCATATCAATGTTTACATTACATTACCAAGATAATGACTGACACATTTGTATTGCATTTCAAAGAGTTTGTTATCTGCACCACAGTAGAAAAATGATACCATTTCTGTAGTGACTAGACAGAATGGTCACGGAATAAAACGGTTAAATAAACTTTTAAAAAAAGCTGTTTGGTCTCTGTAGTTAAGCTAATTCATAAAGCAACATTCATTCATTCATTTTCTTTTCGGCTTAGTCCCTTTATTAATCTGGGGTCGCCAAAGCGGAATGAACCACCAACTTATCCAGCACATGTTTTACGCAGCGGATGCCCTTCCAGCTGCAACCCATCTCTGGGAGACATCCATACACACTCATTCACACTCATACACTACGGACAATTTAGCCTACCCAATTCACCTGTACCACATGTCTTTGGCCTGTGGGGGAAACCGGAACACACGGAGGAAACCCATGCGAATGTGGGGAGAACATGCAAACTCCACACAGAAATGCAACCTTCTTGCTGTGAGGCGACAACACTACCCACTGCGCCACTGTGTCGCCCATAAAGCAACATCATTTAAATAATCTTTGAATGACTAAAAATCATTTTAAAACATTCATACTAAAAGAAATACGGCAACCATAGCATCCTCCTTGAGACCCTTTGACTCCTGTAGTTTCCTCCAGCGTACAAAAACAACTCTGATATTGATTCGGGTTTCAGAACTGTTTTGATCAAGCTTTTTTGTTTTTGGCAGAAGCCATTTCAAAGACAGTCTGTCTTTTCGTGGATGCAGGGCCACTTGAGGTTGGTCTTTCAGAAAGAAGGTCAGGTTGATGTTGTTTGCCTGCACCAGGTCGGCATACGGCACGTGATTGCAATAATGACGTATATATCTGCGTGAATTGTGCAAATATACGAATCTACATATGTTGCAGACAGTTTGGGCTCATAATGTTCGGCCTGATCATTTTGAGTGGACGCAATTTTTATTAGTGCTTAGCCAGAATATAAAAATACATAGAAATACATTGCTGAAGAGACTTTCAAATAGCACAACAATAAAAAAATTCTGAAGACAATCACCTATTGCACCTTTTAAGGGGTGGTCCAGAGTGTATTTTTAATGCCTGGTTTATACTTCTGCGTCAAGTGATCGGCATGACCCACGACGCAAGCCTCGCGCGTAGCCGTGCATTTATACTTCTGCGCGCTGTTTCTGTTTCTCTGCAATACACTTCCGAAACGCTAGCTGGCAGTAGATGTTTATGTTTCTCTGTGTCGAGTTTCTTCGCTGGTGTTTTGTTTTTTCTGAACACTTCCTTAATGTACAAGTGACTCAAATTCGCTCATTTTGAGGCGGGAACCGGCTGACGTGCAACAACTTTAATCATAAGGTAAACACAAAACAACAGTCTCCATCCGGAGCTCCTTCACGACACTCCACACTTGTAAACACTCGCTGCATCGGGCGCGCGGCTCTTACCCCCGCCCACATTGTCAGCGCTACCAAACCGACCAATCAGAGAGCTTGCTCTATGCATACGCGGTACCTTTTTTTGAGAGGTGCGCGTCAACGTTGCCAACGGCCTTGGCAAGGGGCTATGCGTCCACACGTAGGCTGCGCCATAGCATACGCATGCGCTTGACCCAGAAGTATAAATCAGCCTTAAGGCTTGGTTGTGTTTATAAGATGCAAAGCAATGTGTGCTCATGTTTCATTTGTAGACAATCATGTTATTTTTTTTCATAAATCTTACTTTAATTATATACTGCTACTCAGCTAACATGAAAACGTCATATTTCCTAGTTCCTCCGAAAGCCCTCCCTCAAGAGGCTCTGATTGGTCAACTTTCATAATGTGCTGTGATTCGCAGATTGACTCCACATCACCAGGAAGCGTGACATCCAGTCACGCCTTTAATAGCACACGCTGTACCTCTGCTGTATAAAAACTGTCAATCATTTTAGCTGTTAGCCGTATCAGTTTGAGCCTAAATCAGACAAAATGAAGAGGACACAGCTGAACCTCACGCCTGCTCTCTAAAATAAAATCTGTCAAGTGTCTTTCGTTTATATTCAGGTTTTAAGCATGTGTAAATAATATGAAACGTTCACATATCTTTTGCGAGTTTGTTATTTGAGATGTAGAACGCAGGAAAAGAGGCAGCATAGAGAGACACTGCAGCGCTGGTGAAGATTGTGCCTGTTTACAGGAGTTTGACTGATAAATATAATTTTGTAGCTAAATTGTTAACGGTGCCAAACAGAATTTCCTGTTGTTTACATCCTTGTTTACGTCCTCAGTACAACATGCAGTTAACGCTAGAAACTATGCATGTAATAGATCAATTTAACAAATAAAAATACTTACAGGTTGTGGCTCACAATCCACAGCTTCTATTATTTTAGCCGAATCCAGCACTGAACTGGGAGATTCTGTCAAATGCTAGCTATATATTTTTTATAATTCTCTGGAACATAATTAAAATTAAATTGTAAGCACTTCTCGCTTTGTGTTCTTTGGAAGCCCAAATACAGAAACAGAACAAGCTCTGTGGAAAAGCAGCATTTGGATGGCATTTTAGCTGTCTCTGCTATAACATTACAGTGCTTCTGGCCACGCCTCTTTGAATGCGAGTAACCTGAAGGGTTTGTGATCTCATTAACCCGGATGTATTTTTTTGTAGTCCACAAACTTCCTTCACTGTAGGCTTTGCTAAGCTAACTCTATAAAAGCCAATGTCTCCTTTTGCATTCAACTTTGAGCCTATTACATTCAGAGATGTTGTTTATGTTCACACAGCTACATTACACATGAAGTTTAAAATATGATATTGTAGTGGACCACCTCTTTAAGATTTTTTTTTTTTTCTCGATTAGTTACAAAACAAACCACTTTGGTCCAATGAGATTTCTAATCAACCTTTAACCTAATCTAAATTGCACTTTAAGCTGAAAACTAGTATACTTGTATAAAGTATTATGAAGTATTAAGTATTATTCATTCATTCATTTTCTTTTCGGCTTAGTCCCTTTATTAATCCAGGGTCGCCACAGCGGAATGAACCACCAACTTATCCAGCACATGTTTTATGCAGTGAATGCCCTTCCTGCTGCAACCCATCACTGGGAAACACTCATACACTCTCATTCACACTCATACACTACGGACAATTTTAGCCTACCCACTTCACCTGTACTGCATGTCTTTGGACTGTGGGGGAAACCGGAGCACCCGGAGGAAACCCACGCGAACGTTGAGAGAACATGCAAACTCCACACAGAACTGACCCAGCCGAGGCTCGAACCAGCGACCTTCTTGCTGTGAGGCGACAGCACTACCTACTGTGCCACCGCATCGCCAAGTATTATGAATTGTAATATTAATTATTAATACTAGTATTAAACAGTATGTACTGTCATCGTGGCAAAGAAAAAAGAATTTAGTGTTTAGAAATGAGTTATTAAAACTATTATTTTTAAAAAATGTGTTGAAAACATATTCTCTCTGTTAAACAACACATGGGAAATATTTGAAGTAGAATTAAAATTTCACTGAAGGGCTGATCATTTTGCCTTCAACTAAATTTTATGAATCCTCAAGCACTATAGTTTGTGTAAATATTTTCTTGTCATGCATATCTCAAGTGTGGTAAATAACAACCTTTTTTTTATATATATATTTTTGTGTCAGCAATCTCTTGAGTAATGTACCATAGGGGCCAGCAAAAGACTTGTTTTCAAAGAAATGTAACATTCAACAGCAGCAGTATTACAATCGACTGGATGGATTAACAATCCCTGCATGCATTTCTGCATCTACTGTGACAACAATGCAAAGCAACAGCGAGCGCACGAGATGTTCTGACTGTGAGGGGCTTCCCCCACCTTACACATGCCGCACGTGAGCTGAAGGCAAAGCTCTGGTTGCGTAATCACCGTAGGAGGAGCTTTTCTCTCCTTCAGAATGGCACCTTATAATTTATTAGGATCAACGGAAGAAAGCCTGTTTTTTCTTCGAAGGCATGATGGCAATGCAGCACTTGGCAAGAGATAGTTTTTTTTTATTGTGTGTCATGATTTGCAACAAAATTTGAATGCATGGAAGTGTTACTTCCTTGAAATCATTGCTTAATTCAATTTATTTTCTGTCTAGCAGCTTATTTTTGTGTGCCTGTATATCTTTATTTTATGATGATCAGCACAATTTGTGTTTAATTAAAGTAGTAGGTTGTATAATTCACCACTCTGGAATTATATGGTTCTATCTTCATTCTTAGTGTTTTTGAGATACTAGATTTTGCATTCCCTGTAGCACTTATGATATGGGGATCAGGTTTTATTAATGCAAAGTCACAAAATGCACAAATAAAAATTAGTAAAAAAAAAAAACTTGACAGAATAATGAATAACTTAGTTTGGTTAGAATCATATAATTTCACGGTGACAGTTTGGTAATGGAAACATTATACATTATTCAGATTCTTTAATAATTATCAGCGGGTTTTGTTTGTTTGATTATCAGCAGCACATTGTGCATCTGGGGAACTTCTGCAGCTTCAAAAAACAGATTTGTTTCATATGTTTTTTGTATCCTTTTTATATAAAAAATGTACACTACCGGTCAAAAGTTTGAGGTCAATTTTTGTTTTGTTTTAATTATTTATTTGACTATTTTGCTAAATTATTAATTTAAATAAAATTATTCTGTTCATCAAGATGGCATTTATTGTTTTTAAATATTTATTAAATATTTATTTATTACTTATTGTATGTAGTTTCAAAGGATATTATTACTCTAGTCATTATTGCTTTTATTTCTATTACCATTTATAATCATAATATTATTAATAATAATAATAGCAATAATAATTATTATTAGAGTGATTTCTGAAGGATCATGTGACTCTGAAGAATGGAGTTATGAAGCTGAAGTTCATCATTAAAATCAATATCAAAAAATAAATCTGGAAATTATTAACTACTTTTGAACAGTTATTTTATAGTGCAATATAACACTCTTCTGACCCCAAACTTTTGACCCGTAGTGTAGGTATTTGATGATTTATTATGTGTGTGTATGTCTATTTCTTTGGATTTGCAATTTATGGTTATGTATAGAAGTAAAAAGTCACTTGTTTTGATTCTGTAAACTTTGTTTTAATAATGTTTTTTCCAAATGTTTCTTCCAATAATGTTTCTTCCAAATGCTTTTTTTTTTTTTGCATAAAATAACAACAAAAAGTGCCATGTTTTCAGACACTGGTATATTCATTTTTAGACCGTACAATACTACATTTTTGTTAGGAAATCAATATTGGGTTAAGTAATTTTTCATTCTAATGATTTATCATTTTTTTTAAAAATCAAATAAAAAAGCTCTAAAAAGGATTTATACTGTAAAAAATAATAATAATAATTGAAGTCAGAATTATTAGCCCCCCTTTAATTTTTTTTTTTTTTTTTTTTTTCCAAATGATGTTTAACAGAGCAAGAAAAATTTCACAGTGTGTCTGATAATATTTTTTCTTCTGGAGAAAGTCTTAGTTGTTTTATTTCGGCTAAAATAAAAGCAGTTATTAATTTAAAAAAAAACATTTTAAGGTCAAAATTATTAGCCCCTTTAAGCTATTTTTTTGATAGTCTACAGAACAAACCATCGTTATACAATAACTTGCCCAATTACCCTAACCTGCCTAGTTAACCTAATTAACCTAGTTAAGCCTTTAAATGTCACTTTAAGCTGTATAGAAGTGTCTTGAAAAATATCTAGTGAAATATTATTTACTGTCATCATGGCAAAGATAAAATAAATCAGTTATTAGAAATGAGTTATTAAAACTATTATGTTTAGAAATCTTCTTTCCGTTAAACAGAAATTGGGGAATAATACAGGGGAGCTATTAATTCAGGGGGGTAAATAATTCAATATATCAGACCTTTATAAAATGACAATCACATAACAACACATTTTACTCAAACCCATATAACTTATAAATCTTGAATCTTATGTTTTCACATATACAGTGCTCAGCATATATGCGTACACCCCTCACAACTCTATCTTTTAAATTCATATTTTTAATAAGAAGCTATACAGTATTATACTTGTGCATATACATTAGATTAGTCAGTACTGAAGCCACATCTAGAGCTTATCTAACAAAATAACTTACAATAACTACAAAAACTAGTACAGCCAAATTTATATGTTATAGAAAAATATTAAATACAAATTAAAAAAAAGAAAATATTCTAAAAAATTCCAGACAAGCAAAAAAAAAAAAAAAAAAGACAAATTTGGTCGACATTTTGTAGGGTATAGTTTTATTTTTGCAATATTTAGGTTGAATTTAATTGCATTATATTTCAATTTCTAAATATGTTTAGTGACTAAAATATTATTTTAATAAATATATCTGTTTAATAAATCTATTCACTGAGAAATGGATAAATATTTATTTTCAAAATGGGGTGTACTCAATTATGCTGAGCACTGTATATATTTTATTAATAAAATATTGCAAACTTATAATAGTCTTTTAATGATAGACTCACAGTAGGTGACCTTGAAGTACCAAAAAAAAGCACAAACACAAAAGCAGATTTCATTATTTTCCTCAATTATAAATGCTTTAATTAACTGTACTCACGTAAATGTCCCTATATAATAAATTATTTATATGTGTTCAATAATTATATTTTAATGCACATAAAATGCAACCTTATTAGATCAAAAATAAACGCACTACTATAAGTTACTGTTATTGAGCACATCGATAAGCATCAAAGCTGCACAAAGCAGATGGTTTTATATCTCGTCGAGTGTCTCGCGGTGTTTTAGATTTTAGCGAGAGCTGCAGCAACTGCTAGCAAATTCAAAAGTGTCCTCGTCGCTGTGGTGCCGTTTAAAAGGGTGGGGTTGCTGAACAGGCTCCGATTGCGCCTGCTCGGTGTGTAGTCTGGGGGTGTGTGCTGCCCCGATGGTTTAAATCCTACACATGCGTACTGGATTTTCGGGGTTCAAGGGAATACGCACGCCATATTGGAAACACTGTATAGTTTAGCTAACAGTTTATAGCTAGCGGGGAAAAAGGGCCACTAATTGATTCCCGTTGGTCTGTTGTGGTGTTCGGCACGTCGTTATTTTCCCTGTCGTTTCGCGTAGCCCCGTTTACAGGCACGTCCTCGCGGCCCGGACTCAAACTTATCCGCGGAGCGAAGGAGGGGGAAAAGGCGTTCGTTTGTTTGACAGGGTTAAAAAGACGAGTTGAATGGATCCGAGGGTCGCTTGGATTCAGCCGGAACAGAAAGGTCCTGCGAACGCTTTATGGATGCGTGTGTGGGAAACGTCTCAGGTAAACCGGACTAACACAGGTCAGCACCAGAACCACCACCACCACCACAACTTCTGTCTCAATTCTCCGGCGTTTGACGTTTATAAGACTGTGGCGACCAATGCAAACAACAGCACTAACATCAAAAACAACGGCACTGCGATCCCGGGCAGCGGCTCTGCGGTTCACGCGTTAAATGGGAACGCGGTAGACGGAGAAATGACCCAAAAGACCGGCGGCTCGGTGGTGGATTTAGCGTCCAGCTGCAACAAAATAAGGACTACAAGCCCTAATGTGATCGCTGGGAATATGAATAAGGGCCAGCCGTTTTTTACTTTAAACGAGAGCGTGCTGAATAATGTCAACCAGCATCATCACCCTCCTCATCCTCATCTACGGCATTTCCATCAAGAGCAGCAGAGTTGCATGAAGCGCCACCCGTCCTATCCGACGGCGATTCACAACCACCATCACCACCACCATCACCCAGGCCGGAGGAAAAGCGACAATAAGGCCAGCACCTACGGGATAAACTACTTGCTTTCCAACTGGACTAACGGCAATTATGAGAGCTCCGGCACGCCGTGGAAGACGAGGAAATATAGCCCAGGGGTTGACGGGTGAGATGAGTTTGATTTATAACCGCGGCGGCGTTCGCTCGCCTGGCTCTGGATGAGGCGTTGTAATGCTACACTGATTTTCTCTTCTTTTTCGTGTGTAGTAAAGTGTCACTGGGCCTTTTTGACGTCCTAAGCCGGGGCTTTAGCTTTAGCATGTTAGCCGGGGTGCTCTGGGTTCGGGTCGGGGCCGCTGCGGTGTTTGGGTTGGGTTACTTGTGGAATGTGTGTGTGCGTGAGGGATTAACAGTTTACGTTTAGTGGCGATGTCCAATTCGTCGAACCGCTCATTGACTCGGATCTTTTTGGTGAATCGTTTAATCTGACCTGAGCGATTCAGACTCTAGAAAGAGTCACTTGTAGTGATTTGTTTTTTCGAGTCGACTCATTGATTCACTGAACCAAGAGTGGTGTATGAAAATATTTTAGGTTAAATTATTATATTTTAAATAAGTGCTGTAAGTGTACAGAAAAACTATAGTTTCATTCTTTACAAAATTTATTTACAAATGAACCTTTTTTTATTAAAAAACTTGCTGACTTGCAAATTACAATAATGTTAATGGTCATCGTTAATCGAGGCCAAACTATTTTTTTCTTTTTGCTTTAATAGTCATAGCAAACACGAAGTTTTGTGTGTTAGCATGCAATATGTTTAGAAAGCTATGCTTAAGTAACCCAGTCAAATGATTAAAGTATAAAGCGTAGAATACAGGCTAACATAATTTAATATTAAGAGACTCCTCTCTAGAGGTCTTTCTCACTCAATAGATTCACACACCCATTGTTTGAATTTACTGTCCAGGTGTTATCAAAAGTAACAAATACAAAGCTCATTGGATTTATTGGTGACACAAGCTGTGTTCAGTAATGTCAAGTAAAGTTTTTTAACAGAATGACATTGAAGGATTCATCATGGAGTTTAAGGATCTCATTCATTTATTTTATTTTCGTCTTAGTTCCTTTATTAATCCAGGGTCGCCACAGCGGAATGAACCGCCAACTTATCCAGCACATGTTTTGCGCAGCGGATGCCCTTCCAGCTGCAGTCCATCTCTGGGAAAAGTTTAAGGATCTATATTGGTTAATTAAAATAAACATGTATGAAACTAAGTTCAGCATGTGCAGTTAAAACCACAATGTATTTGTTAGGCACACATGCATACCTTACCAATCAAAAGACCCATACCAGAAACTGTTATGAGTATGTGTACCATTAGATTCATAGTACTTTGCTGTTTCTGAAATTAACTCCTAATGGAAAAAAAAGTGCTACACAGAGTGTAACAGCCAATAAAAGCTGACTATAAACCTTTCAAAAGAAAGATCTACTTTAAGCTCGTAGGTTGTTAGTCAGTTTTACAACATTATTTCAGTATATAGTGTGTGGTGGATAAATGACATTGCCCTTGGTTCTGTGGATAAGTCTCTATTAATTGGACATCATACAGCAACAGTCAGCTTTCAGGAATAACAATTGTATTAATACTCACTTGACCACCAAATGCAATAAACTGTTTAATCAATAGTTTTAAGCCTTTGCTGAACCCATCTGTTATTTTCTTATTTAAATTTTTTATAGATCATGTTTTATCATAAAATGCATTCACAAAATCTACCCCTGATGTTGTAAAGAAAACTCTAGCCATCAGAGTCATAGTGAGCAAAGCCTGCCAAAGGATATCTTTAGCTCTGCCCACTTCCATGAAGCATCAAGTATGATGTAGAGTTGGTTTCCAAATATCACTTGGTGTAAGAATTTTTATTTTGTTATAAACTTGAAATATTATTTCTATTGCTTTAACCAGCTCATTTAATTAAGTTATATAGGCTATATAGTATAAATAGTCTGTCATTTACAGTGTGCAATGCAATTATTTCCCTTATTGAAGCCATACATTGTCCAGTCTTGTTCTTTTTGTCAGATTTTTCAAACACTTTTTCTGCATCAAATCAAAGTTTTAGATTGTCATTTAACTTGTAGCTGGTTGTTTTGATTAATGGTTTATAGTTTTATCAAAGTAAAAAAAAATTCTAATAAAAACCAAGAGGAATTAAAAAGTGGACAAGGCCTGTTCACACTGTGTGCTATAGCAGGATATATGCGACCATCTGATGATGCAGTTGATCGCTAAAATCTTAAATATGAATCTTTTCGAAGACTATTCTTCTCAACCACACATTTCCAATTGTGTTATTTACAAATACAACAAATGACTTGTTTTGTCTGACATAAGTGCTTCTAACTGTTTAGTTGCTTTTTGTTTATGTCTTACAATTAGCTTTAGTGGTTATTTGGGTTGCTAGTGTTTTATGTTTAATGAATGTAACCTTGGACACTTGATGCAATGCATGTTTGAGCCCTTAGTAACCGAGCGATTATAGGCTTGTAAGAAGGGACAAATCTGTTGCATGGACTTGTTATATTTGCGGTGGATGCTTGCAGACCTCTGGAATTTTTCCATGAAAGAATCTGGAAACAAATGACAGCGTGACTGTCAGTGGCCGTTCTAGATAGCCTTTCTGTGTTTTTAGCTGTTAAATGTTTAACCTTGAAGACTTAAATATGTTTGTTTTATATAGTTTTAACATTTTGAGAAAATATAGCCTAAAAAATTGAATATCATAAGTTTTATGGCTTGTATAGTATGGTAAAGTGTTGAATACTTCATGTATGCTTCTCTGTATGAAATTGAATTTTAAATGTCAAACTAGTTAATATGTAAAACTCCAGTTTATTGTGATCTGGGATTCCTTTTCAGTGTTTCAAATATTAAACTTCTGGCAGTTGGTTTTATCTATTGGGAATAAAGGATTGTGTAAGAATGGAGCAAGGTCTGAATGCAGGTTTGCTAAAAAATAACACATGAATAGCTAGTGGATAATATTTTTCTAGTCAATTTCTTAGCTGTATAGCTCAAGTTTGTACGGGTTTTAATAGGATTTTTCTTTATTGTCTTTGAAACGCAAGACTCTAATGATTTATTGGGTTCTTTGTGATGGATGTGGTTCTGAAATAATACCAGCTGCCTTTCAATGTTCTTTTTTTTCACCCAAGGTTACATGAAGAAATCATGGACTTTTACAATTTCATGTCTCCTCGTCCTGAAGAGGCCACCATGAGACAGGAGGTGGTGGACAGAATAGAGTCGGTCATCAAGGAGTTGTGGCCAACCGCTGATGTAAGCAATTTTTTTAGAGCTCATGTACATGAATAATCGGGCTCTTAGCATTGTAAATTAGTCATATGTGTCTTTCACTTTTATGTATTTAGGTCCAGATTTTTGGCAGCTTTAGCACTGGACTCTTTCTCCCAACCAGGTAAATGAATATGTGAAGCTTTGTGTTTGATCTTATGCAATAGAGAGAACAGAGAGATGTTGAACAGAACTAGTTGTTCTCAAATACAAATAAAGTTGCTCTTCTTATTTGATTTGACTGTACAGTCCTAACATTCCATGGTAAAATAACTAGCAGAAGCAGATCTGTCCATGTTCTTTTTTTATTAGCACAATCATAGCATGCTAACTTTAGTAACTTTGTTAAAAAACAAACACAGACATCTACAGTACCGTGACTTTTCCTAAATATGTATAATACTTTCTAACATTGCTAAACACAATTGCTAAACACAAAAGAGATAGGAGTGTTTCTACTTTTAATTACCATAGTGGTCAAAATTATTGCATTTATTAAAAAAAAAATAATAATTCTTTAGTGTTTGCTACTTTCCTCATGACTGTAAATATACCTCTGATGCCTAGCAACTTCCTGGTAACAAATACATAACTTTGTTGGCAAAAACATAACTTCAGATATATTGTTTAAAATGACATATTCAGTGCTGCGAAAAAAAAGCCTTCTCCCTGCATGTGAAAGTGAAAATGAAAGTAATGTACGGACATTCATGGGATATTTAGTAATACTTTTGTCACAATACTTAAATTCGATACCAATCTGTACAGAAATTTTAAAAACGTCCATTTCCTGCAAATATTTGAGCGCTGTGAAGCATCTTTGCTGATTTGCCATTGTGTTCACGTGCTCAACAGAAATGAAAGCGATTGGCCATGAAGGTCATCGGTTTCCTGAACTCACCGCTGTTTACTCACCGTGTAACCAGACAGGTTCAGACGTCGTAAGACGTCGATCAGCTGGTTTGTCTATACGCTGTCATAAAAGCAATCTGCTGATGAATGGCAGCTTTAAAGCGCTTCAGTGTCCCTGTAACTGTGTACTTCATGCAGTAAACATCGGTGAGTTCAGTGAACCGATGACCTTCACAGCCACAGTCATTTCTGTTGAGCACATGAACGCAATGGCAAATCAGCGCTGTTTAAGAATGTGCTCCACAGCGCTCAAATGTTTGTGGGAAATTGACGTTTTTAAGATTTCAGTGCTGATTAGTATCGAATTCCAGTATTGTGACAGTCCTATCTAGTAGCCTAACTTTACATTTTTATGCTGTATTACCAAAAGGATTGTATTTTTAGGGTGATGACTTGATTTAAATGTAATGACAGACATTCAAAACTTAATTTTAATATCTAAATAGAAGCTTTCAATGTAAATAAGATGTGACATTATGACTTGTATGAGAATGATCAGAATGGTCGCTATGGTAATTCTAGTATTTATAGACTTCTGGTAGTTCCAGTATTCAATCAATACTCAATGAGCATTTGTGCAAATGTGGGGGGGGGAAAGTTATATACTGTATCTTGTAAATAAATGGAGTTATTAGAGTAGCTTATATTAATAAAGTCAGTCTGACCACTAGGAATTTGCTTACAATGAATTGTTTGTTTTTCCACTTATTTTTTACAATATCACATTGGTTATAGTACTGTGGATATAACTGGCGAAATTGGTGAGATGTTTTTACTGACTGGTTGAAGAGCAGTGAAAAATCACTTGCTCATCATATTTTACAGTGCAACATAACAATTTGTGCATTACTATATATAATATGTGTATATTTATTTATTTGAAAACAATTTTAAAAATCCAATATAATTTGTATAATGCTTTATGTGCCCCGGTTAGGTTAGTTGCTAAAACCTGAAGGGTTTTCTCATGTCTGAGAAAACACGATTTAGTTTTGTATGAGGGCTACAGATTTTGATCATTCCACTTCTTGATTTTGCAAATGTATATGGAATTTTCTAATTCCTCTGTACCTTTATGCTTGCACAATGTTGTTTTAACAAATTATCTAAACCGCAGTTGCAATGGATTTTTATGTTGAGCTATATAAAAGGCATCTGGCTGATTCTTTACACTGTAGTGACATTGACCTGGTGGTGTTTGGGAAATGGGAGAAACCTCCCCTGCAGCAGTTGGAGCAGGCCCTCAGAAAACACAGTGTGGCTGAGCCCTATTCCATCAAAGTCCTCGACAAAGCTACGGTATGTTCTTTCTTCTACTGTTCATTTATCAGATTAACACAGTGTAACTTATTTATGTGGAGGTGTTTTTTTTTTTTTCCTGAAATTTCTTTGGATACATTTTGTATTATTTATGTAGCACTTATGGGATTTTCTTATTAATTAAATGTTTGAATTTTGCAGGTACCAATCATCAAACTGACAGATCAGGAGACTGAGGTGAAGGTGGACATCAGTTTCAATGTGGAGACGGGCATCAAAGCTGCTAGCTTCATCAAAGAATATGTGAAGGTAAAAAATACTTTGTTCATGCGCGTGTGTGTGTGTGTGTGTTAAGGTTTTTTAAATGGTAAAGGCATCTGAATATGGTTTGTTGCTTTTTTATTGAAAGCAGTGTTTATTCTTTCCTTGAATGGTTTGTTGCAATTTATTGACTTTGTTTTCTCAGCCTCTGGTGGTTTTAAACCTATTTGAGTTTCTTTTTTTTCTGTTTAACCGAGATGAAATGTCTTTGAAAGTAGTAGTCATCAACTTTATTAGGAAAAGATATTTTGGAGGTTAACGCTACCAGCTTTTTTGTGTTCAAAGATTTTCATAGCATAGTTAATTCATCAACTCGGCACTTTCATGTCATATTTAATAATTTTAGACAATTTAATCTTCACAAATGATTGCATAAAAGTGTTTTGTCTCTACAGTTAACAAAAAAGAGGCTAATTTCAAACCGTAATGGTCTTTACAGTGAAAATGTCACTTTCTGACATTGACTAATGGTTGACTGGTTGACTATTTTTATGTGAATAGCTGAAAAATCTTATCACATACATATATATATATATATATATATATATATATATATATATATATATATATATATATATATATATATATATATATATATATATATATATATATATATATATATATATATATATATATACACACAAAATAGCAGTTCAGATTACAAATGACCAATACCTAGCACACTATGCTTAAATTTAGTTTGACATATTTGTAACTTTTTTGTGTTTGAGAGAAGACCTCTATCAAAGTTAGGGGCCAATCACACCAAATGCGCTTTTACGTTCCAAAAATGCGTGACGCACCACAATGCCTACAAGAAAAAAGAAATGCGGTGTGCTTTTTATGTCGCTAGGCAATGACTGAATCAGCTGTCTATTGTTGTGGTGTTGCTGTTGATATTGGTATAATTTTAATGTTTAATAATATTGTGGTATTCAAGATTTGTGAAGTCATGCAGCTTCGTGTAACTCCAAACAGTAACCACTACTCTCCTCTACAGTATATTCACAAGTCTCCATAGTCCTCTTGACAACACAAACACTGCAGTCTCCTCAATGTAAATTCCGCCTCTGCTTTCATTTGATTGGAGACTGATGTAACACTTTTTCTGCTCCAGAGTTGATTTTGTTTCAACAACAAAAATGTGAGCTGCTGCAGGCGGTTAAAACGCGAGGTGCGCAGTGCACATAAACATCGTGCAAAACGCTCGTGACCATTATGGCCCGTTTCCACTGAGTGGTACGGGTCGGTACGGGTCATCTTTATCAGGCTTGCGTTTCCACTGCTAAAAGGGTACGAATGGTACTTTTGGTGGGCGTGGTGTACAACAAAGTTTGTCTACGTTATTCTTGCACGAGGAAATGTCAAAGTAAAGCAGTACGGGTCGTTCACATATCATATTAAAAGCATTTCTCACAAAACACATGCTTTATACACATAAATACTTGTGGATAAATGTTCATTACTAACCTTTTTATGAACAGGATTTGATTATAACTGCAGATCAATGACAGAGAGAAATAGCCTACTGTAACGTCTGCGATTACATAAAATATATAAATGCAACATATATGACCACATACAGCCCCTTACAGTCTTCGATATGTTACCAATTACAGAAAAACTACACAGCATACATTTAGTCCGTATTTGGGTTTAAAAACAACACGCAACATATAGCCTACAGTCAGTGCAAACCTCTCATCTGCATCTTTAATCTTCACCAGCACATCTAACCTTGTTAGAAAGTAATTCTGTCATTCCGAGTTCATAATAGTCCAAAAGGTGATGATAATAGTTAAACATGGCAGTTTGTTCATGTGTTAGGTTGCTCAAAGAATCATTTGCTCCTTGGTTTTTTTCCGCCTTCTCCTTTGTTTTTTCATGCTTCACTCTCGCGTTTGTCAGTTTCTGAAAGGATCAGATATCAGTAGTACTTCAATAATCTTGAGCTGATGATAAAAACGTGCGCATGAACTTTGTTATTTCAAATATAGACGTGCGGCGAGTGGAAGCGAGAAAGTGAAACCCCTCGCGATTTAGGCTGTCTTGTAAACAACAGTGGGGCACAGGGTAGATTCAGCTCTTCTACTTGGCTTTGTGGCTGATCAAGACGACGAAGACGAGGTTTGTTTGAACTCTGGTCGATCAGGGCTTGTTGTTATATGTATATATTATTACGGTGTAGTGTCTTGGCTGTTTTTTTAAAAATTGCGCTTCCTTTGTTTGCATTCTCTTGGATTGTTGCATGAGTGATGCATTTCTGTAAACCAATAGCATTCAGTTGTGCGTCTTGCTCCGCATTTTGGTACCCTTTTGTTGTGCCAGGTACCCTTTGCAAAGGGTACCCAAAAAGTGGTACAGTACGGTTTACTTTTAGGTACCTTTTGATAGTGGAAACGGCCATTAAAGCGTACCGTACCGTACCACTCAATGAAAACGAGCCATTAGTAAATCGTTCAAAAAAGGTGCCTCTCAACGGAAAAAAAAAAACGTGTTCGGTGTGATCAGAGTCAAAGTAATTTTATTTAGACTTCTCTGGAAACACTCTTGTCTTCAGCTGATATTACAAAGACAAGCTAAATTGTGATATTCTTGATTTTGAGGAAGTAGGTTTTAGACGCCGCTTGTATTTACATGTTCTGGCTATCCTAGATTTGCTCAATGTTTGCTAATTTGATGTCAGGCTTATGGTGTCAGTGTTTGACTAAAGGGAGGAGGAGGCTGAAGCATTACTTCACATCTGTCAGCAGGCTTTCACTGCAGATGTTTAAATAAGGAGATGACCTGCTGGCGTTCCGCTCTTCTGCCAAGCTCATTTCCATGTGCATACCTGCTGTAGTCCTCTGACAGCAGGTCACCTTCATCTCTCATCTGTGCCGCCATCAGAGCACTTGTTTCTTTAGTTCAGTGTGCAATCTGAAGTACAGACATTGTCAAAAACAAGCCACGATTTGTTTTACTACCTTTTATAATATACAGTTACAAAAAAATCGTAGTTTCCATCTGAGAAGGGATAGTTCACCCAAAAATGAAAATTCTGCCATCATTTACTCGCCCTTGACTAGGACTGTGCAATATGATATGTATATCCTATGGACAAAATAAAGTTTATTATTTCATATTATGCTTTTTTTATTTCGTGGTATCACAAAATACATTGTTTATGGTAATAATCTTTACATAATTTGAGCACAATATTAGTCGCTATTAAGGGAATGCAGACAGGTATGAATAACAGCATTGCGAGACTTGCAATCTTTAAAGTACAATGGTTTTTTTACAATGTAGTTTTATTTTTTACTTTTTTTTTTTTTTTTTTTTATATATATATATATATATAAATGTTTAATATTTTCTTAACATTTGTTTTATATTTCTACATTTTTAATCAAACACTTCGACCATCGTGAGACTGGTTAGTTTTACCCTACTGATGTTGGACACAATCTTCAAAGTGCAGTATTTACATTTTTGTATTTTCTTTAGCGATATGTTTTTATTTTGGACCTGTAATTAGTTTTTAAAAATGTTTTATATTTTTCTTAATGTTTATTTTATTTCTATGTTTTTAATCAAACATTTTGACCATCGTGAGACAAGTTAGTTTTACCCTACTGATGTTGGACGCAATCTTCAAAATACAATGTTTAAATATTTGCATTTTCTTGTGCAATACTTTTTATTTTAGACCTGTAATCATTTGTTTTTAAAAATGTTTTATATTTTCTTAACATTTATTTAAAATTTCTACGTTTGATTAAAAATATTTTGACCATCAGGTTAGATTTTACCCTACTGATGTTGGACGACACACACCGCATGTTTGTGGAGAACTCTGTGCTTAACTGACTCGTAGACACCCTGAAGCTGTTTTTAATGTCTAAAAATTAATGGAAGTGAATTGGACCGGTCATCTCGAGACAAAAAGATTCAAATAGCTGCAGCCGCTTGTATGTGAAGAATTTGGTTTATAGTACAAATTATAATGGTACAATTGAGTTTGAAATGCTCCATTTATTCAGTTTATTTTTAAATGTATGCTAAATCCTATAGAGACCCTGAAGTTCTAAATGAAGGGAGAAATTTGATCCTATATGATGGAGTACATTTCTGAGTAATAAGAAGTAGAGTCTTTTACATGTGGTCAATATAAACTATTAATTTACTGAATTTACAGAAATGCTACTATATCATGATTTATATTGTTATCAGGATACTAGATGACTTGTATTGTGAAATGAGATTTGTCATATCTTCCAACTCTACCCTTAACTTGATCTTTGATTTTTTTTTTTTTTTTTTTTTGTTCTGTTTAAAACAATATTTATATACCTGAAACATTGACATCCATACTCTTGGAGTCAATGCTTACAGGTTTCCAACATTCCCTTGTGTTCTGCAGAATAAGTACTGGTCTGAAACAAGTCAAGGGTAAATAAATGGCAGAATTTTGGGTAAACTATCCCTTTAATATGCTTTCAAATACGTACCGCTTGACTTGCAATGCTTTTGCCAATTCGAATGCAATTGAATGATGCTCAGTACTGGAGTTATTTGTGTTCAAAACATTGAGAGATTGTTGACATTTGACTACTTTCGCATTTAATCAGATTAAACACTCATGTGGTCGAATGGTTGAATAAAAAAAAAAAAACGTTGACCTGCTGATCGAACCAGTTATTGTTATGGCACATGTTGTGAAACATACTGGTTTGTTGTTCAGTTTTGTATGCCAGGATCTTTATGGTTATTTAAGTTTGTCAGCAAGATCCAATAATTTATCACAAAACTGTAATGACTTTGAAAATCTTTTTTGTCAATGTAACTCAGAATTGACACTTTAAATAATGTCTATATTTGAACCTGCAAGACTATGCTTGAAGGAAAACAGTCCGTTTTAACTTAGAAACTTAGATACTTAACCATTAGTTTTGCTGTCAGTGAAAAATGAAGAGGAGCACTAAAATAAAACACTGTACATCACAATACTGAACAGAGGGCAGGGTAACCGAATATTGTATGTAGTAAAATGAAATGAGTTTCTGATATGAGATAAAAATGTAAATGATTAATTTACAATGGAACTTTTGACCTGATTCTGCAATGCGAATGTGCGCTCATTTTAGAACTTCCCATTCAGTTACCTATAGGAGAAATTAATAGGAATATTACACCGCAGACAACGTTCAAACTACCTGCTCTACGAACAAGTGTAATGATGACTATACAAAATAGAATAATATATTAAGAAAACATTAGTTTGCAACATAAGCAGCATAAGCTGTTTTTGATGTCTTAAAAATGAATGGAAGTGAATGAGACTGGAAGAAAAAAATTCAAATGGCTGCAGCCGCTTGTATGTGAAGAATTTGGTTTATAGTACAAAATGTAATGGCACAATTGAGTTTAAAATGTTCCATTCATTCAGTTTATTTTTAAATGTATGCTAAATTTGTACAATTTTCTTTTCTTTTTTTGATGTGGAAAATCTACAAATTGACTTGAGCTCATTTCAAGTGTATCATTAGAGATCTAGCTTTCCATCCTGAAAATGCAGAATCTGCCCAGTAGAAATGAAACGCAACAGTGATTTTACATGGGGGAGGAATGTAGGATTTGTTGGCTTGTCCCCAGTTATCATAACACTTTACCTCATGTAAATATTTCTGCTGCTTCTGCACAGCTGGATGTTCTCTCCAGTGAAAGACAGCTGCGTATGCAATTCCCATGTTTTAGGCTTTTAAAGGAACGTTATGCACAGGACATTCCTGATATTCCTGACATCAGTTGTAATGATAGTGTTCTCGTAAAATACCCTTTCATTTAAAAACAAAAAGCTTAACTGTGACTGAAATCTAACCGAAAGTGGTCAAACTTGAGTTGCATTAGAGATGCCAGTTAATGCTTGATGTAAACTGGGTCTTTCTGATGTACTAAAGCCTAAAATATCATCTTTCACTCTCTCTCTCTCATACACACAGAAGTATACCGTGCTGCCTTATTTAATCTTCGTGCTGAAACAGTTCCTGCTGCAGCGTGACCTTAACGAAGTCTTCACAGGAGGAATCAGCTCCTACAGTCTCATTCTGATGGTTATCAGCTTCTTACAGGTAAAATATTAGCTGCTAATTTAGATCTTCCTTTTAGTTTGCTATTATCTTTATGAATAATTAATGTGATTTAAAAGTAATGCACAAATTTTTACCTGATAACTTCAACAACTAAGTATATATATATATATATATATATATATATATATATATATATATATATATATATATATATATATATATATATATATATATATATCCCTTTGAAACTGAGAAAGTTCACTCTGATCTGTATTTTAAATAATTATGTTAATAATTAAAATAATAGATATCCATTTGTCCACCCCTATAATGGTTCATATCGTTGTGAATGCATATCACATCAATAAGACTATGCGAGAAAGTCATTCAACTGAAACCGGCAGATTCAGAACAACAATAGACACCGTAGGAGTTCACAAGGCTGTTTTCTCATAAAATAGGTGTTTGTTTCCACATATAGCCTAAAAGTAAAGTCAAATTAGGCACATAGTTTGTATAGTTTGACCTAATGTAAGCCGAAATAGTGAATCAGGTCAGAATACACTAAATAGCCTGTCCAACAAAACACTGAAAAATACGGTTATTTATTTATAATTCATTATAATACATTAATTTATTAATAATTTAGATGTAATTTAAATAAATACATAAATTTAATTCACTGAAGCATGTATTACACAAATTAACATTACCGAAAAAGTTGAATGATTTAAGAAAACTTGACTGTAATAAAATTATTTTATGAGGTCGCAAAAAAAGCTATTTATTGAATTGCTTTTTACAAGGAAATTCAAGACTTTCTCTACATTTAATACATTTTTCTTGCCATTTCTTTGTAATTATTAGTGAAATATTTTAGCTTTCAATTATTTTCCCTCTGACTAAATATGTAAGAGTAAATTCTATGCAATTTTAGGCAAGTCAGTCACTTTCACATTTTATTTCTGTGGAAGAAACAATCCGGTTTGTCTCATTCCTTCTTTGTGAGATTATAACTTATTCTAAGAGAGAATTTTTAATTGTGAGACACTTTTAACTAATTTTCCTACTGTTGTGAATTTGTCATAATTTCATGTTAGGATTTCTAGCAATTCTGGCTTTATTTTACATATTTGATTATATTCCATGTAATTCTGACCGGATTTCTCAAAAGAACAGCAAGACAGCCTCACAGTTAAGTTTATTAGTCGATAAGCTGTAATGTAGCTGTGGAGCAATTGAATTTTGGTGCGGCGCCTTGCCATTGAAGAATGAATGTAGCGGAAACCATGATAATATATAGTACTAGACTTTAGTTTAAATATCAAAGTTAACCCATCAAACTTTTGAACGGTTGCCATCAATTAAATAATGAAACTCGTTTTTATTAATTTGATCATACAACCCTCATAAAAACATTAAAACGTAGAGAAAAACCGGATTGTTTTAAAAATAACTTCTGTCATTACACATCAAGCATATTTTACTACCCTTGTTTGACTGCATCAGCTGCGCTCATAAATGACTGTACAAAACAAATAAAGAGACTCTGTTCTATCTTGCCTTTTTTTTTTTTTTACACCCACAGTTACACCCAAGAATTGATACTAGGAATCCTAACATGAACCTTGGTATTCTGCTCATCGAGTTCTTTGAGCTGTATGGAAGACACTTCAATTACCTGAAGACAGGCATCAGGATAAAGAATGGTGGCGCTTATATGGCTAAAGAAGACATCATGAAGGCCATGAGCAATGGCTACAGGCCCTCCATGCTGTGTATTGAGGACCCTCTTCTTCCAGGTACTTTTTAGGAGGCAGAAAACCAGATAAACCTTTCAGATGTGATGGCTTCTGAATGAATCTAAATGGTGCTAGCATTATTCTAAGCATACGAATACTTGGCTTATAGTCTATAGGCCCATGTGTGTACTTGTCAACCAAAACAACTTTTCAAAGTGACCAAATTAACTACTGACTTGGTAATGGCTGGTAGTTTTTTTTTTTTTTTTGAAATAATATATATTATATAATCTGAGTTTTTCTACTCTCAAACTGTCTTAGAATGGTTAAACATCTACAAAAAGTGTTTTATTGTATTATTTGTAACAACAGGGGGTGAGTGAGTAAACGCATGAAGGAACAGTGGTGAAGAAGTTTGTGCTTGAAGTTGCTGAATAAATTTAATTATCTACAAAATTAGTATTAATTTGGGATTTTTTTTTTAAATTCATGTTGTACATCGAGGCATGCTTGATGCAAAACCTCATATACAATAAAAATTAAATATCATTTGACTTCAATAATTTATTTATTGAATTAACATCAGGCAATGGGGTATATGCAAAATAGCGTTTTTCAGCCAATGATAAACTTCTGTTGCTTTTGAAAGCTTAATGTGATTATTCTCAATTTCATAAGGTTTCTTTTAACAGCATCAATGTTGTGATATAATTACAATACATTCACTTAAATCGACTTAAGCCATGAAAGACCTTGAAACCGCGAGCGCAGAAACTCCATTGAAAATACTGGGGTAAAATAAACTGTCATATTTTGAAGACATTGTGGGGGGAAATGGAATTTAATGGAGCGCTTTTTGTCCAGCCTGAGACCCACTTTATATTGTATATCTATCAGGCAGTGAAGATCACTAATTTTGAAAGAAATCGGACTTTGAAACGTGGCAATTTTATAATGGAAAGACAATTCACCGAAAGCGCTGAGGCTGGCTGGCTGAAATTAAAAGTCAGTGTGCATATACTCCATTGTTTTGAATTTCCAAAGATGTTGGCAAATGCGCATTCATCCAGCTTGTCCATACTCTGATTCAAGTTGTGCATCTATGGATGCAAAGCCACACAAAGGGACATGACTACATGAAATGACAAAAATGATAGTTTTTCTTTTGTGTATTGTAAGTTTGACATCTACACAACAACGTTTTCAAAACAGTCCGCATTTACATATATAGGCTGTATAGTGTACACTAGGCCAATGTTTAACGCTGTTACCTTATTAGAAACAGTACCCATAGGAAATTGACATCTGTAACCCAAGATTGGTGTCTATTAGGGCAGGGCAAAATCTCTATTACGATTAATGAACGATTATTTTATAGATTTATTTAATTTTTTTCCTTTCATATTTCACTTTCAACTTTCGTACAGTAAATATGCTCGCATATTACTATATATGATTATTTATTAAATGTCAATGTTGAACAACTGAAATTTAAACACATTGTCTGAAACAGTAACTTTTTTTCTTATAAAAAAAAAGTGAAAATAAATAACTTTGCAGTTTTGGAAACAAATTATTTTCAGTGTTTTTCATATTAAAAGTAGAAAATAAGCAGTATATTTTCTAAATAAAATAACTCCTGTATATCCAGTAAATAATATTTTAAAACTGTGCATTTGTTGCATCTTCTGTAAACCAATATTTTTTTGAGTAAATAATAAATTTAATAAAATGGAAAATGTGCCGTCTCAAGGCATCTCTGGCACAGCTTCCAATCATTGTCAATGTAGTGCAAAGTAAGGCTCAAGAATACTACTTGACAAGAGATCAGATGCGGCTGCAAAGTGGCCGCCGAAGTATAAATCAGCCTTCGCTCTAGTGTTAGTGTTGCTCTGCAATAACACTTTTAAAATGCTAGCTGGTATGGTTTTTTTATGTTCCTCTGTGTCGAGTTTTTTCATGGGTGTCTTGGAAAAGTGCGATCGATTATAGGTTCTGAATGTTGATTTCAATTAATTGCCCAGCCCTAGTGTTTGTGTAATTTGTCGTTGTTTTCATAAACGTTAGTTTTTTTAGGTGTTTAATTGGCACAACAACATTTTGCGTTTTCAAATTATGTTTTCAGTCCCTATAACATTGTTTGGACAATTTTGGTTGAAAACATTGTGTAAACAGGCCCTAGGTTTTGGACAAAGGCACTGTTGATGTGATGCTTTTAAAATTGCTTAAGAACATTAGAGTTTTGACCTTACTGTTATTTACTTTTTGGTATTACAGTTTTCCCTTCTGTTTTAGTTTCTTTTTTTGTTCCCAATAAATAGTATCATTTATTGATTGTTTTTCATTTTGTTCAGGTAATGATGTGGGCAGAAGCTCTTATGGTGCCATGCAGGTGAAGGAGGCGTTTGACTATGCGTACATAATTCTGAGTCACGCCGTTTCACCTCTCGCACGTTCTTATCCCAACAAAGACAGTGACAGGTACAACGCTTTTGTGCTTGCAGGTATATTTACTCTGATTCTCTCAAATTACTTCAGTTTTTTTCTAAATGCATGTCATTTCTTTTGTCTACCCAGCACTTTGGGCCGCATAATTAAGGTCACCCAGGAGGTCATTGACTACAGGGAGTGGATTATAAAGAAGTGGGGTGGCAGACACAACTCGCGCATTGAGAGGAACCCAGGTACGTCTTTAGAAAAAGCAAAGCCACAAGGCTTATAAGGGGGCCTATAAACACTTGGTAATCACTGTATTTCACATAAGACATGAAAACGAGACCAGAACATCACAAGTTTGTAATTATATCAGTTTATTTCCTCTTGGCAGTGGGATTTTATTTATTTGTTTTTATATTATTTGGTCACCTAAAGATTATTCATAAGAAAATATCGGGTCACTATTTTAAGTAACAACACACATCAATTACTATTGGCTTATTACCTGCCTATTATTAAGATATCAACTTTTTATAAGCACTTATATAATATGTTCTAATTTTACATCCCAAATTCTAGCCAAAACCTTAATGCAACCGCTACCTTAATGACTTTTAATAAGCAAATAATTAATAGTTTGAGCTAAAATTCTTAGTTATTGGTTTGTTAATAGCGTGAATTGGACATTTAAAATAAAGTGTGACCAAAGCATGTTATATCTTTGTAATGGTAATCCTAACCAATTGTTTCTTGAGTCACTGACTATTGGCAAATGTTGCAGAATGGTACTTTTAGGCTTTGGTTATGTTTCCTATCGTAAATAATAATCGTTGTGTATTTTAATTTAGATTATTCATCAAGTTAATGTTTTGGATTACTGCTGGTGGTGTTATGGCTGATGACGTTGCCTTTTGCATGCAGGTTCTTCTCATAAGGAGCCTGTGGATCAGGTGGATACAGGCTCACTGCTGGGTGTAGGTGTGGAGGAGCAGCAGCAGAGGGACTCTGTTTCTCCTCACAGCGCAGACTCTCCGATGTCTCTGTCCAGTCCTCAACAGCACTCCTCTGCTTCATCTGCATCCTCACTGTCAGGCAGCGATATCGTGAGCATAAACCTTTGTTTTTGTTCATTTTTAAATGTATGAGCCTGAAGGATCATATTTGAACAGATTTTTTTTTTCTAAATTGGCAACATTTGCTGAAAAATCTGAAATTGCACCATGTTTTAGTTCAGTTGCAAAAATGACCACATCCAATTTGTTTTTTGCTTTGTTCTTTTGCATTAACTTTGTTTATTTTTTTATAATTAATTAGTAATATTATCATTTCAATGATAGACTCTTACTAGACTGAAGCAACTTGGATTAAGTTGATTCAGGGTGTCTGCAAGGTCTTACAAAATCTTAGGCCCAATCCCAATTCTACCCCTTAGCCCGTCCTCTTACCCCTACCCCTCATTTTCCATTCCAGTGAAGGGGTAGGGGTGTCCCAATTCTCTTTAGCTTGAAGGTGTAGGGTTAAGGGGAAGGGGTAGATAGCCCTGCGAACGAAGATCTTTAAACCAAGGGGTAAGAGAATTTCCCAGAATACACCAGCCACAACTGCAGGATAGCTGCACCCAGAAGTAAGGAGATCCACAAATTAGTATTTGTCATTATTACGAATTTTTACAACAAACAAACACAAGCGTTCGTGTTTTACAGTCATGCTTTAAAAAAAAAAAACGCTGAAATAAAAACCACTACATTTTGCTATCTATAATCCATAATTATAACTCTTGTATAGCAGTCCCACAACATTCTGACACTCGATGACACTCGAATACCCTGTCAGAAAAGTCTAGTGGATGGAAATGAGCTTTTTACAGTGTCTGCTATAATGTTAAAGTTGTTTTTTTGTGTTTACACAGATGAATATGGCCACTGTGTAAATACACCGTACAGTTACGATCTTATTGCCACATTATTTAGTTATGATAACATAATAAATATTCAATGTTTTCTTGAAGATAAATACCAAAAAATAGCACAACTGGAATAACTACAGCAGTCGCGATCGTCTGATCTCATGAGAAGCAAGAGATTGCGATGACATATGATGACGTGTGCAGGTGCTGTAATGCTGTCCCATTTCTTAGGGGTAAATTTTGAAGCCCTTCCCCTTCACACTCTGTTTTAAAGTCCAAGGGGGGAAGGGGTAGGGGTACAAAAATAGATTTGGGATTGAGCCTAATGTCTTGAGTTTTAAAAAAAGATTTTAGGTCTTAAATTCGCTGAAATATTGTATTGTAGGTTTTAATTTTAAAAGGGGTCTTCATTTTCTTATGTCCATGTAAAACTATCTAATCAGGCCAACACCCGGTCACTAACAATCCATCTCAATAAAACCTTTAATTTTTAACTCTATTTACCAACATGGTTTAATTATCTTCCTTGCAATAACATTTGTTTACATTTTCTTCATCTATAGAACGTAGACCATATATGGTGAGGACACTGACCTGGACAGACTTTTTTCAGCAAAACCGCATAGAAAAAAGTGTGGTTTTGAAAATACCCATGTTTGTGTGGGCAGGACCTAAGTTTATTGTTAGTGTTAGAGGGTGTGTAAAAATATATGGCTAAAAAATATGTGGCTAAGAAATAACTAATTAGAATTTTTTTTCATGCATCAAGTAAAAATCTCTGTTGGACTGATCCTTTAGAAAAAATCCTTAGCTTTAGCTCTGTATGAGTTTATTAAATTATGTATATTAAGTTATGTAAAAGCTATAAGTCTGTACAAGAAATGTCATTAATAATAGTCTGAAAAAGGTCTTAAATGTGACTTTGTGAAACCTGCGGATATCCTGTGATTGACCTTTTTTTTTTTGATGCATCAGGATTTCAATGTATCAAATATCATATATATGAACCATGAAAAGCTGATGAATCAAATAAGATACTCAAATAGGCTATACGGGTTATTTGCTTTTAGATATGTCTCACATATCTGACTTCTGCTTCTTCAGGACTCTGACTCCACACCGTATGTCGCTCCACCTGTAGCCCCCTTCCCTCTCCAGATTCTTGCTCCGGGGCCCTTGCCACCAACGCTTCAGATGGGCAAAGCCAGCATCGCGGCAGCACTCGGCATGCCTCCAGTCACCCAGGTGAGAGAGAACTGTTTGCTTAGTATATCATTTTGACGATTTGATAATTTGTTTTCCACCTGGATCTAACTTCCTATCTCTCTGTGTTTTTTCCAGGCGAGAGTGTCAATCCCAGGCAATCTTTCTTTCCACCCTCTACCTGGCAGACAGGTGTGTATGGCAGATGGACCTCCCCCATACCTCCACATGCCCCCCCCTGCAGTCCCCCCAGCTTCCCCCAGCCCTCTACCCAGTTCCCACCACCATCCCAAGGTAGGCCGTCCTGTGTCTGCTCTCCTCTACATGCTGTGAGTGTCATGATCGTGAACCCAACCTCCCCTGCTTCATCAAGACTTCATAGTAAAGACTTTCGTTTGATGCGAGGGCTGGTTTTTGGCGACATCAGTGGCCGAAAAGTGAACTGCTGCTGGCAGATTGTTGTTAATACTGGCACTACTGTAGTAATATGTTCTTCTTTTAATAACGTGCTCTACCTCTGTATCAACAATATATCCCTATCAACTATATTGAAGAAAGAACATCTAATTTAAAACTGATTTATAGAAAATACCATAGTGAGTAAGGTAAATTAAGTGGGGGGGTTTCTAAGCTCATGTGGTGTTTAAAGATGTACTTGTAGTCAGTCTTTCCTTCCCATTATTCATCAAGATTAGATTTTTTTTTTTTTGTTGCCATATTTGACTCATGGTACGATTTTAAACATTTGGACTGGTTTGTGCGAATAAATCACACTGTTTGCATGTAAATAGATGCGTGAACATTTTAAGTGTACTTCATGTACACAACAAATCTGATGCTAAATGACCAACATGGATTTTATTAAGCGAGTAACTGTGCTTTAGGAATGCTGAAAAACAATGTAGATTTCAGGGTTCAACACTATGGATTTTTTCTACTTGCCCGATCTTACTACACTTTCTCACTACAGTCGATCTGCTCCAGAGTTCGTTACAATCAAGCCGAGACCACCTCATTCAGGCGATCTCGGACCGATTGATTTGGCGTGGATCTGAGCACGATTGCGGGATTCACATATGCAAACGAACCGCGCTAATGCCGAGTTAGTCGTGTAGTCGTGTCACAGGTTTTTCACACTGCATGACTATCTGGCCTAGCTAGTCGCTGCAGTGTTTACACCGCAAGATGGATCTTGAACAGGGGGTTTCACACTGCATGACTTTAAAATAGGAAGAATCGCTGACAACTTTGTCTCGGTCCGAAAACTACATCTTTCACAACCAAACACACTCGAGAATTACCATGACAACAATGCAAGATCACGTGGTATATCTTTTGTTATTAACTACATAAAAATATGCCTTTAGTGGGGTAGAAAATTAACTTATTTTGCTCACTTGGTTTTGAAGGGAGTTAGCAATTTCCTCTAAACTGTAATTCTTTTTCGACTTAGTTGTGATATTGCTCAGATGACACGTCAGACACACGCGGGTGCTCTTGTGAAATTTACGCTTGTTTTTCCTCCATTTCTTGCGTCCAAATAGACTAATCGCTTAACTTCTCCCCAAACCTCCCGCTGGCCTGCAGATACCATACTAGTGGATGCTGCTCTCTCATTGGCTGTAGGTAATCGCCGATGTTATTTTCAGTCAAAACTCATTTCACGGGGTGACGCAGTGGGTAGCGCTGTCACCTCACAGCAAGAAGGTCCCTGGTTCGAGTTTCGGCTCAGTCAGTTGGCATTTCTGTGTGGAGTTTGCATGTTCTCCCAGTATTGGTGTGGGTTTCCTCCGGGTGCTCCGGTTTCCCCCACAAGTCCAAAAACATGCGATTTATAGGTGAATTGGGTAAGCTAAAATTGTCAAATAGTGTAGGAGTGTGAATGAATGTTAATGGATGTTTCCCAGTGATGGGTTGCAGCTGGAAGGGCATCCGCTGCGTAAAACATATGCTGGATAAGTTGGCGGTTCATTCAACTGTAGCGACCCCAGATTGGTAAGCCAAAAAGAAAATGAATTAATGAATGAACTCATTTCACATGGCATGATTTGAATCGCCGACAAGTCCAGATATTTCGCCTTGCAAATATTTCACAGGTGTCGGCGACTCATTGACAATTCTCTCAGATCCATCCTGTCTTTGATAGTTCATACTGTGTGATTGTTACTCATGGGAGCGAGCACCGATTTGCATGTGATTTTAGGGATTTTCAGGGATTTCTCAACCTTTCAGCGAGTCAAAATTGGGGCTAAAATCATGCAGTCTGAACTCTGCATAACTGGGCAAATGAGACAAGTTCCGAAACCAATGTCTGATCGGGCCAGTAATGATCCTGTCTACTGTCCCAAGCATCTCCCATGCTGGCCCCGGGCCATCAGGCAGTCATTGTCGAGCACTGCATTCATTCAGTCCACTAGATCCTTTCCTGTAGTACACCCAGCTCTGTGAGTTAATAAACAACTCCAGAAACTATACCTGGGTGATGGAAGCTATTCCAGCGGTACTTTTGAATGAGACGAGCCCAGTTTGATGAGCTGTTGTCCCATGTCAGCAGGAGAATTTCCCCTCGGAAATTGATTGATATGGGATTAGGATTGATATGAATCCTAATGTAATTCAGTTCATGTGAGGACAGGACAGGCCCATTAAATTATATTGCCAGGTAACATTTGATTAATACATTATTGTTAAAAAAACTATCATAGATAATTTAATAGTCTATAACCATCACTCTTAGCTTGTTTACGATGTAAACATTCTTGTAAAGGCTTACAGAAAACAGTCCACTGATTTTTAAATGGTTGTGCGTTTACATAAACATTTTACATATTTAAAGATGCAGTAGGTGATCTTCCAAAATGCTAACTGGTTAGCATAATATCTTTGGAACGCAGTCCCACCCTTGCCATCCAAAGCCACGCCTTCTGATATCATGAACACGCACCTTAAAGATGACAGTAGAAAACCTAGTAGATCATGTCATTCCCCAGTTACAAAACTTTTTTTAATACTTTAATACAATTCCGAATGAAAAACTGTATTATATCTAGCACTTGTCATTCATTCATTCATTTTCTTGTCGGCTTTGTCCCTTGCGGGGTCGCCACAGTGGAATGAACCACCAACCTATCCAGCACGATTTTACGCAGCGGATGCCCTTCCAGCCGCAACCCATCTCTGGGAAAGCACTTGTCATAATGTGCAATATTTCATGCATGCAAGGATCACTGGTCTCGCTCTCTCACCTGCCTTGTCCTAACGCAACTACTGTATGCTTAGTGCTTGGCCAGCAGCGTGCAGGAATTACACTCTTTCAGACCGAAGATTCAGAGTAGCATGGTAAACAATACAGGAAGCGGTAAAGCAGGCTAGGCGGAATAGCGCCATTTACTTATGTTTTGTTGTTAAACTAAATAAAAATCTACCTTGCTTGACTAAAATACTTTTAAAACATAACATTACCTGTCTAAATGAAATACTTCAGCCATGGTGTCATCTTTCCTCCAGTGTGCAAAAGTAACTCCAGTAGTATCCAGGATTTTAAAGTTTTTATTGAGCATTTGTTTTTTTACCACTGTCACTCTCTCGCGCGCAAACGGTGGATATGCATGAATGGCTGTGCAGATGTACAAATCTACATTTGTTGAGCTTTTTATCAGAATAATGGGAATTATCGGCTGACTAATTTTAATTGGATATAAAAACACATAATTGATTTAGATCATTTACTTTAATCATTACTATTGGCATGTGAAGACTTTCAACCAGCACAACAAAACACGTTTCTGAAGACAATCTCCTACTGCACCTTTAAAACCCAAAATGGTAATGCCTCTTTCTCAGGATCATAGCATCATCCTAAGCTGTCCTGTTTTGTCTTCTCTCCTTCAGGCAGGTCCCAAGTTCCCTCTAAAGGGCTTCCACAATCCCGCCGTGGTGCACAGTCCCGTCCTTTCCAACCGAGGCCACATTCAGTACAACCGCAACACGTGGCGCCGCAGGAAGAGGGACAGTTTGCCGGCCAGCGTCAGCAGATAAAGACACTTTCCCCTCCACTCGCTTCCTTTCCCACCCATCTGGTCCCATCCTAACCCGATGAGAACTCGTTGAGCCCTCCTACTGATGCTGAGAGCGCAGACAGACCAGCGTTTGAACCCAGCTCCTCCTTCAGTAGTTGTGGTAATTGGTGGTGCTAAGTAGTTCAGTCTGCCACTGAATCTGTGCATGTAAATGTTGACAATTTTTTTTGACCTGTGCAATCTTCCCGAGGAAGCTTCGAGAACAGGAACTGTTTTTTCGGGCGTCTACTCCACAACTTCCAGGTTGGCAGGTGAAACGTTCCTTTTTTTTTTTTGTGAGTGTGTGTTGTCTTCAGATTTTCAGTCAAAACGGGACACCCTTCACATGCTGGACGAACTTGATTCAGTGGATTTCAAGTGTTTATTTGTTTGTGGTGTTGGGTGAGGATGTGTGATTGTATGTGTGTGTGAGACGCTGGCTTCAAATCCTGCACTCGAGATGCTTCCAGAGACTTCCACCGTATTGACTGTACACATCACGCAAACTTTACTTTGTTTTTTTTGTGCAATAACTCTTAGTTTATTTTTTGTTCTCTCTGGAAACGTATTTAAATTTGATTTCTATGTCTGACTTTCTTTTTTTTGTTTGTTTTTGTACAAATGTTTTTATTTTTGTAACGTTTTTAATTTTGCTCATCGTTTACAGATCCTGTCAGACAGGCTCCTTAAGGGAAAAAGTCTGTTTTAAAACTGTTTTGTGAGAGTTTATATTCCCTCTTCCCCCTTTTTCGCAGCATAAATTGCACCTGGATGAAGCGCGAGTTAAAAGCGGCCAGTGTAGATCTCGCAAAAAAAACGACACTCTGCCTACAGGTGTGGCCATTTCCCACTTTGTGTTCCCACATCAGGAACTGTTGCTTTTATTCGTCTCGTTCAGTCGTCTGTCTTTAAGGTTGTTGTTGTTGTTGTGTGGCGTTGGACTCGTGACATCAGAAAAGTCTGAATGCGCATTCGTTTATATGTGTGTGTCCGTTTTAAATCGCTGTAGGTAAGTGTGAGACACAATTTTAGGGAAGCTCTAATGAACGTGCGAGCGGACTCCAGATCAGTGCAGCTTTATGCAAGGTGCCCTAATCGGACCTTTCGACTTCTGAACGGGCACCCGAATCAGACATGGCGGAGAAAGGGAATTTATTTTGATTCCTTTCTGGAATCTTGACGTGCATTTATTGCCAGGTACTTGCGCTAATACATGCCTTTTTGGTAATGACCTATTCCTGTACTGTATGTATTGTATATTTTGTTTTTGTATATGGCACACTAAAACTGTATTGCTGTTGCTCAGAACGTCACAGGCATACAGGTTATATTGTTACTATGCAAGTGAAGTTGAGGATCTCTCTTCCTGCGTCCCTCATGTCAGCCGTTTTGCTTGTAAATCTTGTCAAGACCATCCAGATCTGAGAGCAACGAGTTGAGGTACATGTGAACAGTTCCTGTTTGCAAGTTCAGTCTGTTTTATTGGAGGGAAAAGCAACCGGACGTCTTGTCTGGAGTTAATATTCCCTCTTTGAGATCAACCGGACTACATTTGCTGCTGTTCCAACACTACAACCATGACATGCGCTCCGTATTGGAGGACTTTGATGGCCACAAACTTGCGAGACGTGCTTTACAAAGTCTAAGACTATATACGGATTGTCCTTGTAACTCTTGACTCGCCTGCCTATCAATGCAATAGGGCAAATGTAACTCTAATTGCAGTTTCTGCTTTTAGATAGAACCAGCATCTTTTGCGAATGGGTCAGACGTTGAGGCAACTCTTTCCCCCTCCCCTCCTTTGATTTGTCTGAATGGAAATGGCTCTGCTTTTCCTGCGGAGGTGTGTGTGGAAAGGTGTTTCACTCTGTGATGGTTTGACCTTTGTGGTGATGTACTGCTAGATACAGCGTGAGACTCCTCATTGAATATCAATGATGGATTTTAAATGTAACCCCCCCCCCCCCTTTTTTTTTTTTTTTGCTGACGTCTGTTATGTCGCAGTGGCCAAAAGCACTCTGAACTTGTCAATTATTATACTGAAAGACTTCATTGTGGCCACCCAGCATCCAAGAGGTCAGACGGAGGAATTGTTTTTGTTTTCCTTCAATATTTTTATGTATTTTTTTTTTCTATTTTATTTTTTAAATAAACATCTTAAAACCATGCATACAGTTTATTGTGGTTTGTATGAATTGGTTTATTATTATTATTATTAATTCAATTCATGTTTATTTCTACAGCTCTTTTAGAATGTAGATTGTGTCAAAGCAGCTTAACAGAAGTTTGAGTAAATTGAAAACTGGGCTTACACTGTTTCAATTTCAGAGTTAAAATTCAATTTAGTTTAGTGTGGTTTAATTTTCACTGCTGAAAGTCCAAACACTGAAGAGCAAATTCAACGATGCGCAGCTCTACAAGTCCCAAACCAAGCAAACCTGTGGCGAGGAACAACTTCACCAATTTACTAAAGTGAAGGAAAAAAATCTCAAGAGAAACCAGGCTCAGTTGGGCACGATCATTTCTCCTCTGGCCAAACTTCTCGTGCAGAGCTGCAGTCTAGGCACGAGAGGCTGGAGAACAGTGGACGTCCATCATAGAGAAGCTGCAGGTGTGAGTAGGTTACCAGTGGGTGTTCAGGCTGGCCCACAGGATCGATGCAGAGACTCATCTCTCACTGGGTCAGGAATCAGTCTCATGCTCTCCACTCCTCCATGACCGGCACCGCATCTGCTCAGGATACGGCCTGGTCCAGGGTTATGAAGTCCTCTAGAAGTCCTCTATGGTTGGCATCATCTCTTCACAGGACTTGGATCACATCAATTATTATTATTATTATTATTATTATTACTACTATTTTAGAATTAAGCTAGGCACTCACTAGATCAGAGATGCCCAAACTAGGGCCCGCTAGAGGGAAAAAGATTGGGAAGGGTTGGAGAATACCTTTAACAGAGATTCTCATTTCTATTTTAATATAACCTTTTGTTTTGTTGAGCTACAAAAGTTAAATGTTGTAAATGAAACCGATTTTTAAATAATGTAAATAGTTTAACTTAATGAATAAGGGACAAAGCGGAAGACGGCATTGAAATCAAGGCAATGTTCGTTAAAATAATATACATTTTCGAAAAATTTGAATGCATTAGTAAATACAGTTGAAGTAATCTTTTCCTTTTCTTTTTAATTATGAAATTAGGAAGTTACCCATGGCAACTTTAATGTTATACAGTTTGCTATATTTACCTTCGGCCCACAGCTCTTAATCAAGCTTGGATTTTGGCCCTTCATAAGAGAGTTTGGGCACCCCTTCACGATTACAAACTACTTTTATAAAATGAGCAATTTAACACAAGATAATTCCTGAGATTTCTTTTTTGGGACAACTTGATTGTTTTATGTCCATTAAATTTAGGCTTATGTTAACTTAGTCGATTTGTGTTGGGACAACCTGAACGAATTGTGTGGAACCTCTCATTTTTTTTAGTGTACTGGAAAGAGTATGATTGTAGTTTTTTACCACTAGATGGTGGGCTTGCACTTCACAAACACCATAAGTCAGTCAGGGATGTAAAAAAAAATTTTTATTTATTTTTTTTTTGACTACCATAAAGGTGCAAGTTTGTTAAAATATATTTAATAAAAACATTTCATAATGTTTTTCAGCAATGTTTTAGTTTTATCAACCTTAATTTGTAATATGTCTGGATTTTATAAAGAAGCTGATAAATGTTGCCTAAGCAATGAGCTGAATTATCTTCTAAAAATAATATTTAATTTCGCCAAATCTTTATTTCAAGTAATACAAAATGTGTCCAAGTTTAAAGTAATTATGTTTTAGTTAACTGCAGTGACCCTGGTATAAGAAAATATGAGATTTATTGGGAAAAAAAAACTTGTAATTTAAAATCGCATATTTAAAAAAAAAAAAGAAACGTCAGTGGATTTAGCCTGTTTGCTACAGTGAGCATTTTTTCCCCCTTAACATTTGCCAGTGTTGCAGCAAATTGCTGTACTAAATAAACTCTGGGTATTAAATGATTACAGTAATTAGATTGTACATGTTGCTTATTTCATTTCAAGTATACATTTGATTTTAAAATGCTCATCTAATAGTTGCTTACTATTAATTGCAGATTAGTCCAGCAATATTACATAATTTATTTGTTCTCTTTACACTAAATGTTCTGTTTGGGTTTTAATGTTAAAAAAATAAAACTGAAGCAATAACCCTGTAACCAATAGCTCCAATTTAGGTTTCATGTTTTTTTTTTTTTTTTTTTTTCAAATATTATGTTCTGTTTAAATTTGCATTATGTACTTGATAGCATTTACTATCTGGATTACGTTACTGACCATATTTATCGGGTAATTTTTTTAAATTATGTAGACCAGGGCAGGGGTGTCCAACTCTGTCCTGGAGGGGCCGGTTTCCTAGAGAGTTTAGCTCAAACTCTACTCAAACACACCTGAATCGGCTAATTAGGGTCTTACTAGATATACTAGTAAGATTCAGGCAGGCGTGTTGAAACAAGTTGCAGCTAAACTATGCAGGACCTCGGCCCTCTAGGACAGAGTTTGGACACCACTGATGTAGACCATCAATTTGAATGCAATTTACTCAGTAAGATTTTTTTAGTGTTTACATCGACAGGCCAATAGGTGGCGACAAATGACTTGACTTGAATTCTTTAGTAACAAAACTGCTGGTGAGACGCGCGGTTTCTTTCTGCTGGGCCTGGCTGCGGTGTTGTTTGAAAGTATTTTCGCTGGTGAACAAAAGCGGGCAAGTAAACGTAGTGTCTAAATATGTCACTCAATGCTGTGTAATAGTATAAATGCTGTGTTAATGTCAAACACTTTAAATAAAATAACAAACGAGACCAACCTATGATTCATTTTCACTTGTTTAGCTCTGGTCATGTGAGGTACTTCATCAAAAAAATAGAACCGACTAGGCTACGTTACAGCAGCAGGTATGGAAATATATTAAGTGCTGCAGTTCATTTAAAAATTATCTGAAATGTTCGTCTATCATAACGTACATGTAATGGTAAATGTCACTCATAGCATGACGAGACCATTTTGGTCTCTGCATTAATATAGCATAAATTAGCATCAGTGGCGGCTGGTCAATAGAGGGCGCTGGGGCGCCGCCCCCTTCAAGTTAGACCCCTTTAATAGGTTGATTATTATTACAAATATTAACAAAGTAAATTGATTTAATTATAACATTTTAACATTTATTGTAGTCATACTAACATTTATTGAAAAAAATGTATGAACAATATTTTTTCATATGTGTGGGGGGCGCTGGACTAATGGGTGTCTATGTAGGTACACGAACTTTTGCAATGCACGTGATATGACGATAAGCTCTAATTGGCCGGTTTTAAATTGTCTTTGGGGCGCAGCGCTCTGCATCCCGAACCCTCCCATTTTTGTTGTTAGAACGAATCATGTTTGTTTTTATATAATTTAGCCTTATGTGATTGGACCATTCTCACCAAAGAGCTTAGAATGCAATTTCTCGAGATGAAGGAAAATTCTGTTGTATCTTTGCAAAGATATCCGTTCACAAGGCGTTTGGATCAAGAAAAAAAAAATCAAGAAGCTTGAACCAGATCAACCTTCCTTGCAAGTTCACCAGTAGTCAAGTGATGGCAAGCGCGCGTATATTGGGGGCTTTTCCAGCACTTGTTATGACAAACGAAGTTGGCTGGCAGGTTGTGATGTAAGTCATGCCTTTACTGTTTTCCGTGTTTGCTGTTTCAAACAGCATGACGCAAGAGAGGCTGAATGCATTGGCCATGCTGTCAATAGAGAAGAGACTGTTTACTGAGATGACTGACTTTAACCAAAAGGTTATTGAGAAATTTTCAAGCCAGAAAAAAAGTAGAGCAAAATTTATTTTCAAGTAGTGCTACTGGCTAGTGATTAGGCAACATTTGTGTGTGTGTGTGTGTGTGCGCGCGTCTTTACTGATTATCTTGATTACTTCATTACTGATAATAAACCCAAATTGAACTAAAATGAACTGATTTGTGCTGCATTTATTGTATGCTTTAGTCATATTTTAGTTTTTTGATACATCACCTGAAAAATGGCTTTTGCACTCTTACTTTACCAACAGTTAGATTTTTTTCTGGTGTTTGCGCTCCCCCACACATTTTTTTAACACCAGCCGCCACTGATTAGCATACTGTATAAGCTGTGTGTGTATTAGTGGTGTACCGAATCTCAAATCTCACAGTTCGGATCAAATTCTTTTTCGAAAAATTATTTGGTGGCATATTTTTGATGGCCACCTATTGGTTAAATAAACAATAGCTTCAGCTTTAATTTTTGAACATTAAGTTAAAGGCTTATACCTCCTGGAAAAAAACAGCTTAAACCATGCAGCCTAGGCTGGTTTTAGCTGGTCGACTAGTCTGGTGTTGGAGGGGTTTTGGCCATTCCAGGCAGGTTTCCAGCCTTTTCCAGCCTGGTTTTTGCTGGTCAGGCTGGGAGATCACATCTGAATTCAAATTAACCAGCCTAGCCAGGCTGGAAGCCCAGCCAAAACCAGCTATTTCCAGCTTAAACCAGGCTGGTCAAGCTGGTTTTAGTTGGAAATTTTTCATCCTGACCAGCTAAGACCAGGCTGGAAATGGCCAAAACCTCTCTTAAACCAGACTGGTCAACCAGCTAAAACCAGCCAACCTGCTTAAGCTGGTTTAAGCTGTTTTTTTTCAGCAGTGATGACTGTGATTAAATGGTGTCTATAAGCTTTTCCATAAACATCAGTTTATATCTAAGCTCTAAATCGCAGTACTTCTGTGTTGTAATTTGTAAATTGTTTGTAATTTGTGTGACTGAAAAAGGTAAAAACTGAATCTCTTTCTTGACCAAACGCAGAATGCAGTGCATTAAAGGACTAATAATAAGCATATGCAAATCATCATCATCATTTATAATTTATGTTATGTGGGTGTTTGAATTGAGATCCTGATTTTTTTTTTTAATGATTGGAAAGTTAATAATCCATGGGTTACGTGCATCCCGTACTGTGGGTTGTGATCCGTTACACCCACATACATATACACATTTACAGTATTTATTTATATATATATATATATATATATATATATATATATATATATATGAGAGAGAGAGAGAGCATTAATAATAAATAAATATTTGTTTTTTTATAGTGTTTCGACAGTAAGAATACCACGGTTGACTTTTTTAGGAGAATCCCAACATTTTTATTAAGGAACAGAAAAATAATACCTGAGGGATTGAGATAAAAAAGGAACAGAAAGAGATTAAAAGAAGAAAAAAAAAACTGAAGTTGATAGCAATCGCCGCTTCCTCTGAGAGATGATGTTTGAAGAAGCTTCAGAGAGATAATGGAGTCAAGCACAGGACTGAGGAATCGGCTGATAGGGAAGAAAAGGAATAAAAGTCTTCTCCAAAACACCTCCTAGCAGCTCCAGCAGTAATGAACCCCTGCGAAACGGAGGTTGCTGAGGCATAAAATATGCGTTTCTATTTTGAGAGCGATATTTGGAGGGGGAAAAAACTGAAATAATGCTGTATATGCAGATAGATCTGGCCTCCTTTCTGCACAGAAAATAGTCTTGCCATCATTCTTCCTGAAACATCTGGTACGTCGCCTTATAAGCTGTAAACAACCTGTTTTCCAGTTTTGAATATGAGATTTCCAGCACTGCCATTGTTTCTTCTCGTCCGCAGTGCTCAAAACCACATCTTCTCAGTCACAAAAAAAGGAGGTGTCAATTGAAACCATCAGATTTCCATGTTGTTTACGAAGAGAACGGCATGTGCGCACAAAGGATATGAGGTGAGGTGTTGTCATTCATCTATGCAAATCTTCAGAAGCTCAAGATGAAGGTTTCCTCATGCCATTGCCAGGCAGATTGTTAGACTGCTCTATTTTACAGAGTATACGCTGAAGCCCGCGGCTGGAAACAATTTGTATAACTTCATTAAAATGTCCTTTCTCATCGTTCTGCCATCAAATCTATTTTTGAATGGTGTCACACAAAGTGTAACAGCATTGATTATCTTTTATTGCTGAGCTTGTTTCTTCTGAAAAGAGAGCAGTTCTTCTTTCTTTTCTTTTCTTTTTTTTTTTTTTTTGGAGTGAGATGAGTTCTGGTTGGGCTCAATATGCTCCTGTCACTTGTAATTCTTTCTCCTCCTGACAGTGGACTTCGGTTAATGAACCGGGCGATGATGAGAAAGAGACGTATTTGGCAAGTAGGCCATATCTTCAAAGATTTATTGAAAAGCTCTTATCTGTGGTTGCAGGTGCGCAGAGATAAGTCTTTTCAAGGCTAGACGTGATTGTCGTGACGTATAATTGTGGCATACTGTTGGCTGCAGGGGGTAAAATATAAAGCAGCTCCTAATTAACTGATGACACCCCAATTACACGTTCAACAAAACCAGCATCCAACCAGATATGCCTTGGCTGTTGTTACTCGCTATCACTGACACATGGGGTGAAAAGAGTCAGTAGACTCGCCTTGAGAGAAACCAATTAATTCTTCCTCATTATGGCACTGCTTCAATGCCACGAGCTTAAGACAAAAGAGTTTCTCACCAGAAATGTCGGGAAGTCTTCGCACTTGCTCCCTGATAAGAATTGCTTATAGCTTGTTACAAGGGTAGGCAGGCATTTTAACTTTAGATTTGTGTGCGTGTGTGTGAAAATTAGTCCATGCAGAAAGGGATTGATTTGTGATATATTATATTATATTATATTATATTATATTATATTATATTATATTATATTATATTATATTATATTATAGCCCAATCCCAATTATATTTTTGTACCCCTACCCCTTCCCCTTGGCCCTTACAACCGAGGGTTAAGGGGAAGGGCTTCAAAACTTACCCCTAAGAATTGGGACAGCACTTCAACACCTGCACATGTCATCATATGTCATCGCAATCTCTTGCTTCACATGAGATCAGACGATCACGACTGCTGTAGATATTCCAGTTGCGGTATTTTTTTGTGTTCATCATCAGGAAATCACTGAGGGGATATATTATGTTATCATAACGATCTAATGTGGCAATAAGATCGTAACTATACTGTGCATTTACACAGTGGCCGTATTCATCTATGTAAACACACAAAAACAACATTAACATTATCCCAGACACTGTAAAAAGCTCATTTTCAGCCACTAGACTGCTCTGACAGGGTGTTTGAGTGTCATCGAGTGACAGAATGTTGTGGGACTGCTGTACAAGAGTCACGCCCCATTCACACGGGGCGTCAGCTTCAACGCTTCCCATTCACTTTGAATGGGTGACGTCAGGCGTTGCCGAACTGCATTGTGGATCCGTCGGCGCCGCTTCAGAGGCGTTGCTTGCTGCAGAAGTTGGGACATGCTCAACTTTTCAAGCGCCGACGGAAGCGTCAGCCAATCAGATCGCTGTATGCAAATACACCAGCTCCAACAGTGGCCTATTGCTGACTGATTTCATTGGCTGACGCTGCTATGACGATCGCGTCAGCCCCAACTTCAGACACGCCCTCTGTCAAGCGTTGAAGCTGAAGCCTCGTGTGAATGGGGCGTTATGATTATGGATTATATGTCGCAAAATTTTGCGTTTTTTTTGCTGTTTTTTTTAAAAAGCATGATGGTAAAACATGAACACTGTTATGCATATATTAAAGCATGTGTTTGTTTGTCGTAAAAATTCGTAATAATGACAAAAAATACTCATTTGTGGATCTCCTTACTCTGTGGCAGGTGTATTCTGGGAAATTTTCTTACCCCTTCGTTTTGAGTGTGCTCCTGAAAAATCTTCGTTCGAAGGGATGTATACCCCTTGCCCTTAGCCCTTTGCTTTCAAGCTAAAGAGAATTGGGACACCACTACCCCTTGACGGGAATGTGCAAAACGAGGGGTAGGGGTAAGGGGAAGGTCTAAGGGGTAGAATTGGGATTGGGCCTATATCTCACTGTTAACAAATGTAGTAAATTACACAGTATTTAACTGTAATATTATGAACTGTTTTTTACTGTAGGTTAGTTATGCAGAATGTTACTGTATTTTAAAGTGACAGTAGCTATGTTTACGTCCACTAATTTTTGCCGCATTTTGAATATGCACATAAAAAATCGGTTGATGGAAATGCCAAGATGCGAATAAATTTTGAAAATGCGCATAAAAACATGCGCCTAACTGAGTAGGATAAACTTTTTATTCGATAAGAAAAGATACGCATAAACTCATGTGATGGTAAAAATGTGTGTGAATGAACAAACCAGCAGGTTGAGCACACTGTAAAACCTCTGAAATGTTGTTTTGGTCATTTTAAAACAACTTAACTGTTTCAGTATTAGTGTTAGTATATTATCAATGACCTTCAGAATCAAGGGCGTCTGTGCTCTGTGTCTCATGCCTTCAAACGACACCACGCGTTCACTGCGTGTCAGGATTGCCTTCTGAGATGCAAGTCATTTATTAGATGAAGAAAAGATTCACGCAGCTTCTCCTACCACAGCAAATGCTGTTTTTGCTGTTGATATTTGGCGCCAATTAATCAGGAACTGACGATTTTGTTGGATTTGACTCATTGGATGGAAAAGCTGCTTTATTTGCACATCTTTTATGTGATATTCCAGTTTTGCGCATGAAGTTAATTTGCATTTTTGGATGGAAACATAGCTAGTGAAGCAGTCGGTCAAGTTTACATCATTTCATAAATTCATTTTCCACTCAATGAAACCATTTTGCAGAAAATGGCTTGTTTTAATAGCGCTAGGGCACCACCATCTTGGAATATCGCTGTGTCTGAAGTAACAGGGTTGGTTCCGTTTCCTCAGCTGAACAGATACAGTGGAAGTAATGGACTGAACATGGAGACTGCAAAGCCTAATTTAACTCAATGCGCGAAGTTGTGGGTTTGGGGCATAGACGTTTTTTAAATATTTCCCAAATGATGTTTAACAGAGCAAGGAAATTTTTACAGTGTGTCTGATGATATTTTTTCTTCTAGAGAAAGTCTTATTTGATTTAAAAACCATTTTTAGGTCAATATTATTAGCCCTTTTAAGCTATATATTTTTTCGAGTCTACAGAACAAACCATCGTTATACAATAACTTGCCTAATTACCCTAACCTGCCTAGTTAACCTAATTAACCTAGTTAAGCCTTTAAATGTCACTTTAAGCTGCATAGAAGTGTCTTGAAAAATATCTAGTAAAATATTATTTACTGTCATCATGGCAAAGATAAAATGAATCAGTTATTAGAAATGAGTTATTAAAACTACTATGTTTAGAAATGTGTTGAAAAAATCTTCTCTCTGTTAAACAGAAATTGGGGAAAAAAATTAACAGGGGGGCTAATAATTCAGGAGGTTTAATAATTCTGATTGCAACTGTACAGCAAGGTAAATAGTGCTGTAAATGTAGTTTTTACTGTAATTGATTTACTTATTTAAAAACAAAAACGTTTACACATTAAGCATTTTAGATCTCTCTGTTCTGTGAGCCTTCTCTGCTCTGATTGGTCAAATGGCCTAGTCTGTTGTGAATAGTCTAATACAGGGGTGCCCAAATCTTGATTGAGGCTAGTGGGCCGAAGGTTAAATATAGTTGCCATGGGTAATTTCCTTATCTATTTAATAATATTTAAAAATAATTAGAAAACATTGCTTTATATTAACTAATACAGTATATTTTTTTTGGGCTTGATTTGCTCGCCGATGCCTTCTGCATTGTCCCTCAACGGATAGATGACTTTCTCAGATGGTATGGTGGGCCAAGTCAAGGTTACAATGGGCCAACTTTGGTGACTACTTTGGGCATCTCTGGTCTAAAGCTGTGGTCACACTGGACTTTTTTCCCCATAAACTTTCATTCATACGCACTTGAATGCTTAAGACCAGAAACGCAAGCTCGTGTGACAAATTTCGCAGTTTGCTGCGTTGCCAAGTTCAAGCTTGGTGAACTCTGACCTGCGAAATTGCATCACTTGACTGCGTGACACCAATCAAGGACCAAAACATGACCTCTCTGGACAGAAATTTTAAATATGGACCAATTGCTCGCTTTTTTAAAGTGTCTAATTATCTTGTTTAATCCCGCCCCTTTTCGCAGTGCCGTAGTGTGTCTAGTGTGACCGCAGATTATACATAAAACATTTGACAATTTCAGTTCCAGAAAATTCCTCACTTGTCAGTGATTCTGCACAATACATTAATGATGCCATAAATTTTAACATATCAATTGGAGATCAAGTCCAGTAATGAAACATGGACAGAACTCGTTGATCATCTCAAACCTTTAGGATTTTTCTCAGTGTAAGTTATTGCTTACTTTGTGGAACTTTGTTAGCTGCTATTGCAGTGTAATGGGGCGACACGGTAGCTCAGTGCTTAGCACTGTTGCCTCACAGCTAGAAGGTCGCTGGTTCGAGTCCCTGCTGGGTCAGTTGGTGTTTCTGTGTAGAGTTTGCATGTTCTCGTGAGTTTCCTCCAGGTGCTCCGGTTTTCCCCACAGTCCAAAGGCAGTATAGGTGAATAGGATAAACTAAATTGTTGGATCCAACATATGTTAGATAAGTTGGTGGTTCATTCTGCTGTGGCGAATAAAAGGACCAAGCGGAAGGAAAATGAATGAATGCAGTGTAATGCTGAATTCACACCAAATGCAAAGTTTTCGCATAAGTACATTTCTTAATTACACAATTGACCCTTCGCTAAGCCCCGCCCTCCTTAGTTACTGTTGTTACTCATGTCAAGCTTTCATGCCTGGTATGTCTATTACAATATATATGAGCCGGTGTCAGACATTCCCAGGGATATAATTAGTCATTTTGGGTGAACAGGTGAGATATCTGAGAAAGCCAGACAAAAAAGAACTGCTGTATGCATTACAGGGGTATATTCACGACATAATACGCAACCGATTAGAAAATAATTTAATCAAAATTGAAGCTAGGTTAGCCTAGCCACCTCATACGCTGACCATTACAGTATACAGCTTAGTTCATGCACAGCAGGAGAGGTGAATTTTAAAAATAATCTTCTAATAACAAATTAAACCGTGATTTCTTTTTTTTTTTTTTTTTGCCAAAAAGCCTGATAGACTAATTGTTCTACATAATTCATTCATAGAAAGAACAACCAGAAAGGGCAAATTTATGGATTTGTGCCAAAAATTAGCATCATAGTACCTATAACTGTCAGTATGTTTGTGTGCTTTTTATGTTGTTTCTATTCTAATTTGCAGTTAAGTGGAGAAAATAAATAAATTGAAATGCAAATCTGAGTATATACAGGGAGTGCAGAATTATTAGGCAAGTTGTATTTTTGGGGATTAATTTTATTATTGAACAACAACCATGTTCTCAATGAACCCAAAAACTGATTAATATCAGAGCTGAATATTTTTCGAAGTAGTTTTTAGTTTGTTTTTAGTTTTAGCTATTTTAGGAGGATATCTGTGTGTGCAGGTGACTATTACTGTGCATAATTATTAGGCAACTTAACAAAAAACAAATATATACCCATTTCAATTATTTATTTTCACCAGTGAAACCAATATAACATCTCAACATTCACAAATATAAATTTCTGACATTCAAAAACAAATTAGTGACCAATATAGTCACCTTTCTTTGCAAGGACACTCAAAAGCCTGCCATCCATGGATTCTGTCAGTGTTTTGATCTGTTCACCATCAACATTGTGCACAGCAGCAACCACAGCCTCCCAGACACTGTTCAGAGAGGTGTACTGTTTTCCCTCCTTGTAAATCTCACATTTGATGATGGACCACAGGTTCTCTATGGGGTTCAGATCAGGTGAACAAGGAGGCCATGTCATTAGTTTTTCTTCTTTTAGACTCTTTCTTGCCAGCCACGTTGTTGAGTTCTTGGACGCGTGTGATGGAGCATTGTCCTGCATGAAAATCATGTTTTTCTTGAAGGATGCAGTCTTCTTCCTGTACCACTGCTTGAAGGTGTCTTCCAGAAACTGGCAGTAGGACTGGGAGTTGAGCTTGACTCCGTCCTCAACCCGAAAAGGCCCCACAAGCTCATCTTTGATGATACCAGCCCAAACGAGTACTCCACCTCCACCTTGCTGGCGTCTGAGTCAAACTGGAGCTCTCTGCCCTTTACCGATCCAGCCACAGGCCCATCAAGACTCACTCTCATTTCAACAGTCCATAAAACCTTAGAAAAATCAGTCTTGAGATATTTCTTGGCCCAGTCTTGACGTGTCAGCTTGTGTGTCTTGTTCAGTGGTGGTCGTTTTTCAGCCTTTCTTACCTTGGCCATATCTCTGAGTATTGCACACCTTGTGCTTTTGGGCACTCCAGTGATGTTGCAGCTCTGAAATATGGCAAAACTGGTGGCAAGTGGCATCTTGGCTTAGCTGCACGCTTGACTTTTCTCAGTTCATGGGCAGTTATTTTGCGCCTTGGTTTTTGGTTTGGTTTTTCCACATGCTTGCGACCCTGTTGACTATTTTGAATGAAACGCTTGATTGTTCGATGATCACGCTTTAGAAGCTTGGCAATTTTAAGAGTGCTGCATCCCTCTGCAAGATATCTCACTATTTTTGACTTTTCAGAGCCTGTCAAGTCCTCCTTTTGACCCATTTTGCCAAAAGAAATGAAGTTGCCTAATAATTATGCACACCTGATATAGGGTGTTGTTGACATTAGACCACACCCCTTCTCATTACAGAGATTCACATCACCTAATATGCTTAATTGGTAGTAGGCTTTCGAGCCTATACAGCTTGAAGTAAGACAACATGCATAAAGAGGATGATGTGGTCAAAATACTCATTTGCCTAATAATTCTGCACTGCCTTGTATAGCAGAAGCGAACAAATAGATTTTCTCTACCAGCAAATACTGTATTAATCCGACACCAAATATAAAAGCAGACACTAACCCGCTAATGTCGTCGTCAATGACTAAATCTTCAAAAGACGGACAAAAACATCGGTGAATTGTAGCTCTGACATGAACATGAGGGTTATAAATGACTGAAAAACAGCTGCAGGTGAAGTTTATTGATCGCAAGTGCTCAGATTGTGATCACATCTCGGTTTTGTTCTGTTGATATGTAATTTCAAATACTCATAGCTTGAAACAGATGGAAATATGATTGCTATTAGTTTGACTACTATTGTGAGGGCTTAAACGAAGCAGTGCTCATAATATCGAGTGAAAAAAAAGAAAAAGACAACTGGGAAACATAACCTGCTTTGTATTTTTGTAGGAAACACAGTTTAGATCTTTTTAGGGTAAGAGGTGTGTGAGTTATTGCCGTCTACCACTGAATGTGTCAGGAATATCGAAAACAAAACCAATTTAACCCCGCTCTTTTAGTGCCCCTCACAGAGCTTGATCTACACTGGCATTTCTCCCCTTGGGTTATAGGTTTTGGAAAGTGAAAAAAAATTCCACCACCACGTCCAGACTTTTAGGATACCGGGTATCAGATTTGCACAGTCCATATGCACAATGCTTTGGCTTGTTTCCCTCGCTCAAAAACTTGACAGACCTCCTGCGTGTAGCTACGGTTGCTAAGCCATGATTGGTGTGTGGCAGTTTTTGGGTGTGGCTTAGCGAAGGGTCAATTAAACAAATTATGCACGTTCGCAGCAAGTTAAGAAAAATTTAGAAAAACATTCGAAAATATGCTGTTTGTGTTCTCTTCGCTTTTGTTGTGAACCTGGAATAATTATTTTACTTCAGCATTCAACAAAATAACTATAACCGATCACAAGCTCTGTAGCGCTTATGAGCACAATGGTCAATCAGATGCATTTAGATTACTCACAGCTGAAAAAAACAGTTTTGTTGATTCACTGAATTCTGCACTCTTCTCTCATCACAAACAGCACAGTGAATACATTACATACAAGAGATTCATTTAACAGCTTCAGTGATTTTTTTTTAACAGGAGTTTTTTCTGAAAGTGCATTAATCACACTAGAATAAGTGTTTTGTCGCAACAATAAATGCTTCCCCTTTTTCACAATGTTAGCAACACAAACCAACTAAAGTAGTTGAGGGTGGGTAGGTGTTATTCACAGGTAGCCAATAAAAACCAAATGCTGGCATTATGCATAGACAGTTGAAGTCAGAATTATTAACCCACCCCATTGATTTTTTTTTTTCTTTTTTAAATATTTCCCAAATTATGTTTAACAGAGCAAGGGGATTTTCACAGTATGTCTGATAATATTTTTTCTTCTGGAGAAAGTCTTATTTGTTTTATTTTGGCTAGAATAAAAGCAGTTTTAATTTTTTTTAAAACCATTTTAAGGTCAAAATTATTAGCCCCTTTCAGCTATATATTTTTGATAGTCTACAGAACAAACCATCGTTATACAATGACTTGCCTAATTACCCTAACCTGCCTAGTTAACCTAATTAACCTAGTTAAGCCTTTAAATGTCACTTTAAGCTGTATAGAAGTGTCTTGAAAAATATCTAGTAAAATATTATTTACTGTCATCATGGCAAAGATAAAATAAATCAGTTTTTAGAGATGAGTTATTAAATATATTATGATTAGAAATGTGTTGAAAAAAACTTATCTTCGTCAAACAAAAATTAGGGAAAAAATAAACATGGGGTCCAATAATTCAGGGTGGCTAATAATTCTGACTTTAACTGTATGTTACAGATCAGTTACTAAAGTGAAATTGGAATTGCTGACGAGATGTTTCGTTGTCCAATAACTTTGTGTTGTGCAGTTTAATCAGTAGGGTCTCTTTAATAAACTGCTTGCTTCCGGCTTTCTTGTAGAGCGCAGTTCATTTTGTAACATAAACACAGATGCATAACCCATGTTAAATTACATCAAATTACCCAATTACAAGAAACGTTACATCAAAACATGATGTGAAATCTGGAGGAAACATCAACTGGAGCAAACTTAATGGCATTAGGGGGGTAAGTGAGTGACCCAGGGAATGCAATTTGCTTCTCTTAGCTAAATTCTGCAGTAGATGTGCTCGTCCGTGCATGCAGGTCTATTTTAAAGAAAGCTACAAAAGCTTAAGGTTGGTCAGATTTTAATTACTTAGTGCATCAGCACATGCAGAGCTGTAATGGGCATTAACATTTCTAGTGAGAAACAACCCATGATGTTACTGAGAATATGCCATATGCAAAACTGATCTAATATGTACATGCAGAAGTATATGCACATATTCTAGAAAGCTAATATATTATCACACGCATACTGAAGAGTCTTTTCTTTGTTCCCTGCTCTCATTCTGTCATCCCCACCCAGCAGATGTTATGCAGCGCTTCACGGTTGCAGGAAAAAAAGAAATAAACACACTGGGTAAATTTTCCAAATTACCAAAGGTGTGTATGACAAACAAAATTATATTCCGACAAAATGGTCTGCAATTAAAATTCCAGCCGGCCGCCTCATTAACTTAATTCTGCTTCCTCCTGCTGAGTGTTGTCTTGTTGTTCTGTTTAAAGGAACCCTTCACATTTTTTTGGAAACAGACTCATGTTAAGCTCTCTAGAGTTAAACAGTTTTACTTTTTTTTTTTATTCTAATCTACCGATCTTCGGGTCTGGCGGGAGCACTTTTAGCTTTTTAGCATAAATCATTAAATCAGATTAGACCATTAGCTTCTCATTCAAAAAAAAAAAAAAAGTTTAGATAATTTTTCTACTTAAAGCTTGACTTTTCTGTAGTTACATTGTGTACTAATATAGATGAAAAATGAGAAGTTGCTATTTTCGAGGCCGAAAAGGCTAGAAACTACTCTCATTCTGGTGCAATCCAATTCACATTATGTTCTGTTCATGTTATGTTATTTCACGCGGCCGCCATTTTAAAAAACAAAAGCAAGACGGTGGGAAGAAACCCTGAAGCAGGATCCGCACTGTAAACATTGCAAAACCTCCAGCTGTTGTCGCGAAGTGCAGATATGGTGTAAACATCACTTTAATATCATTCAGTTAAGTTTAATTTAAACAATTAAAAGCATATTAGGCATCAATCACAATCACAATCTCTTTAAGAGTTATACGCTTAAGTGTCCTCCTAGGCTTCAGTTCATGGCACCATGTAAACACTGTGGGGACGCTTCCCTGCTTTAGCCTATGTAACCCGGTGATCGATAAAACAATGCAGTCCTCTGTAGCACACCTTCATGTTGTCTGTAATCCGCTTGTTAAGTCAGGACGTATCGGTGAAGTGGAATACTGTTTCCGGGTCCAAGCCGCTACTCATTTGAATTGAGAAAATTTTAGTTTATGAACATTTTCTAGTCAAATCACACATTAAAGTGAATTTTATATGCAATCATAGTGTACACAACAGTATCTGGGCTTGTTGCATCACAAATACCAAAATTTTAACAATTTAAAAAAAAAATTAATCACTTTCTGGCCATCTGATATTAGGTATGGATATATATATATAGGCCTACAGTGCTTCCCACATATAGACCTTACTTGGGTGGGCCGCCCAGGTATATTAATGGCCTCCCAAGTATATTTGGTGGTGAAACATGAATAACACTATTGTTGTCATCCTTTTACACTTTTTGTGTATCTGCACAAGGAAGCCAAACATTCGCAATCGATTAACCAGTGGAAAATCTTCTCTCGCTCTGCACGTTTCCTTCTGCTGGTTCTGTGTGTGCGCGATCTGTCACTGCCTTTTCCACCAAAATGCGTCTGACCGTAGTTTCTGAAATGAAATCTCCTAAAATGTCCAGGATTCGGGTTTAACTTTCGCTTTCTAAAGTTGCTTTTATTTGTATGCATTTTTGCATCCCCTTTTTGCAGCACGCACAGCCGCGAGAGAAACATTAAATGGTTAATCATTTAATAAACCACTGAGTCAAACTTTACTATATACTTGGAGAGAACAAAATGACATCTATAATGGCTGCAAAATATTTGTTAGAAATGGCTAATCAACTAATTTGACTAAATTTAAATAATCTACATTTTTTATTCAATTATTATAATTTTTAGCAATAATATCTATTTTTTATTAATTTTTTTCTGATATTTATTTCTCATTTGCTGTATATTTTATTAATTTGATTATGTTAATATGTTACATACTTTACACATATCTAAAATGCTTTGGCAATACTGTAAATGTCAAGCCAATAAAGCAACTTCAGAGGGAGAGAGAGAGAGAGAGAGCCCTTTATCTGTCAGTGGGTGCACATGGCTCCTAAATAGCATAAAAGTAAGAGAAATAGTGGATTTCTTTTATTTCAACAGTCTTTATTAAAAATAACTTTAACCTATTGAAAAGAAAAGGTGTCATAATAAATAAAAATATAGTTAAAAATCACATTATTTTTATTTGTCGCATGTAGTTGACCATTTATGTGCTGTGGGTAAAAGGTGTGTTTGAATCCGGCTACCACAGCAAGTATATTTCAAACCTGTGCGAAACACTGATATATATTGCGATCGTGATTTTTGAAAGTAATACAGTGTTTTGTAAACATTTATTACTACCATTTGCATGATGTCACACTTAACAAGCGGATAGTGTTGTCCTGGTGTTGTGCTGTGAGATGCACCACTGCCGTAAAATGCACCCCCTCTGAAATGTGCATCTGTTAACTGAAATTTATTATAATAATAATATAGTTATGACACTAATTAGAGTGACTGGGGTGAGTTTTATGAATGGAACTCTTCCCTTATAGAAGATATATAAATAAATAAATAAATAAATAGATTGACTTTAAATGCAATACCGATAAGATTAAGTAAACTGTTTAATCTGTTGTTTAGTTTAAAACAGTAACAGCAATTTTATGTGTTCCATGTAGCCTAAATGTCTCTTTAAAACCCACCAAAAAGCCTAATTTTAGGCTGCACTACAGACAATAATATTATTTAACATTTATTTGTAAACCTAGTGCTTTTTAAAATGCGTTTCACTTCTGGTCTTTGCTTTATCCATCAAAATAATAAACATTTTACTTTTGAATCAGTTATGGTGTTTGATTTAAAAAAAAAATTTTTGACTGAGAATGCTATGAAAGTCTATGAGGGGGTGCGTTTTGCGGCAGGGGTGCATTTCTTGGCACAACACCAGTAACTGAAATTTTAACAACGTCCATTTTTCACTAACATTTAAGCGTCGCTGATCACGTACTTAAACAGCTGATCTGTTATAGTATTCACAGCCCGGTAACTTCTACCTTCCATCAGCATGTCCAGAAGTTCAACTTTTTGTGCGATGGTTAGCATTTTCCACTGCCATTTGGGTGCGACCGCAGGTGCCTTTGACGGTGCAGAACGTTTCGTCGACATTGTGGGGAGAAAACTTGCAAACATACAGTCCAGCACTTCAGAGTCACACTGCTAGTGATCGAAGATTTATGTAAATTTGGCAAGCTGAACATATTCTGTACTGTACAGGAGACATGGCACGGAGGAGATTAATTGAAAATGGTCTACAGCCAATCAGGACGCAGAACACAATGCACTGTAGAAAAAAAAGCATGTCAAATTACGCAAAAAAATTCCCAAAACTGCGAGGCCGTGAAAGGTGAACCGCGTTATAGCGAGGGACCACTGTATAGCTACTAGTATAGTTCCTACACAATGTAACTACGGAAGAGTCAAGCTTTAAATAGGAAATTTATCAAAACCCAAAATCGCTTTCTACTCGAGTACTACATTTCAATTTGAATTTAATACTCCAACATTAGAAATGTGCATTCTTTTTAGTATGAATGTGAGAAGTATGAATGGAATTCGGGCATACTATATCTGTCATGTGTTGTTATCACACCTCACTTATCTCAGTTGCGTCGCTTCACTTCCGTTCATGAATTGTCTCGCATGGTATAGCATAGCGTACATTGTGTGCGCATTTTAGAATCTCACCGGAAGTAGTAGGTCATCCAGGTACTTCTCGCCTACTGCTTTTCGAATACTATGATTTCGGATATACTACTCGTGTACTGTTTTTCACATATTATATACTAGGGAAGTATGTGATTTCAGATGCAGTCTCTGTTTTGAAATAAACAAAATGCTAATGTTCTAATACGATTCAGTGAATTATGCTAAGCTAAACTACAGTATAAGTGCTCCCGCAAGACCTAGAGATTGACTGAATGGACTCAGAAATGATAAAAATCTTATGTTTATGTGACTTGTAAAATGAGCCTATTTCCAAAAAAGTTCAACGTTCATTTATAGAAATTTTTGGTTCTTTTTTTATATATAAGTTTAGAAACACCTGTTTTACTTCCCAAAATGTTCCACCACTCGAATGGTCCGGTTGTTTCCGGTCATTCTCAGCTTCTACAGCAATTTTTTTATTATTATTATTGAGAGGTTGCTCTATGTGGTGACTAGTAATGATCTGTAATGATTTGGGATGTGAGATTACAGGCTGATTCTGGTTTGAGAATCTTGACTTGCCTGCAGTCTGTCCTTGCAGATAAGAGGCTCTTCAGACAGATTATTATTGAGATGGAAGACTCGAGCAGGGACTGAAGTATTAAAGGGTTAGCGCACCCCAGAATGAAAATTCTGTCATCATTTACTCACCCTCACGGCGTTCCAAACCCATAAGACTTTTGTTCATCCTTGGAACAAAAATAGAGATAATTTGATTCAGATCTGAAAGATTTTCTGTACCCTACTCAAAGAAGTCAGCAGACAGAAACAGTTGAGAAAATAGATGACTTTTTTTACCACATGGAATAGTGTGGAAAGTGCGGTTTTCTTTCATCTGGTGATGCATATTCTGTTAAAACAGCGGGTTTTTAGATGTGACATGTCAAAGGGTTTTTAAAGTATCTGATTAAAATTTTTAAAATCTAATCCATAATTTGCTAATTTTAGACAGCATCTGATTGGATTACAATCTTTGTAGTGAAGAAGACTATACCATCAATATGTTCGGTTCTCTTTTTTGCAGAAGAGAAAGATTATACATGTTAAATGTGTACTTTTCTATTAGTACATTTTCTTAATGTTTAGTAGTATGCTAGTATACAGTCTTATGCAAAGGTTTGGCCACCTCTTATAATTTTCATAATTGCAAGCTATAGCCTGCTGGCCTTTCAAATCAGCAATTTTATTTGGATATATTTTATAGCCTAAGAAAAAAGCAACATTTCAGTTCTGACATAACATTTATTTAATCAACAGATGTTATGCAATTTAGGTCATAACAAAAACAGACAGGTGCAAAAATTTGGACACTCTAACAGAATAATGACATCAATCTTTTGTAAAGCCACCTTTTGCTGTAATAACAGCAAAAAAATAAGTCCCTGAATTCTCATTGAAGGCATTTTGGGCCATTCTTCCTTGCACAATTTTTCCAGTTCAGTCAGGTTTGATGGGTGCCAACCATGAACGACCCTTTTCAAATCAATCCATAGATTTTCGATGATGTTCAAGTCTGAGGACTGGGATGGCCATTCTAGAACATTGTATCTTGTCTGAGCATTATTTTTTTGGTAGATCTGGAACTGTGCTTTGGGTCATTTTCCTGCTGAAACATCCAACCATGTCATAACTTCAGCCTCTTGACTGATTCCTGAACATTGTTCTTCAGAATCTGCTGATAGTGGGTGGAATCCATGCAACCTTTAACTCTGACAAGGTTTCTAGAACTTGTGCTTGCCACACATCCCCACAGAATGATGGAGCCCCCACCATGTTTTACAGTAGGGAGCAGGTTCTTCTCCTGGAATGCTGTGTTCTTTTTCCACCATGCAAAGTGCCTATGGTTGTGGCATCTGTCTGGTATATGTTTCCAAAATGATTCAGGCTTGTCCAGATGAGCCTTTGCATACCTTAAACGACTCTTCTCATTGACATAATGCAGAAAAGGCTTCTTCTGCATCACCTTCCATTGAGCTGTTCTTTGCGAAAGGTTTACTGGACTGTGGAACAATGTACAATGACATTATTAGCAGCGAGATGGTCCTGGAGCTCTTTGGAGGTGGTCTGTGGTTTGTCTGTGACCATTTTAACCATTCCATGCCTTTGCCTTTCAGATATTTTTCTTGGTCTAGCTAGGGCTGGGCGATTTTTTTCGATTAATTCGAATTTAAGTTTTAAGACGATTTTATTTTTTACAAAATCGAAGAATCGCGATTTTTTTTTATACAAATATTAAAGCCGCTTTTCCACTGTCGTGCCAAACCGTTCTAAACTGTTAGACAACCCTGCTGAATTGTGCTGATTCTGTGTGTTGACGTCGCGGCTCTGTTGATCAACAGAGCCGCGACGTCAACACACACAGAGCCGCGACGTCAACACACAGAATCAGCACAATTCAGCACGGTTGTCACAGCTGATTTAGCGGAAGCGCGCCAGGGCGGACTGGCCATTGGGAACACCGGGACATTTTCCCGCTAGAGCAACAACAGCTCCGCAGCCAGCCAGCTTTGCTAATGTTTCCAAGCGCGTCGTGCTGTTGTTCGCGTCCCCGCAGCCGTCTGTCTCTCCCGCGCGAGCTGCGAGACGGGCTCGACAGGTGGAGTCACTTTTAGTCACTTATGCCCGCGCACCCATCGCTCCACACACACACACACACACACACACACACACACACACACACACACACACACACGAGTAAATAATTGCACCTAGTTCAAAGCCCAGACGGCTGGTTTTGTATATTATACCCGCGCTCCACCTGAAGGACGGTTACGGCGTGTTGTAAATGTCGGTCACCGCAGAAAGTCAAATCTTTCTTTAATTTGGACTTTTGCTTGAATTACGGAGTGGCACAGTAGCTGTCAAGGTACTGTATGAATTAAATCATAACCCATATATGCACCAATAAACAAGTAAAATGAATGAATGAATAAAATAAATATGGATTCTTAAATGTCGGCAGTTTTTACTCCAAAAATATCAATACGTATCGACAAATGTTTTATAATAAATTAAGCAATTTCCAACATTTCAGCTATAGGCCATTATACGATTCAGTTAAATATAAGATAGACATTTAAATATATATAGATATGTAACAGGTTTCTGTGGGTTTTTTTTTTGTTCACGGTGATCTTTAATATATACTGGGTGGTGGAGCTACGCACAAATATTTTCTAAAACGTCAAGCAGATATTTGTCTATAGCTCGTTAGTTATTTATGAAGACAAAAAATAATTAAAATAACAAAAATAAAACTATAAAATTACAGATAAAAAGAGCAGCATTCTGCTAAATATAGTCCTTTATATCCTGATATGCTATGTGTTGTTTCATTCGTTTTTTTATATTTAACTTGATGCATTCGTTATTTAATGTGTAAATACTGAAATCGTTTAAATGGTTATATTTTATCATCAAAATGTAGTATATTTTATATCATTACCAACTTTTGATATAAAACCGCTGTTATTTTATTGATTGTTATGAAATAATTTAAGTGCTATATTTTTTATTAGTGAAAGTGCCCGCTCACTTTGACAAGGCCTGTCTAAATATATATTTCTGTAATGCCACTAATACAGATAAACTATTGTTGCATTATCATTGTTTATTTTTCTGTTATGTACAGAGATTTGAATATTTATTTCCCCTCCAATCCTTTTCAATCTTCACGTTACATTTTGGTCATTTTCTCTCCAAATAAAATTTGCCCAAAGCTGCACAACATATGACCTGCTGTGACTTCTATTGTGACTATGTTTAGCATCCCTATATGAGAGAGTGCCATAACCGCGTTTAGTCACACTATTGCTTTTCTTTTACAAGTGAGCATGAAAAAAACTAGTTTCAGCATTTATTTAAATTTAAATGAACAAGGTAAGCTGGTAAGGTAGTTACAAAGTAAAAAAAAAATTAATAAAAAAATAAATAAAAAATCGAAATCGAAATCGTGAATCGGTCAAACTTTATGAAAAAATCGAGATTTTTTTTTTTTTTTGCCATATCGCCCAGCCCTAGGTCTAGCACATCTTTCCTGCACATGAACTGTTCCAGTGGCCTTCTATTTTCTTACTATATTTCTGACTGTGGAGATAGAGACTTTAAACCTTCGTCATAGCTTTTTGCATCCTTCTCCTAATTCATGTTGATGAATTATCCTAGTTTTTACATCATTAGGAAGTTCTTTTGAGGTTCCCATGTTGCTACTTTCAGGTTCACAATAGGGTGAAACGCAACTAGCAATCAGCTATCTTAAATATCCTTTTTCATGATTGTTTGCACCTGTGTTGGGATTGATAAGGTTTACTGAGTCACTCAAATCAATTTTGTGTAGTAATCAATCAGCATTAAGTGACTACAGGTTTTGAAATCCACACAAAAGAGAAGGTGCCCAAACTTTTGCATAGCCTATTTTTCAGTTTTTATTTAAAGGTGCAGTATGTAAGTTTGACACCCAGTGGTTGAACTGGGTATTGCACTCCTAGATCAAAATAAACACACGCGTGGGATGCCAGAGATTGAGTACAGGAGCGAGTGATTTAAACCGTGTTCTAAATAAAATCAACGACACGCGATAGAAGGAATTATGTTCCATATTAAAAGGAGTTTTAGTTCTAACCAACACCTCGAATTGAGATATTAGAAACGGTTTCTATTTCTCGCAGCTCAACATGTGAAACCTATGACAGTGCACCTCAGGTAAGCCCCGTGTGTTTTATTCAGTGCTAAATGCTAACAATGTGAGTTTGAATGGATTCTAAACCTTACCGTTTCGTGAGTGAGTGCTTATTCTGTGCTTCTGAAAGGCTGTATTTACATTTTTGTCGTGTTTCGTCTGGTGCAAAGAGTCAAACTGCTGTTTGCGTGTTGTTAGGACACGAGATTACAATGTAACCTGCTCACCTAATGTTTACGTTCGTAATATATATATCATTTGCTAATTAATAACCTCATGTGGAACTGAATCTGTCTCATTTCGACGTCTGATACTGTCCATTTCGGTCACGGGCGCATGCTTTCAGAGCCTTTCTGAATGAATGAATGAAATATGCTGTTTTCCAACAAGGCAACCCGGAGTGCTGAATTATAATTGGCTAAAATGGCATTCTGCAGGTTAACTTTACCTAAACAAAGACAGCGTTCCGGCACGGAAAAACAATTTTCAAAGCAGAATATCTGACTTCAGCATTGTTTTTCAGTTAAACAAGTATGTTCACTTGGGATGTTTCTTAAATATCTGCAAACATATTATGGTATTTTTATGCTTTAGAAGAATCAAAAACTTACATACAGCACCTTTAATTTCACACATCTCAATACTGCTACACTATGTACTTTTGTCTGAAAAACATAACATTATCTAGCTTTCTCTAGAAACTGAATGGCATTTCACTGCGATCTTCTCTTATAAAGAAAGAGCACATAACTATGGAGCCACAGAGTGGTGCCCAAATTCTTGCATAAGACTGTATGACGTTTTGAAAAAATATACAATAATACTTATTGGTTGCCTGGATTTGCCATTAAGATATACTTGTTTTGATTTTGGTTTGCTTGAGTTTCTTTTATAAACAGGTTTATGATCATTTCGAGCATTAATTTGCAGAAAATGACAATAATCGTTAAATATATTTCAGACATTAAAGGGTACTTATTAGAGATGCAACAATACAGTTAGCTCATGGTTCAATACATACCTCGGTTTTTTAACACGGTTTTCGGTTCGGTTCTGATGGCTTAACACATAAGTGTTTTTTTTTTTATTGTCATTCTATGCTTAGGCAATAGGAACAGTAAGAAAGAGAAAAAAATATAATCGATTTATTGCAATACTCCTTTATTTTACTTCAAAGCCAAGAAAGGTACACTAGTTCCTAGTGTATTGTATAATAAAAAAATTAACACTGAAATCTTACCGCTGCGGGTAGCCTATGTACAAACTGGGCAACACAAAAATTCCTACATTTTAAAAATAAACATGCATGTGAAGTTAATGAACATAAATTGACCATTCCAAATAAACACATTTGTACTTCAGTAAATATAAATAAACCATCTTAATTAAACTTAACACTGCCTTTGTTATTTTTATATGTCTTTCGGAACCAGTTGGATATGTTTGCTGGAAGGATTCAGTGAGGGATTGTTGTTTTATGGAGGTACTTTATTATTGTCTTGGCTATTCTGCCTTCAGACAGTGATATTGCTGAGTGATGGCGACGCAGATGTGCAGTCATGTTAGAAGTGTTTCCGGTCGATTAGTCTATACCAGGGCTATTCAATTAGTTTGTCAGTGGGGTCGGTTCATGAAAAGCATTCCAAACCAAGGGCCGGAGAGATATGACTTGCTATATGAGTGATAACACAACAGCAATAAAAGAGCCCATATATGTTGTATTTTTGCTCCTTAAGAAACCCACGTTGGCTTTTTCTACATTAAAATGTTAATATATTGTATTTTGAAACTACATAACATCAGTGCATTGTACAATAGACTTTTTTTTTTTTTTTTACAAACTTTCAAATGTTGTATTTCAGACCACAACAACAGCAGTGCATTGCTGAAGTAGGCTTCTTCTACATTCAGACACATTCATGTTATTTTTTGAACTGCATAACAATTAGGGATGCAACAATTAATTAAAAATTAAATTAAAATTTGACGGTTATCAGGTCTAATGTAAATTTAAGCTTTATATTAGGTGAGCTATTTAGATGACCTGTTGTTGCCATCTGCGTTCATGCATACATAATCATCTTAATATTAATTTGTCTTTCATATCTTTTGTTTACACTGCACTGAAAGGCATGCAGAACTCTCACCGTGAGATGTTTTCTACTTCGTGCGCCCGCAAAGACGCAAGCGCGTTGTTCCGTGTGTGCGCGCATATTGTCATATATTCTTACATTAGAAACAACAAACTTGCAAGCGGAAAAGACGTGATATGGGAACGGCCACTGCGTTAATCCGGTGTGCGGGCGTATTAGCCTCAGTGTACATACTTGGAACTTTAAACTAGGGCACAGTTGGCAACTTGGCATAACTTTGTTTAACTGCAGCATTATTGCTTATTGCTCCCTCACTTCACGGCCGCTCGCCATGTTAAAGTGTGGAATGATGGTGGAGCGCCCCCTAACTTTAGAGGATAGTGATTGAATATTTACTCGCGGGAAGGAGTTTCAGGCACACACAGTCAGTTCGGAGAGAAATAAAACGTACATAAATTATTTAAACGTAAAACCGGAAAAACCGCAATTCACAAGCGCGTATTGAACCGTGGATGTCGTACCGAACGGTTCAATATTGTATTGAGAATTGTGGCATCTCTAGTACTTATGATGAAAATCATCTTTTGGAAGCTGTTTGGCCAGTACTGTGTGTAGGTATAGTGTGTGTACAACCATATTGGGGTGAAATAAAGACAATAGGTCTCTTTTTTTAAATTTTCTAACATTAAAATAGGATCCAAATCTCTGTCCCACCGCATTGTGACGTAGAAGTGCGGTTTCCCTGCCCACCAAATTAATTCACAGCCGCGTATTAACATGTCTCCATAGTAACACGTATAAGACAAGAAGTCTGCAAAGCAATTGGGATTAAAAGATCTGTTTAGTTCGCTGTGATCATCAATCATCATCAAATGTGATCAAGAAGGAGTTTTATAAATTTAAAACATTTTTAAAACAGTGCATGTTTGTAATAAAGATGGTAAAATTGCTGTAATTTATCACCACAGCCGTGTGTCAGTACAATTATAAAAGAAGACTCTTCAATCCTGATTTTTGGATGTTCAATCAGGTTTATTTTGTACATTAAAATAACGGATGTCCATACAGCGGTAAATATTAATGTGTATCCTTTCACATTTGCCATGTGTGTGTGTGCGTGAATTTTGTAGCGACATTGTGTGTGACTCATCATTGCAGAAAAGCTTAAATTAACTCCAAAACAAATACATCAAATAATCATTGGGAAAGTTCTTACCGTAGTATTTCTCACAACATTACGTGAGATCTGCTTCCTTCATGTCTGTCACTGTGCTGTTTATCTGATGCTGCAGGAGATGGACGCACTCTGACAAGCATATGGGAACAGTGGGCGGGGAGAACTAGCTCATTTGCATTAAAGGCACAGGCAACAAAAATATATACACTGTGGTCAGAACTGAAAATTTAAAAAAATTTTGAAAGGTATAATAAATAATATGATAGGTGTTTTGAGCTGAAACTTTGCAGACACATTCTGGGGACAAAAAAAAACTTATCTTAAATTTTGAAAAAGGGATGAAATAGGTGCCCTTTAAATACGGAAAAATATTTATGATTTATATTTATAAATTACAACTTAAAGTGTAAAGAAAATTTTAAACCATAAATGTAGACATAACATTATTTAAAAAAATAAACACTTATTACACAAAAATATTTTATAAAATGTAAAAATTTATTTAAAAATTCAATACTGCACAATATTATCTTTTAATGCATTTTTGTTTAAATAAATGCAGCCTTAGTACAAAAAAATAAATAAATAGTATTTATAAAATAAATAAAAAACATTTAAAAAACTGACCCTAAACTTGAGTGTAGATTCATTGTTTTGATTACACGGAATCTTTACGGTATTCTGCCCTAGATAGCCAGGATTTAGACCTGTCAATGCTCACTAGGACATCGAATTGACTTGTAAGCTCTCCAGTCGAAGTCTGTTGATGATAATACCTCACAACATGACAACAATCATGCTTCTAGCAATGAAGAGGTGTCACCTCAATTATTGGAGCCTAGGGATTACTGATGATGCCTCAAGCACTTGAATGTGATGGGGTTTGCTTCGCCCAAACGAAGGTCATGCTTTAGGTTCCACTGGTTGGCTTTGTTCATTAAATTCAGCAAGCGTATGTATACGTGCATTTGTGTTGCTCTTCAGCTGTGCAGATCTAATGAGATCATTGGCCCATTTCACTGGGCCGACTCAGTGGAGTCCAAATTCAGCAGTTTGAGGGACAGCTTCGCACAACCATTAGGCCTAGGCCGCTTTAATGGAGGCTATATAACGAGGGTCTTAGTGTTTATTTTCAACTATGCAGTGCTCACCATGTGTTTCATCTGAACAAAAAAAATGCCTCAGAGTTGAACTTCCAAGATGCTGAAACAGGCTTTTTCTATTAAAAAAAGAAAAGGTGTAACCTAAAAACAGCACACATTTTCTTAATATTTCATCTCATGCTTCAGGTTCTCGCTGGCTTGCTGCTTTGGCTGACAAAAACGAGCAGATGTTTTGGAGAACAGTGCCAGCAAATAAGACAGATTACTAATACTGGAGCAAAAATTATTTTGTAAGAAGACACACTATGTTTGGAAGGTTTGAGGTTGGTAAGAATGAAAAAAGTATACTTTTTTTCTGTCAAGACATCTGTCAGAGAGATTTGGTGCTGTAATCAATATGTATGGCAATGGTGATGTGTTTGGTCTTGACGGCATAGATCTGCTAAGCTGCTGCTGCTGCTTTGATTATTGGTGCGGAGCAAGTACCTGAGACTTGCTACTGCCAGGATATTTACAGACATGCTGTCTAAGAATATTGCTGCTACAAACTTAACATGTTACCCCATAGCAGATATTCACAAGTGTGTCTAGGGTGGAGGAGGGTTTCCGAAAATGTGCTTCAGCGCAAACAACCCTGAGGACTTTAAATAGTGAGGAGCAGGTGATCACTACGTTTACATGGACATCAGTAATCAAATGATTTGCCTTAATCTGAATAAGAGAATAATATGATTAAGATGTTTTCATGAGTTTCTTTTGGAATGTTCCTTTCATGGTACCGTTTTACATGTTAGTACATAGTTCGATTAACATAATTGTGTCACCATTCGACGCTAGTTTGATTAACATCATTACCTCACCATTCGATGCTACTTCACTTAACATCATTGCGTCACCATTCGACGCAAGTTTGATTAACATCAATACGTCACCATTTGACGCTAATTCGATTAACATTATTACATAATGATTCAATGCTAATTCGATTAACATCATGATGTCACCATTCGACGCTAGTTCGATTGACATTATTACGTTACCATTTACCGCTAGTTCAATTAACATCATTACATCACCATTTGACGCTAGTTCGATTAACATCTATTCATCACCATGTGACACTACTTCGATTAACATCATGTCACCATTCGACGCTAGTTCGATTAACATCATTATGTCACCATTCAATGCTAGTTTGATTAACATCGTTACATCATCATTCGATGCTAGTTCAATTAACATCATTACGTCACTATTCGATGCTAGTTCGATTAACATCATGTCATCATTCAACACTAGTTCGATCAAAATATTTACGTCATCAATTCAACACTAGTTCGATCAACATCATTACGCCATCATTCGACGTTAGTTCGATCAACATCATTACGTCACTATTCGACGCTAGTTTGATTAACATCATTACGTCCTTATTTGACATGAGTTTGATCAACATCATGTCATCATTCGACACTAGTTCGATTAACTTCATTACGTCATCATTCTACGCAAGTTCAATTAACATCATGTCATCATTCGACGCTGATTTGATCAACATCATTATGTCACCATTCGACGCTAGTTCAATTAAAATCATTATGTCCTTATTTGACATGAGTTCGATTAACATCATTACATCACCATTCGACACTAGTTCGATCAACATCATTACGTCACCAGTTCAATCAAGATCATTACATCATTATTCGACGCTAGTTCGATCAACATCATTATGTTACTATTCGACGCTAGTTCAATTAACATCATGTCATCATTTAACACTAGTTCGACCAAAATCATTGTCATCATTCGACACTAGTTTGATCAAAATTATTATGCCATCATTCGACGTTAGTTCGATCAACATCATTTCGTCACAATTTGATGCTAGTTTGATTAACATTATTACGTCCTTATTTGACGTGAGTTCGATCATCATCATGTCACCATTCGATGCTAGTTCGATTAACATCATTATGCAATTTGACGCTAGTTCGCTTAACATTGTTACATCATCATTCAATGCTAGTTCAATTAACATCATTCAATTATATTCAAGTTTATTTGTGTATCACTTTTTACAATAATTATCTTTCCAAAGCAGATTTACAAAAAGGTGCACATTATTGCTACATAACAGTCCAAATTAGAAAAGTTAAGGAGTTGTATATAGGTTGGACAGTATGTAAACATAGTTAACCTACCAAAATGGTGATGTCTATGTATAATGCATGTTCAATGTAGTGCATTTGTGTATTAAGTTTTTGTGTTGTCCTTGAATTGTTCAGAGGGTGGGCATCATCTCTTCAAGTCCTCATAAGGTTGACATCATCTCTTTTATAGATCTTGGATCTGATCGAGTGGCTCTGTACTATCCCTAGAGGCAAATACATGTACACTTCTTTTATTCTCGTAGGTTTGGTGATTTCTGACATCCAACTTTTTCTCAGTTGGCAATGAATCGTTTTCTCTGCAGATCAGTGCTTCAGGAACTCAAGTACAATTCTTATTTCTCGCTGATATTTTGTCCTTACGCTCAATATTTCAGCAAAGAAAATTAAATTCAGCCCTGCATTATTTGATTAAGTAATTCAATTCTCAGTTGTTCACTTCGGCTGTCTCCATTAATCACTGATTGCCATGATTTTGCCCACAAGTGGACTCTCACCTCAAGTGTCTTTTGCGGCAGCGCTGGTGGGCAGCTATAATGACATTTTGTTTATTAATGAGGTGGAAGACATTTTAGTCATGTTATTTGAACGCTCTCGTTTTACAGTGTGCGGCAGTGACTTAAAGATAGCGAGAAGAACCGTTCACAGAGCAGTTGACCGGCGCCGCTGCCGTCTTAACTCAAGCAGACAATTTATTGTCTAATTACCCCTCAAGAGTGTAATCACAGTCACCTCCTGCAGCTTCAAAAGACCTTCTGGAATACAGCGCGATTACTTAGCGCTTAAAGCGAGCCTTCTGAGAGACTTGCAGGATAAAGAGGAACAGCTGGTGACAGATATTTAATATTTCAGTACAGCATGAAACTTCTGTTGGTCTCTGAACAATATACCTGTCAAATCCTCATCATACATGCCGCATTCCTAATCATTAGCTATTTTGAAAATCTGAAGGAAATGATAGGCTGTGTGACAAACAATAGGGATTTTTGGATTGTACCTTTGGTGACATTTCATATAAGGAAGAATTTTATCGTGTTTCCTGTTCCGTTTCCTTTCTTCTCTACCAGTCTGTTGTCTTTGGTTTTTCAGTCAGTAATGTTTTTGTTGCTTGTGTTTTTGTCTGTCTCTCCATATGAAAGGAAGTAACAGTGAAAGAGATTACTCTTAAGACCTCTGTTTTTTTCTAGACTGCAGTGAGGTTACAAATCAAGATTTTGAATCAAGGTGCTGCTTTTAAGACCTCACTTCTTAGAAAAAAGATCTCACTGGAAGCCTGTTTTTACAGTAAAAAATAGATCTCATGCCTTTGAATTCAAAGCATACACTCACCGCCCACTTTAGAAGGTACACCTGTCACCTGCTCATTGACGCAAATTTCTAATCAGCCAATCACATGACAGCAACTCAATGCATTTAGGCATGTAGACATGGTCAAGATGATCTGCTGCAGCCCAAACCGAGCATTTGAACGTGGCATGGTTATTGGTGCCAGACGGGCTGGTCTGAGTATTTCAGAAACTGCTGATCTACTGTGATTTTCAAACAACCATCTCTAGAGTTTACAGAGAATTGTCCGAAAAAGAGAAAATATCAGGTGAGCGGCCGTTCTGTGGGCGCAAATGCCTTGTTAGTGCCAAAGGCCAAAGGAGAATGGCCAGACTGGTTGAGGCTGATAGAAAGGCAACAGTAACTCCAATAACCACTCGTTACAACCGAGGTATGCAGTAGAGCATCTCTGAACACACAACACTTCGAACCTTGAAGTGGATGGACTACAGCAGCAGAAGACCACACCGGGTGCCACTCCTGTCAGCTAAAAACAGGAAACTATGGCTACAATTCACACAGGCTCACCAAAACTGGACAATAGAAGATTGTAAAAACGTTGCCTGGTCTGATGAGTCTCGATATCTGCTTCGACATTCGGATAGTATAGGGTCAGAATTTGGCGTCAACCACATAAAGGATGAATGGATCTATCCTGCCTTGTATTAATGGTTCAGGCTGGTGGTGGTGGTGGTGTAATGGTGTGGGGGATATTTTCTTGGCACACTTTGGGTCCATTAGTACCAATTGAACATTGTGTCAATGCCACAGCCTACCGTAGTATTGTTGCTGACCATGTCCATCCCTTTATGACCACTGATGGCTACTTCCAGCAGGACAACTCGCTATGTCATAAAGCGTAAATTATCTCAGACTGGTTTCTTGCACATGACAATGAGTTCTTTGTACTCAAATGGCCTCCACAGTCACCAGATCTCAATCCAATAGAGCACCTTTGGGATGTGGTGGAATGAGAAATTTGCATTATGGATGTTCAGTCAACAATTCTGCAGCAACTGCATTATGCTGTTATGATAATATGGACCAAAATCTCTGAGGAATATTTCCAGTACATTGTTGAATCTTTGCCACAAAGGATTAAGCAAAAGGGGCTCCAACCCGGTACTAATAAAGTGTACCTAATAAAGTGGCCGGTGAGTGTAATTGTACAGTGTACTGTAATATTTAGTCTGAGGCTTTCATGACCTTCTGATTAGAACTTAGAACATCTTAAACTGATCTCAGATTTGCCAAGATTGTCAAAAGTCTAAATGCCGATCCCAATATTATTATGAACTAAAACTTTTATTCATCCAATCTCCCTAGATCAAATAATCTGAGCTGGGTTTTGTATTGTGTAGTATTAAATTTATTTTTCAGAAATTAATAATATTTATAGTCTCTTTTAAATTATATATTATTTTTTCATATACAGTATTTAGCCATCTAAAGATTTTTAAATGATTATATTCTGAATATTTAAATTAATTTTCCACAGATGAAACTGTATATTTTTTACATTATAATATATTTTGGTAACCATTTACAATACATTTTGGATTGTTAATTACAGACTTATCACGAGAAAAAAATTCTAAAACATATTATTATTACTTAATGTTAGTCTCAATATTTAATACATTATTACAATTGTTAGCATTAGTTTAATGTTAAATGTTAGCTAATATAAATAGGATCATTTTAATGATCTGACATGAACCAAGATTAATATACAGATACAGTGGTAGTTCACTCAAAAATAAAAATTTACTCACCATTTACTCTTTCTTAAGTGAGTTACTTTATTCTGTTGAGCCCTAAAGAAGATATTTTGAAGCAAACTGAAAACCTGTAACTATTGACTTCCATAACAGAAAAAAACAAATATTATAAATCAATGATTACAGGTTTCCAGTTTTCTTCAGAATATATTGTGTTCCAAAGAGGAAAGAAACTCATAAAGGTTTGAAACAAGGGAAGAAATGATTATGGATTCTAGCTGGATCCTTACCATAATGTATCATTATATTAGTACATTAAATACAATTTTTCAGTAATGAAGATGTATGTATTTAGTAAATTTGATTATATACCTTTTTCATTTTGTGTAAAACAATAATACTATGATAGATAATAGTACATTTAATTATTATCTACCCTAAAACTTTCTCAAAGAATATCTGAAGAGCCAGAGTTAATACTTCACTATAGCATAACCAGGAAAAAAGTCTCCTGAGCCTATAAAAGAGCATGTTCCTCTGGGTGTCTATAATCAGTCATCTTTTCATGAACTCATCTCACTGAACCTGCCACGCGCTGTACAGCAGACATTACTGTGCCTTGCTGGATCTCCATTGAGCCTCCGCCACTCCCTTTCCTCTCTCCTCCCTTTTCCTCTTCTCTTCCTTCCACATTCTTTTGAAGACTTTCTCTTCCTCTTTCCAGAAAGTCACTTCAGAGAGCTGCTTGTGTACTCGTGTTCTCTCTCTCTCTCTCTCTGTGTATCGCTCTCTCTTTCCTCCTCCTCCTCCTCCTCTCTCTCTCTCTCTCTCTCTCTCTCTCTCTCTCTCTCTCTCTCTCTCTCACTGGTGTGTGTGTGTGCCTCAGTCGATCTCCGCTGCTCAGTTCATCATGTTGGCTGGAGAATGCTGCGTGCGGCAGCGCTCTCTCTCCTGCCCTGGCGCGGGACGCATCTGTCCCACCCGCCGCAGCTGAGCACCCTCACAGAAGAGGACGAGCCGGAGCGACACAAGCAGGAGGACGAGGACGACGAGGAGGTCTCAGGGGTCCAGCCAGACCCCATGTTCCAACAGACTGCTTACCTGCTGGAGGGTCCCGAGGACATGGGGGTGTCGTCCTGCGGGCTGAAGTCTCCAGATTGGGTCTACGAGTCCTACTACCGAATGAGCCAGCAGCATCCACTCATCGTGTTCCTGTTGCTCATCGTGATGGGAGCGTGCCTGGCGCTGCTCGCCGTGTTTTTCGCCTCTGGGCTGGTGAGTCCGTCCACACTTTTAGTACTTTTCTGTGTTTGTCGGAGCACTGTGCATGTTCAAGGGATAGTTCACCCCGAGTTAAAAATTGATTTACTCACTATTTACTCCATCAAGTGGTTTTAAAGCTTTGTGAGTTTCTTTTTTTTCCTGTTGAACAGAAGATTAAATATTTTGAAAGAAGACTTTTGTACACTGAAAAAAAGATTAATTGGATTTACTTATTTATTTTAAGGTAAGTGGTTACAAACAATTTACACAAGCTGAATTTAAACAAACAAATTAAGTTGAATATTACTATATTTAATTTGTTTGTTTAAATTCAGCCCATATACTGTAAATTGGGAATCTTTTTTTAGTGTACTATTTGTTTTTCCTACAATGGAAGTCAATGATTACAGGTTTTTGGCATTTTTCAAAATATCTTCTTTTGTGATCAACAGAAGTTAGAAACTCATAAAGGTTTATGATGTGATTGATGAGTACATTTCTGTTTTGGATGAACTGTCTGTTTAAGTTAGTGGATGTTGGTTGATTCTGCTGTAGGGGTATTAAGTTGTGACTCAACAGTTGAATTAAAAAAAACAGCTTTACCTCATGTTCTGTAGATTTGATCATGGTTTTCTGCATGAAAGACATACAGTTTGAAGTCAGAATTGTTAGCCCCCCTGAATTATTTTTTTCCACAATTTCTGTTTAATGAAAAGGAGATTTTTTCAACACATTTCTAAACATAATAGTTTTAATAACTCATTTCCAATAACTGATTTTTTTTTATCTTTGCCATGATGACAGTAAACAATATTTTACTAGATATTTTTCAAGACACTTCTACACAGCTTAAAGTGACATTTAAAGGCTTAACTAGGTTAATTAGGTTAACTAGGCAGTTTAGAGTAATTAGACAAGTTATTGTATAACGATGGTTTGTTCTGTAGACTATCAAAAAAAATATCTGAAAGGGGCTGATAATTTTGACCTTAAAAGGGCTTTTAAAAAATTAAAAACTGCTTTTATGCTAGCCAAAATAATACACATAAGACTTTCTCCAGATGAAAAAAATATTATCAGATATACTCTAAAAATTTCCTTGCTCTGTTAAACATATTTTGGGAAATATTTAAAAAAGAAAAAAAAAATCAAAGGGGGGCTGACTTCATAATTCTGACTTCAACTGTATATTGTACAATTTATATTTTATTGACATAGGTCTAGGTTGTATTGAATATCAAGTTGTGACTCAACGATTGAATCTAGTTTTTGATGTGTTGAAATGGTTTCTGTTATGTCATATAGATTTGTTTATAGTTTTCATGAAGAGGCATGTCTTTCAACTCATACTTTACTGATGTACTGTATAGATGAAGACAAAATTATTAGCTCTCCTATGAAATGTTTGTTCTTTTTCAAATATTTCTCAAATTATGTTTAATAGAGTAATAAATATTATATTATATTATATTATATTATATTATATTATATTATATTATATTATATTATATTATATTATATTATATTATATTATATTATATTATATACCGTGCTCAGCATATATAAGTACATCCCTCACAAATTTATCTTTTAAATTCATATTTTTAATAGGAAGCTATACAATATTATATTTGTGCATATACATTAGATTAGTCAGTACTGAAACCGAATCTGGAGATTATCTAACAAAATAACTTATGATAACTCTCCAAAAACTAGTACACCCAAATGTATATGTTATAGAAAAATATTAAATACAAATTTAAAAAAAGGAAAAATCAAGAGAAGCAAAATAAAATTAAAAAATTTAGTTGAAATTTTGTAGGTTATAATATATATTTTTGCAATATTTTGCTTGAATTTAATTGTATTATCTTTCAATTTCTAAATATGTTTGGTGACTAAAATGTTATTTTAATAAATATATCTGTTTAATAAATTGTTTAAATGCACCAAAATGCATTGGCTATATTCACTGAGAAATAGATACAAATATTTGTTTTCAAAATGGGGTGTACTCAATGCTGAGCACTGTATATTTTTTTTTAAATGAAAATCTATCAATCAGTAATTTTAGATCAACATTATTAGCTCTTTAGAAACTCAGTTTTTTTTCTCAATTGGCTGCAGAAAAAAACTATGTTATCTATTGACTTGCCTATAGTTAACCTAGTTAAGCCTTTAAACTGCACTTTAAGCTGAATACTCGTATCTTGCAAAATAACTAGTAAAATATTATGTACTGTCATCATGACAAAGACAAAAGAAATTAATTGATAATATTATATTAAACAACATATTGAAACAACTCTTATATCCCTTTAACATCACTTAGGAAATGTTTGAACAAAGAATTAAAATTTAACAAGTTTTTCAACTATAAGTCATGGTTCATTAATAAACTAAACAAGCACACCATATGAGGTGAAGGTCAGAGGACATTGAAATTATTAACAGAAGACAACCTCACTCTCGCAGATAAGCTTCTTTCTTTTAACCAACGTTTCAGCAAAAAGCGTTTCGGCATGGTAGGGATAGACTATTATTCACAGGTTTTTTTTTTTCAATCTTAGTTAATTACTTAAATATGTCTTGGTTCTATAAATTTACAGATTAATTAAAAACAAATTCAGTTCATTTTGTAATTCTTTTTATAATTTTGCTGTTTACGATGCACAATTATGAGAGCATTTACATTTGGACCCATTGAAAGCCACTCTTCATTTGGATTTCTTTGTCATTTACTCACCTTCATGTTGTTTTAAACCAGATTTTGTTTTCCTGTTAAACACAAAGCAAGAAACTTAGAAGGTTTTGAACGCTTTTTGAAAGACTTAAGCGTTCAAAATGTAAACCTCATAAAAGCATTCCTAGTCATTTTGTGAGTAAATGATGAAAATATAATAGCAAGAAGGTCACTGGTTCGAGCCCCGGCTAGGTCAGTTGCCTTTTCTGTGTGTTGCATGCTCTCTCCGTGTTCGCGTGTGGTTCCTCCGGTTGCTCCGATTTCCCCAACAGTCCAAACACTTGCTCAATAGGTGAATTAAATAAGCTAAATTGGCCTTTGTGTATGGGTGCGAATGCAAGAGCGCATGGGTGTTTCTCAGTGCTGGGTTGCAGCTGGAAGGGCATCCGCTGCGTAAAACACATGCTGGATAATTTGGCGGTTCATTCCGCTGTGGCAACCTCTGATTAATAAAGGGACTAAGCCGAAAAGACAATGAATGAATGAGTTCACAAAATGAGTCTGATTCATATTAATGATTCTTTCAGTTTACCATGGTAAATAGGTCACAAATTAGAAATATTATAAGTAAATAATGACTTTCTCGCACCAAGATGTCATATGAATTCTGTGGAAACTTTTGTCCGTTTTCAAGATCAAAAACCTCAGCATTCATTCATTGTAATGGTATACCTTCAGAACTTCTTCTGAAGAATGACAGTCTGAGGTTTGGGATTCCACAAGGGTGAGTAAATGATTCATTTCAGGGTGAACTTCTCCAGAATAATGACAGTCTGAGGTTTAGAATTCCATGAGGGTGAGTAAATGATTCATTTTAGGGTGAACTATCCCTTTAAGATGTTTTTGTTTTGTTCCTATTTTGAGAGACTAGTCATTTTCCTCTCTCGTCCTACAGTTGTGGTTGTGGCAGCGCTGCAGAAATGGGGTTTTGGTCAATGAGAGATGCTGTGTGTGTGTGTGTGGGTCCTTTTCTCTCTGTGGCAGATTGTGTGAATCTCTCTGGTGAGAGAGCCGCTTCTGAGAGCTGCACTTCTGCAACCCTCATTTTCACCTGCTGTTTCACTCGTTCTCTCTCTGACTCTCTTCCTCTCTCACCAGATGCTCAGTTGTCTGTGTTTATGTGTAATGGGCTTGTAGATTATTGCAGTCGCTGCGCTTGGACTGCTCTGTAAACCCTGTAATGTTGCAGCAAAGTAATAAAGTCATCTTTTTGGCACAATCTAATGTGGTAAACTTGACCATTTCATTGGAGTCAACTAGGTGTCAGAAACCTGTAACTACGATTTGGAACTAAAACCCCAAAATATTTACACATCAGTCTCTATTAGACATGTGCAAAACTTGGGCAGGGTCAGATATAATCTAAATAAAATTTAGGTTAAACTGCAAAAATTATAATAAATAATAATAATATTAATAATAATAAAATAAAAGCAGATTTATGTGGAATGATTTTGAGGTTATAGGAACTAATACATAACACATATAACTTGAAACCTTTTATTTAAGGTTTATAATGCAAATTCAAATCCAATGCAAACCACTTGTTTGGTAAACAAAGCTATGGTACAGTAGGTCTATTAAATAGTTATTTAACGAGAGAAAATATATTACAAACCACAGTGCATAAATAATGTAAACATTTGCATATTATTAAATAAAATTACTAAAATTAATATAAATTGAATTAATCTATACTTACATTTACATAATGAATAGTTTGAATAATGGGCTCAAACGATGGGAGTTTTCTGTGGATTTCTGAGCAGGTTCCATGTTGCCCTCATTCATTTTCTTTTCGGCTTAGTCTCTTTATTAGTCTGGGGTCGCCACAGCGGAATGAACCGCCAACTTATCCAGCACGTTTTTACACAGCGGATGCCCTTTCAGCCGCAGCCCATCTCTGGGAAACATCCACACACCCTCAATAATACTCATACACTACGGACAATTTAGCCTACCCAATTCACCTGTACCACATGTCTTTGGACTGTGGGGGAAACCGGAGCACCCGGAGGAAACCCACGCGAACGCAGGGAGAACATGCAAACTCCACACAGAAACGCCAATTGACCCAGCCGAGACTCGAACCAGCGACCTTCTTGCTGTGAGGTGATAGCCACTGCGTCGCCCCATGTGGGCCTGCTTATGTTAATTAATTCTGTGTGCGTGTGTGTGTGTGTGTGAAGTGAGTGAGTGAAATGGTTTGTGGTTCACCTGGCCCTATTGGATGCATTTTAATAGACAATATTTCTACAGAATATACTTAAACGGGCAGAAGCAGTGACATGCACACAAAATTTGTCTTAAAAAGCACTTCAGATATAATTAAATAAGTAAAATTAAAGAAATGTTAAACATGGGAAGACTAAACTTGAACAGTAAATCCAATTATTTGGCAAAAAAGCAATCTACAGTGGTAACACTTTAGTATGTTTTCTTTTCGACTTGAATGAACCGCCAACTTACATGTTTTACACAGTCGATGCCCTTCCGGCCGCAACCCAACACTGGGAAACACCCACACATTCTTTCACACACTCACATACACTACGGCCAATTTAGCTTATCCAATTCCCCTGTACTGCATGTCTTTGGACTATGGGGAAAACCGAAGCACCCTAAGAAAACCCACGCGAACACGGGGAGAACATGCAAACTCCACACAGAAACGCCAGCTGACCCAGCCGGGGCTCGAACCAGTGACCTTCTTGCTGTGAGGCGATTATGCTACTCACTGTGCTACCGTTCTGCCTGGACCAATTTTTCATTATTAAAAAATATTTGGGCTATAATTAATGTTATGATTATTTTATATTATGATTACTTACGGACTTATATTCAAAATATTCAAATTTGGTATGGATGATGTGGACAGATACGGATACTGTATCAGTAATAATCATTTTTAAAAATCTAGTTGTTTAAAAATTGTCTGCTGTATGAATGAAACATCCCCAAATTTGTTCCTTGTGAATAACAATATTATCATTATAGATCTACAACAAAATTGCAAATATTTCCTTTGCAAGGCTTTATGGCTGATTTATACTTCTGTGTCAAGCACACGCGTATGCTCCGGTGCAGCCTGTGCACAATCGCATAGCCCTCGCTGTCGTTGACACGCACCTCTCAAAAAATGTAACTACACGTCGCAACGATGCGTAGCGCAAGCTCTGTGATTAGTCGGCTTGGTAGTGTTGACGAGCGTGGGCAGTGCTGAGAGCTGCGAGCCCGATGGAGTGAGTGTTTACAAGTTGCGTGTCGAGTTGCGTGAAGGAGCTCCAGATAGAGACTTTTGTTTTGTGTTTACTTTATGATTAAAGTTGTTGCACATCCGCTGGTTCCATGGGTCACGATGATCACTCGACGCAAAAGTATAAACCAGACTTTACTCGTGTTCCAACCCAGCAGGCACAAGATGTCAACTTGACGTCCAATTGTACCCCAGCGTTGTGGGGACGTTGCGTTTTGTTTGGAAATGAAAATCGAGTTGACGTCAGAACCCATCGTCAGGTCAACGTCAATGTTCAACATCCAACCTAAAATCAACCAAATATCAACGTCTAATGATTTGACGTTGTGTGGACGCTACCATTATAATGTCAGTCAGATGCTGGATTTTGGTTGACATACCGATCAATAAATGTCAGTATTTGACGTCAATATGGGGTTAGTTTAAGATATTGGCTCGACGTTGGATTTTAGTCACTTCAACTTCACTTTCTGGTCACTCCAACACAATCTAAAATGAGGTTTGTTATTGGATATCAAAATAATGTTGTCCTGTGACATTGGCTAGACATTGAATTTTGGTCACCTGACATCACAACCTAAATGCTTATTTATACTTTTGCATCGAGTGATCGGTGTGACCCACGACACCTGCCTTGTGCGTAGTCGTGCATTTATACTTCTGCGTGCTGTTTGTGTTGCTCTGCAAAAACACTTCTGAAACACTAGCTGGCAATAGGTTTTTATGTTATTCAGAATTTTTCTCTGTGCCGTGTTTCTTCGCGGGTATTTTGTTTTTTCTGATTGTTTTTTCTTTCTAACGCTACCTTACTGTACAAGTAGCTAAAACTCGCTCATTCAAAGGTGGGAACTGCCGGACGTGCAAAAACTTTTATCATAAGGTAAACACAAAACAAAAGTTTCCATCTGGAACTCCTTTACGGGACTCAACACTTGTAAACACTCCACTGCCCACACTCATCACTGGCACCAAGCCAACCAATCACAGAGCTTGCGCAATGTGTCGTTGCAACATTTAGTTACATTTTTTGAGAGGTGCGCGTCAGCGTCTGCCACGGTGGGGGCTATGCAACCGCGCAAAGGCTGCTCCGGACCATATGCGTGCACTTGACGCAGAAGTATTAATCAGCCTTAAATCTAACCTAATATTAGCATCCTATGACATTGTGTGCCTGCTAGGAAACATCATTCTTTCATGCTCAGATATGTATATATGGTGGTGAGTTTTTGTGATCATTGCCAAATCAGCACATGATTAATTGCACAGCCTCAACAGCAGGGGTTTCCTAAATAGCAGACCATGAACCAGTTCCAGACTCTGGCTTGTTTCCAACTGGACTGAAATATATAATGACAACAGTAGCAGCATTTTATTGTTTCCACAGTTTGAAGTGAGTGAGCAGAATATTAAACCAATGGAGCTTTACACACCACAAGCGCTCAGGGTTGTTTATGGTAATGATCTTTTGGCGCTGGATCCTCTAATATTTATTTGTGGAGCCAAACACGCTTCATTCAAGCCCTATCTGCTTCGTGCGTCTTGATTCACTCCCTGACTGAGGACATGAAGTGCTACAAGAGCCGCAGATGATGCGGTTAATTTACCAACAGTTGTGAAAATACAGCGAGAGCAGCAGAATAGATTCATACATTTGCTAGAACGCTGCAGGAAAAGAAAAATTGTATTAATTTTGTCACACTGTAGTTTAGGTCACAATTCACGGTATTAAAAAACCTTTAACTAACAGTTAATAGTAAGGTAGATGTTAGGATTAGAGATGCAGAATAAGATCATTATCATTATCTATCTGGGTCATTATCTAAAAAATGAACTGTTAATATCTCAATAGGTAATAAGTCAGTAGTTAATTGCATGAAATGTGACCTAAACTGAAGTGTTCTGGCTCAGACTGTTCAAATAAATATTAACAAAAGGTTTTTACATCTACATTTAGATTAATCAGCATGTTAAGAACATTTCATAATAAACAATGCTAAAATTTGGGAATGGGCAATCCAAGTATAGAAACTGGAACTCTCTGAGTTATAGTTGAATACTATGTATGGGATTAATTATATATCGTACAATACGAGACAATAAATTGTATATTGTGAATTAAATGCATATAGATGAAGCTCATAGGATACAAAATAAACATCAATAACAATATATGCATTTAATATTTTTATTAGTTCTCCATTGTAATTGATTTGCAGCCATTCAAGTGCAGCAATTGAAAGACAGAGCACAAGTATGCAATAATCAACCCAGGCTCATTCTGAAAACGTACCTCTATATACAATTCTGGAGAGCGCCAAATACGTCGTAGGAGCTACGTTTTTTTGCAGTTGCTTTGGCAAATCCGCCGTGTACGCTTTTTCAGATCTCAAATTTATCTAGCCAGTGCCATTCACACCTGCTGTTCTCGCATAAATCCACCTGAGGCCGCTGTCGACTGACTGACTGACACTGATTGACCTGGCGACCCATTTCCCTAAACCCAACCGACAAGCAATCCAGAAAAAGAAAAGCCCTCGCCTGATTTTTACCACAATTAAAGATTTTACCACATTCTTACCCTGTTATTTCTTTGTTTACTTAGTTTATTGGTCTTTGTTTTTGTCTTACCTGCTTTCTGGAACCGTTCTTTGCCGGAATGAAACCCTGACATCTTGGTCAACTCTTATCGGTGTCTCAAGTCTGCCGACATACATGGCGAGCTAGTAAGCGCGAAAAGGTATGGCATCATACCACCCTGTAGCGTTCTGGCTACGTAATTCGCGATCTGCAGAAATGTATTATAGGGCTACGTTTTCAGAATGAGCCTATGTTGGCAATAATAATTATTACGACATTCCAGCTTGTACAAACTATCCACGTCCGCATAGTGTAACTAAGGCCCCGTTTACACTAATGCGTTTTCGTTTTGAAACGGCGTTTTAGATCAAAAACGATCCGCGTCCATACTAGCGTTTCATCTAGCGTTTCTAAACATATCTCCGTCCACACTACTCCACCAAAAACGTGTATCACGTGACCCTTCGCGCACTCTGGGCATGCGCGTTCAAGTATAAACAGGAAGCATGTGTCTCGCTCGGCATTTGGTTATTGTTAGTCAACAAACGCCGGTTGAACGATGAACATGAGCGATTAGCGAGGGCTCGAACAATAGCTTGCTTCTTGCGAATATTTGCAGCTGCTGTAGTAAAAAAGGCAGAGTTTAACTGCACAATGGCACCTAAAACGGACAATAGTGCAAACAACGCTCCCATTTCTGTGTCAATGTTGCTGTTTACAATGAAGGCTGGTCTGCCGTCTTCCGGTAGCGTTATAGTCATGTGATAGGGGCTTGACAAATAAGGGAAGGATACGCAATGACCCAAAAGCCCCAATCAGGTAGCGAATCTCAGCAGCCACGCCTCCTTTTTCAGATGTCTCCATTTTCCCCCATCCACACTGAGACGGAGCAGCAGCGTTTTAGAATGAAAACGACCTCTCCAGCGTTTTCAAAACGCTCTGTTTTCGGGGCTCGAAAACTCCGGCGTAGTGTGGACGGATGGCATAACCATAGCAAATCTTATGCGTTTTAAAACGACAACGCATTAGTGTAAACGGAGCCTAATTTATAAAGAAACAAGGCGGTACTACAAAATAAAAGTCATAAAAAATTGAATAAATCCAAATCCTAAAACAGACATGCTTTTCTATGACATCAGTATGGACACAATTTCACTAGATGATTTGAATATCTCTATTTGGAAAGACTTTGGATGTTTTAGAATGATCGGGGTGATTTTATAGGGGAGTGTATACGCATAAAATTTAATACATTATGCACATAAAAAGCAATTGAACAAAGATGCATATAATATAAACTGTACTTTAGTTTTCAACAGTGTTATGGTACACAAATTGAATAAACTAATGTAAAATAAATATGTTTTATTAAATACAGTTATCTTTTTTAAGCTACTAATGTTTAAATTTGCTTGGAATGTTTACAAAGTAGCCCCTTTCACACTTATAGATTTTTATAGAAAAAAATAGATTACCGTAAATGGATCTTGTCTGAACAAGCCCCTTTTTTTAAATACCAGGAAAATATCCATCAATTTTCTAGAATGAGAACTTGCAACATTAGTCATTTGCTGGAATTCTGCTGTGTGTTAACCCAGAAGGAAAATTGCTGATATGCGCATGTACAAGTGTAGAACACGCTGAAGTAAGAGACGTCTACTCCAAGCCAATCAGAACAACCTGATGTTCATGAAGGCATTCACTATGCACTGCTTACAGAAATATAAAACTTAGAATCCTTTGTCCAGACACATTTAGCTGCTGCTTGTAAATCAGACAAAGCTTCTACTGTATATTCCTCCATAGTGCTAACTGTGGACAATATTGTCGATGAAAAGCTTATGATAAAACATTGTTAGTTTAACTGCAAGTTCTGCGTTCAACTGTGTGAAGTGCATGCATGCAAAGGAGAGTGCGATTTGCCAACCGGGAGTCAGATTTTGTCAACACTGCTGGCCCTTCTTTTCAAATAGGCTCTCTCAAGCTGCAGCACATACGCAAACATATCTCTCGACATACAAATGGGTTCCATCCACATTTCTTCTTCGGAGTTGTTCAAAACAATTTTCCATGTATTCACGGAATTGCCCATGTCTTTCGCACAGACCTCTGCGTAGCCAAAAGTGTAGACAATACTGTTTTTTAAAACTGCAGATTATCACAGCATTTTTATATAGTATATATATAGTATAGTATTTTTTATATAGTATTTTGATTCCTCTCTTGAATAAAAGATGCTGCATGAATGTGAAAGTTTAAAACAAAAGTGACAAGACCCTATTCATGTTCACAAATACAAGCGAAGCCATTTATTAAGGTCATTTTGTCACATTTTTTTCTTCAGCAGAGTACAATGAGTAGGTGTCGGAGAAACTTTCACATTTCATTAACAATTAAATAACAATTAAAAATATGAGCAAAAATAAAAAATGCTGGGTTCCACACAAGTCCTTCATTGTCCCAACACAAATCGATTAAGTAAACTCAAATGTTTTTACAAGTTTAAGTGGATTGAACATAAACAATTAATTTATCCCCCAAATAACTCGAGTTGTGATTTATTCAGTTCATTTTAAATAAGTAGTTTGAGGAAACGGCAGATTTTTTTTGTTGAGTGTATGGCCCCATCTTATTTCTATTTTGTACCCCAACCCCTTCCTATTGGCCCTTGAAACAGAGTGTGAAGGGGAAGGGCTTTAAATTGTACTCCCAAAAAATGGGACAGCAATACAACCCCTGCACATGTCATTATGTCATCGCAATCTCTTACTTCATATAAAATCGACGATCACGACTGCTGTAGTTATTCCAGTTGTGTTATTTTTGGTATTTATCTTCAGGAAATTACAGAAAGCAATGATATCATGTTATCATAACTATATAGTGCAACACAATCTCGCGGCAATTCGTAACCTTTTGATTTAGTGGCTAATTTGTATGAATTTGTATGAGCTAATTCGTACAATATAGTACGATTTGCTCATCACCCAATGACGGTTGGGTTTAGGGGCGAGGTTGGGTGCCACCCCTCCTTTTTAAAAGCTGACATTTTCATTCGACTGAACTCTAAACTGACAAAACTGACTCACTAAACTGACAAAACGTAAAATACTTACGTTTTCTCGAGAGATCAGGCTGTATAATGTGGCAATAAGCTCATAACTGTACTGTGCATTTACACCGTGGCCATATTCATTCAGCTCATTTGCAGCCACTAGACTTTTCTGACAGGGGATTCGAGTCCCATCGAGTGACAGATGTGAAGTATGTTGTGGGACTACTATACAGGAGTTATTATTATGGATTATAGATAGCCAAATTTAGCGTTTTTTAATTATTTTTTAAAGCATGATGGTAAAACAGAGACGCTGTTATGAATGTATTAAAACCTGCTTGTTTGTTGTAAAAATTCGTAATAATGACCAAAAATACTAATTTGTGCATCTCCGGACTCGCGTATGCTTCCATGTTGTTGTTGTAAATGGTGTATTCTGGGAAATTTTTTGTTAGCCCTTGGTTTCGAGTATCTACCCCTTCCCCTTAGCCCTACGCCTTCAAGCTAAAGAGGGTTTAAATAGACAGACTGATGATAAAAATTACAAAACAAGTGAAACTAATAAGCAATTACACTGTAAAAAATGAAATGACAAAAAGTCAGGACAACAAATATTTACAGTTGAAGTGAATTATTAGCCCCCCTTTGAAATTTTATTTTTTAAATATTTCCCAAATGATGTTTAACAGAGCAAGGAAATATTCACAGTATGTCTGATAATTTTTTTTCATCTGGAGAAAGTCTTATTTGTTTTATTTCGACTAGAATAAAAGCAGTTTTTAATTTTTTAAAAGCCATTTTAAGGACAAATTTATTATCCCCTTTAAGCTATATATTTTTTTTAATAATCTACAGAACAAACCATCGTTATACAATAACTTGCCTAATTACCCTAACCTGCCTAGTTAACCTAATTAACCTAGTTAAGCCTTTAAGTGTCACTTTAAGCTGTATAGAAGTGTCTTGAAAAATATCTAGTAAAATATTATTTACTGTCATCATGGCAAAGATAAAATAAATCAGTTATTAGAGATGAGTTATTAAAACTGATATGTTTAGAAAAATCTTCTCTACCATGAACAGAAATTGGGGGAAAGAATAAACAGGAGGCTAACAATTCAGGGGGAGCTAATAATTCCGACTTCAACTGTATATGTTGCTTTAACTTGTTCGAATACATTAATCAGGTTTCAACTCGGATTTTTGAAGTTATACAAAGTTTAACTTAATATTTTGAGTCAGTTTGATTTTTTTAATTTGATTCAACTAAAAAAAATTAGCACAGCAATAATTTACTTACAGAGTACTATTGCAGGAAATGGGAACAAGGAATCATATGGCATAATATATGTTGGGAACACAGACAATCCTGATATTCATTCATTCATTTTCTTTTCTGCTTAGTCCCTTTATTTATCCGGGGTCGCCACAGCAGAATGAACCGCAAACTTATCCTGCACGTTTTACGCAGCGGATGCCCTTCCAGCTGCAACCCATCTCTGGGAAACATCCATACACACTCATTCACACTCATACACTACGGAAAATTTAGCTTACCCAATTCACCTATACTGCATGTCTTTGGACTGTGGGGGAAACTGGAGCACCTGGAAGAAACCCACGCGAACGCAGGGAGAACATGCAAACTCCACACAAAAATGCCAACTGACCCAACGAGGCTCGAACCAGCGACCTTCTTGCTGTGAGGCGACAGCACTACCCACTGTGCCACCGCGTCGCCCCACACAATCCTGATAAAAATTAGATTTTTTCTCCAACTGAGTAATTTTACTTTTATAATGACGAATAAGTTCTTTTATTGCCTTTAAAGTAGAATAACTGAACATTAACATCAAGGTTATAATAGTTTTAGATTTAGTTTTTGTTTTTATTTTGTTTTGACTTTTTGTTTTCAAATTCAGTTAGTTTTAATTAGTTTTTACAGGCAGATTTTCTAGTTTTTATTAGTTTATATATTTTGAAATTGCTTAGTTTTAGTTTTTATTAGTTTTAGGGTTTTTTTTGTAAATAAGGATGTATGTTAGGTGCAAGATTCAAAACCATCAGAATAAATATTGTTTAATAAAAACTAAACCAACCACGTATTCAGAGGACACATGACAACTATCATCTACCACTACCATCTACCCATCCTCAAATTCAAATACAACAGCCCACAGGATAGCAGCCTTAAGTAAAATATGTGTGCAAGGCTGCTTCTGAGGTTATATACACAGTAGTGATGGGAAGTTCAGCTCTTTAATGCGAACCAGATTTTTTGTGACAATCCTCCCAAGTTTGGACTCAACATAAATTAATACCAAAATTAAATTTAAATTCTATTACGATTTTCTGTTATGAAATAAACTTACGTTTTTTCGCCAGACCCTCTCATTTAAGCCTTCAGTTTACCCGTGCTGCAGTTGTTCAAGTTTAGTTCAGTCACAGCAGGCTGTCATGTATCGTTCAGTTCACCATCTGCTGAATCACGCATGCACTCAAATCTGATCTCAGTGTACTGTTCTAATAACTGAATAACAGTATATATTGGTTTATTTCGAGTCAGAGGGGGGTATTAGACATGTTAAAAAGTCGTTTGTGGATAAGAGTGCTTACTAGAGACGCAAATTGTTTCAAATTATTCAATTCGATTTGGTGAACTAGTTCAACTAGTTCCGGTTCACTTAGAAGATCCGGTTAAAGAGATTAATTCGCAATCAGTAATGCAGAAATAAAACACATAATTGGGCACAAATGTGTTAAAGTAAAAAAAAAATTAGTCCCTGTATTTAATGCTGTCACCGTGCTGCTGTCATGTCCACTTGTTGTTTTTGTCACGGGAGCATCAGCGAGGATGACTGGAGGAGGACCGGCTCAATCTGGCCAATGGCAGACCGTACAGGTCAAACACCTGGCAGCGTGAAGTAAATAGATTTACTTCTAAAAGGCACACAGTAAGATTATGTATTAAATACATTTACAAAGATCAATCAATCAACTTTTCAACTTTTATTTATATAGCACTTTAAAACAACCACGGTTGACCAAAGTGCTTTACACAAGTAAAAGCAAATTATACAACCCAACAGAAAAGTAGACTATGCAATAACAATATATATATATATATATATATATATATATATATATATATATATATATATATATATATATATATATATATATACATATATACATATCCACAAAATCCAACCAACATTAAAACATAAAGTGTCAGTGCTGTGCATTAAAAGCCAATTTAAACAAGTGGGTCTTAAGCTTGGCTTTAAAAAGTGGCAGGTCAGTGAATGTGCAAAGCTCAATAGGAAGGGTATTCCAGAGTTTAGGAACTGCCACTGCAAAAGAGCGATCACCCCACTGCTTATATCTTGACCGCGGGACTTCAAGCAGAAGTTTGTCAGCAGATCGCAAAGATGAACATGAAGGAGGTTTTTGCTATAATTTTAGTTAGTTTCAGTTAGTTTTGCATGTACACAATACAGATTCAGTTAGTTTCAGTTTTTTTTTCCATTTTTATTTTTATTTCAGCTAAATAAAAAAATATTTCAAATTTTAGTTTTCGTTTTTCTTTCGTTTTCGTTAACTATAATAACCTTGATAAACATAGGAAGCTGAGAAAATTCTATTTTAGGAGAACATTTCATCTGTTTTTTGCATCTGAACTAAAATACAACAAATATAATTATCCCTATGGGCCAAACATTCATCATTTACCATATGATGGCTGATGAAATTAAATGAGTTCCATATTTACTTAAAGTTTATTTTGTAATTTAATTTAGAAAGTAAGAGTTCAGATTAGAGAAATAAAGCACAACCCCAAAGAGAAATCACACGCTGGATCATAATCGCCTATTTTTAGACCATTGGGAGCTTAGTCAGTCTCATATTTTTCATTAGGACTGAGATCAAAAGCATAAACTAACAACTAAAGCTGCGCACATCGTCAGCATACTAATTAAAGCATTGCCATAAAAACAGAACAAATCTCATTTGATGACCTCAATATTAATTAGTCAGCCATCGGGCAACCAGTCAACCGTCGTGACCATCCGAAGACCTTAATCTCTCAGACGATAACATTTACTGGCCAGTGCGCAGGAACCCACAGCCTTCATTTACACGGAGCCTATGTATGTGTGTGTGTGTGGTACACGTCTCCCATCACGCTCCTGTGGTTTGACCGTGGGTATGTTGTTTTGAAACGCTGAGGCTCTTATCTTGAAAACAGCAGTCTGTTTTACACAGACTGGCTTAATGGGGCCGAAAAAATGTCACGAAACACAAACTTTGCTTTATCACTCTTTCTCTGTCCGCAGTGCCTTTTTGTTTCAGTTCAGGGCAGGAAGTTTTGCCTTCTCCTCTTTGAATGCTTATCTTGTTTTTTCATAGCAAATCTGTGTAAAGATTGCGTTGCAGCTGCACTGTCGTGAGAGATTAAAGACTGAGTGTCGGTGGTGGTGTTGTGCGATAACACGGCTGAAAACAAGAACAAAAGTGCACTCGATTGGAAAGCCACATTAATCAGGTGCAAGCCGTTGAGCATTGGTTAATTAAAATAGTTTTAAAATTCAATAAAATTTCCTTTAAAAGTAGTAAACAGGAAACCGTAGAACATGGGCATTGCACACATTCTCTATATGCTGAAATGTTTGTGTTTTATTGAACATAACTTTAGTTACGTGGAATTTAATTATAACCACATGCAAGCAGGCACAATAAGAAATGCTTTTCAGTGATATTTGAGTCAAATTCTTCATCCTGCGTAAGGAAGATTCATTTACTATGTATTTCCAAATAAGCAAATGTTTTATGTTATTAACAAGAATAATATCATCAGAACAAACTAAAATACAAATCTATTCGCTAGTGAAAATATCTAAATAATTGGTGTGTGGTGGCAAGTAGTATAAACCTTCCAATAAATCCTGTAAAATGACAAATGTGTTAATATTTTGAGAATGTTATGCAAACATGCTAGTTTATTACAGTTTTATTGTTTAGTTTAAGTAAAAACAACACTTAAAAACAGCATTAATTAATTATAGTTCAACATTTTCTAATGCATTATTAAAATCCATATTCGTAAATGTACTGTGAGTTAACAAGCTACCAATAAATAACTATGGGTGGCACGGTGGCTCAGTGGTTAGTGCTGTCGCCTCAGAGCATGTTAGAGTCGCTGGTTCGAGTTTCTGACAAATTTCTGTGCGAAGTTTGCATGTTCTCCTCGTGTTCACATGGGCTTCTTCCGGGTGCTCCAGTTTCCCCCACAAGTCCAAAGATATTTAGTATAGCTGAATTGGGTAAACAAAATTAACTAAGTGTGTGTGAATGTGAGAGTGTATGTGTGTTTCCCAGTACTGGGTTGCAGCTAGAAGAGCATCCACTGCGTAAACATATGCTGGAATAGTTAGCAATTCATTCCGCTGTGCCGACCCCTGGTAAATAAGGGACTAAGCCAAAGGAAAATGAATGAATGAATAACTGTATTTTCATTAAGTTATGTTAACTCACCTGAATAAAAACTCTAATAAATGTCTTGTTGATGTTAATAAATACATGAACTAATACAACCTTATTGAAAAGTGGCACCGTTTTGATTCGTATAGCAGCTGGGAAGATGCAAAGCAAAGGCATTGATTATTTTTTATATTTACTTTGTGTATATAAATATTGTTTATCTATACACTTTAATGTTTGCATAAAGCAGAAATTGATGTGCTTATAACTGAAATGGAATGTCAAACCGGGGGCAGGGCCTCATCATTCCCTCATAGCGAACTAATGCTAACTGGGCTGCCACTCAAAATGCAGAACAAATGCTCAGACTTTGATTGAAGATTACCAAAACAAACTTTTTTTTTCATTAACTTGCACAGAATAATTGGTTACCTAAAGAATAACTATATGCGCTAGCCAAATAAACATTTTTAATTCACATGGACTTTAAATATGATTTTCTTTTGTTATGGATAATATATGATTCTTATTTATTTTTATTTAGATTTTTAGATTCTGCGCATTTTTACTAAGAGTTTTTTTATGATTTAAAAAGTTAAAATGGTCTGATCATTTTGAAGAGTAATACAAATTAATTCTCAGCAAGCTACATGCTTTCATTCATGTTTGATGTCTGACATGAGTCAATCACAACACAATCATTACTGTTTTTATTTATTTATTTATTTATTTATTTATTTTTGACTGAAATTACAACCTGATTGCATCTGGTTACTACATGCGTTCAAATGCATCTCTTGTCACCACTTCTTTTCAGATTTCATCAACCCTTCCATCTTATTTTTTTCCCATTCTTCATCACATACACTTGTAGCACTCAGTGCGACATACTGTACAAGTACTATTGAATGCATGAATCCATGTTGCGGAGCTTACAAGTGAACGGGGAGACAAACATGTGAAAAAGATATGAGTGGCAAATACAATTTTTGCCCATTTTGGTGCAGTGCACTGGAGTATGAGTACATTGTTTTAGTGAAATGTTTTATAAAAATCACGTTCACTCAATAGCCGAACATTGGTGTGGCTGTTTAAAAAAAACATTCAATCTTATAAGATTTTACGTGAAAGCAATTCAATCAAATACATTTTTAAATACATTGGAAAGTGATGCACAAACTCAAATCATTGTAGACCCTGTATACTGGTTATTTTAGGATCCTCCACTTGTGTTGGGATTGACAAAAGCCCATCTTAACCCCAAGTGTAAGCATGGCCTTGTTCGACTCTATCGGTCATTTAGCTAAAAAGCATCTTCTAATGGGCAAATTGGCAGCTAAAATGAATAATAGCCCTTTCCGTCAGGCGATGATGAATGTGCTGCGTAACACACTTGACACCATTATCAATAATGGTGAAGCAAAAATTGACATATTTTTTTCTCTAATCCTGATAATAAGACTGTTACTAGCCAGATTTAATGCCTAATGGCTGCACTCCTCCTCATTCGAACCTCTTCAAATTACAACAAGAGCCAAATCTTGGAACAGGCCATTTTGGCCACAGTCCCACATCATCCCAGTGCTTCAATTACAACAGCAAACACAAACAAGCCCATCGTGCACACATTCCTGATCAACAGTCCATTTTCTATTCAAACAGTCAGTAAAGTAAAACCTCCCACTCGGATGCACTTGAGAAATTCTGTTGAAGGTATTATTGGGTTTTTTAGAAAAGAGGCTTCTGGAGGGATCAGGGTGAGGCGACATGTTATAAAAGCTGACGCCAATACTGGAGAAATATGATAATATAGAGTGGGATGAAGCGAACCTGCTGGCTGATCAATTAGATGAGTTATGAAGGCAGCAGCGTCACACTGAGCTGATCTTACCAGCTTATGCGATCATTAAGATTCACTTACAGTGCCTTAGATGGAATTCAGTCATTGACATACTGCACAGCATCTGTAAAACGCACTGGCCTTGGCCTGGTTGAGTTAATTAGAAATGTAGTGTAAGATGAGTATGCCATTTGTGTTTGCACTGTGGTTTAATGCCCCCTTTTTCAACAAACCAAATAGATTTTAAAGTGCTGCCATATATCACAGTCTCCATGCTGTGTGGCTGAAGGGCCCGGTTATGAGGTTATCACATGAAACAGTGATTTTTTATATTACTTTATTGTATTTTTTTTAGATAACAAACAGGAAACTTAATAAAGCCAAATGTAATGGGATGCATAAGCCACACTTATGCAATTGCATAAGAAATACACCATACTGCTTAGCTTTTATTAACAAATAATGCCAACCCAGGCTCATTCTTATTACGTTGTCCTATATACATTTCTGGAGAGAGCAAAATAGGACCCAGGAGCTACGTTTTTACAGTTTTTGTTTTCGCGAATCCACCAGACGCCACTGTGCACGCTTTTTCACGAGTGCCATATGCGCCTGCTGTTCTTGCGTAAACCTACCAGAGGCCGCTGTCGACTGGCTGTTTGACTGACTGACTGATACCCCCACCCACCACCTTCCCTCAACCCAACCGCAGTGTTTTAAAAAGCAATCCAGAAAAAGAAAAGCCCCCTGATTTTTACCACGTTTTCAGATTTTACTACATTTTCACCCTGTTATTTACTTGTTTATTTTATTTTTAGTTTTTGTCTTACCCCATTTCTGGAACCATTCTTCGCCAGACTCTAACCCCGTCACCATGGTCAACTCCTTTCTGCGTCTCAAGTTCACAGAAGACGAGCTACTGTAACTGGACAAACTGCTAACAGCGGGAAAGCCATCCATATGGATTTTTACCACGTTTTCAGATTTTACTACATTCTCATCCTGTTATTTACTTGTTTATTTTATTTTTTGTTTTTGTCTTACCCGATTTCTGGAACCATTCTTCGCCAGACTCTAACCCCGTCATCATGGTCAACTCCTCTCTGTGTCTCAAGTTCACCGACGGCGAGCTAACTGAACAAACTGGAAACAGCGGGAAAGCTATCCATATTGATGTAAGCGGTCAGCTGGTAAGGGCGAAAAGGAACGGTGTCAAACCGCCTCGTAGCGTCCGTTTTAAAAATTAAATTGAGCCATACGTACTGCTGGCTACATAATTCACAATCTCAAGTAACATATATAGGGCTACGCTTTCAGAATGAGCATTTGTTGAGTTTTAGCCAAATTTTTGCCTGATTTTCACCTCCCGAGAATCAAAGATGAAATCCTCTCGAGACCTTCAATCAGTATTCCCATTATCGTGCATCCCTAGTGTCAATCCTTTTAAAGAATAATAAAGTCTAAAAAAACACACACAAACACTGGACTATTCCAAAATTACAACTAACATCACATTGCAATGTATTACAAAAATCTATTTCTTTTTTTATTTTTTGCAATTGTGAGATAACAAAACTCTGAGACTGTTTTGAGAGTTAAAAATACAAGAGTATGTGGGTACGGTGTTAAGTTTGCATTCTGCTGACTGTGAGTGGCATTTTTAACATTTTTGTGCCATCAGCAAGTCAGCAGGACTGCGAAACCACAGAAAACACACACAAACCAGGCCTAACTCGCATTAAACTGCAACGCTCAGACAAATGGTCAGGAAGTGGCTGTAGAAGGGATTGCGCTGTAACAAAGCACCCCCATATGAGCGTCTGCTTTTGTGGCCCCTGCAAAATGGAGTTAAATGGACTCAAATGGGCTTAAATGCACAATCAGCGGGCCATACGAGCTCTGGCCCTTGATAGCGTGAAGAAAAGAGACTGATAGGAGCCAAGTCTGATTCATACTGTGAGGGATGAAAGAGTGATGAGAGTTGGAGAACAGGAAGGTGGGATCGGGCCTAAAATGGGGATTTTAAGGCTAATCATGTAGGCAGTGAATCAGCACTTTGATGTAGACATTTAATTATAATTGCCCTGGAAAGAGGAGGGGGAATGTCAGATGAGTGCACATTGTTAGTGCTGTTTGCCAAAGCAAGCGTTAGTAATGCATATGTGAGGGTTAGGGATTTAAACAAGCCCTGATGTAAACTCTTGATTCTTAGCTTATATCATTTATAAAAAGGATGCAATACTAAAGATTGATGTGATTTTGGTATAAATGGGAGACTCTTTTGTCTTGATGAGGAATATTTCAACGTTTTTTTCAGGATTTGACAAAATTACAGCTTGATTGGAAACGATGCACAAAAAAATAAGTGATAAGTGAAAAAAAGAAAACTCATTTTTTTAATCAGCATGCTCCTCACAGAAAGCTTTGTTGTTAAAGCGATAGCAACCCGAGGATAAAAATAGTGGGTTTTTTTCATCTCGTGTCCTCCCAGATGTATGTAACTTTAAAATTAAGATTAAGAAGAAAAAAAGAAAATTAAGATTTCTAGACAAGTAATCCTTTTACCGTGGGGGAAATGAATATTAAACACGTCACCATTTTCCTTAGAAAACGTATTTCTAAAGATACTGTTGACCTGAAATTTTCACCACATGTTGGTAACAACCAAAGAAATCCTTATATAAAGAAAATAAAGCTTATTATTTTACAAATGAAGTTATGTGTATGAAAATGAAATGACACAGGGTAGGGTTGGACGATGTCGACCAATTTGGCATCGTATGATGTCTAATGGGAAACATCGCAATGGACGATGGCATTGTCGTCGTAGGTGGTGGTGAATTAATGATTTATAAATAACGAATTAATTATTTGTAGCCTACCCTTTTAACTACCTGACCCGCATGATCTTTGTTTTACCCATAACCAAATCATAAAAATAAAGATAAGTTACACACAAATTACCACCTGTCAATCACTTTTTCCACGGGATTCCAGCATGAATAGGCAGAGTGATCTGTGTTGTTATAATGGTGTCGACAAACTTGGTTGGTAAAAAGGTGCACAACCAACAGGAACCAACCAACAGTATCTGAGTTTTTTTCGCGAGTGCGTTGCTGCTGCGACGGGGGCGGGACAGAGGATCGCAATGCTGGCTCAGCATCGTGATGTCTATTGGCCAGAGTCTATGGACGATGGCATCATCTATCGACCTAACCCTAACACAGGGAAAATGTATTGAACACATGAGGAAAGGGAGGTGTAGTAAGGCAGTGAAAGCCTTCATCTCATAGTCATTCAGCAACCCTCTCCCCTTTGTCATTGTAAATTAATATCAGCTGCTTAAGCAACAACTACATTACCAGGATGATGAAGATAAAACCAGGGTGGACATTTCAGCAAGACAATAATCCAAAACACAGCCAAAGAAACTCTTAAATGGTTTCAGAGAAGAAAAATCAAGCTGTAGAATGGCCCAGTCAATCACCTGATCTGAATCCAATAGAAAATACAAATTAAAGATCAGATTTGATAGACGAGACCCACAGAACCATCAAGATTTTTACACTCTGTTGAAAAATCACACCTGAACAATGCATCTGACTTCATTCTCCAAATGAGAGGCGTCTTTAAGCTGCCATCACCACAAAAGCCTTTTATATAAAGTTTTAAATATGTTAGTAGTTCAGTACTTTCTTTGTGTCATTCCTTTGTTAACACATAACTAGTTTTCAGATTTTTTTGTTTTGTTTTATTTTTATGTTTGTATTGTTTGGGTTTTTACCAAAATCTGGTTCAATTCCATGTCAACAGCTCTTTTAGAAATATTATTCCCAGGGAAAAAAAAAACATGACATGTTCAATACTTATTTCCCCCACTGTATATGAGTCCAAATAAACAATTGTACAAGACTCTCAAGAGTTTCTGCTTTAAAATTAGCACAAAGTGAGCATGGCAATATAGCTGTGCAGTATTTATTATCAACAGCATTGATCAATAGCTTCTCTTTTATAGGCATAGTTGACCCAAAAAAGAGCAGCCGTGACCTAAATGAAACTTTTCTCACTATTTACTCACACGCAAGTGGTTGCCCTTTAAAACGCAACTGTCATTAAAGGCACAATATGTAACAAAGGTGTATTTTTGTGATGCCGTGGCTGAGTGTGGAATCACGGGAGTTTTATTACATCCTATGGGACTCCTGCAAAAATCATGTTCACGCATGAGCTGAAGTATTCAAAACGTATTATCATGGCAGTATAAAGCAGAGTAATGCTGAAAGCTGTCAAAGTAAAATGAGAACGCTGAAGCAATTGCTGAAGAAAGAGGAACGCGATGTGGCATGAAAGCAGCAGAGCTTTTATTATGCCACAGATAAACACTTCCGGTTCTTCTGGTCGTGTTCAATTTTTATCATACTAAATACATTTAAAGACTCTGTTATAATGCTGCTCTTTGCAGTCTGATGAAACACACAACATATTAAAGCAACTTCAGTGCTTCCAGGTTTTTCGTTAAAACAAAACCAGAAACAGAGGGTGTATGACGTCAATAGCTTGGCACACAAGACATGGTTCATGTCACTAGTTAAAAATTGAACGTTCTTTGAAACATTTTGACAAATTAAGTACAAGTCAGCAACATATTTAACACTGTTCTAGTGTTTTGGGGATATTTTGATTGTGCTTAAATTTACCTGTCAAAAAGCAAACAGAGAAGAAATGTTTACATTTTTTGTTGAACACTCCGTCCTATAATATGGCACCTAAACATGACAGTATTCTGATGCAAACCACGCATCTTATTTTAGGTATTTTACCAAAAACAATGATTTGATCGAATATAATTTCCTAAAATGTGAACTAATGGGATTTGTAGCACAAATAAATGTTACCTTTGCAATGCTATTACTATAAACAACCACACTGAATGTTCTATATATCTTCAAAATCACATATTTTCTACAAAATATATATAAATAAGTGAAACAGGTGAGGGCACTTGTCTGTCTGTCTGTCTGTCTGTCTGTCTGTCTGTGGCTAATGGAGACAGAAAGGGTGTGTTCCCCCAGAGTTCATTGAGATTCAGTCTGCGTGCCAGAGTTCCCTTGAATTCGTAGTTCTCCCTGGGGTGTCTCCTCTAATGGCTGGTGACTCATACTGTGGTACAGGCATTATATTACTGTGAGTTTGCCAGCTCAGTGTTCTCTCATCATTCACAAAACACACACACAGTCATCAGAATCCATGATGCAACACCACATTACCCGCATCTACAGCTCCAGCCGTACGCACCTCCAATAAATAATTACTGAGTAGAAATACATGGTTGTAATCTGTTTTTTTCTTTTTCTTTTGTAGAGAAGCTTTAATAATGGCCCAATGATGAAGTCGTTTTTGCTCAATTCAAATCGCAATAAAAGCTCCATGGCATATGTCATGAGTCATCTCCAATAAATCTGCATAGATAATGTAGCTATAATGTAGTTATTAAAATTCTCCCCTCTGACTGTACCCTCCTGCTGCAGCGCTGTCTATTTCTGTCTCTGTCTGCAGTAGATGAACAGTCTGTGAGTGTGTTACTTTGAGCTGTGACTGTAAGTCTAGACCGAGTTCCTCGCACACTCGCAGCCAAACAGAACTGCTGAAGCGTGACCAGGTAGAATGAGACTTTGTCGAAGGTCACCGTGATATGCAAATATTTCATATTGACTACGATTTCTTGTCATAGTCTTCATGAAATTAAGATGACATTCACAGTAGACATTCACAGACATTCACCTGTTGGTGTGCACCAGGGCTCGCTTGATGTCACAGTTTGGTTTAATGTTTAATGTCACAGTTTGGATGATGTGAATGTTGCTTTGTGAATGTGGGTGTATAAAAAGGGTGATTTGAGGCTTATACAAATGCTGGTATGTTTAGTTTCTGATTTTTGAAGGAATATCTAGCTAATTTAATCCCAGAGTCAGCTTACTGTATTTATAAGATATAATTCACTGAAAAAAAAATGCACATTCTGTCATCATGTTTTTTCAAACCAAATAGATTTTTGTTCATCCTCTAAACACAAATGAACATATTTATATGATCTAAGTCAGAGGTGCTCAACCCTGTTCCTGGCGATCGACCTCCCTGCTGAAAAATCCAGCTTAAACCTTTTGACCATTTCCAGGCTGGTTTCCAGCCATTTCCAGCCTGGTCTTAGCTGGTCAGGCTGGAAAATGACCAGCTTAAACCAGCTAAAACCAGCTTGACCAGCCTGGTTTAAGCTGGACATAGCTGGTTTTGGCTGGCCAAGCTGGTTTTAGCTGGTCAACTCCCAGCCTGACCAGCTAAGACCAGGCTGGAAATGGCTGGAAACCAGCCTGGAAATGGCCAAAACCCCTCTAAAACCAGGCTGGTCAACCAGCTAAAACCAGCCAACCAGCTTAGGCTGGTTTAAGCTGGATTTTTCAGCAGGGCTTCCTGCAGTTTTCAGTTGCAGCCCTTATCAAACACACCTGCCTGTAATTATCAAGTGCTCCTCACGTTCTAAATAATTGGTTCAGGTGTGTTTGATCAGGGTTGGAGCTGAAATCAGCTGGAAGGTCGATCGCCAGGAACAGGGTTGAGCACCCCTGATCTAAGTGATTTCCCTAAAGCTTAAAGGTATTGACCTTATTCTTCAACGCGGAAGTGCGCTCGTTTTTGCGATTGTTTTAGAACTTCCGATTCAGTTGCCTATGGGAGAAATGACTAGGAATAATAAATGGCTAAAAAACGGTCAAACTACTCGCTTAACAAACAAGTGTTTGCATGATTATACAGACAAAATAGAATAATATAATAAGAAAACCTCAGTTTGCAACATCAAGCAGCAGAACGAGCTGTTTTTAACGTCTAAAAATGAATGGAAGTGAATGAGACCTGAAGTCTCGAGCCAAAATGATTCAAATGGCTGCGCCTGCTCGTACGCGGAGAATAAGGTGAATATAGCTCACCTAAAAATGAAAATTACCCCATAAATGATTTACCTTTAAGCAATATTCGGTTTATATGTTTATATAGTTAATTTAAATTAACTTTAAATTTTTGTCCGCGACACCCCTCCGCCATCCACCACACCGCGGAAAAAGTGATTGACAGGTGGTAATTTGTGTGTAACTTATCTTTATTTATTATGATTTGGTTATGGGTAAAACAAAGACCAGGTAGTTGAAACGGTAGGCTACAAATAATTAATTCATTATGAATGAATTAATTATTCATAAATAATTAATTCACAGATGCCTATGAAGACGATGCCATCGTCCATCGCGGTTTCACATTAGACATCGTACGATGCTAAATTGGTCAACATCACCCAACCCTAGTTAGACACTTGTATGCAGCATTGTATGAGTAATATACTGTTTAATGTTATCCAGTAAAGCCAAGGCAATTAGTTTTCTTGTTCGTCATCATCTTCTGTGCTTAACAATCTGTGTGGTAAGTGGTTCCCATGAGATGTGTCTATTCCAGAGCTTCCCCTATGAATGTGTCTTACCTCATGCATCATACGTTTGTATAAATGTTCAGTCGAGCATAACGTGCATTCGGCCACCACCAGAAATCAGTGATTGGAGTTATAATTAAAAGAATTGAAAAAGTGCTGTTACAAAAACACTTATAAGAAATGTGATAAGCCCCTGATGGTATATGGGTTAGCCAACAGATTTACATGTATTTGAAAGCTTCTCAACATTTTTATACAGCATGAGAGAGCTGGAAAAAATGAGAAAAATACAAAAGTCATATGTGGATTGAATGAGGGTTTATGGAGTAAATCATTATAATTTTATTGGGTGACCTATTTCCTAAAAAGACCCCAAAAATACCCATTAAGGTATGTACATTTACAAATTAACATGTTTGGATGTACAAACCCTTTAAAAGTTTGAAAGTAGCTATTTTGACACACTTAATCTTCTGAAGTGCTTGCTTGCTGGAGCGACACTCATCAAAGTGAATCCACAAACATCATTTAAATCACCACATTTATCTGTATGATTATTCAGAGCATTTACATGGCTTATTTTTCATATAAATGCATTAATATCAGGAGAGATTAGGCAATGACAGTACTGATTAACTACATTAAACAAATGTATATGAGATTAATTACAATCTTTAATAATACTAAGAAGTGTCTGATGCAAGCATACATGTCTGACATTATACAGGCCTGTAGCCAGGGGGGGTTCAGGTGGTTCGAAATGATATATGATGTAATTGATGTATATGACGTACATGATAATTAATGTAAATCTTTAGAGAATGTTTTTGGTACATCAAAAAGTGTGGCTATGATGACCCTCCAACAAGCTAATTCAGCAAAAAATAGTGCTTAAAATGGGTCCCACTTTATATTGTCGCTTATACCTGTGAACTTACATGGTAATTAAATGTGTACGTAGTATGTAACTACAGTGTATGTACACACGTTTACATAGTATTTACTTTTGTAATACTGGTGTAACTACACTCATGTAACAACCCACTGAATAGTATGTGTAAGTACAAATGTGTAACAGGACATTGGTAACAACAGTAGGAAAGTACACATCTGTAACAAGAATTATGTAAGTGCATTGTGTAACAACAATATGTACTTGCAGATGTTTTCCCACTTCCACACCTGTTTGCAGATCATGCACTTGTGAACACTGTATGGCAGAACTAATGCTGCATTAGAAGGTTTCACCTTGTGATACCAATGTACTTACATGGTAACTCCACAGGAACTGTCCACTTAATATAAAGTGTAAAATGGTCACAAATTACTGTGTAACTTGTAGAAATATCTTCTATGCAACACTTTAATAACAGTGTAGTTACATGGTAACTCGACAGGAACAGTCCACAATATAAAGTTTAAAATAAAATTCATTTTCGTTTCGGCCTAGTCCCTTTATTAATCTGGGGTCGCCACAGCGGAATGAACCGCCAACTTATCCAGCATATGTTTTACACAGTGAATGCCCTTCCAGCTGCAACCCATTTAAGCCGAAAAGAAAATGAATGAATGTATGAACAGTAATTTGTGACCATTTTACACTTTATATTGAGTGGATCCTGTGGATTTACCATGCAAGTACACTTGTATCACAAGGTGAAACCTTCTAATGCAGCATTAGTTCTGCCATACAGTGTTCACAAGTACATGATCTGCAAACAGGTGTGGAAGTGGGAAAACATCTGCAAGTACATATTGTTGTTACACAATGCACTTACATTATTCTTGTTACAAATGTGTACTTTCCTACTGTTGTTACCAATGTCCTGTTACACATTTGTACTTACACATACTGTTCAGTTGGTTGTTACATGAGTGTAGTTACACCAGTATACACAAGTAATTAATATGTACCAGTTTGTACATATACTGTAGTTACATACTACTTACACATCTAATTACCATGTAAGTTCACAGGTATAAGCGACACTTAATATAAAGTGGACCAAATGTCACTAAAATACAACCTAATTAAACCTCATAATTAAATAGAAAATGAAACAAATAACTGCAAAAAGGTCCACTTTTTAAAAAAAGTTTCACCTTTCACCAGGCTGGCTTCGGGCCTGATAATTCTATGTTTTTAGCTTTTAAAACAAGCAAAGCACCCTTAATTGACCATCACTATATCCAAAATCACATTCTGTTTGAGTAGGTACTGCGTTTGAATGTGGACCCTTTTCACATTTCTGGGTTTCTCAGTAGTGGAAGTTATCATAGTTGGGAAAACTTAGAGCACAGTGAATGGGAGAGTACAAAAAATAATTTTTTTACAATCCAATTTGTGGAAATAATAAAAGAAAAACTCAATGATGGTGTTATCAAGACTTTCAGAAAAATAGTTGCGTGAGACCAGGGCTTGACATTAACACCTGCCAACCAGCCAAATACGGGTAGATTTAAGCCCAATCCCAATTCTGCCCCTTAGCCCTTTCCCAAATGTTTCAATTCTCTTTAGCTTGAAGGCGTAGGGCTAAGGGGAAGGGCTAGATAAGCCTTCAAACAGAGATTTTTTAGGACCACACTCAAAACCAAGGGGTGCGAAAATTTCTGTGAGCAAAAGAAAGCAGGTGAATATCGAGGATGATCAGGGCGCACGGTGAGACAAAGGTGATCCTCACTCACTGATGGCAGCTGATGTGATGCACGTGAGTACTTAAAATGTGCTGCGTCCCATTTCCTTGGTTGAAGCAACCATGCCTGGAAACGCAACTGGTGTGATCGTTTTTTTTTTAAATAGACTGGCAAAAATCAGTGCTTATGCATGCACAGTTCTTCTACCAAAAACCTGCTACTTTCAAGAGCTCAGGATTTTTTGTAAGCAGCAGCAGTTGCCGCTTTCACTTTAACCATTACCACTTTATTACATTAACATTTAACATTACTTTAACATTAACCGTGTGCGCACGATCATCCTTTCATTATCGCACACGGAATGTTTTTTTACCTGCTTTCTTTTGCTTACAGATATTTTTTTTTATATAGTTTAATTATTATCCTTTACAATGACATTGCTTTAACATGAGATTAACTCTCCATTTATCTATAATTAACTGGTGGTCTGGCACCTTTAGCCTGGACAGACTGCTGTGTATAGTTTTAGATACATGAGAATCATTTTTTAAATGTCAATTCTATTTTTAAGGACATTTTTGTTGAATAAAAAGTTATAGTTTGCTTGTTTTGACCCATTATTTAAAATTTGTGGCAAGAAAGTTATTAGTTTAGTTTGGCCAGAGGGAAAATGGTTAAATCCTTAGTGTTGAGCCCTAAAAAGTAATGTGAAATAAAACTAATTGCAATGTGACACTATGAAACCACAATAAATTTTCTCATGCTCATTGAGCAAGATCATACACAAAACACAAAAAAAGTTAAATTAACGAGTAGGCAAGTGGACATAGCACAACATTTAAGTCAAGTAATTTTAGCATGTCAAAGTCAAAATTATGCATGTAAAATATATTTTCCCAACAACAAAATTTGTGGCTAGTGAAAATGGCGAGTGGCTAGTAACATTGAAAAACTACTAGCCACAGTGGCTGGTGTTTAAAAAAGTTATTATCAAGCCCTGCATAAGACTGGTAACAGCAGCCAAAAGAGAGAACAATGTCAAATTTACTGTCCTGCCCCATAGACACTGCATTAGAAACACCTCGCATAATTGGTAAATAGTTTTTTGTAATTTGATGCAAATATGTTAGAAAACATATGTAAATACAAATAAATGTACATGCATTTAAAAAAAATCTAATTATTAAAAACTTATGATGACATTTAAACTCATCATTACATAGTCTTGTGAGAAGGGTCCATACTTCATTAATAAGTTTCTGTATGTTATGAATATGGGTCTATAAATGAAATGTGGACATCGTATATCTTCCTTTTTTTTATTATGACATGACTGATCAGTTTCAGATGCAACTCACAAATTCTGTCCCATAGCCTCATAAGTGCACACTTCAGAATACGGACGAAAGTAGTAGGTCACCTGGGTTCAGGTTTTCTATTACTGTGAATTCAGACATATTTGGCTCATAAACAGTTTTTCATGTAATTTCAGAACCAGTACGTTTTTTTTTTTATTTATATGAGCATTTTGTCACCACTTATTCACCGTCAAACCATTTTAAATCTTTATATCCTACTTTCTTACCTGAAATAAGCAGAAATGTCAGAGAATGAACAAATCAATTGTTTTTTTTATTTCAATGGAGTTACAGTAAATGTTGCCTACAGCAGACATTGAAGTCTTCGGCACAGACATTTATGAAATTAAAGTGTATTTCAAATAAATGTTGTATCTTTTTTTCAGTTTTTCAAGAAGAAACCTAAAAGAAGTCACAGTTTCTACAAAAATATTAACCAGCAAAAAAGCAAAAACAAGCCTTAAATCATCATATTAGTATAATAATACAATTTCACAGTGCTGTTATGATTTTAAAAAAAGATTAATTTAAAACTAACAGGGTGTTTTCTTTTCTGTTTTGACCCTCTCTATGAAACACTTGACTTTGGTTTGGTGATTGGGTAGCAGTTTTGCGTATGATATAATAGATGAGTGCTCTTATGATGTTGTGTCTTTAAAACAATTCTATAAATAACATATTAAAAAGCTTGTATGAAATTCTCACATTTTATGAGCCGTAAACTTAAATCCTGCTTTATGTTTGCATTACACACTGAAAAATATGCAACATTATAGATGTACAATGGGTTGTTTCATGTTGACTTTGAAGTACGTTAATTGATTTGATAACATTTTGAACATAAACCCAATTTCAAATAATGCTATTGCGATAAGAGTTTAAGTGCGACGTGTTTTTTTCAAATGTTAATTGTCCATATTAATTAATAATTCAGCAGCGAAACACTATTATCACATCAACGTACACTTAGACTGCATTATGTTAATGGCAAAGTTTGAGCAGACATTATAGACTGAACTTTGGTCCAGAGAGTCTGAGGTGCAGGTCAGAGTTTGTTTTGCCTTTGAATCACACAGAAAATCCTTTCAGTTCTTTTTTTTTCAATATCAAATGAACATCCTGCTCTAAATGTGTCTCTTTTTATCTCAATAGTCCAGCCTCTTCTTTAGCAGATTGTCAATGCATGAATGATTAAACCATGAACCTGTCTTTATGTTCCCACAGGACATGGAGGAACACATGGCCTTCATCATGACTGTGCCTACAACACTGGCCATTTTTTTGGCCATCTTCATTCTCGTCTGCATCGAGTCTGTCTTCAAAAAGCTCCTTCGCCTCTTCTCCCTGCTCATCTGGGGCTGTCTGGTTGCCATGGGTTACCTCTTCATGTTTTTCGGTGGGATCATCTGTCCGTGGGACCAGGTGAGACTTGAGTGACAGCACTTTCATAGCTTTCCAGTTATTTTATTTTTTCCATTGTCCGCCTTCGACCTCTATGGCTATCAATCTATAATTTGCCTTATTGTCACACTGAGAATGCCAGTGTGTGATTTTGCCAGTAGAAATGTCCTATTTATATATGTTGTCAGGGACAGCGTGCAAACATACACGTCATATTTTCAGCTTAAGAATGATGGATTTTGATCAGGCAATTCTAAAACCACTTCTCTTAAAGGGCACCTCTGATCCAAAGTCAAATTTTGGAAGCTAATTAGCCAGAACTGTGTGTAAGTATAGTGTGTCCACTGTTGTATTGGAGTGCTATAAACAAAACAAGTCTCTTTTTTAAATTTCCTGACATCAGATTCCTAGTGATTTTGAGGCCGATCGTAACATGACAAAGAAATGCGGTTTTCACCAAATTGATTGGCATACGCGTATTAACATGTCTCTGTAGTAATGCGTATAAACATGTCCACAGAACAGGATTTGCAAAGAAACTGGGATTAAAAGATCTGTTCCAGCTTTCTGGGATCAGCTGCACTTCAAGAATTAGTTTTACACGTTTTTAAAACAGTGTATGTTTGAAATAAAGTAAAGACTGTAAAATCACCATGTAATTCTTAACCCCTAGAATCACCACAGCCGTATAATGTCAGTAAACGCATGTATGTGTGTACTGCAAACCTTGTAATGGCATTTGGTGAGACTCATCATTTCAGAAAGGCTTGAATAAACTCCACCAGAAATACATAAAATAAACTTAATTAATATTTTTGACTAATGAGCTGGATTTCAGCTTCATCCGTGTCTCTCTCTGTCACTGACTGCTGTTTATCTAACATAGCGCATTAGAAGCAGACATGCACATGAGAACAGTGGGCGGGGAGAACCAGCTCATTTACATTCAAAGCCACAGGCTACAAAAACATCTACATTGTCCATTGGCTACATTTTTTGCATTGTATAATAAATAAATAAATAACTTTACAGACACATTCTGGAGACACCAAATGCTTATCTTACATCTTGTAAAAGGGATAAAATAGGAGCCCTTTTACTAACCAAAATTACATGTCTGTATACGTTCTACATTTGAATTTGAAATCACTTTACTACTATTAAAAAGTATTTATTTCTATTTATCATGAATTTGGGTAGTGTGAATAAAATTCAGACTTATATCCACCATATTGTCATGACCTACCAAAGTGATTCTTCATTCCTATTCATAAATCTTCTCCCATGGCCTCATGGGATAGTAAAATGTCCATTGAATTCTCACTTCTGAATCCAGGTACTTCTAGATTACTTTTTTCAAGCACTGAATTAAGACGTTTCTCATGCTTTTTTACATACTGTATAGTAAGGAAGAATGGAATTTTATTATTAACTTTTTGTTCAAAGTAATGATCACTTGTATTTAGCAAATATTAATTATTTTAATTAAATATTTTAAGGTGTTACAAAAGTTAACTTCAAATGAATGCAGGTCAGTCTAAACAAGCACATTTGTTTGATTTATGAAGGATAACAGCTATGATTGGATGATTTAAATAAACATATATGAAAGCTGATATGATATTTTTTGTTTTTTTAAATACTTAAAGGTGTGACGTGAAGGGACGCTGCACAAGGGAGTGCGGATCCAAATGCAGGTTTATTTAGCAGATTGGTCAGGCAAGCAACTGTCAACACAGGGGCAAACAGATGTATAAAGGCAAATCCAGATTTGTAGTCAAGATAACAGGCGAGTGGTCAGAAGGCAGGCAGCAGACAGGGATAAACAATAAAACAAACAAAACAAAGTGAGGGTCAAAACCGGCAAGACAATGCAAGGAAAACGCGTTGTAATGTCACAGACACAGATAACAAGACTTAGCCCTGAAGTGTGTGTATGTGTGCTGTATAAATAGTTCTAGTAATTCATGAGTAGCTTCAGCTGTGTCTGTCTGCAATCATAATGGATCTAGGCCAGGTGTGTGAGTGGTGCATGACTGGATCTTGTAGTCCATTTAATGGCAGACTTGTTCTATGCATTACTGTGTGTTTGGATCACTGGTGATCGTGACTAAAAGGATAGTTCACTCAAAAAAGCTTATAAAATTCTTTCTTCTGTTAAACACAAATGAACCCAGCAGGCACAGAACGTCAACATGACGTCCAATTGAAATTGTACCCCAATTTCGTGGGATGCTGCATTTTGTTTAAAAATGAAAATCGGGTTGACGTCAGAACCCAATGTCAGGCCGATGTCAGTATCCAACATCTGACAGACATTGCTTTTTGGTTACTTTCCAACGCAACCTAAAAGCAACAAAATATCAACGTCTAGTAATGTTACAGCTTGATGTTGTGTGGATGTTACCAATATTACGTCTATCAGATGTTGAATTTTGGTTGCCATACCTGACGAATAAATGTCAGTATTTGATGTCACTATGACATTGGTTTTTGATGTTGGCTCGACGTTGAATTTTGGTAACTTTCCAACACAACCTAAAAACAACAAAATATCAATGCCTAATGATGTTACAGCTTGACGTTGTGTAGACATTACCACTATGACGTCTATCAGATGTTGAATTTTGGTTGCCATACCTGACGAATAAATGTCAGTATTTGATTTCAATATGACGTTGGTTTAAGATGTTGGCTCAACGTTGGATTTTGGTCATTTTCCAACGCAACCTAAAATCAACAAAATATCAACGTCAGTTCACGTTGTTATTGGACGTCAAAATAAAATTGTCCTCAGATGCTGGTGACCTAAATCTAACCTAATATTAACGCCTTATGACTTTGTGTGTCTGCTGGGAAGATATTTTGAAGAATGTTAGAAACAATAAATGCTATGGAATCAATGGCTGTTTTTCCCAACATACTTCAGTATATTGTATCTTCCTTTGTGTTTAATAGAAGAAGGAAACTCAAACAAATTTGAACAAGTGGAGAATGAGTAAATGGGTCATTTTTTGGGTGAACTATTCCTTAAAGAATATAACAAAGTATTTTTTTTTTAATTCCCACATTTCATTAGCCTTTAACTTAAATCCTGCTTTATAATTGTCATTGCATATACTCGTTTACCACAAAAAAGCTCTCTGTTTTAGTACACTTGTTTTTCTCAGTGCCCGCCTTCAACCTCTATCACTATCACTCTGTAATTTCCCTTCTTATCACACTGAAGCGCTCAGAATGTAGCATTCGCCATGCATAAACCACAAGTTGCATCAGTGCAAAATATATGTAGATGTTCAGGTAAATTGCTTGGATGAAAAGCGCTCCACAATCATGCAGATATTCACTAACGCGGTGTCATTTTCCCCCAGTCATTTGCACAGTAAATCAGGAATTTTAGCATGCGAGCTGTTCCGCGCACTGAATCATTCATTAGTTCATTGAACTCCGCTTAACACATGAGTCTGGCTAATGACTGTGACACAGTCTCAACGTAAATGCATGTCTTAGAGTAATTATGACAGCTGGCACTATTTCTGTCCACCTCTGCATCTATAAAGCGAATCAGGTATGAAGCAGGCTTGTTCGCATACTTTGTTTCTGCTTCTTGCCGGATAATGTGCATTCAGCCAATCGCCATTTAGCAAGATGGCTAAAAACAGCAGTGGTTTTGTTAGTCTTTTGTAAACAGCTCTTGAGTTATGATATTACTCTGGCTGTAGGAGGAGAGATTGGCTGTTTGGTGCGGGAGTAAATGTAGCTTGCGGTGAGTCATCCGGGCTGTTTGCTCGACATGACTTAATAACTTAATAGCTCGAATGGGCTTGGTGATCTGGAAACGATGTGATATGCATATACGACACAAACTGGCTCCGGATCAAAAGACGGCAACATTTTATCAGTAACTACTCCAGTAAGAATTGGGTGGCACTTACATGACGTTTATGTTAAGCTGTGAGCCGTAAATAAGCCCTCTGATCTGAAAAGAGATGTCACTGTTAGAAGTGAGGTTATTGGTAACATATTAATGAGTGGGCCAAAGTTGGAATGTATTAATATTATCTGACTTTGCTCTTTTTTTTTCTTGTTTTATTTTTGCTTTTGTATTTTACTTTGCCTTTGTTTTGTCTTTTTGTTTTGCTTTTATTTGCTTGGGTCTTTAGCTTTTTTCTTTTGCTTCATAATATTTTTTATTTTATTTTTGCTTTTCTTTAACTTATTTTTGTGCTTATTTTTTGTTTGTTTTGCTTTGGTCTTTTGTATTATTTTTGTTTTTGCATTGGTTGGTCTTGTGTTTTGCTTTGATTTTGTGCTATGCTTTTGTTTCGTCTTTTTGTTTTGCTTTTATTTGCTTTGATGGTTTGTATTTTTGTTTTGCTTCATAATGTTTTGGGTTTTATTTAGCTTTTCTTTAACTTTGCTTTTTGTGCTTTTCATTTGTTTTTTGTTTGTTTTGCTTTGTTTTTTGCGTTATGTTTGGTTTTGCATTGGTTAGTCTTTTGTTTTGCTTTGCTTTTGTGAGATTTTGTGCTATGTTTTTGTTTCGTCTTTTTGTTTTGTTTTGTTTTGTTTTTATTTGCTTTGATGGTTTGTATTTTTGTTTCGCATCATAATGTTTTTTTTTGCTTTTCTTTAACTTATTTTTGTGCTTTTCATTTATTTTTGTTTGTTTTGCTTTAGTCTTTTGTATTATTTTTGTTTTTGCATTGGTTGGTCAGTTGTTTTTCTTTACTTTTTTGTAGGATTTTGTACGATGCTTTTGTTTACATGTTTTGTTTTGCTTTGCTCTTGTGGTTTTAAGTAAAGACATTTGTCACTACATAATGAAAAATAATGGTATGAAGAAGTCATTTGATGTGAGTAACATTTTATGATTACAGTATTTAAAAAAATATAAAACAAAAAACAAGTAAAGTAAAAAAACAAAACAGTTCATAGACAGTAAAAAGCGATTAGTTGACATTACCTAAAAAAGAGAGCAAACTCCTTACCTTAAAATTCTTAAAGTCCCCATGAACTGGAAGCTGCGGCAGTTATTTTTATTGTATTGTGATGCATTTCCTATTTCTCTTTCCTTGAGAAATATTGAATGAAACAACAGTGTGCGTGGCTTCTTTTTTACTACTGCGAGCTGAATGGGTGTATAAAGTAGGCATTTCATTCAGAAGGTCAGGAAAAAGGTTTGGGGAGAGTTATTACAACCTAACAGACACCTACTGCTCACCATTTCTGTTTGTTGTCAAAACTGACAGTTGGAGCGGTGTGGTTAAATATGTTAGCCATGCGCAATATAAGTAATCTGACAAATTAACTAAAAAAACGCAACGTGAGCTAACAAAATCATATGGTTAGTTTTGATTACTTGGGGACTTTAAGTAAACATTATAAATGTTTAATTATAAAAGTTAAGTCAAATCGACTTGTTGCTTTTAAGGCAACAGGTTTTCTCACCTGTTTAAAGTAAAGTAACTAATTGCTTTTTACACTGTATGTGATTATCAGTAGCTCACTTCCTTGATTTGGTGGGATTGTGTTAACATCAGAAGTGAACCATTCTTCCTCCAAGCCACAAGCAAAGCTGCACAAGTGAGCCTACTGTATGCATGTGTGAGCCTATGAAAAATGCCAACAGTGGTTCTATGCAAAAGCACTTCTGTAGCATGATATCTAATCTTACATATGCACCTGCGTACCATTTATGTGCTTCCCTGCTTATAAAGCTAGTTTTTAATGGACAACAGAAAATAAAGATAAGTGTTTTGTTTTCCTTTTGGAGATGGTGTAATTACGGCATCTAGCCCAGCAGGCCCAATGGGCCATGCTAACCATAAATTAAACTAATTAACCATTAACCAATTAAACCTTCAATCTTCATCTAGTCCAGGCTGGATTGTCATGTTGGGCTGGTGTAGATTATAGCAGTTCCAACTAGAGCAACTGTTAAATTGAAACCTTAAAATCCCAGTGAAATAAAAATAAACATGTTAGCATCAGTATGTTAATCTTAAAGATATCTATAAGCTACACTGAAAAAAGCTTTCATTTATCCAATTAAACAAATGTAGAATAATGGTTTACATCTAAATTGTATCACTTGACCCAATGAAAACTAAATAATTTGCCTTAAACCTAATTTTTTTATCTTCATGAGAACAATTTTATATAACTTGGTACAAAGCATATTTGTCTTGTTGAAGAAAGTCAATTAATTTAAACAAGAAGATATAGCTTTAATCAAAACAACAATTCTCATAAAATGTTCAGTCATCCAATAAAAAAAATGGAGTAATGGTTTCACACCTAAATTTGATCACTTGTGCCAATGAAAAATTAATAATTTGCCTTAAGCAATATTTTTTAAGTCCATGAAAGTACAAATTGAGCTTCTGTTTAATATGCATGCACTCAAAAAATATGTTTGCTGCTTATTTAACCTACTTATTTAAAATAAACTGAACCAACTCAATTCAAAAATAATTGTTTTATGTTCAAACTATTAAAAATTGTAAAAACCATTGAGTTAAATTAATCAATTTGTGTTGGGATGACATGAAGGGATTGTGTGGAACCCAGCATGTTTTACAGTGTGCACTGGCCTCTGTGAGTAACCTTAAAATTTAACATTGGTAAAAACAAATATTTCTTAGTTGAGCTCCTAATCAAAAACATTTATATTTAACTGTTTTGAACTTTAAATATATTGCTTGAAAAATAAAACAAATAATATTAAACTGAAATAAAATTAATTGGATGAAGTTCTGCTTGAAATTTATTTTCAGAATAGTGTGCTCCAAAACCGTGACAAAATTCCCATTTAGAAAATATAAACATCCAAAGCTTGTCACTTCCACCTAAATGGATTAATGATTTATATTGACATCACCTCATATTTCAGTTTCTCATCAGATCTTTTGTCCAATCAAATGCTCTCTAGTATCTGACATGCCCCGCCCCCTTCAAACCACTTTTTTATTTGACGTGCTTGAGCTCAACCACTGGCAAAAACAAAATGATATTGGCTGGGGGATCTTCTCTATGTCCCACCTTGTCTTCATTATTCATCTGAATTTACGTCACACATTGAATTTCAAAGCACTTCACGGGACTTTAAGTTAAGAAACTAGCAGTGAGATACCAGTACAGTTAAAACCCAATATATAGTGGTGAGCAGCAGGGCAGATTTTTGTCAGGCCGCTGTCATATAAATTACTCCCCAAGCTTTCTGCAGTCGAACCAATATAGTGTGACTAAAGGCTCTAAGAGGGATCCAGAAGTGTGATGGAGGAAATTCAAATAAGCCTGCTAATAAGACTTCACATACAGTATGTGACGCAAAAAAAACTAGTCGGGTTCAGGCAATCTGAATAAGCCAGCACCTAATTAGGACTCAAAGTGCTGCAGCACAGTACTAATTAGCAAAGACTTTCTGGAAGCGTCTTAAAGTAGCATGTGTGCACTTATTAGCGCAAATGAATAGGACGGTAGCTATGTCTACAGTAGTTGAAGACTTAAAGAGCTCTATTAGGCTATGCTCTATTTAATTTCCTGTTTTCAACTGTAGGTTTTGAGCTGCACGCTGTGCTGTTTTCTGGTTATGTTGTTTGAGGGGCAACATCACTAACTACACCGCCACATTGACTGAGCTCTAATAAGCTATATGCTCGCTGTCGCTTTCCGACACTTGTAAGGAAAAACTGTGGCATTTTCCCCCAGCATGGGTCGAGGTGCTACTACAGATGAAAGCCCTCACTGTTGCTTACAGAGGTCTGTAATGCGGGCACCATTAACCCACAGCAGCAGTTCTCCATTAGAGACGCCCATGAAAAGCCAGCAGCTTTTGTATGTTGTACAGAAGAGAGAAGATAATTGAGCTCAGAGGCAGCAGACGAACAAAAGGCACCGTACTCACCTTACGCCAATCAGCCTGAGGGCGAAGCAAGAGAAAAGACCCCTGAAAACACACAGGACCCCCGTTTCCCACAATTTGGAGTTGCCAGAAGTGCCGCTTGAATGCCTTGTATGATAGACATGGAAGAATGATGGGGAGCTAATGAAGTAATCAGAGAGCGAAGGAGGCAGACAGGTGGAAAATAGATTTTAGAGTCATTTTAAAAACAATTTAAGGAGGAAAATGACACATTTTGTTACTGCAATGAAGCTAGGAGAGTGAAATCTGTAAATCAGTGGTGATTGCTGTAGGATGGCACAGTACGCATTTAGTGAGAATTTGAAAAGCAGCTTTTTGCATATATAAGACAAAAGTCTTGTCGCCTATCCAAGTTTTAGGAACGACAAATAATAACTTGACTTCTAGTTGATCATTTGGTGTCAGAAATGGCTTATATGAAAGGCAAAGGCCTCTAGATTATGCTTATTTTACTAAAATAAAGTATGATTATGCCTTGATTTTTAGTTAATTAGGGCAGTAAGATCTGACTTTGCTTAGACAAAAGTCTTGTCTTAACAAATATAATGTACAGTACAGAATATAAAATCATGGTGCAGTGGAAAAAGAATTAATATTGTGTATGACTCCCACGAGCTTGGACGACTGCATCTATACATCTCTACAATAACTCAAATAACTTATTAATAAAGTCATCTGGAATGGCAAAGAAAGCGTTCTTGCAGGACTCCCAGAGTTCATTAAGATTCCTTGGATTCATCTTCAATGCCTCCTTCATCTTACCTCATACATGCTCAATAATGTTCATTCTTGTGATTGGGCTGGCCAATCCTGGGGCACCTTGAAGTATGCTGAAGTCCTGCTGAAAAATCTGCCCTCTTCTCTGGTTTGTAGTGTAAAGGGCAGCACAAAGTCTTGATACTTCAGGCTGTTGATGTTGCCGTCCACTCTGTAGATCTCTTGCTCGGCCCTGTACTGAATGTAACCCCAAACCATGATTTTTCCTTCACCAAACTTGACTGATTTCTGTAAGCGTTTTGGGTCCATGTGGGTTCCAATAGGTTTTCTGGTAGTAACTGACACATTGTAATTGGGGGAAATCTATATATGTGAATGATAGATCACATTTTACAATTTAAGTGAACTGATTTGGTTAAAAAAAAAAGCAAAGCAAAACATTCACGCTTTACAATAAGGTTCCGTTAGTTAATGTTTTTGCTAATGTGAACTAAGAATAAAAAATATTTGCACAGGATTTATTAATCACAGTTTAACATTTACTTATGCAAAGATTAACAAAGATTAATTCTAAATACTGCAATAAATGTGTTGATCATTATTTGTTCATGCTAGTAAATACATAAACTAACATTAACTAATGAAACCTTATTAATACAATATAATTTTAAAAACTAATAGCAAAGCAAAACAAAATAGAGGAAAAAGCAAAGGCAATGCAAAAACAAAGCATAAGAAATTGATTCAACACGGTAAATGTGTTGATTCGAAGTCTATTAGTACGTTTTGGTTGTTCTCTCTAAATAACAGACAAACAATATAACTAAAAAATAATTTTATGTATGATTTAGATCTTCATCGCAAGTCTAGTGATGTCATGGCAAGAAAAAAGTCTGGTTCAAAGCTAAAAACAAACTAAAAAGTGAAGCAAAACAGAATAGAAATAAAAAAAAAATTGAGTGAAACAAAACAATTTTATCAAAATAAAAACTGAACAGAACAAAGAAATAAATATATAATAGCAAAACAACCAAATATAACAAAAAGAAAAATGCAAGAACAAAGCAAAACAAATAAATCAAAACAAAAAAGCTAATTAAATTCACAAAAAAGCAAAGCAAAACAAAACAAAAACTGAACAAAGCAAATAATGTGAAAAAAATATGATCTATAGAAAAAGACTAAGATAAACATACTTTTGTTTGAATCTTGCATAATGTCTTGCTATCAAATGTTAGGTTATTAAACTATTTTAATTATGCCCATTGAAATGTTATAGGGATGAATGGTAGTTTGGCTGAGATCAAAACATTTAAAATAAGCTTAAAATGAATTAATAAAGCCAACTTTCAAATTCAATTTGCATTTTATCTTAACTTAAACCAATCAGTTAAATTGATCAAATATTATGGATAATATATTTATGCTGTTCTTATCAGTAATAAGTCATGTGACCAAAAATGACCCAGTTAGCTCGACCACCACAATCACTAAACCTCTGTTCTACATTTTGTATGAAGCTAATATGTCATTCTCCGTCACATCAGTTGATTAATGATTGAAATCTTCCATGTTAATTATCTATGATTCGCACATATTATTTCAGTTCTTCCTTAATCTTGGAGGTGTGATTAGTTAGCATGTGATGACAGCTCTACTTCCTATATGTTCCATCATTATGATTTTAATGGAAGGCTTTCAGATGATCAGATTACTCCATTTCCAACTGGTTTACCAGACATTCAGATCCCAATAGACCACATAATCTTATTCGTTATGAAAAAGCAAACCTGTAAGTGTATCTTATGTATGTAATACCATCTGTTGCCATAGCAAACATTGAGCAGTGTGCTTTGCATATGTTACAATTACATTTTGATGTAATTGTCATATAACAATAATATAATCATATAATCATAAAGTCATAAAATCATATCAGATCCATAGCAGTAATGCCACAATATATCTAACTCTACATATCTGTGAAATAAACTGCTGAAAAGACAATATAAAGTGGTTACAAACATATTATTTTTTGACTTATATAATATTTTACAATATTTATGCATAATTACATCTACAAATAAAAGAAGGATGACAATATACATGACATTATTGCAGTCTCATTATGATGACAGGTTTATCAATGTTTTATTGACTTTATTTTTCAGTTTCATTTCATGTAATTGTGTTTTGTCACCTTTCAATAGCCCCTTTCACACAGTGATACCGATAAATATACCAATAAAAAAATTTTTGGAATGACTTTACCGATAAATTCATAAAAAAGGTGTTCACACAGGCACGGACATTCCGTAATTTTTCCGGAAAAGACCATTCACACATCCATTCCACAATACCGGTAAATTCTGACATCATCAACCAGAAATTACTTCTGAACGGCTGCGCTTGTATTTGTAAACATTGAAGGGGTCTGGCTTTTTTTTGATGGTTTCACTTTTATTTAAAGCTTTAGCATTCATGCAGCTGCTTTGTGAGACATCCAAAGGCAGAAACGCGAACCGCAGCCAAATGTTTACACACTCGACTACATTACAAGTTATGTGGGAGGATAAGTATTGTGAACAACTTATATGAAAACATATGGAGGACCTTCAGATGTCGAGATGTTCATAACATGTGTGTGTGCTGATGCTCACCGGCTCCTTCATGTGCACACGTGTCAAGCAGAGCTTGAAGATAAACAAACAGCGGTTTATCATAAGCATTTTAGCGAAAAAAAATGTATGCAGTTGGCATTAAGAAGGAACAAAGACTAACATCTAGCAGCTAAATGTGTCTGGAAAAATATTCAAAAGCTTTTATTTTCATAAACCACGCAAATGTGAATGCATCTGAATGTTCTGATTGGCTAAAGTAGACATCTCACGTCAGCGCGTTTTAGACGTAAACATGCTCTTTCCAGCAATCTTCCTTCTGCGTTCACACAGCGCAACATTCCGGCAAATTACCAGTAATGTTACAACTTTTCTTTCTGGAAAATTGCCAGAACTAATTTACCATTATTTTTAAAAAAGGGCCTGTTCACACTTACAGACCTTTCCAGAAAATTGCCGGTAATTTTCCAGAAAGGTCTGTATGTGTGAAAGGGGCTAATGTCAGTATAGTTTTTATTTTATTTTAACCCTTTAACTGGCATTGTAACCACTTGGTTGACCTTTTGTCCATACTGTACACTGTAAAACCCAAAAAGTTAAGGTAACACAAACCGTTTGAGAACACCAAATGCAATAAACCATTTAAGTTCATAAATTAATCCTGAGTACTGTGAATTTAATCCATTTGAGTAAATAAAGCAATTTGAGCACAGTAAAAGCCAATAAATAAAGAGAACTCAAACCAACTGAGTACTGTAAAACCCAATAAGTTAAAGCAACTCAAACCATTTGAGTTAAAAAAACTAATCTATATGAGTACTGTAAACTTACTCCATTTAAGTTGAAGTAATGAGGTATTTAGTTAACTCATTACCTTCAACACTGAGTTCAAAACTCTTTTCAAATGAGTAGAATTAACTTTCAGTAAATGTTGAGTTAACTACACTCATTTCATTTGATAAAGTTGACTGTTGGGTTTTACAGTGTAGGTTCAGGTCAATTCAATTCAATTCAAGTTTATTTGTATAGTGCTTTTCCCAATAATTTTTATGTTTGGTTGGGGTTAGGGTTAGTGTAAGTTGACATGTACTTGCAATAGAGGTGTGACAAGATCTTGCATGACAAAATCTCGCGAGATTAGATCGCAACAAGATTTCTTATCAAGGTGAATTGTTGTCTCGTGAGTTGTGACGTTATGATGAAGCATGAGGGTGAAATTAGCATTGAAAATTGGAGGCAGGATTGGATTTGAACTGCAAATCAAGTGCTTTGAACGGCTGGCAACCCAGGCTGGCCTCTGAGTTGCACGTGTCACTTGGTTGCTTGTGCAAGAAGCCAGTTAGAGTTTATAGCTAAATAGTGTTTGCATGTCCTTTATCGCATAGAATTCATTAAAATAGAAGTAAAATACCATTCATTACATTTTGTTTAAAAAAGCACCTAATTTGTCTTGCAGCTTGTGAATTTTTTTTTTGTTAAATTAAAATCTATTTTCCATTCATATATTAGCAAATATTTTGTTTATATTTAAAATTATTTAAAAAACTATTTTCCATTCACATAGGCTATTAGCAAAATATTTTGCAGTGTTTGCATGCCCTTTACTCCATAGAATTCATTAAAATAGAAGTAAAATAACATTCATTACAAGTTGATTAAAAAAAGGCACCTAAATAGTTTTGTAATTTGTGATTTTTTTTCAGTTGAATAAAAGATGATTTCTTAAAAATTGTGTAAAAATCTCATCTTGTGTTGATCTCGTGAAGCCAATCTCGTGTCTCATCTCATCTCGAGGAGTAAGCATCTCGTCACACCCCTAATTTGCAAAGTTTCTTATAGTCAGTTAAATGTCTGTTGAAGGAGCAGTATCAACAGATATTAAGCAGACAGTCTACTAATACTCAAATGGACCATCAAAATAAAGTGTTACCTTATTTTCTTTTCAATAAAGTGATATGATAATAAATAAGAACAGTTCGTGTATTGCTTAAGATTGGCATCATCTATTCAATTTCTGTTAGCGTTGGCGTCATCTCTTCAAGGTTAGTTTATCATAATATATATATATATATATATCTTTTTTTTTTTTTTTTTTTTAATTGTAGTGGAAGTTAATTAGAGTTGTTACAGTACATTTAGTTAAATACTGGGAAATGGGAAATGTTGCAAATATTTCCTTGGCAACTAGATAAAACAAAATAATATAATTGTTTTTAAGTAAAATGTTTTTTAATGGTTTTAATGTAAGTTTTAGTTAACTACATTTTAGTTAATAACCCTGATCCAGGAATAGTTCCGCTGAGAGTGTATTTGAAAAATTAGAAAGACGATGATAATAAAATTCTTTATCAGCTCAAATAATCAGACTCTCTACAGGAACACATTAATAATGAGCTAAATTATAATTAGACTTGTTAATATTTTAAAATATCATCAGTTTGGATTAATGATATTTGGATTTTTGGCTTGCAAATTAACTTTTTTTCCCATCTAATGAGAAATCTGAGACATACAGTCAAATGCAAATCTCATTGGCAGGTACAGCGTGTGTATGATAATTCAGAACTGATTAATACCAGCAAACTGCTCCAAATGAGATCTGAGACTTTCTCAGAGCTCAAACCAGCTGTGACTGTATTTATTTTCAGCCCAGCAAGACATGATCACTAAAACTGGCTTCAGGGGAAAGACCTTCCATCACAATATGAAAAGACCTAAGATATAAAATCTGATTTACAGATTATTATTCAGTCAGAAATCTGAATAATTACATTACAGTATATTTTAAAGTAGCATTTGTTTGATCCAAAAATACAGAATAAAAAAAACAGTAATTCTATAAAATAATATCATTTAAAAAAAATGTATTATCATTTCTTTACAAAAATATTATGGAGCACGGTGAGTTCAAGTATTGCTATTAATTATAGTTATTTATAACTATTTATCTCGTGTCAGAGTTACTGTAATTACAAATATATAGTTTGTAACTATGTGGAATTTCATTTGTGCAACAAAATTTTTACAAACATGCTTACAACATAGTATTCCATGCAAGCATATTGTAACTGAATGGCATCAACATGCTAGTTCATAATAATAGCACAATAAAATGTTAACCATTTGTCAAAATATGCTAGCAATCTGGCAATCAATGTGTTACAAAAATTATAAAATAAAAAAGTCATGCTATTAACCTCAAGACATGCCTCAGTCATGCTAGCATTGTTCTAAAATATGTTAATGCAGTAATGCTTTCAACATTCTAAAACATGGTAGCAATGAGCTAAACATGCTATAAAGATTCTATAATAGGACATACTGTTACTAAAACTTTAATAAAGATAACATGATAGAACATTAGCAATTTGCTAATTTGTGTTAACAGTTATTATGGCTACATGCTAGTACTGTGTTACAACTTGCTAATCGCATGATAAATGTTGTTGCTTCATGCATTATTTGCCATGCTAAAATTAGATAGCAACATTTTACTAGCATGCTCAAGCATGTTAGCCAGTGTACTAATATTAAACCGAAACATGCTAACCATATGATAAATAATGCAGAAACATGTTCAATTTTGTTGTATCATTCATGGTTTGTCAGGCTCAAATATGCTAGTAGCATGTTATTAACATGCTCAAACATGCTAGCCATGTTATTACTGTTCTAAAACCTGCTAAACAGTGTGCTAAGTCTGGGGTAATAGTCACTCCTATTACAGAGGAGGAAATTAAGAAAAGTATTGGAAAACTCAAGAATAGTAAATCCATAAGTTTACTCTGCCAGGATCTAAAAATTTTAACTTCAATTTTAGCAGAGAAAATCCAAACACATATTAGAAAATTAGTAAAGCCAGACCATCAGGATTTGTTAGTGGACGCCATGGTGCTGATAATGTTAGGAAAGTACTAAATATACTGATGATTGCAGAAAAGATTAAGGTTCCCTCAATGTTACTTAGTTTAGACGCGGAAAAAGCGTTTGATCGATTGGATTGGGCATACTTAAATCAAACACTAGCATATATGGGATTTCATGACACATTTATTAAATAGATACAAATATTCTATCAAAATCCTAAATCGAGAGTTAGGGTGAATGGTCACTGCTCAGAGTTTTTTGATTTGGGAAGGGGAACGAGACAGGGAGATGCTATGTCTCCTGTTTTGTTCGCCCTAAGCATTGAACCATTAGCTGAGAGTATAAGATGCAATCAACATATACAAGGAATTACAAATGAGAATGGAGACTGTCAAAAGATTGCTCTCTATGCTGACGATGTATTATTATTTATTGAGAATCCAATTTCTTCAATGCCAGCTGTTTTAGATTGTCTTGAAATTTATGAATCCATTTCTGGATATAAAATAAACTCCACTAAATCAGAAGCACTTATAATTACTGGAGATTGGCCGGTAGAACTAAATAACAGAGCATCATTTAGGTGGTCAAAACAGGGATTTACATATTTGGGAGTTGCCATTACACCCAGAGTTTCACAGCTGTTTCAGGCAAATTATGACAAACTAATTCACGCAGTTAAAAAGGATTTACAGAGATGGGAGGTGCTACCACTATCATTGTTTGGTAGGATTGAGACAATAAGAATGAATATTTTACCTAGATTTCTCTTTTTATTTCAGTCCCTACCCATATGAATTCCTGTATCCACATTTAACATGCTGGATAAACTAATATCTAGATTCATCTGGCAGAACAGACGACCCAGAATAAGATTAAAAATGTTAACTTTAGGAAAAGATAAGGGAGGGCTACGTCTCCCTAATTTAAGATATTATTACTGGGCCGCTCAGCTCACAGCTATAGTGAACTGGATAAACAATGATGCTGAAAGGGGATGGGTGAGTATGGAACAAGGTTCTGTACCAAATGTTCCTCTTTCAGCATTAGCTTTTATGACACAACAATCTCAGAAAAAGATTAAAATTAAAAATATGTGTGTTAAACAAACTCTGAGAGTTTGGACAACAGTTAAAAAAAACTAAGTGGAATGGCAACCGTATCAAGAGTTATGTCTATAGCAGATAACCCTGAGTTCTTACCATCCAAATGGGATGTCACTTTTAAAACATGGTGCGATAAGGGTCTTATGATAATTGATCAGTTATTTAATGAAAACACTATGCATTCATGTTCGTATCTTAAATACAAATTTATGTTGTCATCAAGCGATTTCTTTCGATACTTACAATTAAGAAGCTATATTAAAAATCATAAAGAAAAGGAAATATTCAAAAAAAGTCTCAACTAATGTGGAACAGTATTTTGTTGATATAAAAAAAACAAAAAGGATTACATAATAGACACATATCACACATATACAACAGGCTAATTCTGGATTCAACAGATAACACCCTGCATATTAAGGCAAAATGGGAATTCGAAATTAATGAAAAAATTGAGGATGATATTTGGGAAAACATATGTTCAGAATCTCATAAGGGGATCAATAGCCATAATTGGAAAGAGTTTGACTGGAAAACAAAAATTTGGTTTTTTAGAACACTATTGATGGTTTCAAAATATGCTAACAGTCCACAGTCAGAGGAATGCTGGAGGGGTTGTGGGAATGTGGGTAATCACGCACATATATTTTGGGAATGTCCGAAGATACTTGCATTTTGGCAAGGGGTAAAGATTGAGATAATGAAAATGATGCAGTTAGATATACCTTTTACTCCCATGTTTTTCTTGCTTGAAGGGATACCCCAGAATATATATAATACAAATCAGAGATATATACTCCATATACTTTTACTAAGTGCAAGAAAGACTATAACAATAAATTGGATGAAGCCACACCCTCCAACAATAGTACAATGGATAGAAAAACTTGAATCTATATACAGAATGGAGTATATGACTGCTCAACTTCAATTGAAACTGGATATTTTTAAACAAAGATGGGCACCTGTTACTTTATATCTGAACAGGACATAGTATTTCCAGCTCCTTTGAAACTGAAACTTGTTTTTATTTACATCTAGGGTTACTTTTAGTTTTTTTTTTCTCTGTCCTTTTTTTTAATAATCGCTGCTGTCACTGAATGTTTTGTTCTGTAAAATGTTTTAAAGTGTAAAAATAAAGTTAAAAAAAAAAACAGTGTGCTAAAATATGATAGTCATGCGCTAATGCTAACAATATTGTATAACATTGTAGCAACGAGGTTAAACGTGCAATAAACTTACTAACAACATCATAGAACATTCTAGCTAAATCATGCTAGCAATGTATTTAACTATGCTAGTAACATGCTTGCAATTTCAACATGCTTGATGCCATCTTCCCAACTCTCAGATTCCAGATGTGTACTGAGAATGTTTGTAATTCAGCACTTAAAAACGTGGGCTGATTTTGTGTAAGACCATTAAATTGAACTGCCAGTCTTAATCCAACAAATAGATGGACCAGAACTTTAGGCAGGCATAGAATTGGCAAGCAATCAGTTCCTTGGAAAGATTAAACATTTAAACATGCCAACTCTTCAGGCTGAGCTTTAGAACTTGAGCAAAAGCACAGACTATCCGAGCAATCAGAGGTGAAAGTGCGAGACCCCCCCCCCCCCCCCCCCCCCCTCACCACCACCACCATCCAAGAGCCCAGCGGAGCGTTCAGTCTGCTGGGGGATTTGCTCTCCTTCATGAGCCAAATGTAACCATTTCTGGCAGTTCGTCTGATCCTCCTCTGTGCCGGACAGAGTGGAAATGTCGATCGATAAGGCTCAAGACATGTTTTGTCTGGAAAATTCTCTGTTCTGCAATCTGTTTGTTTTTAGCAGTGTGTGTGTGTGTGTGTGTGTGTGTGTGTGTGTGTGTGTGTGTGTGTGTGTGTGTGTGTGTGTGTGTGTGTGTGTGTGTGTGTGTGTGTGTGTGTGTGTGTGTGTGTGTGTGTGTGTGTGTGTGTGTGTGTGTGTGTGTGTGTGTGTGTGGTCTGTACGGGTGACCAAGCCAGAAATCCATTAGGCTTTGCTACCATCCAGTGCTCTATCTGCCGTTCCTACAGGGCTATATTGAGTTTCCACTCACGAAAACAGCACTTAAAACATAAGCTTTGGAATATTTATGAGCGTATTACATCGTTCTAGCGTTGGAATTCTGACGAAACATGCAGTTGGGCACTAACTGAATGACAAGACATCATTCAAAGAGGACATGACATGCAAAACTGGATATTTAGTGACACTTTACAACAAGATTCCATTTGTGAACTACATCAGTTACCATGAGCTAACAATGAATAATAAATCTAAGACCACCGATATCTTGTGCATCACTACTGATAGCTGCTAGTTGACATGCACTTGTCACTGTGTTGTACAGTCAACAATGGTCTAAAGCAGGCCATCGCAATACCATACTTTCCTTTTAATGTTTAATAATCATTGTTTACATTAGTTAAATATACAACTCATTGTTTAATTCGTAAATTTTTGCTTTAGTGGCTAATTTGTATTCACTTGTATGATTTCGTATGATTTTATTTTAGTAAGATTTGCTCATTCCCTAATGTAGTGTAGGGTTAGGGGTGGAGTTTGGGCTCATGCCTTTGTTTAAAAATTATGCGTTTTAATATGAATTCAGTTGTATAAATTTGTACAAACTAGTCACTTTGCTGACAGTGTGGAAAATAGTTACATTGATAATGACGCTGCATTATTTGAGTGTATATATATATATATTGTCGCAGGTAAGAGATCACACGGACACAGAGAGGCAATGAAAATCCCCGTAGGGGTGTTTATTTAGGGAGTGGAGCAAGGAAAAGGTGCATGGGGATGTGCAGGGCGGTGAGGTCCGTGTCCAAAGGGGTCCGGTGAGCTCGTGCAGTGAAGTGCCGGTCAGGGTGCCCAGTGGAAGAGGGAGAAGCCAGCGTTGATCCTGCTGTCATCCTACTTGTGCTCTGCCGTCGACATCGACGGCGTGGTTTAAATACCCCTCTTCCAATGGGCCGCAGCTGTCCCTGATCAGCACGTGATGAGTCGTGATTACGGTGAGGGAGACGTTTCCATGGCGACGCTGGCAGGTCTGGCACAATATATATATACATATATATATATATACACTACCTGGCAAAAGTCTTGTCATCAATCCCAGTTGTAAGAGCAACAAATAATAACTCGACTTCTAGTTGATCTTTTGAAAAAGTGGCAGAAGGTAGATGAATCATCTGTTGAACAAATCATCACAAATACTTCAGAAGACCTATTAGAACCCGCATAGACCTAAGATTCTCACAGAAATCAGTCAAGTTTGGTCAAGGAAAAATCATGGTTTGGGGGTTACATTCAGTATGAGAGCGTGTGAGAGATCTGCAGAGTGGATGGCAACATCAACAGCTTGAGGTATCAAGACATTTGTGCTGCCCATTACTTTACAAACCACAGGAGAGGGCAGATTATTCAGCAGGACAGCGCACCTTCTTATACTTCAGCCTCCACATCAAAGTTTATGGAAGCAAAGAAGGTTAAGGTGCTGCAAGATTGGCCAGCCCAGTCAACAGATATATATTATTGAGCATGTCTGGGCTAAGATGGAGGAGGCGTTGAAGATGAATCCAAAGAATCTTAAAGAACTCTGGAAGTCCTGCAAGAACATTTTCTTTGCCATTCCAGATGACTTTAGTAATAAGTTATTTGAGTCATTGTAGAGATGTATGGATGCAGTCGTCCAAGCTCATGGGAGTCATACACAATATTCATTCTATTTCCACTGCTTTATGACTTTATATTCTATACTGTACATTATTTCTGTTAAGACAAGACTTTTGTCTAAGCAAAGTCAGACCTTACTGTCCTAATTGAATAATTAAAAATCAAAGCATGATCATATTTTATTTTGGTGAAATAAGTGTAATCTAGAGGCCTTTGCCTTTCATATAAGCCATTTCTGATACCAAATGATCAACTAGAAGTCAAGTTATTATTCGTTGTTCCTACAACTTGGATAGGCGATGAGACTATTGTCAGGTAGTATATATATATATATATGTGTGTGTGTGTGTGTGTGTGTTTGTGTGTGTGTGTGTGTGTGTGTGTGTGTGTGTGTGTGTGTGTGTGTGTGTGTGTGTGTGTGTGTGTGTGTGTGTGTGTGTGTGTGTGTGTGTGTGTGTGTGTGTGTATATATATTACTGTACCTCATGTTCGTCCAAATATATATATATATATATATATATATATATATATATATATATATATATATATATATATATATATATATATATATATATATATATATATATATATACATATTACATGAGTGCAATATCCACAATGTGGAATATTGAGCTATTTTGAACTTTGACCTTGGTGATTGTCCTAAGACAAGAATAGGTGTTGTTCAATAGTTTCAGCACAAATTGAAATTTTTTGATCTATTTCAAATGTTGACTGGTAGCAGCCATATCCAATAGGAAGTAGATAGAGAACGGTCATAACTAAATTATAATTTTTTAATTATAATTATAATTAATTATTTAAATATTTTTAATTATAATTATAATACTTGTCTAACATTATGACAGAAAGTAAATGTAGTATATAATAAATTTAAGTCTAGTGTAGTATATAACACATTTTCTCCACATACAGTAGATAGAAAACTATCTTCATATTCATAGAGTACGTTTCACCTTTTCTAAGAGCCACAAGTCAGATTTCAAAGAAATTCCTTCATCTTATGAGATAAAAGAGCTTGATGTACACATACCTTGAGGACCTAAATCATTTTCTCTAGTTCAAGAAGTGCATTTACAAAACTGAATTTGCGCAATTTTCAGATGATGAATGCATCAACTCACAAGCGCCCACGTCAGTGAGCCCTATTAGGTGATGTAGTAAGATGAATATTTTCCTAAACATCACATAAACGAACGATAACACTAAAATGCACAAAAGATTGCCAAGATTGTGCTGCTTCTGGCTGTATGTGGCTGTACTATCATTCTGAAGTATCCCAGTGTTTGGAAAAAGTGCCTGGAGTTTATTTTTAACAGTGTTCCTGATCTTTTCAGTATGAGCAGTTTGAGCAGCACATTTTGTGCAGCAAGATTGGCTTTGTAAACGGGCTGCTATGACAGGTTGAAAAAACAGGTTATATAAAAAGATTTAATATGTGTACTGTATTTGACTGCCAAGCCAAAGTACACATTTATTATACAATGTAAACTAGGAAATACATTTCACCAATATAAGCAGTTTTTTTGTATTATTTGTTATTGTTTTTTATTTCATAAAAATAAAGTAAGTGATTGATTGGTTAAGAATGCCATTTACCAGACTTTTATTGTCAGATTAAGCTCCATCTTCCCTCACAACGAATCTTAAAACTTTTCTGTAATAAAGCTCTTTGCTCCCAAACATGTCAAAATGTCATCCCTGATTGAGAGCCTGACAGTTCCTGTATGGTGAAGCCATGATAACGAACTCTCGGAATTTTGTGGATAAGCTGACTTTTCAGGGCATTTGTCTTGAATTGTCATAAACACGCCATATGCAATAGCCTAGTTTCCTTTAATTTATTTGTTTAGGGGTTTTTTCAACACAGGCTCGTTCTGAAAACATAGCTCTATATAAGTTTCTGGAGGTTGCAAATAATGTAGCCAGAAGTCTGTATGGCTGCGTTTTGTCTTGAACACAAATGAACGCTACGGGGCAGTATGACGCTGTTCCTTTTTGCACTTACCAGCTGACCTCTTACCTCCATGTAAACGGCTTTCCCGCTGATACCAGTTTGTTCAGTTAGCTTGCCATGTACGTCTGCGGACTTGAGACATAGAGGAACTGACCACAACAATGGTGTTCGAGTCCAGTGAAGAACGGTTCCAGAAGGTGTGTATGACAAAACAGAAGCCAAAAAATAAAATAGACAAGTAAATAACAGGGTGAGAATTTGGTAAAATACTGAAAACGTGGTAAAAATCAGGCGAGGGCTTTCCTATTTCTGGATTGCTTTTTAAAACTGTCGGTTGGGTTTAGGGAAGGGGGTGGGCAGGTCAATAGGTGCTTTTTAAAACTCTATTGGTTAGGTTTAGGGCAGGGGCAGACTGGGACAACATTTTCTCCCGGGACAAGTTATTGAATGTCAGGCCAAGTGAGGAGTGGGGGTGGGGGGAGGGGGGTGCGATGTTAACGAATAGTGGGGAGGGGGGTCGTGGAGGCGCAATGTCAACAAAAAGTGTGTGTGTGGTTGGGGGTTGGGGGGTTGGGGGCAGAATTACGGTGGCCGGCCAGATGACCGTCAGGCCACCGGGAAATGTCCCGGTGCTCCCTATGGCAAGTCCGCCCCTGGCTTAGGGAACAAGGAGGGTGGGTCAGTTGATCGGTTGGTCAGTCAGTTGACAGCGGCCTCTGGTGGATTTACATGAGAACAGCAGGTGCGAATGGCCCTAGTGAGAGAAATTTGAGATCTCAAAAAGCATACACAGGGGCCTCTGGTGGATTCGCGAAAACAAAAACTGCAAAAAAAAAAACGTAGCTCCTGGGACGTATTTGGCACTCTCCAGAAACGTATATAGTGGTACATTTTCAGAATGAGCCACAAAAAAAGAAGATATTCAAATAAACTAGAAAGGGAAAACATGTATAAAATAAATTAATTTACCAAAAAACATTCTGTGATTGAAAAACAGGACTGACCAATCTCAATGCACACACCATTTCTAACTTTAAAGCTGTTCTGAAATGCCTGAGCCAAAGTCTGCCTTTGAAATAATGATCATGTTCCTAAATATCAGGTGGCCTCTTCTGAAAGCAAGATTACATTTTATGGCAACACTTACTTGTTTATTTAAAAAAAAAATATGAAGTTCTAGTAAAATTAAAGTGCTTCAGTCCAGTTTTCACAGTTCACAGTTCAGTTCAGTGTAATGTAAATGTCATTGCTGAAAGCCCAAACACTGAAGACCAAATTCAACAATGGGCAGCTCCACAAGTCCCAAACCAAGCAAGCCAGTGGTGACAGTGGCGAGGAACAAAACTTCACCAATTGACGAAAGTGAAACCTCAAGAAAAAACAGGCTCGGCTGGGCACGGCCAGTTCTTTTCTGGCCAAACGTCTTGTGCAGAGCTGTAGTCTGGATGCCGGAGTTTTGAGATGTAATATAATAATTTAGCTTGTTGTATTCATATTTGTGGAAAGCTTGCACATACTCATTACCCTGTCATGAAAATTCACCTTTATTTCTGTAGTGCTTACAATTTAGATTGTCAAAAGTGCTTAAAATGATGAACAGGCAAATGACAATTGAATAAAATAAAAATGTACTAAATACAATGATGGGCAGCTCTACCATCATATCTGAAGTTTCTATGACTCCGCCTTGTTCTGCCTTCATGAGCTTGTGTATTTGAGAGATACTTAACATGTAATTACAGTGTACTTATCAAAGAAAGCACTGGTTATAAAAAGGTAAATACAGTACACAGATTATGTTTAAGCTCAGAGGTAGGTTTATGGATTTTATGTAGTTACTACCCAGTTTATGTAGTTTATGTTTATGATTATAATAAGTAATATTTGTTTAATATGTATATGCAAAACAGGACTGTAAAATGTCATGTAGGTCAGCTTCTGCTTAGGTAACTTAAGACCTTAGGATAACAGGCTAATGCAAACAATATGTTTACACATATTTTAAAGATAAGCATAATCGGGACATGCATGTACATGAATGTAAATTGTCTTATTACATTAGTACTTAGTACAAATATGATTTAACAAATAAATAAATAAAATAATAATAAAAATAAATCTTACCAGGTGGGCATTTCCATAAATATGTGATATCACATTAAATAAATCTATTGATCATTTGCACCATTTTACCAGGATGTGATTTATTCCAGAAGTGTGCTTATTCTATAAGCTAGGATGGAAACATATTTATTCCAGAAGTGTGCTTATTCTATAAGCTAGGATGGAAACATATTTATTCCAGAAGTGTGCTTATTCTATAAGCTAGGATGGAAACATTGTTTGTGTTTGCAATTAATCATTTCAAAGCCAACAGGGGTCCAAATGCAGATTTATTGAAGAGTAGTCTGGCAGACAAGGGTATTACAGGAGCAAACAGTAGCATAAAGGTAATCCAAAAGAGTAGTCGTAATAACATGCGAAGGGGTCGAGGCAGGTGGCAAAACAAACAGTAAAACAATCAAGGGGTCAAAACACTGCAAGACAATACAGGAAAACACTAGTAATGCTTGCTACTGATAACAAATTTCAGCAAAGATGTGTGTGGTGTGTGTATCGTCCTTGTAATCAGTCATGATAAGCTTCAGCTGTGTGTAATCAAGAGGTGATCTGAAACTGGTGTGTGACTGCAGGGCTTGATGGGATATTCGGTTCAGTGGTAGATGTGATGTGTAGAGGGCCCTGTAGTGTGTCTGGTGGGCACTCACCTTGGTGACTGTGAAAGTGTTAGTTTAAGATCATTTCAAAGCCACCATATAGCAAATAATATCCCTCAGTTCACAATTTCAAGTAAAAAATAGAAGATATCTTCTATTATTCTTCTATAAAGGCCCATTTTCACCAAGAATAACTGTAAAGTGTGTTCTACAGATAACCAAAGGACAATGCCATTCTATTTATCATAAGCACACACTTGCACAAACTGCTCTGTTTCCTTAATTGTCTTCTTGTAATTATCCTCAGTGTGAACAAGCCTTAAGTGTTTCATCGCCCCTCCATATCACACTTGTATTCCTGCTGTGCATCATATGTCTGGTTCCCATTAGCACATAGCGCTAAATCCAGTTGCGCTTCTCTTTAAACTGATCTCTCTCCTGTGTGTCTGAACTGTAGCTGTAAAATGGGAGCCTAATGCGCTGTTAACTCTGTTTGCAGGTGTCGTTTTTCCTGTTTATTGTGTTTGTGGTCTACACCATGCTGCCGTTCTCCATGAGGGATGCCGTCATCGCTAGTGTCCTCACTTCATCCTCCCACACGCTAGTGCTCAGCATCTGCCTCTCCAACACTAGCGACCACATGGAGGCCCTCGTCTGGCAGGTAAGTCTATGTGTGTGTGTGCATGTGTGTGTGTTACAGCTGATTTTGTTCACTCAAACTGTGTGGGCTGGGAAAGGAACTGCTAGTATCTAAGAATAAATGGCGACGGTCTTTGATCACTAGAATGACACAAAGAGACCAGAGAAATTGTCCTATAAAAAGTTGTCTGAGTGTGTTAAAGAATGGGAGTTGAACGGAGTGAGGGAATGTGGAAGGATGTTTCTACTCTGTTTCCTGTACTGTTTGTACGGATGGTGTTTCACCGTGACCTGTGTGGCTTTGCTGCCACGGCAAAGCATTTTTCCCAGAATCCTCCACTGTCAGCTTGCTTGGCTCATCATATATGGCTTTCCGCTTTAAAATGTCACATTTCCTTTGCCAAAAAAGAAAAAAAAACTCTGGCAAAGTTTGTCTATGCAGTATAATTCCACAAGGTTTGTGAGATTTGTTGTTTGGTCCTGCACTCCAAAAAAAAGTATTTATTTTTTTGGTCTTATTTCTAGTCCACATATCTAAAAGTACTTAAATCAATCCTTAAAGGGGTGGTCCACTACAATATCATATTTAAAATTTTAGTTGATGTGATGTATCTCCGAGTGTAATACGCTCAAAGTTGAATGCAAAAGGACACATTGGCTTTTACAGAGTTAGCTTAGCAAAGCCTACAGCAGGGCTATTCAATTAGTTTGTCACGGGGGCCAGTTCATGAAAAGCATCCCCAACGAAGGGCCGGAGAGACATGACTTGCTATATAAAGGATGACACAACTGCATTTAAGAGCCAATATGTTGTATTTTTGCTCCTTAAGACACCCACGTTGTATTTGTCTACATTAAAATGTTAATATATTGTATTTTGAAACTATATAATATATCACTGCATTGTACAATAGGTTTTTTTAACAAACATTCAAATGTTGTATTTCACAGCACAACAAAATCAGTGTATTGCTTAAGTAGGCTTCTTCTACATTCAGATACGTTCATATGTTATGTTTTGAACTGCATAATTATGGATGCAACAATTATAGATTTTGGTTGTACGATTGTATAGTGTGAAGAATAATCAGGGTTTCACAGTTATCATGTAATGTAAATTTAAGCTTTATATTAGCTAGATTTAGATCTGGACATCCCTAACTAATATCCCTTTAAAACCTTGATGAAGGCATTTTCATTAGTAATAGTTTTTATGCTGTAGGTTTTTCTGTGCTTATAGGGCTACACAATTTAATTATGTGTGTGTTTATAAAGAGGAACGGGAGAAAATAATATAATAATAATTGTTATGAAGGTCGGCGCCAATATTTAGATTAACTGTTGTTATCATCTGCGTTCATACATACATAATCATTTTAATAATAGTTCGTCTAACATGTCTTTTGTTTACATTGCACTGAAAGCTAAGCACAACTCTCACCGCTACCGCTATGTTTTCTACTGCGTGCGCCCAAAGCCGCGAGCGTTGCTCCGCTTGCGCCCGCATATTGACATATATATTCTTACAGCATAACAAACTTGCGCGCGGGAAAGACGTGATATGGGAGCGGCCCGCGGCTTTAGTTATTACAGTGTGCGTGCGTTTTAGCTTCGGTGGACAAGCTCGGAACTTTAAACTAGCGCACAGTTGGCAACTTGGCGTAACTTTGTTCAGCAGTTTCGTTTCGTGCGGCAGAACAGAAATGCAGAAATGCGGGTTAGAGAATCCTTTACGATTAATTAACCATGACGAATTAAAGCGCAGTTAATAGTGAAATCGGTTATTCGTTGCATCCCTAATAACGATATCAGTGCATTGTACAAAAGACTTTTTCTACAAACATATTCAAATGTATTCGGCTGCTCTCACCAATCGCCACTGTCAGGTGACTCGCGCTCTGCGCATCTTGTGCTGTATTGAACAAACGCACGTCACTTCGTAAGCGGCCGTTTTTTGACTGAACTCAATTTATTCTTGATGTCTTGGTCACACTATTTGGAGGGCCAGAACAAATTGCCTCGGGGACCGGGTTCGGCCCGCGGGCCGCCAATTGAATAGCCCTGGCCTACAGTAAACGAAATATGTGGACTACAAAAAAATACATCCAGGTTAATAAGACCATAAACATTACAGGTTACGCGCATACACCCCACACAGCGAAGGGGCATGGCCAGAGGCACTGTAATGTTATAGCAGAGAAAGCTAAAATGGCAAACAATGCTATTTCCACAGAGCTTCATCTGTTTCTGTATTTGGGCTTCCAAAGGACACGAAACAAAGGGAGAAGTGCTTACAATTTAATTTTAATTATGCTCCAGAGAATTATAAAAAATATATAGGTAGCATTTAACAAAGGACAGCTTCTAGAATCTCCCATTTCAGTGCTGAATTCGGCTAAAATAGTAGAAGAAGCTGTGAATTGTGAGCCACAACCTGTAAGTATTTTTATTTATTAAAATTGGTCTATTACATGCACAGTTTCTAGCATTAACGGTACGTAGTAGCAAGGATGTAAATAAGGATGTAAACAACGGAAATGCTGTTTCGCACCATTAACAATTTAGCTACAAATTCATATTTATCCATCAAATTGCTGTAAACACCCACAATCTTCATCAGCGCTGCAGTTTCTCTCTATGCAGTGCTTTCCCTGTGTTCTACATCTTAAATAATGCAGGGCTCAAAATTGCGACCATTTTGGTCGCATATGCACTCGAAATTTTATCTATGCGACCTCAAATATATTTGGGAGCATTTGTGCGAGTGCATAAAATTGTTGTTTTCACAGCAAAATGTTCACCACATGCGCGGATTTAGGAGGCATTCACGCATTAAGCAACTTTGCACCTAAAAACACCAAACGCAGCGCTCAGGAATGGTTTAAAACAGTTGTCATGTCAACTTGCTGCAGTAAACAAAGCCCGCAATGCTTGTCCCGCCTTCAAGCTCTTCTTATTGGCCCACTGCGCTAGAACAGAACGCGAATGGATTGGTTAATATCAGCTGTCAATCACTCAGTTCCGATGACATGGAGCTACAGCCGTGAAAATTTAAAGGTCTGGATACAAGAGAATGAAAACAACACTGGCAGATTTAGTTTTAGAAACCACCTAAAGTTACAAATAATGGCAGATCTGATTAGTGATCATGCAATGAATGTCAATCCAGCACTTTTAGAAGAGTGGATAAAAGATTTCCAGTGTTTAAAGTCCGCTATGAAAATGACTAAAGCCATTCACCGTAAAGCCGGTGTCAGAGTTTTCAGGTAACAGTGTTTGCCACTAAATCTACACATTTTAAGCACGAGATGTTCTAATGTTATTTAATCCTTCATTTAATCATCACCATGCTGTCAGTCGTGCGACTGACACCGCGTTCACCATCAATAAAGAGCATGCATTCACCAAGATGAAACTAATATTACAGCTCATGAGAAGACCGTTATTGCTATTAGGATGACGAATGCAAATAATAAGTTATATGTCAGTATCATCTGTGCAATATCAGACAGCACCCGTGAGAACACAGCACAGTTATTATTGTTAATTCAGTTCATCTCATTCACGTCAAGCAGTGCGTGCAGGGCCGGTGAGCGCATGCAGATTTTTGTTTATTTGTTAGTTGTGATTAGAGTGTTAATATATAATAGAATTTGTTAATATAAAACGTGTAGTAACAGTGCTCATAATTTTTGGTGGGTGCGACAAAATTTGGTCTGGTGCGCCTAAATTTTTGAAGTTTGGAGCACCGGTGCTACTAAGAAAAAAGGTTAATTTCGAGCCCTGTAATGAACTCGCAAAAGATATGTGAACGTTTCATATTACTTACACATGCTTATTCCAAATATCTATGAAAGACACTTGTCAGGTTTTATTTTAGAGAGCAGGCGTGAGGTTCAGCTGTGTCCTTTTCATTTTCTGTCTGATTAAGGCTCAAACTGATACAACTAACAGCTACTCTGACTGACAGTATTTACACAGCGGAGGCAAAGCACATGTTAGTAGAGCAGAGGCGTGGCGTTTGTCCTGGTGACGTGGAGCCGATCCGCGAATCACAGCACATTATGTTAGCCACTTGAGGGCGGGCCTTTCGTTTTCATGTTAGCAGATTAGCACTATATAAACAAAGTAAGATATATGAAAAAATAACGTGATTTGTTTTTACAAATGAAGCATGAACACATTGCTTTGCATCTTATAAACACAACCAAGCCTTAAAAATACACTCTGGACCACCCCTTTAAAACAAGCAAAATAATCTACCATTAAGGTAGTAAAATAAACGTGTTTTGGATTGAAATAAGATTAATTTACCACATTGGCAGATTATTATGCTTGTTTAACAGAAAAAAATCTCTCCTAATTTTAACATTATTTCTAAAAAATCAATCAAATTTTACTTTTCTAGAAAATGCTTCTTGATTTAAGAATTTATAAAAATTTAGACTAAGAAAAACATTTATTGCAGTGTGATCATTTTTATTTGAATCATTTTGTTACGTTCTGCATTTAGATATGGTGTTTATGCTGTTGTTATTTTACAAAACAAACATTACTTTCTTATCAATCCAATCAATAAACAGCCAGTTCTGATGCTGACAGCTTGCCTTATATACTCTACCATGACAACATGTTCTTCTATAGAAGCTTTGCTCATTTCCATGTTGTCCAAAAAGGTCAGCGTGTTGATTAATTGAACCTTTTTCTTTGGACAATAACAGTGAAAATATTCCTAAGTCAAGACTATACGGCATGCGTCGATGTAGAAACTGACCTTTAAGCATAACAGAAATACGCAATAGAGCAAAATGTGTGACAACTTGCCCCGTGTGTTTATACAGTAAAGATCAAACTTAGGGAAGAACCTACAATTTCCTAAATTTCCAGGTCACTACTGAATTCTGTTGGAAATTAATTATTATAATAGTATTAAAAGAGCATTTTTAACCATATCTCATGTTATTTAACTTCCCTAAATGAGTGAATGTGTACAATTGCGAGTTGTTATCAGATTGGCTGAATGTAGATTTTACTGCAACCTTTCATACAAATATTTAAATTAAAGTAGATTTTTAAATGGGATGAAAGCGGGATAGAATGATAAAATCAGAGAGAATACCTTATGAGGAAACATAACTATTTTACGTTTTGTCAGTTTATAATTCAGTTGTGAGTTCGGTCATATGAAAATGTAAGTTTTTTTAAAAGGTGGTGTGGCACCAAAGCCCACCCCTAAACCCAACTGTCATTGGGGGATGAGCAAATCATACTAAATTGTATGAATGAGATTGTACAAATTTGTACGATTTAGCCACTAAGTCAAAAAGTTGCCTTGAGATAGTGTTAGAGAATCCCAGGAAAAACAGGAATGTTGACTGGTATGTTATGTATTGGGGTCTAATGGTGCATGAATTCACGTTTGGGTCATGTCATCATGTACTCTGAATACAGCCAGTCTAGGGGTGCCAACCACAGAGATGTTGTCAACCACAGAGGCCCACCAGACAACAAAAATTATTTCATTTACAAGTGAAGTTATATGTAATAAAATGAAATGACACAGGGACAAGTATTGACCACATGAAAAAAGGGACCAAAAAAAGCCCAGACAGCAGCTGAAATCTCTCAGTAGTTATTCAGGTGCTTCAGTTCAACATCTACATTATTAGGAGGATGAAGATGAATCCAGGGTGGACATTTCAGCAGGAAAATGATCCAAAACACAGCCAAGGAAACTCTCAAATGGTTTCAGAGAAAGAAAATCAAGCTGTAGAATGGCCCAGCCAATTACCTGATCTGAATCCAATGGAAAATACAAAATAAAGATCAGATTTGATAAATGAGAGCCAGAGAACCATCAGGATTTTTAGACTCTGTTGAAGTCTGTGAAAAAATCACACCTGAAAAAATCATGCAACTTTATTCTCCATATGAGAGGCATCTTTAATATACCAAAAAAGCCTTTTATGTAAAGTATTAAATACATTTTAGCGGTTCAGTGCTAATTTAAAAAAGATTTTTTTTGTTTTGTTTTATTTTTATGTTAAATAATATTCCCAGAAAAAAAACATGATGTGTCCAATACTTATTTCCCCCACTGTATATACTGTAGTTTCACTAGGTCTCTCTATAAACTTAGATTTATAAATATCTTTTTGTCTACGCTGAAAGGTACAGAGTGCACTTTTCTCCACTGCTTTTTTTCCGACTGCCTTACTAACCAGTCTTGTATAACTCTTAAATAATAATTCATGCCCACCTTTCTATCGATTTTCCAGAACCCTTTTATTTCTATTTTTCTAAGCAGATCTCAAGCAGATATGTTTTCAGGCCAGACCTAAACACAGCACATGTAACCAAGGCAACACTCGAGTCACATGGTGCACAGGAACACAAAAATACTGGCTGTCAGGTTGTGTTCAAGAAGCAGCTTTACATTCATGAAGCATGAGTGGAAGGATGTGGATGCAATTATGAGCTTGTTGTCCAGTTGTTTCGAAAAACCTTAAAAAGAATCCTATTTAAGGCAGCATATTTAAGGCAAATATGGTAAAAATAACAACAACTAATAATTAGCTTCATATTTTCTCAGTTGACGTTTCCTAAAACTATATGTTTTAATTTGCAAATAAGGCATTATTTAATTAAATATGCACTAATCTGCATACACTTCTAGCAAAATAAAAATATGAACATTGAATAAAGTCAGGTTCAAATCCTTTTGCATTTTATAATAAAAGTTTTTTTACAGAGTCGATTTTGGGAAGCTCCTTGCACCACTATAATATTAGTAGAAATAATAATAGAAAATACTGCAAACAGCCAAAAAAAAGTATGAAATTCTTATAAAATAAAATGCTTCTGAGATGAAAAAATGATGTGGTGGAGATATTATTTGTTTTCATATATTTTATTATATCTAATACTGTGTAAAATCAAGCAAAAGAAACACTTAAAAGTATATTATGTATAATTTTTTTTGCATAAAATAAAAAAGCCCAAAATTCTGTAGTTGACAGGGGCATGAATAATTGAAATTTTATTGCATGATTAATAATAAATTACTGTTACTGTTATTGTTATTATTATTATTAATATTATTATTATTATTAACAACAATAATATTATTATTATTATTTATATATTTTTTGCTTGGTGAGCTCATCGGTAATAACATACACTAAAATACATACAGTACATAGGTATTCACCTTATTCTCCACGTACGAGCGGGCGCAGCCATTTAAATCATTTTGGCTCGAGACTTCCGGTCTCATTCACTTCCATTCATTTTTAGACGTTAAAAACAGTTCGTTCTGCTGCTTGATGTTGCAAACTGAGGTTTTCTTATTATATAATTATATTTTGTCTGTATAATCATGCAAACACTTGTTTGTAGAGCGAGTAGTTTGACCGTTTTCGGCCGTTTATTATTCCTAGTCATTTCTCCCATAGGCAACTGAATCGGAAGTTCTAAAACAATCGCAAAAACGAGCGCACTTCCGCATTTCAGAATAAGGTCAATATACCCAAACATACATTCATCCATACATATATGTCATTCTTATTACAGTAAAGAGATTGAAAGGCAGACAGCAAAAGAGCAAATGACTTAAGTAGTTGCATTATTGCAGTTTCTCCAAAAAATATGTTAAAATCCAGAGAATATGGACCCTTTTCACAAGACTGTTATGACGTGTTTAACCCTTATGTATTATTTTTGGGGATGTTTTCATCCACTCTGAGGTGATTTTGAGTTTTAATTTGGCCATAAAATTTTCTGTGTTTCAGCTAGCAGAATGATTTTTGGTGACAAATGTTATTTTGACAGATATTTTGAGAAAATGCTTTAAAATGTTTAATTCAATGAAACACTGGGCAAATTTACTACCCTTTTGTTATGTTAGGGATGAAAACATCCACTAAATTAAACTGCTGTAAAAATGCATCAGATAAATATTTTTTCTAATTAGTTTGCATAAATCTGTTAATTAACCTTAGTCCTGATCAAAACTACTACATTGCTTAGAAAATGACAGGATTTTAACTCTGAACACTGATTTGGTGAAAACACACACAAAATGACATATTTTCAATATAAAAAGTAATTGTGGACTGGATTTTTTCAACCTTTTATTAAAGTCTTAGACATGTGAAACAACATTGCTTTTGATGCATTGTTTTGATTTATTTTCATTTTTTTCTCCCTAATTTACTGTTTGTTGGTGGCTGTTTTTGCCCCATTGACCTCCATAACTAATTTTTTTTGATTGCAAAACCATGACGCCATATAATCATGCATATTTGATTGTTGGTGGTTTTCTCTGTTGGGAAGATGTCAAATTTGTCATTTTTACTGTTGATCATCAGTTGGCACCTTTTAACCCTTTGGATAGGCCTGTGCAAAAAAAAAGCTTAGTTACTGGATTTTAAATGGAGTATAACAGCAAATTAAAGTGTGTGTATGTGTGTCTGAGTGTGTGAGATTGACCTTTATGCACTTACCTTGATGTGTCTGAGAAAATCTAAATATGCATCTCAGTTCTTTGAACTACATGGAGTAAATAAAAGCAAAGACAAATTTCTTGTTTTTATTGTTGATCATCAGTTGGCACCATTAACCCTTTAGATAACCCTGTGCAAAAAAAAGCTTAGTTTCTGGATTTTTTATAGAGTACAAATTAACAGCAAATTAAAGTGTGTGCATTTGTGTCTGTGAGTATATGAGAGTGTGAGAGAGACCTTTACACTCTTTACACCTTTACCTGGTGCTGCACCCTTTTACCTCTCTGAGCTTCTCTGTCCCTACACACCTTCTCGTTCGCTCAGGTCAGCCGACCAGCTCCTCCTGGGTGTGCCCAGGACAAGTCGAAAGCTCAGAGGAGATCAGGCTTTTGCTGTGGCTGCTTGTGGAATGAGTTGCCATTATACAGTAGAGTATATTAGACAAGCCTCTTCCATTATCGTTTTAAATCTCTTGTTAAAACTCACTTGTTCAATTTGGCTTTTAGCATAGCGTGAGATGTTGACATTTTATGTTCATTTATTTCTTTTTTAAAGTATGTGCTACGCTTTGTTGTACTCTCTATTGTCAGCACTTTGGTCAACTGTGTTGTTTTAAAGTGCTTTATAAATAAAATTGAATTGACTTTACACACTTACCTTGATGTGTCTGTGAAAATCAAAATATGCATCTCAGCTCTCAGAACTACATGAAGTAAATAAAAACAAAGACTGTGTATTTATGCATCATCAAATGCCAAATCAAAAACCAATCAGCAACCATGGTTTGGTTTATTTATAGCTTTTTTACTCCTGCTGATAGTGTTTATGCCTTAAAATTAATTGAAGTTGTTCATGTGTGAGCGGCATGATGGCTCAGAAAGGTCGCTGGTTCGAGCTCCCGAATGTCGCTGGTCCCAGCTAAGCCAGTTGGCATTTCTGTGTGGCGTGGGTTTCCTCCGGGTGCTCCGGTTTCCCCCACAGTCCAAAGATATGCGCTATAGGTGAATTGAATAAGCTAAGTTGTATGAGTGTGTCTGTGATTGAGTGTGTATGGGTGTTTCTCAGTACTGGGTTGCGGCTGGAAGGCTGCGTGAAACATATGTTGAAATAGTTGGTGGTTCATTCCGCCATGGCAGCCTCTGAAATAGAGACTAAGTCGAAGGAAAATGAATGAATAAATGGTAATGTGTGAAGACTCAAAAATCCTACAATTGTGTTTGGTTACAGGCTTATTTTCCTATTTAATCTAAAGACAACTGAACAAGGATGATGCAGGTCGACAGATCTAGAAAGGTACATCAATTGATGATACTGATAAAGATAGTAACTTGGCTCATCAAAATGAACCTTTTGTTTTTTGTTAATGTGAAAATTACACACTGTGCCTTTAAAGTATTGTCCTGGCCATTAACAATAATGGCACAACAGCATTTGTTCTCCATCAGAAATCAAACACCATTTCCATTGTTCATTCGGCATTAGATTAGAGTATAGCTTTGTTCAAACACTGACTACGTTTACATGGACATCAGTAATCGAATTATTTGCTTTAATCTAATTAAGAGAATAATAAGACTAAGGTGTTTACATGAGTTGCTTTTTGAGTGTTACTTTCATGATCCCATTTTATATGTTGTAGCACATAATTCGATTAATGTCATTGCGTCACCGTGCTTTCCGCATTTCCTCCGGAGTTTTATGTAATTTCGGGTGTTTTATTTTTAATTTGTCGACTTTAACTGCAGTTCGGCACTTTTACTTTCATTCACGAACATTTCATACATGCCCACCATGACAAACGAGATATTGGATGCAACTAACTGCTGGAAGAGTTGTTTTAAATGGAAGTTCATACCGCATGCTGAATGGAAGAAAAAAAAAAAAACGCATTTCACGATGCAGGTGTCTGTGGTCTGCACTGACTCGGTAGGTGCAAAGAGTGTCAATCAGCCGTGCGTGCGTGTGTGTGTGTGTGTGTGTGTGTGTGTGTGTGTGTGTGTGTGCTGCCCTGTCACAAAAAGCGGCACTAAGTGACGGTAATAGCTCGATTAAGGTGTTTACATGTCTGTACTGCACTTTAATAATGCGACTAAAATCGGCATACTCCACATGTCTTAATTCGATTTCTCTTTAGTTCGATTATGACCTTAATCTGATTAAATTAATCAAAAATGGCTGTTTACATGGTATATTCTTAATCAGAGTATTGTCTTAATCGCATTAAAATCGAATTATTGGTGTCCATGTAAACGTAGTCACTGTTAGATGCCTCCCTTGTATTCACAATACAGAAGTAAGCTCTTTTCTGGGGTTGTTTTAGCATGTGTTTCAATTGCCAATGGCGGAAATGATCAACAAATGGAAGTAAATGGTCAGTCTGCTTGCTCTAAGTGTGTTTACATCAATAAATAAAAAAATAATATAATAAGAAAATAGAAGTTTGCAACATCAGTCAGCATAACAAGCTGTTTTTAATGGCTAAATATCAATGGAAGTAAATGAGACTGGCGTCCTTACATTTTATGTTACCCATCAGATTATGGTACCAAAAATGTATTTGAATGATTCTAAGGTTGGGGTTAGGGATTGGGGTAGGTTAGGGTGATATTACAGCCTCATATCACATCACTCCATGTTAAAAAAATTATGCTGGTATATATTTCACAATCTGATAGCGTATTTCGTCATCAAAATGTGCTACTTTTTAAATGAGAAGGAGGAAAAACTGACAGTGTAGGACAAATCAACATTCATTGATTTAATTTTTCAGATATCTTTATCGGAGGTCGCCACAGTGGAATGAACCGCCAACTATTCCAGCATATGTTTTAAGCAGCGGATGCCCTTCTGGCCGCAACCCAGTTGTGGGACACACCTATTCATATTCACACACACACACACACACACACGCACTCATACTCATACAATACAGCCAATACCCGGAGGAAACCCATGCGAACATAGGGAGAACATGCAAAATCCACACAGAAATGCCATCTGACCCAGCTGAGACTCGAACCAACAATCTTCTTGCTGTGAGGAAAACAGTGCTAACCCCTGACCCACCGTGCCACCCCGACAAATCAGCAGAACACCGGAAATCTCAATCTACCAATATTGTTATACCATATTTAATATACTATAATAAATTGACATTGCACTCACTCTTACTTGAAAGAATAAGGTCAATAGTCCTTATAATGAATCATTATTGCCTGTTATTAAACCAATCAAAGAAGCATAATTTGCTAATGTAAAAAAAAATGCCTGCAGTTTCAAAATCGACTAAACCCTTTCACAACAGTCAGTCCTCCAAACAGTAGGAGAGCTTCATTAAAACCAACCTTAACGACCCTTCACATTCAACACTAGCAGTTAATCAAGCTTTCTGCGCTTTCATTAGACACGTTATGACCTCTTTATGTTGCAAGAGCTTCAGGTCATACTTTGTTTGTTAAAGCCTTTAAAGGCTGCTTTACTACTGATGTGCTCCTCAAACAAGGGCTCGTGTTAATCGGAGGCTGAAAGAAAGAAAAAAGAGAGTTAGAGGGTTACATCTGTCTGGGTCATGGTTGTGGAGATGATGTCAGATGCCTGTGTTTTGTAATTAAGCTATGGTTCCCAATAGACCGGCTCTTTTAAGACTGGCCTCTTCCTAGTGCTTTGGTGATTACAGGAAGAGGAATAACTTAAGGCTACTCTCTGAGGAACTGTCCTATAAAACCCTCCCAGTGAGGTACAGGTGTGTCTCATGGCAGGTGGACTGGCCTTTAAATAGCATACGCTTGAAGAGAGAGAGATGGAGAGAGAGAAAACGTGTGCTGTCTTTGGTTAATATCACTGGTGAGCAGAATATGTTATTGTGCCATTTCCAAACAAGCTGTAATTTTGTCAAATTGGTGTGAAAACATGGTTTAATTTTTGTGTTTTCAGGATGCATACAGTACATTGCTGTTAAAATAGTCTTTGTATCACAGCATGCTGTTAAAAAAAAAGGTGTTCATTTTTATTTATTATTTTTTATTTATTTTTTTGCATTATATATTTTTACCATGGCTTTTTAGAAAACATGTCCACTGCAATGTCATTCAGTGAATAGCTCATTTAGCAATATATACATATATAATTAAAAGGGATAGTTCACACAAACAAATGGGTTAATAGGTGCTTTTTAAAATACTATTGGTTGGGTTTAGGGAAAGGGAAGGGTGGGGGGTTTGGTCGATTGATCAGTCGGTCAACAGCGGCCTCTGGTGGATTTACATGAGAACAGCAGGTGCGAATAGTGCTCGCAGAGAGAAATTTTCTGAAATAGCGAACACAGCAGCCTCTGGTGGATTCGCGCAAACAAAAACTGCAAAAAACGTAGCTCTTGGGATGTATTTTGCTCTCTCCAGAAATGTATATAGGGGTACGTAATCAGAATGAGCCTGGGTTGTATTTGTTTATCCTACTATGGATGTCACTGACTTCCGGTCTCCGTCATACTTCAGATTTTGTACAACAGAACAAAAAAAAAAAAGTTTTGGAACAAGTAAATAATTATAGAAAATTGCATTGCAGCCCAAAAATAATAATTAGTATTACAAGCTACAATGCTACAAAGTGAATTGGGTAGGCTAAATTGTCCGTAGTGTATGAGTGTGAATGAGTGTGTATGGATGTTTCCCAAAGATGGGTTGCAGCTGGAAGGGCATCCGCTGTGGAAAACATATGCTGGATAAGTTGGCGGTTCATTCCGCTGTGGCGACCCCACATTAATAAAAGGACTAAGCCGAAAAGAAAATGAATGAATGAAAATTAAAGGGATAGTTTGCCACAAAATTCAAAAAATTCTATTTACTTACCCTCAAGTGGTTCCAAACCTTTACAATATTCTTTGTTTTTAGTTGAATACAAAAGAAGATATTTTGAAGAAAGCTGAAAATCAATTACTTCTATACAGAAAAAAAACAAATACTATGCAAGTCAATGTTAACTGGTTTCCTGCATTCTTCAAAATGTCTTCTTTCGTGTTCGACAGAATAAAGAAATTCAGACAGGTTTTGAACAAATGAAGGGTGAGTAAATGATGATGGAAATTTTCATTTTTTGGTCGACTATCCCTTTCATCTCCTAAACTTCAGGGACCGGGTCTGTGACGTCATTTACTTCTGCATTCTTTAAATTTTAAAGGTTCGTACTGGCCCAATACTCCCATAAGTGGTTCTGTTCTCTCATCAGTTGGAATAGAATAACTTTTGCAAAGATTATGATCGAGACCTTTTTCTTTTTTCTTATGATTACTGACATGTGCTGGAACCACCAAAATTAATTACAGCAACCTAGACCACACAGAACCTAAAAGATACACTTTCGAATTTGAGTTTACCAATAAAAAATGCCTCTTTTTGTGGAGGGGTTTATTATAACACAGACAACATATACAATTATTTTAATCACTTTCAACAGTTTTCATGAAACTTCTAAGAGTTTTCTTTAAAATGATATCAAACTTTTGCATTTACACCTCTGCATGTGGTAGTATTGTGCAAATTAATAAAATGAAAAATCAATATAATTGAAAAGAAAAACATATTTCCATCTTTATGCTTCTGATTAATACACCACTTTTTAAAAACACTATATGAGTTATTCTTAAAACACTATATGAGCTATGAAACATGGTAATCACTACAGATCCACTTCAGATGGATTTTCAGATTTTCTGTTTTTCCATGATCAAATTTCACTTTTCATTTACATAAACTCTCTGAGCCCACCAGCTCTGCATTTATGATATTATAAACCCCAGCATTTGCTCAGTCAAATCAAAGGTCAAGAACAAATGAAAAAGCATACATATTTAAAACACACAATCAATCATTAAAATAATTGTTTTAGATTATCGGGAACCTGTTTAAAAGCAATTTCCTGAAGTCATTGACTGATGCCTTTAGTACACACAGAGCCAGAGAGACTCGTGCGTCAAGTAGTACATCATGCTAACGTTCGATTGGTCTTGATCAATTTCTGGAAACCAAACAATGTACCTTCAGGTGCCGGGAGGTTGTTAAGGAGCTCTTCGGCGAGTGTTTTTCTAATTGAAGAAGAGTGTTGTGTAATCGCCTGCGGTGGATGATGTTTAATCTGCTAATAATGTCAGTGAGTGATATTAGCAGGAGGCCATAGACTAATTAAACCAACAGACGCCTTTGCGCAGTCTGGGGTGAACCTTAACAAACCCTTTCTGTGCATTACTCCGTCTGATGCCTTGTGTAATGTGAGACGCGCATGCTGCGGTAGACATGGAGCAAAAACAAATCCGAAGAGCCTGAAAGAGGCTCAGGCTGAAAAAATGGGGCAAATGAAAGAAATGTTCCTGGCTGAAATGAAAATGAAGCTTTAATGACAGCATTTCTGGGTTACTGATATAATGATGTTGACCTAGTTCACTGTAATTATGGTAATACAATTGTTATGCAAGTACAAATAAATAATACAAATTGGCACAAGATGATTTTTCTGAGGTAGATGGTAACAAAACATTTTTTTTTTTAATTCTCATTTTACAACATTTAAATCAAACAGTATACACCTAATTATTAAAGTAAAGGAGTTTTTTATGTAATAAAAATGTAATGAAATTCTAGATTTATTTTAATTTAATTGCTTTATTGTCTTCTATTTATTAATTTGGTTAAATTCATTCATTCATTTTCTTTTTTTGGCTTAGTCCCTTTTTTAATCCACGGTCGCCACAACGGAATGAACCGCCAATTTAACCAGCACATTTTTTACGCAGCGGATGCCCTTCCAGCCGAAACCCATTCCTGGGAAAATTTGGTTAAATAATGAACTGTTTTTCAAATTATTTCCTTACACTGTAAAAAATGTTGGGTTCCACACAATTGTTACGAGTTCTCCCTAAACAATTTGATTAACCTGGGGTCACCACAACGGAATGAACCGCCAACTTATCAAACATACGTTTTACGCAGCGGATGTCCTTCCAGCTACAACCCATCCCCTGGAAACATCCATACTCTCTCATTCACACACACACACACTACGGACAATTGAGCCTACCCAATTCACCTATACCGCATATGTCTTTGCCGGAGCACCCGGAGGAAACCTACGCCAACAAGCAGAGAACATGCAAACTCCACACAAAAATGCCAACTGACCCAGCCGAGGCTCGAACTAGCGACTTTCTTACTGTGAGGCGAAAGTGCTACCCACTGCGCCACCGTGCAGCCTTAAGTAATAATATTTGAGTTACTTTTTTAAAAATGTAATTCAAGTTACTTTTTAGATTACTTAATACACTTTTAAAAATAGTTTGCTGAAATAAAATTAGTGTAATCATGTTTAATCACACTCAATGAGAAAATCAGAAACTGAGTTTTTAAAAAAGTCTATTTTATATTTCATTTTATTAATTTGAATTATATATATATATATATATATATATATATATATATATATATATATATATATATATATATATATATATAATACATACTGTATCAGTGTCTGTTTTTAGTTTTTATATTTTTTTCAAAATAAAAAGCATTAAATTGTATATTATAAAAAGCATGAAATGATATATTCACCTTATACAAAAAAATAATAATTTTACTTGAAGTAATTAAAGCCTCTTTTATATTTATTTATTTGTTTGTTTGTTTAAATTAAAATAATACACACTCACGGCCACTTTATCAGGTTAATACTACTAATAATATTCCTCAGAGATTTTGGTAGCATCTGATAGCATCACGCAGTTGCTGCAGAATTCTTGGCTCCACATCCATGATGCTAATCTCCACTGTGTTCCACCACATCCCAAAGGTGCTCTATTGGATTGAGCTCTGGTGACTGTGGAGGCCATTTGAGTAAAGTGAACTCATTGTCATGTTCAAGAAACCAGTCTGAGATGATTCTCGCTTTATGACATGGCACATTATCTTGCTGGAATTAGCCATTGTTGTGCATTCAGAGAGGCTCTTCTGCATACCTCGGTTGTAACGAGTGGTTATTTGAGTTACTGTTGCCTTTCTATCAGCTGGAACCAGTCTGGCCATTCTCTGACCTCTGGCATCAGCAAGGCATTTGCACCCACAGAACTGCCGTTCACTGGATATTTTCTCTTTTTCAGACCATTCTCTGTAAACCCCAGAGATGGTTGTGCGTGAAAACCCAGTAGATCAGCAGTTTCTAAAATACTCACACCAGCCCGTCTGGCACCAACAACCATGCCACGATCAAAGTCCTTTAAATCACCTTTCTTCCCGATTCTGATGCTTAGATCTTAGACTGCAGCAGATCGTATTGACCATGTCTACATGCCTACAGTAAATGCATTGAGTTGCTGCCATAAGATTGACGGATTGGAAATTTGCGTTAATGAGCAGTTAGACAGGTGTCCCTAATAAAGTGGCCAGTGAGTGTAATTACGTTATATTTACATCCTACCGAATTCCGCTTGTTAAGTCATGCATTATCGGTTTTCGGGTCCGGTTTTTCGGGTTTACTCATTTGAATTGAGAAAATATTCTCTTATGGCCACTTTTTAGTCAAATCACACATTAAAGTTAATTTTATATGAAATCTTAGTTTACACAACAGTCTCTGGACTTGCTGCATCAAAGACATCAATATTTTAACAATTCATAAAAAAATGAATCACTTTCTGGCCTTTGGATATTAGGCATTGATGTAAATATATATTGTGATCATGATTTTCGAAAGTATTACAGCACTCTGTTAACGTTTATTATAACAATTTGTTGAGTCTCCCCATACAGTTTGATAGAGCGCTCGGGCCCGGAAGCTGCTTCGTGTGACGTCACACTTAACAAGTGGATAGCAGTTTATGTATTCTATGATTTTGTATTTATTTACATAAATACTCCAATAATACTTGAGCATTCCAGGCACGCATCAAATTAATATTCACGAGACAAAATCTTCACTGTTGTATGCTTGGTAATTTCAAATGCCTTATTGTGTATGTAATTTCAGTTACTGCAATTAAACTTAATTATCCAACACATCCTGCTCTCCATTTGCAAAAGATAACAGCAGCATTTTCAGCACACCACTGATATTGTTTCAGTCTGACATAATGCAAGAGGGCTGCTGAAAGCTTTTTTGTAGGCTGAACCGAATTCACTTTTCCCAAAGATCAATATCTTTCAGATCAATGTAGAGGCACATCCCTATCTAGATCCTTATGCTGATGATATCTTTCGCTAATGCGCTTACCTCCGCCATTTGAAACCATTAGGGTTGCTGTGCATATTTTCCTCAAGTGTCTGTGGCCTGGCAGTAATCTCTTCCTGTAGCTGTGAGCCAATTTACTGCATTCATTACTTGTTTTATACAGTATGGTGATGTTGTCTCCATATTAATTCAGTATACAAAATATTTGTCGTCCTTTACTGGATAGAAATATTCCAAACACTTGCTTGGAGAATTTTAAGGAAATAAATGAATTTAATTAATTTTGGAATAAGGCTGTAACTTAAAAAATGTGGAAAACGTGAAGCGCTATGAATACTTTCCGGATGCACTGTATATCTAACTGTATTACTGAATTGATTATTTGATCATGTCAGGGGTCTTTATATGCTTTTGTTCAGACTAAGGCACAATTCCAATTCTATGTTCTTTACCCCTGAATGCGCAAAACAAGAGGTAGGGGTAAGGGCTAAGGGGAAGAATTGGGATTGTGCCTATATTTCGACCAGCAATTGAAATAAATGTACTTTTTACAATATACAAAAAAAATCTGAAAAGAAAATTACATTTATTTTAGCTTCATAAAGATTTGTTGCAGTGTAAAATTATTTTTGACACATGTAGCACATCCTCCTTCTTATATCTGTGATATTAAGACTTTTTTTCATTCAGTTTTTTAAGTTTAGAATTTTTGATATTACGATCAGAGTTCACTTTATGAGGATTTATAGAGAAAGTATATTCATGTTGACTTAATTTATGATAGATTTTAATTTACATCATATCATTTTAATTCAATTCAATTCACCTTTATTTGTATAGCTCTTTTTCAATGTAGATTGTGTCAATGCAGCTTAACATAGAAGATCATAGTATACTGAAACAGTGTCAGTCCAGTTTTCAGAGTTTAAGTTCAGTTCAGTTTAGCTCAGTTCAGTGTGGTTTAATATTCACGGTTTAATATTCACTACTGAGAGTCCAAACACTGAAGAGCAAATCCATCGATGCGCAGCTCTACAGGTCCCGAACCATGCAAGCCAGTGGCGACAGTGGTGAGGAAAAAACTTCACTAATTGACAAAAGTGATGAATTAGAAAACCTTGGGAGAAACCAGGCTCAGTTGGGCACGATCATTTCTCCTATGGCCAAACGTCTTGTGCAGAGCTGCAGTCTAGCCGGAGGCTGGAGAAGCTGGACGATATACACATCGAGTATTTTAACCATCATTAATACCTTTTCAATTTCAAATTTTATTTGTCACATACATCTGTGACCTTAAAAAAATGAAAACTTAATCAATAAGAATCTTAATTATTTAGTATAATAAGAAGTAAAAACACAGACAATTTTAGATATAGAAATATAAGTTATGGCTATAGAAAATAAGACCATACATTCATTTTCTTTTCGGCTTAGTCCCTTTATTAATCCGGGGTCACCACAGCGGAATAAACCGCCAACTTATCCAGCATGTTTTTACACAGCGGATGCCCTTCCAGCCGCAACCCATCACTGGGAAACATCCACACACACTCATACACTACGGACAATTTAGTCTACCCAATTCACCTGTACTGCATGTCTTTGGACTGTGGGGGAAACTGGAGCACCCGGAGGAAACCCACGCGAACGCAGGGAGAACATGCAAACTCCACACAGAAACGCCAACTGACCCAGCCCACCAGCGACCATCTTGCTGTGAGGTGACAGCACTACCTACTGCGCCACTGCGTCGCCTAAAAATAAGACCAAATATAAAATATTTTAAACTTTAGATATGAAGAATATATCTATAGAAAAAATATCTTAGCTATTGACCTTATTCTTCAATGCGGAAGTTCGCTCGTTGTTGTGATTGTTTTAGAACTTTCGATTCAGCCGATGGGAGAAATGACTAGGAATGATAAATGGCAGAAAACGGTCAAACAAATTGCTTTACAAACAAGCGTTTACATGACAATAGAGACAAAGCAGAATAATAGAATAAGAAAATATCAGTATGAAACATCAAGAAGCGCAACGAGCTGTTTTTATCCTCTAAAAATGAATAGAAGTGAAAGAGACCTGAGGTTTCAAGGCAAAAAGATTCAAATGGCTGTGCCCACTCATAGCGAAGAATAAGGTCAATACAAACAAACATGGAAAACATAGAAATGTTTCTGATAAAATGCCTAGAGTGCATAGAGAGGAAAGAGTGTATCCTACAGGTGGTTTGTCAAACCCTCTCACCTTCATGGAGCACACTCAAAACTACACAATATATGACCAAGGTATGTGCAAATATGCATGATTGTGCATAAATGTCCATAAGTGCCCAATACTACTTTGTCATAGTAGAAATTTCATTAGCTGAAACTGGACAGGATAGCCAGTATTGAGCTTTAATGAGACTTGAAACTGGTTACCGAGTCTATGTAACAAAACCCACCCAATTGGTATTCACCTTCTGGGGTACCCCCAATTCTCCCTCCACTGCCCATGATTTACAGCATCAACATCAACAACATTGATGTTGTAACGTCATTAAAACACATTAAGTTAAATAAACTTAAGCATTCATTTAGTTGTTCAAGCATAAAACGAGGTGAAACACCGCCATCAGGATCAGCAGGCGAGCGCAGAAACTCCAATGAAAATACCGGAGTAAAATAAAGTCATATTTTAAAGACATCGCAAGGGAAAATAGAATTTAATGCAATGCTTCTTGTCCGGTTTGAGACCCAGTTCATACCGTATATAACAGGCAGTGAAGATCACTGATTTTTAAAGAAATCAGACCTTAAATGTGGCAATTTTATAATGGAAGGACAGTTCACTGGAAGCACTGAGGCTGTCTGGCTGAAATTTAAAGTCTGTGTGCAAATACCCCATTACGCAGTCCCCAATGTGTTGAATTTAGAATCACAGGCCTTTCATCACTGCCCAAAACCCTGTCACCAGTTAGTGGTTTCTCTCCCATCTCTGACCACTGTTGGTAAGTTCTTACCACTGCTATCCTGGAGTAACCTACAAGTTCTTAGAGAGATACTGTAGATGACCTAGTCCCCTTGACACAAAAATTTGGCCCTTGTTAAATTTTTATTTCTTCTCATTTCTCCTGCATCTAAACACATTAATTATCAGAACTGAATCTTTACTCACAAACAGACCTTAATATGTAACGTTTCTAGGGATTCTTGGCCATGTGCACAAGTTTCTGCTTTTGGTTGAAGTCATGTTCCCGATTATTGGTCCCCCTCACAAACTTCACTATGGGCCCATCCAAGGCTCTGGCCCCACTGCACCCTGAGCCCCTTTTCCACCCTGTTATGATGTCCCTGTATGGCCTTGTTAGGTCATATTATGTGTGATGACATCATTGTGAGAACTGTTTTGACTCATCGATGTACAATAGAAGTCAGAATTATTACCCTCCTGAATATTTACCCCCCTGTATATTTTTTCCCAATCTCTTTTTAACGGAGAGAAGATTTTTTTTCAACACATTTCTAAACATATTAGATTTAATAACTAATTTCTAATAACTGATTTCTTTCATGTTTGCCATGATGACAGTAAATAATATTTTACTAGATATTTTTCAAGATATCAGTATTTAGCTTAAAGTGCAATTTAAAGGCTTAGTTGGGTTAATTTGGCAAGTTAGGGTAATTAGGCAAATCATTGTATAATGAAAAAAAAATGCTTAAGGGGGCTAATAATATTGACCATAAAATGGTTATAATATTAAAAACTGCTTTTATTCTAGCCGAAATAAAACAAATAAGACTTTTTCCAGAAAAAAAAAATATTATAGGAAATACTGTGAAAAAATCCTTGCTCTGTTAAACATGATTTGTCTAATAATCTAATAATTTTAACTTCAACTGTATATATGTAATGTGTTTGTTACATACAGAACATGCAGCTATACCTCTAAACTAAAACAAATGTTTTTTTTTTGTCTTCATAGATTCTTGCCAACATCATCATCTTCATCTGTGGAAATGTGGCAGGGGCCTATCACAAACACCTGATGGATCTGGCTCTTAAACAGACATATCACGACACCTGCAACTGCATCAAGTCTCCCATCAAACTGGAATTTGAGAAGCATCAGCAGGTACAGCCGACAGGAACGCACAGATTGCCTGACTTGCATTGTTTTCAGCTAAACTGCACACTGTCCAGTCCTATAGGGAGACAGAAGTAAACGTAGGCCTAGTTTGGGGAGGTATCGGATAGGTTTAAGCATGAGTCATTCCTGCAGCTGTTTTAAAGAGATCATTATATCAGCACAATGGGCGGCTAATATCCAGAGGCAGAGGGGGGCTGAGAGTTGCATTGTCCCAAAATAGCTTTGTCCCCCCACCACCAGTGCTCTGTTTCCTGTTGAATACGGGTGGGGCGGAAGTCTGCCTCTTGCCTTGGTTAGTTGTGCTTATTGGTGTTTTGCGTGAAATAATGATAACGTGTGTCCATAGAGATGCTGAGTGAAATATGAGTGCTGAGATAAAGACAGATCAGTTGACTGCACTTCTGCTCTATCAGGAATTATCACATCTCTTTGAAACATCATCCTGCCCTCCATTATTCCACAAATGTTATCAGGGTTGTTTTTTTGGCTTTCCTGGCAGAACATTTGCAGAGCGCAAGGCATATACAATGTTCCACTCACTCTCTGCACAGCTTGATTGGATCTTGTATGTGTTGTGAGAATGAAAAGCTTCAGTCAGTTCATCGGCGATCGGTTCTTTCTGCCGTATTGTAAAACATGCTGGAGCATTTCCTTCATTGACCTCCTGCAGTGCTGATCACACACTGGTCATTCCAATCAGAACATTAGTTCAGCACAGACCATCCGCCTAATTACAGACATGCCTCATTGTACTTTCCAAGGGCGAATAAAGCATTGCTGTTGAAATTTATTTTGTGATTAGGAGAGATCCGCACAGCACGAGGTTTATAAACCCCAAAACCAAAATGCACACTGCCATTCAAAAAATATATACTTGTTTACCATTTGTAATAAAGTCAGCTATTTGTTTTATAAAAATTCTGTAAAATAGGACTAGTTTAACATAATTTAGCATACTTTGAAATGATGGTAAAACTGAATTTGCGTCTTTAGTGTCACAAGATATGAGGTTTTTGTAATAAAGTGAAAATAATTGAATAGAATCCAATTTAGATCACGTATTTTGGGCTCTATCTTAACGATCTAGGCGCATAGTCTAAAGTGCATGGCGCAAAAGCATTAAGATCATGTCTGAATCCACTTTTGCTATTTTAAGGATGGAAAAATACAATCTACATCCCGGTGCATGGTCTAACAGGGTTGTGCTTATTCTCTTAATGAGTTATGGGTGTGTTTTGAGCATAACATGCATTCTAATCTCCAATTCTCTTTAAGAGTCAGTTGCGTCATGCCATTGTGCATTTGCTATTTACATAGCGGACTTTGTAAGAGGAAAAAACTGAACTCTTTACTAGTGAGAAAAAGTTAAACAGACCATCTGCAGCGCGAGGATGAAGAATGAGCGTCCTCCATTCGGCCTCTTTGCTTTCTCTTTACTTTACGTTTACTCTTTACTCTACTCCTTTACTTTGCTCCTTTACTTTTTTTACATATTTAATTTTGTTTGGGGGTGTCATGGTGGCACAGTGGCACAACTTCACAGCAAGAAGGTCGCTGGTTCGAGCCTCGACTAGGTCAGTTGGCGTTTTTGTGTGGAGTCTGCATGTTCTCCCAGTGTTCGTGTTGGTTTTCTCCGGGTGGTCTGTTTCCCCCACAAGTCCAAAGACATGCGCTATAGGTGAATTGGGTAGTCTAAATTGTCCATAGTGTATGTGTGTGAATGAGAGTGTATGGGTGTTTCCCAGTGATCGTTTGCGGCTGGAAGGGCAAGAAGGTGGCGGTTCATTCCACTGTGGTGACCCCAGATTAATAAAGGGACTAAGCCGAAAAGAAAATGAATGAATCTATGAATACTTTGTTTGTTAAGCACAAAGATTTGTTTCAAAACTATTTCTAAATTCAGTTCTAATTTCCAACAAACAAATAAATGAACAATAATAACGAAGTGTGGTCAAAAAACTGAGTTATATCCAAACGTCCTATTCTTGTGTCTCATATGGTAATGCAAACATCTCCAAAACCCGACAGGTGGACAAATCTACGTTTGTTTTTATTAAAACAAATATAAATAAGCATATAATAAATAATACTAATAATAATAATAATAACATTATACAAATGCAAATCGTCATGAATAAACTGAAAAAGTCCCCCGAGATGAGGCATGGAGGTAGTGGTTTTTATAATTATGTAGAAAATAATAATTTTTGTAACATTTTAATCCTTTAATTAATTTATTTCATATGTGAAGATGTTTGTGTATTGCTGTACATCCTATGTGGATTAAGCAATGTGTAAGTGTTCGGACCTGCACAAATGCATAACTAACGCGCTCTGCGCTGAACTGTAGACCAGCTGTTAGTTGGTCAATGGCGCGGTCTATTTCAGTTCCTCAAAATAGCAATGCACCTCCTTTTCAGACCGGCACAACCATGAGTCCACAAAGTGGTGCAAATGGGTTTTGCTATAAACAACGTGGAGCAAAATGTGAAAATTTTTCAGGGTTGCGCTGGTCTGACAATAGCAACAAATCACACCATACACGTATGTATGTGTGTGTGTATATATATATTTATAAATATATATATATATATATATATATATATATATATATATATATATATATATATATATATATATATATATATATATATATATTTATTTATTTAATTAATTTATATATTTTTTACATATGTATATTTATTTCTTTTGCAGATAGCTCTATTTTTTTAGCATTAGTCTGTATCATTAAAGTTATTTTATTAATATTGTTGGGTAAACTGCTGAAAAAAACAGCAGTTGTAGATACTAAAAAAAAATACATTCTGATAATTGCAATTCTCTTTTCTAAGAATGCTGTTAAATCTAATAAATATGTTTTTTATTCTATTAAGCAGTGTTTCTGCAAGTCTTTGCTTGTGAGCATATAAAACACTGTATTAAAGAAAATAATGAATAATGTAGTGTATAGTATCATGTAAATAAGATGCTAGAATTAGCTTTACAGTGTAATTAACAGATTCAGTGCAATATATGACACTGAATTTGCATTACACTGAAAGACAAAAACAGTGCCCTGAATAATGCAACTTTGAATTCAGTTTATATCGCAGACTATTAACCACCAACAATGTGTCAAACATTGAGCCTGTCCTATAAAGTTAATCATGATTATTCACCACATTCTAACAATAAACGTGTATTTTAGCATTTCACTGAATGACATGTTTAATATTTTAGGCTACCACATCATGAAATGGTGAAATGCAGTAAAAAAGCAGTAAACACACTTTTCTGAAGCACCACATAGTCCTCAGGGAGAATTTTGATGATTTCACAGACTGTCGTATATGTTTCAGTTTTGTACGTGCCTTTAAAATGACTTCTTGATTCTGTTCAGATGGATGACCACTATAGAAAATGTATATTTGGGACAAAAAAATCACCTGGTCAATACTTTAAAAAGACAAGACGTAGTCCTTTAATGCAAATAATTCATTTGAACTTGGTATTTTATGTTTATTTTAAGAAGATTTGTTAAAGGTCCTATGAAGTGCTTTGAAATATGCATTTTCATTCAATGTTTGATGTAATCTCAACCAAACACGAAGAGAGGGTGGGACATAGCGTAGCTCCTCCTTTTTTTTTTTAAAGCAGCCAATAACATTTTGATTTGATCACCGCTCTGCTAGTGGGAGCGATTGAGCTCAAGTGCATCAAATGAAAAGCAAATGAGAATCATCTTGGAGCGAGCGGGATTTGTCAAATACTAGAGTACATTTGATTGGTTATGATTTGATGAGAAACTGTAGTTTGAGGTGACGTGAAAAAAAACATTGCTCCATATAGGCGTTTAATACAAACCCTTGTATTTAATGTTTTCTATGTGCACAAAATCCCTTTTATGACAGCCTTAGCAAAATAATATTTTGCAATGAAATACACCTGACAAAAGTCTTGTCATAAATTCCAGCTGTTAGAGCATCAAATAATAACTCAACTTCTAGTTGATCATTTGGAAAAGTGGCAGAAGATAGATTTTTCTTATGAATTATCTGTTGAACTGTATCCCAATCATCACAAATACTGCAGAAGACCTATTGGAACCCGCATGGACCCAAGATTCTTACAGAATTCAGTCAAGTTTGGTCAAGGAAAAATCATGGTTTGGGGTTATATTCTGTATGGAGGCGTGCGAGAAATCCGCAGAGTGGATGGCAACATCAACAGCCTGAGGTATCAAGATATATGTGCTGCCCATTACATTGCAAACCACAGGAGAGGGCAAATTCTTCAGCAGGATAGCGCTCCTTCTCATACTTCAGCCTCCACAACAAAGTTTATGAAAGCAAAGAAGGTCAAGGTGCTCCAGGATTGGCCAGCCCAGTCACCAGACATGAACATTATTGAAGAAGTCTGGGGTAAGATGAAGGAGGAGGCATTGAAGATGAATCCAAAGAATCTTGATGAACTCTGCGAGTCCTGCAAGAATGCTTTCTTTGCCATTCAAGATGAATTTAGTGATAAGCTATTTGAGTCATTGCAGAGATGCATGGATGCAGTCGTCCAAGCTCATGGGAGTCATACACAATATTAAATCTTTTTCCACTGCATTATTTCTGTTGTGACAAGACTTTTGTCTAAGCAAAGTCAGACCTTACTGTCCTAATTAAATAATTAAAAATCAAGAAATGCTCATATTCTATTTTGGTAAAATAAGCGTAATCTAGAGGCCTTTGCCTTTCATATAAGCCACTTCTGATACCAAATGATCAACTAGAAGTCAAGTTATTATTTGTTGTTCCTAAAACTTGGATAGGCGACAAGACTTTTGTCAGGCAGTGTATATCTGAGCTTTAACAAACCAATCATACCAATTGATACAGCGGATGAAGAACCACAAGATGGATAAATGACATCAATTCCTTTAGCAGTTCCTTTCTCAGACCACAGCACAAGCACATTACACTTGAACCCATTAGTGCGGACAGCCTACTCTGATTTGTTTCATTTTTGATGATAATACATTAATGGACCTTTATTTAAAAGCACTTATGCCTTCTCTAGAATACAACAGAAAAAGTGTATAAATTTTTTTTTTTCAGTCACAATCAGCACATGGCACACACTCTATTATTTTGTTTCCTTTTATTTGACCTTCACTAAACCAGGTGCTCTCTGAAGGGAAAACAAAGGAACCGTGGAAGAGGGACAGCATAATAAAAAGAGAAATTAATGGGCTTTTCGAATCTCAAATGTTGTTCATATTTCATATTGTTCATACTGTTCATCGGGTCATTTATTCGACGTAACCCTGTGCTAACCTTCCTTCAAGTGGGATGCATTGTTTAACCCAGGGTCAAGAATGGACTTAATTACTGGTTGACCATTCTGAATACACTATTTAAAGAGCTGCAAGACTTACTGTATATTATACTGATATTATACTATATATGATAAGATAAGATTCATCTAGTTAGATAGCTCTGCCGATAATATAATAATGTTGGTCATTTAAAGGCATGAAACGTGATTAAAGATGTATTTCAGTGGTTTTAATCAGAACGCCCAGTGAGTAAACAAAATGTTTTTTGGTAGAATTACAATATTTTTTTTAGTTCATTAGTGGCAGGAGACATCTGTTACACTTCTGGGATTGAGTCTGTTCATCCATCCACATTATTTCTCTAATTTTCTTTTTCTCATTTCACATTTTGTGACTAAAGTGCTCAAGAGGCTGTGTTCGAAACACCATACTACTCATACTACTTTCCTTGTATACTGTGTGTACACTCGGAATACCTGTGGCAGAAACGGAGCAGACTGTTTTAAGTACTGTGTCCTGCGATGTAATGTATTTAGCTTATTTTTTAACAGTGTCACAAGGTTACATGATCTTTTCTAATTCTAAAATATGCTAATTTGATAATTAGATAGTATGTGTCATTTAAAATGGTGTTAAAAATGTGTTGCTTAATTTCACACATATTTTAGAGTCACTGAGTAACTAATGAAATACTTTTTTGTAAATTTTTCTTGTTTTCATTTTAATTTTAGTAAAACTTTTCATTATGTAAAAATAAACAAAGCAAACTTCCAGTTTTGTATTTTGTAGTTTGTATTTATTTGTAGTATATATTTATTTGTAACTACAATAACCTTGCTTAATATTTAGAGGATTCTTTGATTAATATAAACATCAAAAGAAGTATTTATTTGAAAATACATTTTATTTTACACTTATTTTATAAGGCACATTTATTTTAATATACATGTTTTGTTACTTGATAAACATATTAACTGTCACTTTTTATTAATTTTAATAATATAAATTTTAATAATAATTTTAATTTTAATAATAATTTTAATTTTAATATTAAAATTTTTTAATAATAAATTTTTAATAATTAATTTTTTATACATTTTTATTAATTACTTCGTTATTTATTTATTTATTTGTTTATTTTTATTTTTTTTGCTTACCCCCCAAAAAATGTTAGTTGATATTAAACTATTAAATACAACTCATTGTTATATTATTCTTTTAATTGTTTCACTTGATGTGAATCTCTCAGTAGAGTTTGCTGCTCATGGCTTCTGGACTGCTTTGTTCACTCTGTCTCTGGACTGCTTTTCTCATTAATGTGTATTGTATTACAATAATGTGTATTGTAAAATTGTATGAAACTCAGGATGATATGCTAGAGAATTGTTTTGTGGAGATGATTCTCACTCTTACATCTCTAATCAGCAGCTGGCTACCTATGCTTGATCAACTAGCTTAATGCGCTAAGCATTGCGTTACAAACAATGAGGTTGTGGGTTGAAACCAGCATAGGGCAGCATACATGTCATGAGTCTCTTTGAATTATGTTTATACCTATTCACAAGAAACTTTATGGGCCCTATCATACATTCGATGCAGTAAGGTGCAAGACGTGTATGGCACGATTTGTCGCTATTTTCAGATCAGCGCAACCCTAAATTTCACCTTTTGTGCCACGTTTTTTAAATAGCAATCTATTTGCACCACTTTATGGACTCATGGGTGTGCTGGTCTATAAAGGAGGTGTGTTAAGGTGCATTGTTGGCACTGTGCTATTTTGAGGAACTGAAATAGACTGCGTCTATTCCAACTAAAAGGTCTAAAGTCCAGTGCAGAGCACGTTAGTTATGCTATCCTATAGAAGTCCAAAAGCTTACACATTGCTTAATACACACAGCATGTACAGCATACTTTTTTCAGTTTATTCATGACAATTTACGTTTGTAAAATTTTATTATTTTTAGCGGTATTATTTATTATATGCATATTTATATTCGTTTTAATAAAAACAAGTTTAGATTTGTCCACCTGTCGGGTTTCGGAGACGTTTACATCACCATATGTGGCATAAGAATAGGACGTGTGTTTGGATATAACTCAGTTTTTTGACCACATTTCGTTATTATTGTTCATTTATTAGTTTGTTGGAAATTAGAACTGAATTTAGAATAGTTTTGAAACAAATCTTTGCTCTTAACATTCATTCATGTTCTTTTCGGCTTTGTCCCTTTATTAATCTGGGGTCACCACAGCGGAATGAACTGCCAACTTATCCAGCAAATGTTTTACGCAGCGGATGCCCTTCCAGCCGCAACCCATCTCTGGGAAACATCCACACACACTCATTCACACTCATACACTACGGACAATTTAGCATACCCAATTCACCTGTACCGCATGTCTTTGGACTGTGGGGGAAACTGGACAAACTCCACACAGAAACGCCAACTGACCCAGCCGAGGCTCGAACCAGCAACCTTCTTGCTGTGAGGTGACAGCACTACCTACTGCGCCACTGCGTCGCCCTTGCTCTTAACAAACTAAATAAAATTTGTAGACTAATAGATGTCTTCAGTGGAGTGAGTTTCCTTATCCACGAAAGTAAAGTAGTAAAGCAAAAAGTAAAAGTAAAGAGAAAGAAAGTAAAGAGGCTGATTGGGGGAGGCACATTTTTTATCCTTACGCTACAGATTGTGTGTTTAACTGTTTTCTCACTTAAAGCATTCAGTTTTTCCAATTACAAAGTCCACCATGTAAATAGCAAAATGCGTCCCAATGGCGCAACTCAACTGACTCTTAAATGAAATGTCAGATGAGACTCTGATTGGTTTAATGCACATTATGCCTAAAACACACCCATAACTTATTAAGAGAATAAGCACAACCCTGTTAGACCATGTGCCGCGGCGCAAAGTGTATTTTTTCATCCCTAAAATAACAAAAGCGAATTTGGACATGCCCTTAATGCTTTTGACATGCGCTTTAGATTTTGCGCCTAGATCGTTAAAATAGAGCCATATGGGTGTCATTGTCTTCTAACAATGACCACACCACATATATTTGGTAAGCAGTGCTACCTTATAGTCAAAAGTTACAGTATAAACCAATAAATCATTGATTGATACAGTATAATCATTGTTTTCATGATTTTCTGATGTTTTAGGTAAAAAAATCTTCAAATGTATTCAGAACTCATTGTTTCACTTGATCTGAATCTCCCTATGAAGTTTATTATTTAACATCATTTTAAATGTATTTGAAATTATATTAGATACAAATATGGCATATATATATATATATATATATATATATATATATATATATATATATATATATATATATATATATATATATATATATATATATATATATATATATACACTATATATTGCATACGAACCCCGAGCATGCGTCAATATCACCACCACATTTGTACAGTGCTCCCAGGACAAATGTCATTCAAGGGCACTAGTCAAAACTAAATCCAATATGAAGATTCTGGACTTTATCGCTGTGTACGGGTGTAGTAATGAGCAAACAAAGAAAACAAAGCACAAAGGCAGAACATTTCATAGGTAAGATTTCGTTTTTTACGATTTTGTATGTTACGAACTTTTGTGCTAGGGGTCTCAAAATTAATTGTTTCTTCGGTGGACCGCGATGCAGACGCAGACAATTCGGTATCGGTTCAGTAATAATCATAACCGGTTATTATGTACTGACGTCATTTATCTCATATGCGATATGTCGCCGTAGCATACTATAGCGAGGGAGGCGAGCGTGAGTATTTACAACGCTCCAACTACTTAAAAACGTAGAAACTGTGCACAATTTCACTGCGTGTGGGTTTGCTGGACTGTGTTTCACTGACAATTACAGCAGAAGCCCCTATTTTCACGGTGATTAAGAGAATGAAAGTAATCTCCATTTCTCTCTCTCTCTGACTGTGGCCCATGAGTGCATCTGTGAAGAGTGCCAGCGTGTAAGAGCCAATCACAGCCCTTTCTATTGAGCGCGTGACCAATCAAAGGGATGTAAGAAAGAACAAGTAGACAAGGCTCAGAAAGCGAGCGGGATATTTATATTTGTTTATTTGCTATAAATGCTCGTGTTGTTTAAAGGCACAGTTTATATATCTGACTGTTTGTATTAAAGGACAAAATTGTTTTACAAATAGTTAATATAAATATAATTATACATTTTAATACAATAATTGCTGTGCTGTGAAGAAAATATAAACCTGTGTATGGAAAGAATCGTCAATGCACTGTGATGCACCGAGATATCGAATTGAACCGAATCGATGGCATGATAATCGTAACCGAACCGAACCGTGAGACCAGTGTAGGTTCACACCTCTATTTTGTGCTAAACAAGTATTGATGATAATACAGTCTCTTACTGCCCTAACTATAAGGCAAAGTAGCACCAACTTGCACTAAATACTAGGCTTATCCTAGTTTTGCTGAATAAAATAAGCAAACAATGTAAATGAAATATAACAACAAGATGCTGCAGTGCCAGAAACTTGTATTATTGTCGGCTAAGAGAACGAGTCGTTTATAACGGGGATTCATTCACAAACGAATTGCTCCCTCAGTTAGAATTAGAAATGAAAGCAGCAGAGGGGGTGTGTTTCAGGACACGGATTAGATTAAATTTAACAGGGAGGGAGATAATACATTTCCATGCACACAAACACACACTCTTTGTCAAGAATGCCTGTGTGGTCACTTATTCATCGATGTAGAAATGTTATGTACAATTATCATTTTCGTAATTTAAAAAAATATTTGCATACTGACCACCAGGAAAACTTCCAATCTTAGATATATGTATAAATGTTATATGTATAAATGTTTATATGGCCAGTCCTTCACTGCACCTTGAGCCCACATTCATTTCAAAAGAGCGCTATCCTGTGCTAAAATGGTGGCTCCTTCCAATAGACAACAATAGCGTAGGCGACATCTAATGTAAATATCTATGCAAACATAGCATGAATATCTCTATCCTTCTCTTTTCAACCAATAGGAGCGTCTTTTACTATCCCTGCTTCCCGCCCACATCGCACGGGTCATGAAGGCGGAGATCATCCAGAGACTGAAGGGAACCAACTTCAGCCAGGCGGAAAACACCAACAACTTCCACAACCTCTATGTACAGAGGCACACTAATGTAAGGTAGGGCTTGTGACACACATAGCGTCATTTCTTTGCTCTCAGCTGATTTATTTTTGTCAGCCTAGAAAATATATCCCATACACCGCACCTGCTCTCCGCGGAGCTGTCATACCCTCAATAGATCCTGTCAAACCATCCTGCCCTCCTTCAGTCTGCACCGGAAAAAAAAAACAAGCAATTCATCAACCTAGATGGAAGTAACCCTCAATCTAAAAAGCCTAGATACTTTTTGTACGCTTCTATTAAAAAGTAAAAACAAACACAGTCTTCTGCTAAATAGGGCATACTGTTGAAGTGGCTCTTCATCATAACATAAATATAATTTTGCTCAATGCATCGAAGGACAAGCAGTTCTTTGCTGATAGAAGCAGTGCCGCTTTCTGCTTCAAAGAGGTTCTCCTTCCACTTCAGTATCCTTTTTTTATTTTTGAGGATGCTCTGCTTATTCTCAGTGTAACTGACTGAAGGAAAAAGCGAAGGATATTTTCTTGGCATCTGCATAATGTTCTGTTTCTGAGATTCACACTGGATTTCACACTGGATCTTACAGGGCAGGCTGAAAAACACACTCGTGTCATTGATGTTACTGAAGGATTTTGGCAGTACTGAAAGAATGTGTTTCTGCTTCAATGAAAGATAAGTTGGACCTGCATACTGTATATGGCATAATGACAATTGCCATTGAAAATGCTTCCATTTATGCAGTAGTTTTAGTCCTTGGATTTGATCGACAGTGTGTTTCAAGAGTGCTGATGTACAGTAGCTTTTTTGTTTTATTGTGTATGGCTGATTTTCCACATGGTAGGTGATAACAAGTAAATTACTTTATGAAACTAAGTTTAATTGAAGTAATTTGCTCAAAAACACTGATTCTTTCAGGAGTAAAACAAGTGATTTTTTCAAGTGAGTCATTGAATTCATTCATTTTCTTTCAGCTTAGTCCCTTTATTCATCAGGGGTTGCCACAGCGGAATGAACCACCAACTTTTCCAGCATATGTTTTACACAGCGGATGCCCTTCCAGCTGCAACCCAGTACTGGGAAACATCCATACACGCTCAGTCACACACGTACACTATGGCCAATTTAGTTTATTCAATTCACCTAAAGCGCATGTCTTTGGACTTATGGGGGAAACCGAAGGGAGAACATGCAAACTCCACACAAAAATGTCAACTGACCCAGCTGGGACTCAGCGATCTTCTTGCTGTGAGTCGACAGTGCTAACCACTTAGCCATCGTGTCACCCCGAGTCATTGAATTATTCTCTCAATTCTTTCAAAAAGTCTATTTATTGAACAAGTTACACTCAATCACTGAATTGGAAGTGTAAAACATATGCTGGAATGAACGGTGGTTCATTCCGCTGTGGCGACCCCTGATGAATAAAGGACTAAGTCGAAGAAAAATGAATAAATGTAATGAGTGAATCATTGATGTTTACTTACACCTATCACTTCAAGTATTTTCTTAGATTGGGTAGCTGTCTGATTTGTCTATTTACATTTGACCAGGATAGACGTGATTCTGATGTGGAAATCCTGCACTAAATGCAAAATTAACTAGGTTACATAGACTAAAGCATCAGATACAACACTCTTTATTTATTACAGAAATATAAGCTATATATCTTATTCGGCATACAAATTATTTTAAATGTAGGCTACAAGAGGCTGTGCACTTCATTCATGTTCCTGTAAACCTTCATCGCTTGTGCACAAGGCTCTGTCATAATAGGCTGTCATAATAGGCTAAATAAAATATCTATTTTTGTCTGTTTTTGTATAGCCTACCTTCCCAAAAACAAAACACTGTGCCTTCCTAAATGGAAAACAAATGATATATTTTTCTATTATTTTTCCTCTCCATTCACAGACATAGGTGCATACTCGTGCCTGATGTGTTTCTGTTGTTAATGCTGCTATTTGGTATTATTTTAACACTTGAATTAAATATTTTGGTTAAAAATAAAACAAAACACACATCTGAAATAGTCATTTGTGGCATTGCGTGCTGGATATTATACATATTTTTATGTGACTGTCATATAGCCTATAACAGTATTTTTCAACCATGTTCCTGGAGGACCACCAGCTCTGCACATTTACCATGTCTCCTTAACCACCTGATTCCTTAAACACCTGATTCAGATTATCATTTCATTAGCAAAGACTGAAAGACCTGTAATGGGTGTGATAGACAAAGGAGAGGTCCAAAATATGTGGTGTTGGTGGTCCTCCAGGAACGTGGTTGAGAAACACTGAATACAGAGTTAGACCTCTTTCTTGACTTTACACAGAAACAGCAATGCGTGCAGCATGACATCACTTTGTTGCAGAGACGCTATTGGTTAAATGCCAGCAAAGTAGAACATAGAAGCAGCTTGAAGCGGAAAGCGTGAGTATGTCTGCGGTCTGGAGGTATTATAAAGTTAATGACGAACAACATTGCCATAGCAAACTGTGAGATACGTAAACTTGGAATTACCTGCCGAGTATTTCAAGAGTTCACACTTAGCTGATGATCAATAAAGCGTAATTGGCATGCTGTCCCGGGAGAGAGCCCTGAGCTCGTATATCCTCGAGCCCGGGGCTCCCTCCCATTAGAAGGGCGAGAGGGGAGTTTGAGCTCAGGAAGGTCTCGAGAACTCCCCTGTTTGTCGCCATGTGAAAAGTGTAAACTAAGGTTGTCTTAAGTAATAATTTGGTTTAGTCGATTGGCTATGGTGTATGTTTTTGGATGGTGGGAGGAAACCGGGGAACCCCGGGGAAACCCACACGAACGCGGGGAGAACATGCAAACTCTGCACAGAAACGCTAACCGGCCCAATAGGAGGTTCAACCGGCACCGTTCTTGCTGTGAGGCAACAGTGCTAGTCACTGGGCCACCGTGTCGCCCTATAGAAAAAAGGGTGGAAGTAGGGGGGAAGGGGGGGAACTTCAAGACGAAGATAACTGGAGTGAAATCTCTGGTTATTTATAGTGTGTCTGTAATAATCTAATAGGGCAGATTACGGAGCTTATAAGGTGCCAGCCGTGTTGATCATAAGCACGTGATCCTCTCGAAATTAGTTTATAAATAAACCACACTTTAAGTTGAGGTGCTATTTGTTTTTATATTAGATTTTCTTTATACAGTATTTGCTGTTGTACTAAAGTCCAAAAGTGAAGAATTGGTGTTATTTATTACTTGATTGTTCAAGCTACCTCACAGAAGTGCTCTGTTTGTTAACAGATTTGTTGAATGTTGAAATAAGGTTAATTAAATAAAAAATACGGAACATCCTGGATCTGTTTCTTCGCTCTTCTTTATTCTTTTTTTATGTATTATAGAAATATCGAATCGGGTTTCGGTATTGGTAGATACTTAAAATCAATTGACTCGGACTCAAGGGCAAAAAAAACCTGATCGGGACATCCCTATTATGCATCTCAGAGGGCATTTACACCTGTCTTTGTCATGGTCAGATAGCTGACCAATCAGAAAAAAAGGGAGAAAGTGACCATGTGTAAACAGCCCCTTAGTTGCACTATTCTGCTCAAATACACTGATACTTTCAGAATTTAACAAAACAAGTGAATAAATGTCTAGTTTATTCCATAAAAAGCATTATTATCCTGTCATGCCATTGGTCAAAACATCAGAAAATGTATTTTATTTGCCGTACAAATGAATCATGCATATTTTATGCTCTTTATTTTGAGTTGTCTTGAACATTTGAATATTTTCCACAGCATTCTGTACGCAGACATTGTTGGATTCACACGTCTGGCCAGTGACTGTTCACCTGGAGAACTGGTCTACATGCTCAATGAACTTTTCGGCAAATTTGACCAGATAGCCAAGGTACTTCCTAAAGAGCATAGAAGAGCATACACTTTCTAGAACAATATATTCACAACAGTATGATACTGAGATTTTTACCTGTACACAATAGAATGTCTACTAAACTGCTATTTAATTTGAGTTTGTTTGGTGCAGGATAATGACTGCATGCGGATCAAAATTCTGGGCGACTGCTATTACTGCGTATCAGGGCTGCCGGACCCTCTGTTGGACCATGCCAAGAACTGTGTGAAGATGGGACTGGACATGTGTGAGGCCATCGAGTAAAAGAGCACACTTTTTTTAAAACACACATTATTACATAGATGTCTGAAATGCATGATTTTAACTGCTCAATCACAGACGCTGATTGGTGTAATTAACCTTTTTTCTGGCTAGTTCACCCACAAATCACAATTTGCTGTTTATTTGCCCACCCTCAGGCCGTTTAAGATGTTATTTTTTTTCTTTGTTAGTACATTAAAGAGGATTTTAGCTGAAATAATGGGTGTTGATGGTTCAGAAAATCCAAATTAAGGGCCAAAACATAATTAATACCAGTTGCTCCTGTTAAGAACTGAATATAATTTACAACATGATTAATTTTAAAGGGTAATCAAACACCAGCTACATTGAGGGCGTACTCACATTAGGTACAGTTGCCTTAACCCGTGCCAAAGCGCGATTGTCCCATCCCCTCTCTCCCTCGGCCTGCACTCACATTGCAGTTTTACCTACCGGACCTGAGCACGCTTACAGTACATCATCGATGATGCGACTGTTCAGTTTAACAGGAAGAGAAGCGCTCTCGCTAAGCACAGTGGATATTGATTTAGTTATATCACTTTGTATTATTTTTAGTCGTTTGGGATGCAGTGACACACAGTCAAACACTTTGCCGAACAGATCCACCTCTTTTGAATTATATAAATGCTGCAGGTATTAGGAGGTTTCCTGAAAGTGTAGCTGACGTGCAGCGAGGGGTTTGCGTCTTTAATAAACTTTGACAGTTTGCGTTCATTAAAATTAAGAATGATTAATAAATCCATATGAAACAGTCCCTTAAAAGTGACGTTGCGTCATCAGTTTCAGGCTCAGGCGTGCTTTGCACTCACACAACAAGCGTACCGCGCCAAAGCCCAAGTGAATTGCGAACTGCACCTCGCCTGAGCCCGGTTCTGAACCGCGCTTGAGCACTCACGCTTCTCAAACGAATCGAGAAGCGAACCTGGGCATGGTTCGGATAGCATAGTGTGAGTGCGCCCTAAGATTTTAACAGAGGTACTTTTGTTGACATAACAGGAGGTGGTATTAGCTGATTTGTCAGTCTCCCATAACTATTGATGAGACTGTGTGTCCTCATCCTGTGAAAAGAATATTTCCAGTGTTTTGCAAAGTTACGTTTGAAAGTAATGCATTACAGTCATGAGTTCCTCACTAAAAAGGTAACTAGTTGTGTTTCTTAGTTACTTTTTATGATAGGTAATGCATTACATTACTTTTTTATTTGGCTGAGGCTTGATCTCTTTCAGAACTTGCAGGGCCTTTTTTGACTATCTTTATTTTAATTTAGCAATTTTTTAAAAAGCTAATAAAATAAAATAAAGTAACTCACATTACATTTTTAAAATAAGTAACTCAAATATTGGGCTTCACGGTGGCGCAGTGGGTAGCATGTTCGCCTCACAGCAAGTCAGTCGCTGGTTCGAGCCCCGGCGGGGTCAGTTGGCGTTTCTGTGTGGAGTTTGCATGTCCCGCAGTCCAAAGACATGTGGTATAGGTGAATTGGGTTGGCTAAATTGTCTGTAGTGTATGTGTATGTGTATGAATGGGTGTGTGTGGATGTTTCCCAGTGATGGGTTGCAGCTGGAAGGGCATCCGCTGCGTAAAACATATGCTGGATAAGTTAGCGGTTCATTCCGCTCTGGCAAATTCCAGATTAATAAAGGGACTAAGCCGAAAAGAAAATGTATGAATGAATGAACTCAAATATTATTACCTATTTTTTTTTTAAGTAATGATTACTTTACTTGTTACTTAGAAAAGTAATATTATTATGTAACTCACGTTACTTGTAATGCGTTTCCCCAACACTGTTAATAACTTAATTCAAATGGTTAAAACCTTAACCTCTTTATGGCAAAGAACCATTATGGTAGCGTCATTAACATTATAAGTACAAAAGTTTTTTAATAAAACTTAATGGGCTTTATTTTAATGATCTGTGCAAAGTCTAAAGTGCATGGCGTAAAAGCATTAAATGCTTTTTAATCCACGTCCGAATCCACTTTTGCTATTTTAAGGATGGAAAAATACGGTTTACGCCGCGGCGCATGGTCTAACAGGATTGTGCTTATTCTCTTAATGAATTATGGGTGTGCTTTGAGAATAACGTGTATTAAATCAATCAGATTCTCATCTCCCATTCCTCCTAAGAGTCAGTTGTGTCTCGCCATGTCGCATTTGCTATTTACATAGCGGACTTTGTAAGTGGAAAAACTGAATGTTTTACCAGTGAGAAAACAGTTAAACAAACAAGCTGCTGCAAGGGAAAAAAAATGAGTCTCCTCCATTCTACCTCTTTACTTTCTCTTTACTTTACTTTTACTTTTTACTCCTTTACTTTCATGGATAAGGAAACGGTGGAAACTCACTCCACTGAAGCCATCCAATAGCCTACATATTTAATTTAGTTTAGTAACTGCAAAGATTTGTTTTAAAATTATTTATAAATTCAGTTCTTATTTCGACATTAACGTTAACGAAGTGTGGTCAAAAAAAGTTATTTCCAAACACACGTCCTATTCTTATGCCCCATATGGTTCAAAACCCAACAGGTGGACAAATCTACGCTTGTTTTTAATAAAACAAATATAAATAAGCATATAATATTTAATACTACTACTAAAAATAACATTATACAAATGCAAATTGTCATGAATAAACTGAAAATAGCCCCCAAGATGAAGAAGGCATGCAGGCATTGGTTTTTATATTTATGTAGAAAGTAATAATTTTTGTAACATTTTAATCATTTAATTCTTTTTGATTTGTAAAGATATTTTTGTGTTTTGTACATCCTGTGTGTATTAAGCAATGTGTAAGTGTTTAAGGCAAACTACTAACACTCTCTGCACTGGACTTTAAATTTGCTTACAGCTGGTCTATTGCGCAGTCTATTCTAGTTTGTCAAAATAGCAACGCGCCAACAATGTGCCACAAAGAGCGCAAATGGATTTGCTATTTCAACAATGGGATTGTTCTGGTCTAAAAATAGCAATAGCTATAGCTATAAAAATAGCTATACATGTCTTGCGCCTTATTGCGCCGGGTGTATGATAGGGCCCAATATGTCTAGTGTTCTATAAAGGGTTAATAAACTAAACAAAATTTTAAAAAATGTGCGTATATATGCGTATATTTTTGTGCATTTGCTTAAAGACCTTAAAGCATTTTCTGTCACTTATTTTCTTCAAAGTGCCATTAGCCCATGCATTTTATGAATCACCAAAGATCAAGAACTTTAACTTCAGCTATAAATATATTGAGCTATAAATATATAAAGTTTTGTTGTTGTTTTTTTCTGAAGAATAAAGTAACTTGCATTTCGGATTGCCTGAGAATGAGAAAATTAAAAGTTTAGTCAAAATGTTATCAAAACTTATAGTATATTACAGCTGCCAGCCTGCAGACCTCCTGCAGGGTGTCTTATAAACCAGTGTCTATCTGGATTTATTTTTGTGGTAATCAATTTCATCATTAGAGCAAAAAGACCCATGTAATTAAATCGGCTACAAAGCTCTAAAACCACTACACATTATGCCTTTCATCATCTAGCAGAGAGCATTTTGGGTGTCTTTTTCTCCCCATGGTGTCTGTCTTTTCAAGCACTACTCTCTGAGGCTAAAATAACCCGCATACTCGAGAGGCTCAGATGTGTGATATTGTTGAAACCCACACATTCTCTCTTTTCTTCTCTTTCTCTATCTTAAAGTACGGCCTCTTTTTTTTCCAGTGGCTTTCACGATTCCTCACCCATTCTTCATTCTTTCGCTTTTCTGCCACATATTCGATCTCTGTAACGCTACTGCAATCTTTTTCTTTCACACACACACAAATCCATTTGAGGGGGTAATTGAGGACCCTCTAGTGTATTTTCCAGCATGACACTGTTCAGGTTAAGGGGCTTCTTGAAATAAGAATGGTGTGTGACAGATGCACCGAAACGCACACACACACACACACACACACACACACACACACACACACACAGCTCCAAGAGTGCAATTATTTATTTGTTTGTTTATCTGTTTATTCATTATCATTGATTTTTGTTTAATAAAATTAGGAATCCATAGTCCAGCCTGCATAAATGTTTTAAGTAGTTTTATTTTGAGAAAGCACAGCTGTTTTCGGTAGTTTTTTAATTGTTTTTGTAAAAAATAATAATCCATAGACTAGCCAGCATAAAAGTTTATTTTTTTTGTAATGTTAATAATCAATACTCCAGCCTGCATGCATTGTTTTGCATTATATTATTATTATTATTTGTTTATTTTAATTTGTTTCCAATAAGCACCAGTCACTATTGTATGTGTGTGTGTTTTTTTTTTTTGTTTCATGACAATAATGAGTGATTATTTATCAACATTCCTTCATGCGTAAACGTTGTGATAATTCGTTTTTATTTTGTTTTGAGTGAGCAGTTTTTGTTGCGTTTTTGTTTGTGTGTTTGTTTGTTTGCTTGCTTGTTTCTTTTGTAATATTTGTCTATAAGAAATGTTTAGATTTTTTTTTTTTAAGTTTTGTTTTAAGGGCGATCTAGTAGCCTTTTTGTTTGTTTGTTTGTTTGTTTGTTTGGTTGTTTGTTTAATTAATGATGCAACATAAGTAAGTACGTTTACATGGACACCAATAACTAAAAATTAAGAGTCTATCATGTAAACAGCGATTTTTGGTTAATTTATCAATTTTATTCGCATTATTGAAGTGTAGTCAAACATGTACACCTTAATCAAACTATTACCGTCGTGTAGGATTTTTGCCACATTTTATGACAGGATAGTCTATACACACACGGCTGTTTGAAGGCAAGGCAAGGCAAGGCAAGTTTATTTCTATAGCACATTTCATACACAATGGCAATTCAAAGTGCTTTACATAAACAGGAATAAAAGAGACAATTATATAAGAAAATAAAAACAAATCTTAACAGTGAATAAAAACAGATTAAAATGTGTTAAAACAGATTATAAAAGAATGAAAAAAGAAAAGAAAAAACATAAAAGTGTGATCTGTCGGGCATAGAACAGTGCTCATTTAGTAAAGGCACAGCTAAACAGATGTGTTTTCAGTCTTGATTTTAATGTACCTTATGTTGGAGCATATCTAATCATTTCTGGAAGCTGATTCCAGCAGCGTGGGGAGGGGGAGGGGGGTTGGGGCATAATAGCTGAAGGCGGATTCACCCTGCTTTGACAGAACTCTTGGAGTTTCTAGTTTATATGATCCTAATGATCTGTAACCTCTTAGGTTTGTATTCAGTAAGCATATCTGTAAGGTATTGAGGTATGAGGCCATTTAGTGATTTATAGACAAGTAATAATACTTTAAAATCTATTCTGAATGTAACTGGGAGCCAGTGTAAAGACCAGAACAAAGGTGCAGTTTGACACTATTCTTTGCACCTACCGAGTCAGTGAAGGACCACAGACTCCTGCATCGCAAAATGTATTAAATTTTATTAAAACAACACTCTTCCAGCAGTTCATACTCGCATCCAATATCTCGTTTGTCACGGGGCATGCATGAAATGTTCCTGAATGAAATTGAAAGTGCCAAACTGCAGTTAAAGTCGACAAATTAACAAATGAAACACCCGAAATTACACGAAACTCAGAAGGAAATGTGGATATCGCAATGACGTTAATCGAATTATGTGCTTTAAGCGGGATCATGAAAGGAACATTCAAAAGCATCTGACGTAAACAGCTTAATCATATTATTGTCTTATTCAGATTAAGGTAAATCATTTGATTACTGATGTCCATGTAAACGAAATAAAATGTTTGGTTTTTTTTGTTATATTGGTTTGTTTATTCTTTTTTTGTTTCTTTAAAAAAATAATCGATAGCTTGACAATAATTTAAAGTCTTTTTTGATTTGATGCAGAGAACCACGATTTTACTGATTCACGGAGAACCAAAATACCATAGAAATGCATGCTGGTCTTCACAGCAGGGAGCTTGTAATATTTAAGCTGGTTTATCTGAAACACAAGATGAGATGTTCTGTGTACTGAATGAAAATATACACAGGCACCAGACACACTCCCTCATAAACCAACACATACTGCTGCAATCCTGGCACCTTCTGATATTTACTTAGCTATAAATAATTCTGGTGTTAAGCCGAGTTTTTTCAGTGAAATATGGTGCCGTTTCGGTCATTTCAAAGGATGTAGAGAGAGACTGAAGTGTGTTATGTGCTGTTAAAAAATATATTTGATGACAGTGGAAGAAAAACCTGCTTTATTTACCCTTTAATATTAGTCAAATATTCATTCAAGAAGACCGAGACTTAAAAAATAGATATATTATGATTAAATGCTTAGAATGCTTAATATTATTATATTAATATTATCTAGCAAATAAATGATTAATTGTTGCCTTGTTTTGTTTTGTTTTCATTAATAATTCAGTATAAGATTTGCTTTGTTGTTCTATAACATTAATAAGCTTTTAGTTTTTTTGTTTTTTGTTTCGTTTTGTTCTGTTTCGTTCGTATTCATTCAAGAATACCAAGATTAAAAACAAATATATTATGATTAAATGCTTTGAGTGCTAGTAAACAAATCTAGTAAACAAATGATTAATTGTTGCCTTAAAATACCTGTCTGTAAGAATTGGTCACAATAATAAGCCAAGTATAAAAGTTTATTTATTTTTTGTTATCTTTGTTTTTTATAAATATACTCCATAGTCCATGCTGAAAATAAGGAACTAAGTCAAAAGAAAATGAATGAATGAGTCTATGCTGTATAATTTTTTTTGTTTTGTTTTGTTTTTTGTTTTAATTAATAATTCAATATACAGTTGAAGCCAGAAATATTAGCCCCCTGTTTATTTTTTTTCCCAATTTCTGTTTAATGGAGAGAAGATTTTTCCAACACGTTTCTAAACATGATAATTTTAATAACTCATTTCTAATAACTGATTTATTTGATCTTTGCCATGATGACAGTAAGTAATATTTTACACTTCTATACAGCTTAAAGTGACATTTAAAGGCTTAACTAGGTTAATTAAGTTAACTAGACAGGTTAGGGTGATTAGGCAAGTTATTGTATAACAATAGTTTGTTCTGTATACTATTGAAAAAAATATATAGCTTAAAGGGGCTAATAATATTGACCTTAAAATGTTTTTTTTTTTTTTAATTTAAACCTGCTAGCCAAAAAAAAAACAAAAAAACAAATAAGACTTTCTTCAGAAGAAAAAATGTTATCAGGCATACTGTGAAAATTTCCTTGCTCTGTTAGACATTATTTGGAAAATATTCAAAAAAGAAAAAAATAATCAAAGGGGGCTAATAATTCTGACTTCAACTTCAACATTAATAATCAACAGTCCAGTCTAGATAAAAGTTGTCTTTTGATTTGTTTTGATTTATTTTGATTTGTTTTGTTTTAATTAGTTTTTTATTTTATTTTGTTTTGTTTTGATTTGATTAATAATTCTACACAAGCTTTGTTTTGTTGTTCTATAACATTAATAATCAACAGTCCAGTCTAGATAAAAGTTGTCTTTTGTTTTGTTTTAATTTTTCTTTAGTTTTTTGTTTTTTCGTTTTGTTTTGTTTCGTTCATATTCATTCAAGAATACCCAGATTAAAAAACAAGTATATTATGATTAAATGCTTTGAGTGCTTAAAATGAGCCTATCTAGTATACAAATGATTAATTGTTGCCGTAAAATACCTGTCTGTAAGAAACAGTCACAATCATAAGCCAAGTATAAAAGTTTATTTATTTTTTTTGTTATCTTTGTTTTTTTATAACTATAATCCATAATCTATGCTGCAAATAAGGGACTAAGGCAAAGAAAAGTGAATTAATGAGCCTGCTGTGTAAAATTTTTGTTTTGTTTTGTTCATTAATAATTCAGCATATGCTTTGTTTTGTTGTTCTATGAAATTAATAATCAACAGTCCAGCCTAGATAAAAGTTGTCTTTTGATTTGTTTTGTTTTGTTTTTTCATTAATAGTTCAGTAAGCTTTGTTTTGTTGTTCTATGACATTAATAACCAACAGTCCAATCTAGATAAAAGTTGTTTTTGTATTCTTTTCTATTTTTGTTTCTTAAAAAAAAATAATCTTTGTCTTTGATAAGATTCGATTTGTTTTGTTTTGTTTTCTTTTGTTTTTTCATTAATACTTCAATATAAGATTTGTTTATATATATATATATATATATATAATTAATAGTTCATGCTGCAGCAAAAGTTTACTTTACTATAGATTTGTTTTGTTTCGTTTTGTTTCGTTTCATTTTGTGTTTTCTTTTGCTTTCTTCTGTTTAGTTGATTTGTTTTGGTTTGGTTTTGTTGTTTGTATTTATTGTATGAAAAGCACACAAGCATACTGTAAATCATACACAGACACTAATGTGGCAGATGTGTAAATAACCATGTTTTAAACTAGTTTAAAATGTACTAAACACTAACCTGTGTGTCCAAGCTGTTAATATGGACCTTATATTTTAGGAAGGTGAGAGATGCCACCGGCGTTGACATCAACATGCGTGTTGGAGTGCATTCTGGAAATGTTCTCTGTGGTGTCATCGGCCTCCAGAAATGGCAGTATGATGTTTGGTCACATGACGTCACCCTGGCCAATCACATGGAGGCGGGCGGTGTTCCTGGGTAAAATCATCAGATGACTTTTGTTTTTCTCCCATTTCATGATTTTCACATATTTGCTTCAAGTGTTATTATGCTCATGGAGGGTTCTTGACGTTAATAGAAATGCTCTTTTGAGAGCTCAACGAATTTGCTTTTATGCTGCTAATGAGTATTTCGTTGAATCACCCACAAAAAATAACAGCAGCGCAAAGAGCTGTTTTCATTTTTCATATCTTAACTCTATTGTCTCTGCGAGCTTTGGAACATTTGTGAAACGCTCATATAATGCACCTGTGTTTGTGAAGTGTTTTTTCATTCACCATCATGTAATAGTTGTGTGCTTCTCTACAGACGGGTTCACATCTCTTCTGTGACGCTGGAACATTTGAATGGAGCATATAAAGTCGAGCAGGGCAACGGACAAAGCAGAGATTCATACCTGAAAGAGCACGGCATCGTCACATACCTAGTCATCAACCCGAAGGTAAAGCATGATGCAGTCCAGCTTCAGCTTATTTATAAATAACTGCACATTTACATTTTATGAAGGAAAAACTGTTGCTTTGTGGTTGCTACAGTGTTCTGAGTGTTTCAGTTTTTTACTGAACTTTATGATGTTGGGTGTTTAAATCAATTGCTTATTTATTATACTTTTTCAAGCATAATATTTAAAAAGGTTTTTTTTTTTAGTATTTAGAAATTAGAAAAAATTATTTAATACTGCAAAAATGAGATGAGCAAAACATTAGAACACCACATGTGGTAAAAATCCTGTTGTCACGTGACTCACAGTGCGTTTGTGGCATTCTGGAGATGTTTTCAACTTCGAGTGCCTGGAAGGTGCGAGTGTGTTGCACCGCCTGCACGTGTCACTCCTAATATGCAAGCACAAGCCAGGCGCCTCCATTGGAAACAATGAACTTGTGCATGGAAAAGGTATTTAAACGTCATTTGCGATCTCGATCAATTTGCGATTTGCGATCTCCAGCAGTTGATCTTCCTGCACAGACATGCTGGATTCACCTGATTTATTGACAAATGGGTTGCAGATCCATACATTTTGTAGTTCATGGGTCCGTCACTGGGCCTTTTCCTCGTTGCAAAGAAAATTTCCAAAGTGTCTGTTTTGTCTATGGTTATTTTTCAAAATAAAAGATTTTAAAAAATAATAAAAGATCATTCAAACTCACATAATAAATAAAATTATATACATTTAATTATGAATAAATGAATAATTAATGATTTCTTGTGTGACCCAATGCCAATTTATTCCGGGGGTTAGGGACCACTTATCTATATTGTTTCTTGTATAAATACCGAATTTAGGCTTCGAAAAATATGAGAATAACATTTTTAAAAATGGGTCCTAAACATTATTAAAAATTTTATTTAAATTTTCGTTTTAGTTTTTTTTTTACATCATTACATTTTTTCTACTCGTAGTACTGTATTTGTTTATTAAAACATTTAGTAATCATTTGGCGTAAAGTGTTTATTTTATTTTATTTGTATGTATTCATTTTAGTTAAATTAGGGATCATTTATTTGTCTCATATTTATAAATTTTTTATATTCATTATTTTATAAATAAATATATTTTAATCTAACTCTTTTTGTTTCTTTTATACTAATGTTTGTTAATGTCTAACTGATATATTTTGTATGTGTGCAATTATATCAGTCAACATCATTGCTGAACATTTTTGCCTGTTTAAGAAGGCAAACAGGAATATAGGTCATGTAACATTAGCAACACACTATTAGCTGTTTAATAAAGCAGCCAAGCCAAAGGCTAATAATATCAGTTCTCCTTAAATATTCAGCTACAAAGAGAGCGATACATAAAAGGCGTTACCATTTTGATAAATCAGCTTGTAGAAGAGCCTGTATAATTTGCTCATGCGTTTCTTCTTCAGAATTAGTTTCTGGTTCAAGCATATAAGGCTGAATTAATCTAAAATTGCCTCTTGTCACTGTGTGGCGTTTGCTACTTCAGTTGAGTGACTGAAAGTAGAGCAGGTACTGTAGTGGATAATTTGCATATTCATGAATCTGTGTATAGTAAATGAGGTGTGGAGTTATATTGAAGCCTTTTTAAGGTAAAATATTATAAACAACAGGCAAAGGTGTCATTTTGAGCATGAAATGTGACATTTAGAGCAAAATTTATTAAAAAGAGAACATTCGCACAAGAGTGCAACCACTGAAAAGTGCCAGCGGGAGTGGAAAGTTTTGCAAGTGATCTAATGTCAGTGAATGAATTAAAGAGCACAGATACTGCAGCTGATTTTAGTAATGTCTAACACAACACATACATAAATTACCACAAATTAGGATGCAGACAATCAACATGTAAACATGCTTTGGACACAGTAATTTTAAGGTTGACTTTATTGCATATACATTTGTAGGAGTTTCCATTTCAGATAGTAATTTTGTATTTAAATGAGTCATGTTATTTGATTTAGTAAAGTTTGAAGTACACAACTTGCTGGTATTTACACTGGTATTTTAATGCCTGTTCCTTTTCAGTTTAATTCACACATTTTAACTAGATCACTTGCTGAATTTTCTTTCATCTGCAATGGCATTGCTTTCATAGTAATGGCTTGATTCCACTGAGCAGCACAGTTTGGTAGAGTACATTTATTCCCCTTTCCACTGTCAGAGCTACCAAAATAACATACTATACTGTACCTCTCTATCATGAGGGTACCTGCCTACATATAGCACAAGAGTATTGTACCAAAATGTTGGAGCTAGACTCACTGCTGAATGCTGAAGGTATAAAGAAAATCATCACTTGCGCGTGCAACAAGGCAAGGGAACGTCAGCATTTTTACATACACAGCAGAAACATTGCACCATAATAACAAAGCTTGTTGTCTTCTTGTGAAAAACAGCCAGTTACCAAGAAGCAAGAACAGGAACTGGTGTGTGTTCTCCATTGTTTTTTATGGGGCCGTTCTCATGTTGTTTCTAAACATGTGGAAAATGTGACTCATGCCACTTCCTTTCTCTATTTGTGCACACTTGCCACATATCTTTGTTTGAAAAATTGAACTCGAGTGCTAAAATGACGTGACATGTGAACGGCCCTTACGGCTAACAGTACTTACCATGCCTACCAAGTTGACAGTGGAAGTGCAAGCCCGATCAGAATGAACAGTACTGAATTGTACTGTTCTGAATTTGTCCTGTTAAGTATATCTGGTGTCAGTGCCAATGGTGTAGTGGAAAGTGTGTCGACACATGCACTCCGGTGCTCACAGCGACCCAAGTTTGATTCCTGCCGCGAGGTCCTATGCGGTTCTTTTCCCTCTTTCTGCTCCTCAAACTTTCCTGTCAATACTTTCTACTGTCCTATCTAATAAAGGTGAAAACACCAAAAAAATAAAATAAAAAATATCTGCCCTAAAGTATCTGTCCTAAAGTAAAGTGTCCTACAGTCCAAAGACAAGAAGTATAGGTGAATTGGGTAAGCTAAATTGGCTATAGTGTATGTATGAGTATGAATGGGAGTATGGGTGTTTCCCAGTGATGGGTTGCAGTTAGAAGGGCATTCGCTGCGCAAAACATACGCTGGATAAGTTGGCAGTTCGTTCTGCTGTTGCGACCCCTGATTAATAAAGGGACTTAGCTGAAAAGAAAATTAACGAATGAATGAATTTCTAGGTTAACTATCCTTTTAATACCTGTTTAAGAGTGTACCGCATGTCATTTTATTTTACCTTTGCACAAGCGGCTCAGTTTGCGACTGATCAGAAGTGACAGTTGAATCTGATATTGGCCCTATAATAATAAATAATTCAATGAAACGGCCAAGCAAAAAAAAAAAAAAGCAGTGTGAATGTATCCTAAGTGGGGAACTGAAATCATAGCCAAACAAACAAATCACAATGCATCTACTGTACTTACGCAGCTGAAGCAGTTAAATTACTTTACATTTTAGCATCGCATTCAAATCACCTTGAGCACTAATTAGCATAATTATATTATTCAGACCATGCAAGCTACACGAATGTGACTTTTGGTCATACATGACGACCCTGGGAAGACTGTTTATCAAAACACGAGTTCAAAGAAGCGAGCATCAAGACCCAGAAGAGTCCAGAATGTCTGTCCATTGAGATGCGTGTGTGGGTTTTTCAGCCCACAGATAATGCCTGGCACCATATATTCAAATAACAACGCCTATTCTTTTATTTATCCGGTGCGTTATTTACTTTTCAACAATGCATTTGCTTTGCCTGAGGTAACAAAGGCAGCACTTTTTTTTCACATAAGAGACTCATACATTTATTTCTGTTTGGTTTGAGCCTCTCGGCCCTCTTATCACAAGAACCCACCGCACACCCACTCCCTCCACGCTCCCATTATGATGACTGAATCTGAGTTTGGAGGGCTTTTGCTTGTTTGTTTAGTTGTTCTCTTTTCTTTTTTCACCCTGTTGTTCAATTTGCATTTTTGCATCATTCTGCCACAGAGTCAAGTTGGTGTAAAGTAGATCATACAGATTTGTGGGAGTCTCTATTATCTTCTAAACTGTAGCGGGGGGTTTCTAACTTGTAGTGTCAAGTACCCTCAAAAATCAAGGACCCCTTTCCTAAAATACATATTCATTCATGTAAAATAGGCAAAAAAAAAAAAACTTGTTTAGGGCTTGACATGAACAGCTTCTGCTAACCACTCACTTTGAGTAGTGATTTTCCAAAGTTTCAGTTTGTATGTGTATGCTAAAATGTACTTAAACTGCTTTCCAGTACATTATAAGTGGTAAAATCTATCTTTCTGCTGCAAAATGAACAGAAGCAGCTGTCGCATAAATAAAACTCATCACAATCAGTCATGCTTTTCAGATTCAAAGCGTTTTGTTGCTGACTATTAATGTTATGGCCAGTCTTTAAGAAAAACAACATGACTAACTTAGTCTAGTTTATGCAGCTGACTACTGAAGTGGCATTTAGATGTTTTTAAAATGTCTAAATTACAACTGTGCTGTAAAATGCATTAAGAAAATGTTGGAAGACCACAAACTGAATTAATGTTTATGTTAGGGCTTGGTTAAGAAGAGATCCTTTCTTGGTCTGGTGTTTTATTAAGTTGCTTGTCTGGTCAGAGGGCAAATTTGTATTAAAATTATAGTTGGGCATAAATATTTTTTTTAATCTAGATTAATCTAGATTAATCTTGGAATTAATCTAGATTAAAATGGCTCATTTAAATTCTGCCGAAGGCATTCAGAATATGTGTGCTACCCAAATAATAAGTCTTTGAGAACGGGTTTCTCAAGCCAGGTGGCGCATTAGACCAGGGGCTCATCTGCGGTTTCCAAAATGCATCACAAATTACCTTACTTTTGATTACCTTAATCCAACTAAAGTCATAACTGAACTAAACAGAAATGGAATTAAGACATGTGGAGTATGCATATATATTAGTGGCATTATTGAAGTAAACACCGCGGTCTTTAGGAACTTTCGCCATATTTTCCGACAAGATCCAAACGCGGCTGCCAGTAAAGGACCGCACACACACAAACACACACATCGCAAAATCTTTCCATTTTCTTTCCATTTGGCATGCGTTATTGAATTCCATAACACTCTCACCAGTCCTTATTAGACTTGCGTCTAATACCCCAGTTCGTGAGTTAAAGTGAAACTGTGGACCTGCAGTTAGAGTCAGGCATCCTGCTGATTTGATTAAGAAGGGCATTCTTTTGTCAGACGGCTCACCGGCCAGGTATACATCCGCGCTAATATATCAAGGTGAAAGTCATCATAGCTTGCGTAGAATAGACCCAGCTCCAAACCCAATTTTGAGAATAGATTAACGGCGAGATTAACGGGCTAAGAGTCTCGCGTTAACGCAGCACGTTAACGACAATAACGGCCCACCACTAATTAATTTTTTTTTATTTTTGTCTAATATTTTTTATCTATTGAAACTCAATAAAAAGGAATGTTCATTGAAAGTAGCTGAACATTAAACTTTTTTCAGATAACATACTTTATTTAAACAGCAAAATTATAAATCCAGGACACTCAAAGTGAAAAAATATATATTTTAAAAGCCTTTAGTAACATGGCTATTCCATTAGAATTTGTTTATATATATACATATATTTTGTGGTTTCATTTTCTATACACATTCAATGATTAATAATGATTATTGAGTTGACTTGGGGTTCAATATATTATTTCTGTATTGGGTATCACTTTATTTTGATGGTCCCCTTAACATATTTTGTTGAATTTAAGTTACGTTGCATATACATGCCAACTAAGTCTCAATAGATTATAATCTATTGAGAATTAGTTGGCATGTATATGCAATGTGACTTAAATTCAACAAAATGTGTGTTGGTGTTAGTTGACATGTACTTGCAAAGTTTCTTATAGTCAGTTAAATGTCTGTTGAAAGAACAGTATCAGCAAATATTAAGCAGACAGTCTACTAATACTCAAATTAGAAGTAATTACCATGTAGTTGCAATGCAACTTTTAGTCAACAAAATGTGCAATAGGGACCATTAAAATAAAGTGTTACCCTGTATTGTTTATATATTCTATTGAGTCATGTGACCATTGTGTTTAAACAAACTCCAGACACACCTGAATTCCGTTACCCTGATGAAGGCAAGTGTTTGCTAAAACACGTAGGTGCAGTTCTAATGAAATAGCCATGCTAATAAAGGCTTTTTAAATATATTTTGTCACTTTTTTGAGTGCCTTGGACTTATAATTTTGCTGTTTATCTTTATGTATTCCTTTACTCAAAGAACACAGACACATTAATTACCCCTGAAGCTCTTTTTGTTTGGTTTTTAACATATTTATTTTAAGCAACACAGTGGTTTTAGCCTTATGGTTTTAGTTGTGTTTTACTATACTAATTAACGTAATTATAATAAATATGAGTAGTTCATGAATTCACTAAAAAACAATCATATTAGATAATTTTTAATGAAATAGTTCATCCAATTACAGTGCCTTGTTTGTTACTTAACACATTGTTACATATTTGTACACTGTAAAATTGGGTTCCACACAATCGTATTTGTGTTGAGACAACATGACGGAATTAAGTTCATTCATTAGTTTTTACAAATTTAAGTGAATTGAACATAAAACAATTAAGTTGTCGCCCAAAAAAACTCAAGAATTGTGTTGTTTCAGCTTATTTTAAATAAGTAGTTTGAACAAACAACAAACATCATTTTATGAGTGTACATTGTAAAAAAAATGCAGGGTTCCACACAATCCCTGCGTTTTGTTCCAACACAAAACAATTAAGTTAACTTAATTGATTTTATAAATTTAAGTTGATTAAACATAAAACAATCAAGTTGTCCCAAAAAAAATCTCAAGAATTGTGTTGATTTAGCTCAAGTAGTGTATGCAATTCCTTCACTGTAAAAAATGCTGGGTTCCACACCATCAGTTTGTGTTGGGACAACATATACAAATTAAGTTAACTTAATAGTTTTTACAAATTTAAGTAGATTGAACAAAACATTTAAGCTGTCCCAATGAAATCTTAAGAATTGTGTTGTTTCAGCTCATTTAAAATAAGTAGTTTGAACAAGCAACAAAAAATAAGTTTTTGAGTGTTGATGATTCTTTAGGATTGGAAAAAAAAAAACAGATTTTTTTTTTACCATCAGTATCACCTCAACATAAAACCAGAATGTTTTCGCATCTAAAAGTAAAAAGCAATATCCTGAAAATCTGTTTCAAATGATATATTTGAATCCAAAATTGGTTGCAGGCAACACCTGTGACCCACCACTTGAGTACATATTCTTGTCTGAATTTTGTATTTCTGTGCTAACATCCTTTGCTTATAGCACATCAATTTAACATGTGCATCATTCTATGGTGTTTCTAGGCAGAAAAGCGGAGTCCTCTGCTTCTCTCTGCTCTTCGGCCCACTCTGTACGGAGCAAAGATGAGAGCGTCTGTCCGTATGACGCAGTACCTGGAGTCCTGGGGAGCTGCTAAACCTTTTGCTAACCTCCACCATCGAGACAGCATGACCAATGAGAATGGAATAATCAACACACGCGTGAGTCGCCCTGAACAAACATGCAAAGAATACAGAGATTCTGATTTAAGACCAGACACTGTTTTTATGCACATGTGAGTTTTAAGATTTGGGCTTTTCAAAAGGTTTAACTTAATAAAATACAAAATACATGGATTTATACATAATATGGCAGATTATATATAAGATAAAATATATATAGTTATATATATATATATATATATATATATATATATATATATATATATATATATATATATATATATATATATATATAATATAATTTTTAAAGCACAACTTTGGATTTTAATAAGGCGTTAGTAAATGTTGAACTATTATTTAAAAATGCTTTAGATGATTATTTATGCTTAATTAATGTTAGTGAATACATTAATCAACTTTTACTCATGGACAAATATTCTAAAGTGTTACCTGATATTATAAAAATCTCAAAAAGCTTCTTAAAACCTTTGATTCAAATGCAACATAAAATTAACTACGACTTTTTAATCTGTCTTCATCCAATGTTCATGTTTGTGTGCTAGTATTGTGTACAAATAAGTCATATTTAATAAAGTAATGCCTCATTTGCATATATTACAGGATGATAGAAACACTTTATTTTGATGGTCCGTTTGTTACGTTGCATACCGTCACTTTAGAATTATAAGGTTCTATCTGACATTTTTGTCAAAATTGAGTTATTGACATATTCTTATTAAATGACAACTTATTTACATTATGGGATGTTTTTTTTATAAGTTGTTTACATTTTAACTTAAGACTATAAGACTTCTTATTTAAAAAACAAATGTTACACACATGCTGTTTGCTATGGAATGCAAAAACTTTGAAGCTCAATATCTCAAAATCATTCAGAACGCAGATAGAAACTTATAATTCCAAGATGACGATACATGTCAACTAATTCTCATTGGATTATAAGTAGACTGTTAGGTTGGGGTTAGAGTTAGTGTAAGGTGACATGTATTTGCAAAGTTTCTTATAGTCAGTTAAATGTCTGTTGAAGGAGCATATCAACAGATATTTAGCAGGCAGTCTACTAATACTCAAATAGACCATCAAAATAAAGTGTTACCAAATTTTAATACCAAAAATGTTTACGATTCTTAATGTAGTAAATCGGCGGGATGTGTGTTGATAACTATTATTAATTATTATTATTAATTGTTTTTATCACCTGCAGAGTCTTGCCTTGCTTTAAATGATGATTCCAGCCATCATATTGCTTATAAACGTACAGTATGAAAGCACTCGTTTAATTGTATTCATCTCATTTTTTTCTTACAGGATGTCCCATTAGGGCAGTACAGCTTTCAGCAAAGGTCCGAAAGGTCTGTTTTTTTTCTAGAGTTTGTTGCTTTATGTGACAAAAAAATCAAGAGTGAATAATTTTTCACGTTCACTCTGACCTTATCTGCATTTCCAAGGTTCTTTAAAGTCTCTCTTCTTCTTTTTTATCTTCCACCCCCTTTCAGAACAAAATCTCAGAAGAAGAGATTTGAAGAGGAGTTGAATGAAAGAATCATTCGCACTATTGATGGCATCAACTCACAAAAGTGAGCATCCATAATGCATCTTATTCATGTATTCATGAATTCCTGGAAAAATAGCACTAGAAATAGCCAAATGATGACAAGGATCACACCTGACCCCACAAAAATTAATCTGGAAATGAATCTATAATATAAATACATTAAGTTAACAGTCATGGCCAAAAATATTGGCATCCTTGCAGGTCTGTCAGAAAATGCAACCCTTCTCTCAGAAAATTGTTACAGTTGGCAATATTTTGTGTACAGTGTGTTTATTTTTTTGATTGCATTGGAACAACACAAAAATCAGAAAAGAAAAGTCAAATCTCATACAATTCCACACAGAAACCAATAAATACACTGGTCAAAATTATTGGCACCCCTAACTTAGTGTTTGGTAGAATTTATTTTGGAATACATTTCTGAAACCAAACGTTTTCTTACACCTCTCTATGGTAGTTTTTGACCACTTTTCTTTTACAAACTACTCCAGGTCCTTCAGATTTAATGGGGCGCCTTCTCCCAACTGCTGTTTTGAGATCTCTCATTGAGTGTTCAATGGGATTCAGATCTGGACATATTGCTGGCCATTTCAGAACTCTCAAGGATTTTGTTTGTAACCACTTCTGAGTGCTTTTTGAAGTGTGTTTTGGGTTATTGTCCTGCTGGAAGACCTATGACCTCTTGTGGAGATGCAGTTTTCTGAGACTGATCACTACATTGTGTCCCAAAATTGATCAGAATTCATGATACCATTCACAATTTCAAGGCATCCAGTGCCAGAAGCAATCCCAAAACATCTTTGAACCTCTTCCATGTTTGACTGTAGGGACTGTGTACTTTTCTTTGAAGGCCTCATTTCTTTTTTTGTAAACAGTGGCATGATGTCTTTTCTTCAAAAAGCTCTACTTCTCATCTGTCCACAGTACGTTCTCCCAGAAGAATTGTGGATTGGCCCAAAAGCTTTGGGTAACTCCAGTTTTTTTTATGGCTTTTTTATCCCTTTGTGTCAGCAGTGGTGTCCTACTGGGTCTCCTACCATCCCTTTTTGTTCAGATGGTGATGAATTGTGTGAGCTGACAGTGGGTCTGAAGATCAGCTTGAATTTGTTTGGAAGTTAATTGGGGTTCTTTATCCACTATTCGAACAATCCTTCATTGTGATTGTTCATTAATTTTTCTTTTCTGTCCACGTCCTGGGTGGTTGGTCTACAGTGCCATGGGCTGTAAACTTCTTTAAAGCATACAGTGGAAACAGGAACATTGGGATCTCTGAAGATAGACTTGTAGCATTGAGATTGTCCATGTTTTTTTATAATCTTATCCTCTCTAATACACAGACGACTCTTTACACTTCTTTCTCCTCTCCATGCTCAGTGTAATGCACAACACAATGGTTGAGTCAGCTTTTCTGCATTTTAATTGGTTACAAATGTGATTACTATATTGCCCACACCTGGTACTTATCAACGGTGTATCTAAAACTCTGTCCATACAAACAAGGGTATTTTCAAAACCATACTTTTTTTATATGCGGTTTCACTATTTGTCCACACAAAAATGAAGTATTGAGTGACTGAAACCAAAACTATTTGAAAACTCTGGCCAGGGTAAGATTTTCTATAACTCTGGGTACAGTGTGGTCTTTGGACACTATAACCTGTTTTGTGTCATGACATTAACATGTGTGCTGTTTTCTCCTTTCTAATTGGCCAACAGGGCTGGGTTCACACCAAGCGTGTAAGACGCGAATGAGGCAAATTCTGCATGTTTGCAGCAAATACATTGCATATTCGGTGTTGTCCACATTGTGGGACAGTAATCTTCACGTTTGCATTGACTTGTATGTAATTTACCCACAAAAATAATTCATTCCGTTTGGTATGAACCCTGCATTAGTGTCATTATCTCTGCATGTTGGTTCAGCATGCCCTTAACATGCATAACAGAGCTGTGGTGGGGAAGGCATGGTCGAACACCCAAAAAGAGGGGAGAGCAAGCAGAGACACTCGTGGCTGGTCCGTGGTCCAATCATAAATAATCAGTATCATTTGTATTTTCTAGTTCAATTCATTGTTATTTCTATAGTGCTTTTACAATGCTGATTGTGTCAAGGCAGCTTAACATAGAAGATTATAGTAAATTTAAACAGTGTTAGTGCAGTTTTCAGAGTTTAGGTTCAGTTTAGTTCAGTTCATTGTGGTTTAATTTTCACTGCTGAGAGTCCAAACACTGATGAGCAAATCTATCGATGCGCAGCTTCACGAGTCCCAAACCATGCAAGCCAGTGGCAACAGCGGCAAGGAACATAAGTCACCAATTGACCAAAGTGAAGCAAAAAAAAAACCTCGAGAGAAACCAGGCTTAGTTGGGCACAACAGGGCAACCGCCTAGTAACACATTACAATAGTCTAACCGAGAGGTCATGAAAGCGTGAATAAGCTTTTCCACATCAGACATTGATAGCATATGTCGAAGTTTGGCAACAATTTTAAGATGAAAAAATGCAGTTTTACAGATGCTTGAAATCTGGCCTTCAAACGACAGGTTGCTATCTAAAATCACCCCCAAATTATTGACTGAAGATGAGGACTGAACTTAGAATCCATGAAGGGTTAGACAGTGTTCAAGGTATTTGCGTGTGAGGTTTTTGGGTCCAATAAGCAAGACCTCAGTTTTATCTAAATTTAGTAATAAGAAGTTATTAGTCATCCAATTTTTTATATTAGCTATACAATCTGTTAATACAATTTACCCACAAAAATATTTAATTCAGTTTGTTATGAACCCTGCATTAGTGTCATTATCTCTGCCTGTTGGTTTAGCAGGGCGTTAACATGCAAAACAGTGCTGTGGTGGGGAAGGCATGATCGAACACCCAAAAAGGGGGGAGAGCAAGCAGAGACACTCGTGGCTGTTCCGTGGTCCAATCATAAATAATCAGACCCCGTCTTCTTCTTCCCACAACACGAACAAACTTTACCTCAAATGCGTTTTGACGTTTTCATGGGCACAGAGATTTGTGAATGAAAACTCCATCTCTAAAAATACACATGAAAATCATTTATTTCTTACAATTTTCACAAGGTGGCAATAATCTTGTCCAGTTTGCTTTGAGTTCTGTGTGAAATTTGATCAAGCTGTACTTTTTCTTCTCTTTTTCATGTTGTTCATGTACTTATTAAAACAATAAGCATGTGAATAATCAAAAAAGCATTTATAATTGTAACCATTTTCTGAGAGAAGTGTTGCATTTTCTGGTAGAATTTCAAGGCTGCCAATATTTTGGCCATGACCATATAAACAAATAAATGCATTATTTAAACCAATATAAATATCATTAATCTACAGATCAGTTGACAAATGTTTGTGCAAATTACAAAAAGTTGTGCAATTATTTTCAGGGTGTGCATTTTAAAAAGAAAATCAAACACGGAGAGTCTCAAAAAGCCTTTTGTATGAGAAACTACTTTCTTCCGCCATTCATTCACATCTACAGCTGACGTCAGAACAGCAGAAACCATTGCTAATTCACAAACGTCACTCTAGAACTAGTATTTGAATGATTCTCTTGTATAGAGTATTTTAATGTCTAAGTCAGGGGTGTCCAAATTCGGTCCTGGAGGGCCGGTGTCCTGGAGAGTTTAGCTCCAACCCTAATCAAACACACCTGAACCAGCTAATTAAGCTCTTACTAGATACACTATAATCCTCCTGGCAGTGTGTAGAAGCAAGTTGGAGCTAAACTAGGCAGGACACCGGCCCTCCAGGACCGTGTTTGGACACCCCTGGTCTAAGTGATAAAAAAACAGATGATTTTGCTCACATTTTAAGAATATAAGGCTGAACGGCATGAAATGCCATCAGTCTACAGAGATTTTCCAGTATTTCTCTGTTGCAACCGGGTATTTACAAAAAAATTTACCCCAAAAATGCCAAAGCAAAGCAAACACTACTAGATTACTATAGAATAAATAAAGCAATAAAAAATATAAAAGAGAGAGATCGACTTAGAATGTCACATACCATTTACCCGATTTTTTCAGCTGTAGGCCATGACTATGATCTAATAAATGAGTTTTTTAAACCAATCTATATCATTAATCTACAGGGCCAATGAATGCTTGATTCTGATTAGTTGACAAATGTTTGTGCAAATTACAAAAAGGTGTACAGTTATTTTCAGGGTGGCACACAGCTAAAGTAGTTCCAAGCAGATCTTGACCATGTAAACAGTGGGTTTTGTCAAAAAGTGAGGTAAATTACTTTTAAATTATTTTTGGCCTGTACTCAAGGAGGCGCTGACCACAATAATGCACAATCATACACAATGTGTCCTGTCTACTATGACAGCTCTCAGCAAGCATTTTTTGTTTTTAAAAGATGTCTAATAGACGTCTAAACATAGTTGTCTTGGCTAAAACAAGACTAATTTTTATTTTTTTTTCTGAATTTATTTATTATTTTTCCCATTTAAAATCTTTCCATTCAGAAAAACAGAAGAAAGAAATCAACTAACTGGCCGAACAAAATCCTTGCTTTATTAAGCCACAATGGTTCAACTTGGGTTGTCCAAACTCAGTTCTGGAGAGTTAGTGTCCTGCAGATTTTAACTCCAACTTGCCTCAACACACCTGCAAGGATGTTTCTAGAAAGCCTAGTAAAGCCACAATCACACTACACTTTTCACCCCATAGAATTCCATTCATACGAATACGAATTCGACAAACTGGAAACGCAAACTCGGCAAAATTTCGCATGCTCAAACTCTAGTGTGTCCGCAGCATAAGAGCTTGGTTAGCTAGCCCAGGTGTGTCTTGGATCTAAACTTTGCAGGACACCTGCCTTCCAGGACTGAGTTTGGACACCCCCGACCTAGTCTGTATACCACATATTAAAATGACATTTTGGAATAAGCATGCAGGCTTGAGATCAGATGCGGATAAAACAAATCCAACACACAAGAGCATTTTTAGTACAAAAACCTGACAAATGTCTTGACATAAATCATATGAGCGGTCTCTAACCATAAGATATGCATAATCATAGCAGATCTTTGAATTACTGGAAAATATTGCACACCCAAAGTGCATAACACATATTTATTAAATCATCCCCTCCACTGCCACCAAACAAGCTATTATTAATGTGATTTATCATGTCAGTGACCATTTACCTGTCATCAATATCTTAAATTATGCTTACTTTCTTCCAGACAGTGGCTGAAATCAGAGGATATTCAGAGGATATCTCTGTTCTTTCATAACAAGACACTTGAAAAAGAGGTACGTTTCACCTTGAGATGTGTCATTGAACAGCAGCAGTCTCAGCTGTAAAGACTCAGACACTAAAGAAAAAAGAAGATATATCAATTTTTCTTTCTTCTAACAGTACAGAGCCACGACTCTGCCGGCCTTCAAGTACTACGTCACCTGTGCTTGTCTCATTTTCTTCTGCATCTTCATAGTGCAGGTTTTAGTCTTGCCAAAGTAAGTACCATCTTTGCCTTTGTCTTACATTGCACAATTATGCACACAGGCGTCGTCTCTGGCAGCACTTAGACCCGGTGACGCATAATAATATTACAACATCTACACAATGCAGAGAAAATGAGTGCAGCTGTAAAGAACGGGATGATGGGAACATCAATGGCTGCCTGAAAAAGACAGACAGTTATAGATTTAAAAAAAAAAATCAGAGGCCAATCTGGTTTGGAAATGATGTCTCCTTTTGTATGAAGACAGACAGAAAAATCTATTCAAGACGTCAGCCTAATTTACAGCTCATGTTGACCGAGAACACATTCACAAGAGCTGAGGCCACAGCACTTTTCTCAAGCTGTATTCTCACTTGCTGACATTGATTTTATGCCACATTTATGTTGAGATATGGCACCGAATAGACCGGAGCTAAACGTTTATTTTCCTGTATTGAGAAAGCCGTCGAATTAGTGATGGCCGCTTAGGTTTATTTAAATCTCTAAACTTCAGCATCAGATTTTTTCCTACAAGGTTTGTTTTATGGATGTGTATGTTACCTTAAATTATTGTTATATATATATTGTTATATATACAGAATATACAGTATATATAAGCAATATCACACGAGTAGCAATGTGATATGGATGTATACAGTATCAGCACTGCTGGGAGGCATATGTTGGTTCGACGACACAAGCAGAGTGCCTTAGTGTGCCAGTAGTGCCGATATACAGTCATATCGCAGTGCTATGAGTGTGATATTGCGTTTATACAACAGTTCGATATCATAATCGTGTATTTAAAAAAAAGAGAATCAAACACAAATCTCAAAAAGCCTGTATGAGGAACTACTTTCTTCCACCATTCATTCACATCTGCAGCTGATCGTCAGAACAGCAGAAACCATTGCTACTTCACAAACGTCACTCTAGAACTAGTATTTGAATGATTTTTTTTGCGTAGAGTATTGTAATGTCTAAGTGACAACGAAACAGATGATTTTGCTCACATTTTAAGATTATAACTGTGCGTTCACACCAAAGGTGCTGAGAGTGTCAACGTTCGCTCTAGCCACACTGGCGACAACGCTGTTGCGCCAACAAAAGTGTTAAAATGTGCAACATTGATCTCACATTTAAAGGAGCCGTTGCAGCAAATCGATTAGATTCCCACATTAAAAAAACGTCCTTTCTAGCGTCAAAATGCCTTTCATCAAATTAATTTAACTACGGAAGATTGAGCTGTTGCATGTGATGTGGCTTTGCTCTACTTATCCAATATTTCCATATGTAGGAAATATTCTGAAGCAGCAATACTGTTTTGTATTGTCGTTATACTGTATTTAGCATGAGATTTTCGTTTACAAAAAAAAAACATATATAATATTAATGCACATCAGTATCTCGCCAGTAACTTTTTTATTATGTCCCTGTTCTTTGGACTTCTCTCAAGCGGTGGACTTCTACATATTGATTGCCTGTCGCTGAACTGCATCGTAGCTTATTACCATAAAGTTGACTTGATTTCAACTCCCCTCAACACCTACACCAGCTAAGACGCGGTGCACTGCTCCTAGCCTCTTATCACCGCCAGCTCCCATTGAAAAAGAATGACTTCCAGCTACTTTGATGCTCTCGCTGCTTTTGGTATGAATGCACAGTAAGGCTGAACGGCATGAAATGCCATCAGTCTACAGAGATCTCCCAGTATTTCTCTGTTGGAACCAGGTGTTCACAGAAATTAAGAGCTAAACAAACTCTACTGTACTCTAGATTACTATAGAATAAATAAGCAATAAAAAATTAAAAAGATAGAGGTCAACTTAGAATGTCACTTACCTGTTCTTTAATGTTTTGTTCAGCTATAGTTTAATTATTTTTTTTTCTCCCCCTAAGTACTTATTATAGAATGAATGTATCGTCAGAAGAATGTAGACGTCAACTGTCAATTTCTTTGCTTTTTTTCTCAATATTACAGGGTGATGGCCAAAGTCCCATCCAAAATAATGCAAACATATCACTACCACTGTCTTTACTGCATAGTTGCAATCTCACCTAAAATAGTCAGAAAAGTACATTATGCTGTCCAACAGCTGCAATATTTGTGAAACTTCTTGGCACTTGATGTAATACACAAGGGTGAAGAGGCTGGAACAGTGCTAATACTGGTTATATATCGCATGACTATAACTATCAATATCAGAACTAAGTAGAGCTGTTATTAATATATAAATGCACTGTATAATAAATGTGAATATAACCATGTGAAATAAATCTGTTATTTAATAAAATAAAATAGTTTAAAAAATGACTACATCTAAAGTAAACAACATTCACAATAAAAACAAATGTCATAAGTTGGCAGTTCATTCTGCTGTGGTGACCCCAGATTAATAAAGGGACATAGATGAAAAGAAAATGAATGAATAAAACTAAGGCCCCGTTTACACTAATACCCTTTATTTTTAAAATGCATAAGTTTTACTACAGTTATGCCTTCTGTCCACACTACCCCAGAGTTTTCGAGTGACAAAAACTGAGCTTTTTGAAAACGCTCATCTGAAAATGGAGGCGTGGCTGCAGACGTTCGCGATTGTGTTCCTAATCTGATTGGGCCTTTCTCCTCAATATTAAATAGCCTCCACACAGTTCAGTCTTGCATCCTCTCCTTGTATATTCAGACTTCGCAAGTTTGATATGGAAAACAAACTCCCGAGGACATGTCGGGTAAATCTTCAAAGGTAACAGTGTACTTTATAACATCATTCACTTCACCCTGGCTATGTTGTTTCACTTTCTTAACAATAAAATAAAAACATGATATAAGGAACTGCCTATTTTCATTCTGCTGACTGCCTGGAGCTCAGACGCGCCCATATGCTGCAGTGCATGCCAGAGTGTGTGTGTGATCACGTGATGTGCGTTTTCAGCGGTATAGTGTGGATGAAGATTTTTTCAGAAACACTAGGTAAAACGACAGCGTGGACGCTGATCGTTTCATTCTAAAACGTCATTTTAAAACTAAAATGTGTTAGTGTAAACGGGACCTAAAACCTTTACCTGTTTAAATTTCTCTGCATTGAATTCTGCCAGTTGTGCCAGCACTCTGTTAACATTGGCTCAATCAACAATAAGTTGAAAATCAGTAATAGTTTGGTGGTATTTTTTTTTACTTGGACCAGGTATCAGTCACCTAGAAATTATTCTAATTGACCACCTAAAACCAAAAAAAAACCACTATGGCAACTTATAAGCCACGTACCAACCAACTTTAGTATTGTAGCACCAACAATATAAAAATGCAGCGTTTTTTCAACACAGATTTTAGCAAAATATGAACAAACTACTGGTTAAAATTTGTCAAGTATCATTTTAACCCAACTTTAATCGATTGTTTGAGTTTTTGGCATATTTTATCAAAAGTTTTTCATAGACAAACACTACAACAACAACAACAACAAAACAAAACATTTTATTTAGTAGTCAAGTTATTCAGACTTGCTGAGAAGTAGTTTGTATCTCATGTGTGTGTGTGTGTCAATGTTTTTGGAGTATGGCTGATGATTTTGTCTCTGTCAGAACCACCGTCCTTGAAGTATCGTTTGGAATGGCCTTCCTGCTGCTCGCCTTGATCCTCTGCATTTGTTTTGCTGGTCATATACTGGTAAGTGCAGCTCGCACTTTTAGAAATGTAAATTAGTAGCTTTTCTGAGAGTGATTGAAGCAGATTGGCTTTTCTCTTTGGTTCTATTCAGTTGTAGACATGTTAAATGTTTTTTCCATTTCCATCAAGGAAATAAGTGTGTACTGAAATGTCATTTAATAAGTCAAGGATCTCGTATATTTGAGACCCTCATCCTGTTAGAGAAAATGCCATACAGAGTGGAAAAAAACACCATATCAAAACAAGATTGAAATTTCCTTGTTTTAGCCTGAGGGAAACCATTATTTTTCTGCTCTTAGACAGGGTTGTCTATAATCAAATTACGAGCTACTTTGGACCTGTGGAACATAAATGGCTTAAGTAAATGTCACCTGTATGTCTCTCCATTTTCTTTCCCCTGCTCTTTCTTTCTTCGTATATTATGAAAGCTTACAGCAAAATGGCTTATTCAATATTCAAAGGCCTGTACATTCACTCCTGGGAAATCTGTCAAGAGCTTGCTCTGGTCATATTCCATCACAAAATCAAAAGAAAGTAATGAGGAGTTGTTTTCCTAAAGAAAATTAAGTCTATTTTTAGGACCATTAGGGGTTTGTCACATGCAAGTAAGGGAAGGGGAGCAGAGGTTTCCATTATACTGGAGCACATTTACTTTATTTACAAAAACAAAGACTGTAATCAGGAAGCTGAGAATTAACATTACAGCTACACACACATGCAGTGTTGGGTAAGTTACTTTTAAAAATGTTATTAATACTAATTGCCTCATTAAAATTATACTGAATTACTTTTTTAATTATTTTTTATGAAAAGTTATTTAATTATGTTTTATGTTACATGTGTATATTTTTGGCTATTGTCAAACGTACATTGTTTGGGTCAAAATGATTGATTTTACTTTTATGCCAAAAATCATTTAAATATTACATAAAGATCATGCTCTGTGAAGATATTTTGTAAATGTCCTCTTGTAAATATATCAAAACTCATTTTTTGATTAATATTGATACCCGGCAGACACACAATGTCATAAGACATTAATATTAGGTTAGATTTAGGGCGCCAGCATCTAGGGGCAACATTATTTTGACGTCCAATAACAACAAGAAATGATTTTGATATTTTGTTGATTTTAGTTTGTGTTGGAAAGTGACCAAAATCCAACATCGAGCCATCATCTTAAACCAACATTATATTGACGTCAAATACTGACATTAGCCCTTTTCACACATACAGACCTTTCCGGAAAATTAGCGGCAATTGTCTGGAAAGGTCTGTATGTGGGAACAGGCCCTTTTTGAAAATACTGGTAAATTCAATCCGGCAATTTTCCAGAAAGAGAAGTTGTAAGATTACTGGTAATTTGCCGGAATGCTACACTGTGTGAATGCAGAAGGAACATTGCCAGAATAAGCGCATTCACGCTTACAATGCACTGACGTGAGACGTCTACTCCAGCCAATCAGAACACTCAGACGCATTCACATCCGCGCTGTTTATGAAAATAAAAGCCTTTGAATATTTTTCCAGACACATTAAGCTGCTAGATGTTAGTCAGACAATGTTTCTATTTTCCTTCTTAATGCCAGCTGTGTAAAAAACTGATCGATAAAATGCTTATGATATCAAACCATATACTGATGGAAAGGTTGTTTATTCAGCTTTTAGAGGATGATTCATTTTGTTTGTTTGTTGTTTGTTTGATTTTTAAATGGCACCAAGACTGCTTTTGTGGTCCACAGTCACAAATAAGGAATTTAATTACTCAATACTACTAAATATTGCCTTTAGCGTCATTGATTTATGCCAGAATAATTCTGTAAAAAATGAGGCTATATTTCACACGTATTGTTACTGACTAATTTCTTACTCAGTTCGTTGTTTTTTAAGCATGTGCAGTCTTCTTGATAAATGTGACCTTTGTTATATGCCTTCTGTTTATTTATAATAATAAAAATGTTTATTAACCAAAAAGTCAGCATATTAAAAACCTTTCAGTTGGATCATGTTTCAGTATTAGCTTCCAAAAATAAATTCATTCATTCATTTTCTTTTCGGCTTAGTCCCTTTATTCATCAGGGGTCGCCACAGCGGAATTAACCGCCGACTTATCCAGCATATGTTTTAAGCAGCGAATGCCCTTCCAGCCACAATCCAACACTGGGAAACACCCATACACTCTTGCATTCACACACATACAGTTGAAGTCAGAATTATTAGCCCCCCTTTTAATTTTTTTTCTTTTTTAAATATTTCCCAAATGATGTTTAACAGAGCAAGGAAATTTTCACAGTATGTCTGATAATATTTAGTCTTATTATAATATAGTCTTATTTGTTTTATTTTGGGTAGTTTTTAATTTTTTAAGAACCATTTTAAGGTCAAAATTATAAGCCCCTTTAAGCTAATTTTTTTTCGATAGTCTACAGAAAAAACCATCGTTATACAATAACTTGCCTAATTACCCTAACCTGCCTAGTTAACCTAATTAACCTAGTTAAGCCTTTAAATGTCACTTTAAGCTGTATAGAAGTGTCTTGAAAAATATTTAGTAAAATATTATTTGCTGTCATCATGGCAAATATCAAATAAATCAGTTATTAGAAATGAGTTATTAAAACTATTGTGATTAGAAATGTGTTGAAAAAATCTTCTCAGTTAAACAGAAATTGAGGGGAAAAAATAAACTGGGGGGCTAATAATTGAAGGGGGCTAATAATTCTGACTTCAACTGTACACTACGGCCAGTTTAGCTTATTCAAGAGGAAACCCACACGAACACGGGGAGAACATGGAAATTTCACACAGAAATGCCAACTGACCCAGCTGGGGCTCGAACCAGCGACCTTCTTGCTGTGAGGCGATCGTGCTATCCACTGCGCCACCAAGACGCCCCCAAAATATATATATTACAAACAAAAAAAAAACATTTTTTTTATTGTAATCACAATATTAAAGGTTCTGTTGTATTTTTGTTTAAATAAGTTCAGTCTTGTTAAACTTTGGAGAATTCTTTCAACTACAACAATAAAAAATAATTCTTATAGACCCCAAACATTTTAACTTTAAATTACAAACCATTTTAATTCAGTATTTCTTACTGTATTATAATGATAATCACTTTGTGAATACTGAGATTCTAATCATTAGAATTCGGGTCATGCTGGAAACATGTTACAATCCTAGTAATATTATTGGTCTTAAAAACACAAAATAAATTAAAGTCAATTCTTAAATAAATACCTTTGGAGAAGGATGGCATGAGACTCATATTGTAATCTCAACGGAATCGCAGCTATAATCAAAGTAACCTGTTTTTCTATGTATTGAGGCATCAAAGGTATATTTTTAGAAGGCTTGAGGGGTTTGCATGCCATTAACCCACTAGTGTGACATGATTTGTTCCCAGTTTGTTAATTAGCCAAGCTGTTTCATGTCATGCTAACCCAAAAACACATTTTTAGATTTTTGTGTCAAAAGGAAAGCAGCTTGAGTAGTGACCATTTTTACTGGGTTATTTTGGATCTAATTTTTCTACTGTACAGCAGCAAGCATAAGTCCCCGTGGGTTTGGGGGTCTTGGATATAAAGGCCAATTTTGTATTTTGAGTTTCTTTAGTTTTCAGGAAAACTGTTAAGTGTCTAGAGTACTATGGAATTTATTTAAGAGTCTTTCTCAGTTTTGTCCCCTATTTACCTGATGCAAGAGTTCAAACATCTTGCTTTCAGCCCACATATTTACAAATACAAAAAGAGACTAAGGTTATCCAATAGAAGTGCTATGTTTAAATATCAAAAGCCGTTTTTTTGAATAGATGATGCAATGAACACATGATTGACTGGTGAGTGGGTTTTGTCAATTTTACTGTACCGTCTCTACCTCTATTTCTTTAGGTATTGAAGTGTTCTTGCACACGGTCTAGGTTAAGTGTTTGGTAAAGTGCTGTTACATTGCAGTTCCACTAATACTCTTCCTGACAATGTAGCATACACTGAGTCATGAAGGGTTAGAGACATTATTTGAGTACTTCAATCAGATGTACAAGGTAAGTTTTACAAACAGATCTCAATTTCTTCAAGGCTATGAAGTCTTTCAGATAAAAACCTCATGTGGAGGCAGGGGTTTGCCCTTCTGCGTTAGATTTTAGATTCACCTGAAGGCATGGTTTAAAAAAAAAACTGAGAATTCTGTCATGACACTACAAAAACATTTAAGCTGTTTACTTTGTGTTAAAGCAATAGTTCACAAAAAATGGAAATGTACACAATATTTACTCAGCCTCAAGTGGTTGCAAACCTCTACAAGTTTCTTTACGAGTTTCTAAACACAAAAGAGGATATTTTGAAGAAAGCAAAGCCAAAAAACTTTAATTATTGACATCAATAATAGGAAAAACAAATAGAAGTCAATGTTTACTGGTTTTCAGCTTTCTTCAAAATATCTGCTTTTGTGTTCACCAGTAGAAAGAAGCTCAAAGCTGTTTAGAACAAGTGAAGGGTAAAGAATGACAGGATTGACTGGATGAGGCAGGATTCAGGATACATTTTCACCCATCTCATTTCCTTTGAGCTTTTGAACAAGTTACTATGAGTGTTGAGGCTCCTTGTCACTTGTTTGTTTTCTCTCTCAGGTCTATTTGCATATTGTTATTTCACTTTAAGTGAGCATTCATGTCAACACTGTGTATGGGTTTCTCTACAAAATTATGGCGATGATATAATTAACGTTCTCACTTGCCCAGGTGGATGCTGGGTTTATTTTTTTACCAGCCTGCAATTTGATATTTTTTGTAAAAATGAAATATAGAATGTGATTTTAGTGCTAAGTCAGTGAGCAATGTTTACAAGGCACACATAGTCAAACACACTAGAATTAAGCCATTCGGCAAGGTAGCCCAGGCACACATGGTCAAATACACTAGAATTAAGCCATTCGGCAAGGTAGCCCAGGCACACCTAGTCAAACACACTAGAATTAAGCCATTCGACAAGGTAACCCAGGCACACATAGTCAAACACACTAAAATTAAGCCATTCGACAAGGTAGCCTAGGCACACATAGACAAACACACTAAAATGAAGTCATTTGGCAAGGTAGCCCAGGCACATATAGTCAGATACACTAGAATTAAGCCATTCTGCAAGGTAGCCCAGGCACACATAGTCAAGCACACTAGAATTAAGCCAATTGGCAAGGTAGCCCAGGCACACATAGTCAAACACACTAGAATTAAGCCATTCAGCAAGGTAGCCCAGGCACTATTTCTCTAGTGTTAAGCTGGTTGACAAAGTAGCCAAGACACAAAGCCCCTTTCACACAGTGATGCCCCATTCACACGGCGCGTCAGCTGCAACGCTTCCCGTTCACTTTCAATGGGTGACGTCAGGTAGGGATGCACCGATACCACTTTTTTACAAACCGATACGAGTACGAGTATTTTAATTTGTGTACTCGCCGATACCGAGTACCGAGACCGATACTTCATAGATTTGGTTTCAATTAAGTTTATTTGTTCGTTTATTTTTTTGTTGTTGTTGTTTTTACTGTAGCAAGGATGAACACAAAAATCTTTAACAGGAGGCTGTTCCAAGCCAAAAATATACACATTGTTGATAACCCTGCACCCCAGACCTTAATGATTAAGCATGGACATTTAAAGGATGAGTTATCCTTGCGCTTACATGTGTGCATGACTTCACACATTACACAAAGTGTGGGCAGTGTACGTTACCTTATGGAGTCACTCTCGTTGCATATTGGGGACGCATAAAACCCTGTTATGCACGATTATTTCATATTCAGGAGTCCTGCCTTTGATCCGCAGGTCAGGTAATCAAAAAGTACTAGATGTTTATGGGTGGTTTGCGGGTAGATAGGATTAATAGCCATAAATATGAAACGCATACTCTCATTTTAAAAATCACGTGACCATCATCTCTCAATGTTTATTAATAAATCTTATTTTTTATATAAAAGTGATTTAGCAATGCAGAGCCATTGACAAGCCAACTGCAAAAAAACAAAGCAACCATCGCGGCAACCGCAGTGAGCACTTTTTCCGAAGTTCAGCTGTTCTTTTTTGCACTTGATTATTATGCGTTTAATGTTAAAAAATCAATAATGAATAGGCCTACAAGAGTGCAGGGGCGCCTGCAGGAATTAACTCCAAGGTATGCACAAATCCAGCACAGCCGGCCTCCTTCCCCAATCATGTCAAGAAACACTGATGCTTACTGTCAAAGGCTACATTATTTAGGGCGTTCCTTACGACATAATTTGTTTCTTTTTTAGTTTTAAACTCAGGCGCTTTTATTTAGCCTGTAGTAGATTTTTTACATAATGTTCCATTTCTTAAAATGTATTTAATTTTTTTATTTATAGTTTATATATAAAATGAGTGCTAGCTTGTTTGAGTGCTTAGTTGTGATCATTATGCAAGGATCATATTTCATATTCGGTTTATTCTTCAGTAGCCTATAGATTCGTTAATAATGTATTTTATAAATGGGTTGTTTATAAGGACTAAGCTATTAATATATAATACATTAGGCTAATTAATACATTAAGACACTGAAGTCAGGTAGGACAACAAATCACATCCATAGTGAATTACTGTTGAGTGGTATCGGTGCGTGGTATCGGCCTTTCATGTCCGATATGAGTATGAGTATTTTAACCAAGTATCGATCCGATACCCGATACTGGTATTGGTATCGGTATCGGTGCATCCCTAACGTCAGGCGTTGCCGAACTGCATTGTAGATTCGTTGGCGCTGCTTCAGTGGCGTTGCTTGCTGCAGAAGTTGGGACTTTCTCAACTTTTCAAGCGCAGACGGAAGCGTCAGCCAATCAGATCACTTTATGCAAATACACCAGCTCAGACAGTGGCCGATTGCTGACCCTGCTATGACGATCGTGTCAGCCCAACTTCAGACATGCCCTCTGTCAAGCGTTGACGCTGAAGCCCCATGTGAATGGGGCGTGAGACCAGTAAATTACAGGAGTGACTTTACTGGTAAATTCAAAAAAGCGCTGTTCACAGAGGCAAGAACGTTCCGGATATTTCCGGAAAATATCATTCACACATCCATTCCAAAATACTGGCAAATTCTGATATTATTAACCATAATTGAGCTCTAAACGCCTACGCTTGTATTTGTAAACATAAAGGGAGTCACGCGGTTAATGATTTCACTTTTGTTTAAAACTTCAGCATTCATGCAGCTGCTTTTGTCCCAGAGATGAACCAAATAACTGTAGGAAAAAAATGCTACTATTCGAAGGCAGAGGTGCTAACCGCAGCTAAAAACAGCTTTGTTTACACATTTGACTACATTACAAATGCTGTTGATATAAGGGACCACTTTTGCATGTCGCATTTTATTAATCATTATTTCCACAGTTAACACTAAGAAGGAACATAGAAACATTATTCGAATAACTGGCAGTAGCTAAATGTGTCTAGGAGAAGGGTTCAAAGGCATTTATTTTCATAAACAGTGCGGATGTGAATGCGTCTGAGTGTTTGATTGGCTCGAGATTGGCTGGAAACGTCACACGTCAGCATGTTCTAAACCTGAATGCACTCTTTCTGGCAATCTTCCTTCTGCGTTCACACCGAGCAGCATTCTGGAAAATTAACGGTAATGTTACAACTTCTCTTTTCAGAAAATTGGTGGAACAAATTTACTGGTATTTTCAAAAATGGCCGGAAAAGTCTGTATGTGTGAAAGGGGCTGTATACTAGTGAGGTACTATTTAGCCTTTAAGAAAGGTAGTCAAGCCACACATAGTCTAGTGAGGTAGTATTAAGCCTTTCAGAAAGGTAGCCAAGGCACACATATATTGTTTTTTTATACCCCTGGCTAAGCTATAAACCGACATGGGTGCAAATACATGAAAAAATTATTTTGTTACAAATTACATACAGTCATAAACATTTACCATAATTTGTTTGTGTGTTCAAACAGCTTGTTCATGTTCAAATTGGAAAATATACAATAGTATGTATATTACACGGTGTAAATTCTAAATTGGATTTTGTTAAAAGAAAAAAGAAAAAATGAGCTAACATTAGCTACCAATGGTAACAACGCCCATTGCCTATAAGAAAATTTCTAAAGCTGTTATTGCCATGTGATTTATTAACATTCAGTATTAACACTAATAATAACATTCAATAAGAAATTTCTAATAATATATTTTAATACTTTGGGCTCTATTTTAATGATTTAGACGCAAAGTCTAAAGCGCATGGCACAAAAGCATTAAGGGCGTGTCCGAATCCACTTTTGCTTTATTAAGGACGGAAAAATACAGGGTTGTGCTTATACTCTTAATGAGTTTTGGATGTGTTTTGAGCATAACGTGCATTAAAGCAATCAGAGTCTCATCTCCCATTCCCTTTAAGAGATAGTTGCATCGCGCCGTGGCGCATTTGCTATTTACATGTAAGTGGAATGCTTTACTAACAAGAAAAGAGTTAAACAGACAATCTGCAGCGAGAATAAAGAATGAGCCTCCTCCATTCGACATCTGTACTTTCTCTTTACTTCTCTAATTTCGTGGATAAGGAAACGGTGTTGTACGCACTCCACTTAAGACATCCATCAGCCTATTTTTAATTTAGTTTGTTAAGCGCAAAAGTTTTTTCAAAACAAAAACTATTTTAAATCTTTTTCATTTGTAAAAATATTTGCGTATTGCTGTACATCCTGTGTGTATTAAGCAATGTGTAAGCCTCTAAGGCGCATAACTAACGCGCTCTTTAGACTTGCTTTCAGCTGTCAATTGCGCAGTCTATTTTAGTTCCATTTTAGTTCCTCAAAATAGCAACGCACCAACAATGCGCCTTAACACACCTCCTTTCTAGACCGGAACACCCATGAGTCCACAAAGCAGCGCAAATTGATTTAATATTTAAAAAACGTGGCAAAACGGGAAAATTAGGGTTGCGTTGGTCTGAAAATAGCAACAAATTTTACCAAACCTGTCTTGCGCCTTATTGCGCTGGGTGTATGATAGTGCCATTTATCTTAAGGCAGTTTGAGCTCAAAAAGCAGCTTATGTACCAGGTTGTGTGTCTTTTGTTTGTTTGTTTGTTTATTTGTTTGTTTGTTTGTTTGTTTGTTTGTTTGTTTGTTTGTTTGTTTGTTTGACTTGTTTGTCTGTTTGTTTTTCCAGTTAAAAATATATCAACTAAACTAAATATTTGGTAATCCACTTAAGCCTGGGAATCAAAGTTTTTGTATTGTTTGAAAATAAAATGACATATTTGGTTCAATATTTTAAAATACAAAATAGTCTCTTGTTTTTTAATAACAAATAAGATCTGATTATTTTTATATGCATATTATATACATTTCAAAATTAATTAAATGCAAATTTTAAAGAGATTTGATCAAAATATTGTCCATCTCTGGCTATAAACTTACTAACCAAAGACTATTTTAAATACACAAAGCATGGGAAAAGTTTTCTCAGGCAGCTAGTAAAATTGCTTTTGGGTCCAAGGGGCGTCTGTCTCTGTGGGGGATAAGATCCATATCAACTGTGTTTCGTGAGAGAAGTAGTCCTCATTTCAGCCAGTTGCATTTTTATGAAAATAATGGAAGTAAAATGAATAGAGAATGACATTTAATGTTGGCTTCAACTCAAAGCTGATATAGATGCCCTTTTTTATTGTTATATATTCACTCACTGTGAAGTTATGTTTATTAATGTGTCTCTGACTTGTGGGGCATAATCATAACCTTGAGCGTTTGAAATAGAGGCGGATATGCTAATGACGTTGGTGGGAGTTAAGTCTTGTTTTATTTTCACTTTTCTCTTGTTGCCGTAGCAATGGGGCAAAGCTGCTTCCTGCACAATGCCCAGGCTCCCCAGCTCCTCTAAAGTCATCACCAACAAGCCCTGGATACGACTCGCGCTCACCATGGCAACAACTGCACTTATCCTAGTCATGGCCGTATTCAACATGGTGAGCACCACTACTGTCTAATACCTGGTCTATCAATTAGATTGGAATGCTTTTAAAATGCTTAATATAGAAATGACATTTACTACATCACCTATACTTCATTATTACTCATAACGATTATGCTCAGTTAGAGAAATATTTCCTGCTGGTTTTAGTTATGGTTAAGTCAATGTTGTTAACAGCCTGCTGGCTTCATAGCTCATACATTCAGGAAACTCTTCAGCATAATATACATGGCAGGGGTTTTTTACCCAAATAATGGTACAAAAAACATCACTGTTAAATCAAAGCTCTGCTCTAGGTTGCAATTTTGTGTGTTTAGAACACAGCGGGTGTTAATACATTTACACTATTTTCATGCTAAGCATTGTGTATACAGATAAAATAACGGGACCAATGACTGAACCCTGAGGCTTTCCTGAAGTAATTAATGTGACATTTGTTCACCTTTAATATTGTATGATTTATTAATTCATGTTATAGTACACTTACGCTCTAACCATGTGAAGCTTTTATTAATATGAAAAACTGAACGTGACCAAGAACTGAACCCTGAGGAATCCCTTAAGATATAGATGTGACATAGGCAACATTTACCCCCAGAGTTATAACATATCTGCCAGTAAAATAGTACAATTACAGTCTAATTACCCCAAGCTTTTGTCTGTATATACAACATAACGGAACCAAGGACTAAACCCTGGGGAATCCTGTGGGAAACGTGACATAGGCACTGTTTACTTTCAGTATTATATAAGGTATCTAACTTAAATATGATACTTAAACTTGTATCATGCAAAGAGTGGGTAGATCAGGTGATTTAATATGCCAAAAACTGCAACATAAGGACAGGCCACATAAAAGTGGGCTACACTATTAAAAACAAATCCTGATTTAAATATTTAAGTTGAATCAAATTAACTTTTCTAGTCATCAACTTAAATCATTCAAACCGACTAAAAATATCATGTTAAACTCTGTATAGCTAAAAAAAATAGTTTTTAACCTATATTAAAGAGTCCCTATTATCTATTTGGTTTGGGGTCTCCAACAACAGGTTGATGTGCATGCAAGGTCAAAAAACACTTATAATATGCATTTATTTTTACCTAATTATCCCAACGACTCCTATATGACTCATTCAGCGATTCATTTGTTCCCAAACTCCTCCTTAGCGCCATGCTAATCTGCGCTGATTGGTCCGATGACCTAGTCTATTGTGATTGGTCGACTGCGTTCATCGCGAAACAGAGAAGAAAAGTGTAAAGAAAGCAGCACACGTCGCGTTTTCAACATGGTTTTAGACATGATATGAGAATATAAAGAGTTTACCAGATACACTACAAGCCGCGCGGAGTGGTTACAAGCAACAAAACACAATTAAATACACACTTTGCAAGCTAGGAGAAACAAGGAGGCAGCCGTTTTATTCACACTTAAGTTACTTACACTTGTGAACTGGAGGAAGAAACTGGTCCATGAACTGTGTCCACTAAAGTTTCTGTCAAGCTCTGACAAAGTCCCATACATCAGTAGTCTTTTCTGATCCTTCCTTTAACAAACGGCAGACGAATGCCCCATTGTAAGCATGTAGATTGCTCATCAGAAAAAACAGCGCAGCATCTTTGCGACATGATTCAACAGGGATCTGCTACAGTGTGTCTTCTTCTATTTTTTGGTACAGTGTTTGTGGGCGGGGGTTTCAATTTTCCCAGGTCTGCGCACGCAACAAATGGGCGGGGCTTAAGTTCTGTATCATGTCATGCCGAGACAGCTGAAGATTTGTTACCCTGATGATTCATTTAAACTACTCTGAGTCGACTCTTTTATAGATGAATCAAAAGTTTTAAACATGGCACACTTTCAGATTTAGGTCTTAGCTAGATATTTCACTTCACTTACACACTGCATGAAAGGTCATTTTCAAACCCATAATAGGGGCTCTTTAACATATATTTACATATAATTATAATTAAGGTAATATAAAAAAAATTGTTGTCATGACTTTTTGTCATATACTTTTTTACAGGGTATACCTTATGACGATTTTTATTCCTATGGCACATATTATATGCTATTATATATATATTCAGTATTTACAAATATATTACATGACACATTCATTTAGACAGAAGGTTGATAAATCAGGCAGCAGTTTTTGGCCCACTTGGAGGGTTTTATGGATTCTGTGGTGATTCACAGGACAAGCAGAGTAGAATTAGTGACATCTGTGTGTATGATTTCATCATTGTGTCTAGCATCGCTGTACCAGCGCCCTCATCCAGTATGAATCAAATGATGTTATCCCTGAAATGAAGTGACTGGTTGTTCATGTGGGAGAGGAACACACAAGCAATGCGACTGAATTCTTGGGGTTTTCAAGTTGATGTTATTTGGATTCGCACAATATTAAATGTTAAGCTGATCAGCTGGGCTTGATAAAACATTGATATTTTGGTGTCTAGCAGCAGTAACATTTGTGAATTTAATTGTGTTTTAAGTATTCACTGTATATTAAATAAAATACAAGTATTTACAAGTCCCATACACTACATATCATACTTCAAACATCAGAGTATCTTTTCAATTAAATCCTTCACCAACTGGACAGAAACTATATTCACAAAAGCTTCTTTTCTGCAAAAATTGTCAACAGGTCGTCTTTTCTGCTTTTCCCATTTGCTTGCAGCCCATTGGGTTCACTTAATTTTGCACTTGTGTAAAAAAAAAAAGTGTTATAAACTTGTGTTGAAGCATATTTGTTACAAATCGCAACAGATGTGTTCAGCTAAGAGTGATGGTGTCTTTCTGCTGTGATATTCTTAATATTTTTTCTCCATCTGTCTTGTTTTAAGTTTTTTTTAGGCGAAGACAGGTTGGTAGCATCAACTTCACTTAATATTTCTAACAGCAGTATGGATGGACCATATGGTCAGATTACAAACTCCTCAAACAACAAGTTCTACTTGCCGGTAAGTTGCAACAAACTTTATCTCGTGCCTGTTTTTCCCACAAATCTTGCTATTTTGTTTCTCAGTAAAAGTTTAACCCGAATAACTATTGATTTACAGACCCACTTGAAAACAAACAGTACATTCTCTGTTAAGGCGTGGGTTTCAAAATAAAAAAGTTGTCTGTATCTTCAAAGAACGGACGTGAGATGAATCATGAGCATCATGAGATAAACCAATTTGTTTCACTCGCATCATTATATAATAAGTGACTTTATACTGTGCATGATTATGTATGGCCACTCTGTAATTATATTTCACAGCTGGAAAAATAATTTTCTCTAGCACTGTACAGTATAAAAAATTAGATCTCTGCAGACATCAAGATACCACACAAACTTGTCCTCAAGCTTTTTCGCAGAATATTACATTACATGGAACATCTGTTTGTCATATTTCAAGGGACATCAGATGCTATTTATGAATAGAATCAAAGCCTAAAGTTAACACTCCAAATGAAAATAAAAATCAGTGTTGGTGAGTTGGTCACAAACTTGAAATGTACAGTTTTAAGTCAGATTTATTAGCCCTCCTGTACTGTATATTTCTGTTTAACGAAAAGAAAATTTATTCAACACATTTCTAAACATAATAGTTTTAATAACTCATTTCTAATAACTGATTTTTTTTATCTTTGCCATGATGACAGTAAATAATATTTTACTAGATATTTTTCAAGATACTAGTATTTAGCTTAAAGTGCAATTTAAAAGCTTAACTACAGTAGGTTAATTAGGCAAGTTATGGTAATCATTGTGTAACTAGTTTATTCTGTAGACAATCGAAAAAATACTGCTTAAAAGGGCCTAATAATATTGACCTTAAAATGGTTTTTAAAAATTAAAAACTGCTTTTATCCTAGCCGAAATAAAACAAATACGACTTTCTTCAGAAGAAAAAATATTATAGGAAATACTGTGAAAAAATCCTTGCTCTGTTAACAAAATATTTGGGAAATACAGTATTTGGAAAAGAAAACATATTCACAGGAGGGCTAAATATTTTGACTGTATATATTTTCTATATTCATGGCAATTAAAAAAAAAATAGGGGAGAGAAAACTGTCTCAGAAACAGTTTTTTTGAAACCTAAAATTTTAATATAATAAACCCACATCTATCACACACCCTCCCACATCGTTATAATATATGTACATATGATAATATACGGGCGACACAGTGGCGCAGTGGGTAGCACGATCACCTCACAGCAAGAAGGTCGCTGGTTCGAGCCTCAACTGGGTCAGTTGGCATTTCTGTGTGGAGTTTGCATGTTCTCCTCGTGATCTCGTGGGTTTCCTCCAGGTGCTCCGGTTTCCCCCACAAGTCCAAAAACATGTGGTACAGGTGAATTGGGTATGCTAAAATCGACCATAGTGTATGTGTGTGAATGAGTGTGTATGGGTGTTTCCCAGTGATGGGTTGCAGCTGGAAGGGCATCCGCTGTGTAAAACAGATGCTGGATAAGTTGGCGGTTCATTCACCGCAGATTAATAAAGGGACTATGCCAAAAAGAAAATGAATGAATTAATGAATGAAAACAAACAATTCAAAGAACAAGCAACAACTATGTTTTGGTCCATTATCAGGCCTACAAAATATCTGAACAGAAATATTTTTTTCTAAAAGTCTAGATTGAACCTTTACTAAACTACTTCTTTGAACAATAAATGAATTAATTAATTAAATAACTCATTCTTTAAAATTAAATTACATTAAAACTGTAATAAAATTAAAAGTGTACATTGTTAATATGACAAGCTTTTAAATGACTTTTGTGATAGGGGATGGTTGCAACAACATGTAGGTAGATATAATAGCTTTAACACTTGATAGATTTACCTATTTGAAACGAAGAAATTTAAATTATATGAATGAATAATGTTTTACTAAAACTGATTAAACAGTATGAGAAATCTCAAAATGAGTTTTATACTGGAGTGGTCACATACTGTATGGCTGATTTCTTTCAAATTGAATGAGGGTCTAACTGAGAATATGTTGTCAGGATTCTGCCACTTTGGCCTTGTTAATTCTTGTTTTGGTGGCAATGTCCAGACATTAGTCCTGTCTTGTCTATTATGTTGTGTTCAGCTCCAGTTTTCTCGAGTCGAGCACTCATATTTCCTGTCTGTCTTCGTCTTTGTATTAGCGTCGTCTTGGCTGCATTCAGGCCATCGAGATCTGGGCGTGCTCGGGATGTGCGCTCTCATCCTGGTGTTTGTGTTTGTTCTGTCTGCAGCTTGCTGTTTCATTCTCAGCGTCTCAGTCTAGTTGGTTTCGGTTTTCGGTTGGCGCTGGGATGAAACATGCACGTTTTATGTGAGAGTGCACGGTAGTGTTTTCATATATCGGGTACTCATGTCTTGCGTTCTGTTTGTGTTGGTTTTTAAGCATGTGGCCTGGTGTTTACATTGTGGCCGTGTGCTTTAGTGTTGTGTTTCATGTGAACACACGGTTAATGAGTTTTCTCATTGGCTGCGTGTTCTAGTCCTGTTTTTGTTGTTTCTTTGTGTCATGTGCTTTCCTGTCTATTGTCTAGTCCCACCCTCCTTGTTAACCTATTATTAGTTTATTGAGTTCATGTTTGTTTGTTAATTATTTCTCCTTATAGTCTCCTCATGTCTGCTGTCCTGTGCCAGTTTGTCGTCGTTCTTCCCAAGAGTCATGTCCTGTTCCTTTCCAGTCTTGCTAGCCCAGCACAGTCAGTCCAGTCCAGTCTAGTCTAGTCTGTCTTTTTAATTATGTTTTCCCCCTCAGGGTGGTTTTTGTTGTCTTTGTTATATTGTTATATTTTATTGTTAATAAAACCCATTAGTTAACAAAATTGAGTCTTCACTCCTTTCCCTAACCCGAAACCCCTGACATACAGTATGTAGTATCAATATTATCACTCCAGCTCTTTCCTGAATGGAGGAATAAGTCTTGTTGCAACTGCCTCATATTGCACCTGTCCCCTCTCTCCCCTATATATTTACAACCACTACATTTTATCAAATCCCCATCCATAGAAGGGTGTAGCAAAAAGTTTTAGGCCCTTAGTAGAATGGGTTTTTTTTTTTTTTAATGGTGTTCTTAGTGTTTTCAATGAACTGACTGGCTTGTGTGTTTCTGACAGTATTTCATCTACAGCTGCATTCTGGGATTGATCTCGTGCTCCGTGTTCCTGAGGATAAACTATGAGCTGAAGATGATAATTATGCTTGGCGCTGTAGTGGCTTACAATATCATCATTCTCCAGACTCATGCATCCATCCTGGACGACTACAGCATGGCTCTCTACAAAACCCAGCAACCAGACCGGTACGTAAACTCCCATTTACACAGGCCCTAAATAATCATCACAAAAAATCTTAAATGTCACTTGGTTTAATATTTTATCATCTGCTGCAGTGACATTCAGACATTTTTTTTTGTGTGTGGTGGTGGTGGATTAAGTGTTCAGATATTTTTTGGAGACGCTGCACACACACAGTGAGTGATAGCATCAAGAATTGTGCCATATAGATATTTTTGGGAATTGTGGAATTGTCTCTTAATGTCTCCAGGGAGTGTGAGTGACAGGAGCTGCGGCTGAAATTGCAGGCTTTGTGTGGATTAGACTTTTCGGATGATGGTGAACGAAAAGAAACTTTTTAAAAAAAATAACCTATTGTATTTCCTTATGTTTGTCATTCTTTCTTTGTATCTTTTTTGGTTTATGGCCAAATAACTCTCATAATGCTTTCAAATTTGTATACTGAAATGGCACTGTGGACTCATGGAATGCATACATGTTTTATAAAGCATTCATATTATATTATTTTACAGCTACTGTAAAGCCACAGTGCACATGGTCAGCAACTTCTCTTTAATGAGTACAGTAAATGTCAGGGGGAAAATCTAACTTATAAATGTTATCATGTTTTTACCATTGTATATCAGTGTTTAGATTCTTTTTGATAATGACAAAATTAGAAATTCTACTAAATTACAAATGAAACAGAATATTTAGATAAATCAACATACAATCTTTAATTGATTGTTAACCCCATTGGAATGAATGGATTGTAATTATTCCTTTTATTTATTTATTTTTGCTGATAACAGCCCATAATTTTGTTGCATCTTACATATTTTTTTTTATTAAAACAACAAAATCTTACTTTGACATTTTCATATAAAGTGAGCATTGATTAATGCTGCAGTAGTTTGTCAATACGTGTACGTATACACTACCTAACAAAATCTTGTTGTCGATCCCAGTTGTATGAGCAACAAATCTAGTAGATCTTCTAGTTGATCTTTTGGAAAAGTGGCAGAAGGTAAATGAATCAGAAGATGAATCATCTGTTGAACTGCTTCCCAATCATCACAAATACTGCAGAAGACCTATTAGAACCCTCATAGACCCAATATTCTCACAGAAATCAGTCAAGTTTGGTGAAGGAAAAATCACGGTTTGGGGTTACATTCAGTATGGGGGCGTGCGAGAAATCTGCAGAGTGAATGGCAACATCAACAGCTTGAGGTATTAAGACATTTGTGCTGCCCATTACATTACAAACCACAGGAGAGGGCAAATTCTTCAGCAGGACAGCACTCCTTCTAATTATTCAGCCTTCACATCAAAGTTCCTAAAAGCAAAGAAGGTCAAGGTGCTCCAGGATTGGCCAGCCCAGTCACCAGACATGGGCATTATTGAGCATGTCCGGGGTAAGATGGAGGAGGCATTGAAGATGAATCCAAAGAATCTCTGGAAGTCCTGCAAGAGCGTTATTATTTTTTTTTTTTTGCCATTCCTGATGACTTTTTTAATAAGTTATTTGAGTCATTGCAGAGATGTATGGATGCAGGTCAGGAGAATCAAACACAATATTTATCCTTATTCCACTGCATCATGACTTTATATTCTATACTGTACATTATTTCTGTTAAGACAAGACTTTTGTCGAAACAAAGTCAGACCTTACTGTCCTAATTAAATAATTAAAAACCAAGGCATGATCATGTTTTATTTTGGTAAAATAAGCATAATCTAGAGGCCTTTGCCTTTCATATAAGCCACTTCTGATACCAAATGATCAGCTAGAAGTCAAGTTATTATTTGTTGCTCCTAAAACTTGGATAGGCGACAAGACTTTTGTCAGCTATTGTACATATTTATGAACAAAATATAGTCTAAAAAATATATTTTAAAGTCATTTGATACCATATTATAGATACTTTCACACTAAGTACTTTTGACACCTGCTGGGGCAGCATTCATAAATGGCCCAGCAGCTAAATATTTTTTATTTTACTTTTTTTAAATAGTTATATATTCCTTACTATTTTTTTTTTTTTATGTAAAACAATCTTAAGGCATTTACTATGTTTTGCACCCTTAGTAAAGGCAACTTTAAGTGAGGAATAACTGACCAAGGGTCATTGAGATTTCTAAAAAAAAAAAGAATAATAATGCACACCTGAGATAAATCAACAGACTGGAGTCAATTACTCTGCTTACACCAATGTTCAGATGTTGCATTTCATGACATCTGTCAGGTGTTTGTCCTCAACTAACTTCTTTGTGTAAGATTAGTTTCTCACATACTGCATTTAAAGCCTGGTTTATTTTTGACAGTAGTAAGCTGTGAAATAACTGAAAACATTCAGTGAAGAGATATGTAAGAAATATTTCCGTCTGTAATTCTCACAGAATAAAGCTTAGCTGCAGGGCGGGGGGTTGTTGTATAAGACTGAATGGCTTTATTCTGTGAAAACAGCCAGTTGGTTGTACATTATCCTGCTTATTACATGGATACTTTCCACACAACATAGAATTAAATACAAAACTTTGATCTGAGCTGTAATAGTTTGCTAGCTCTTTATTAAACATGAAGCTTGCTGAAGGAAAAATGTATTAACAAACAACTTGCACTAACTTATTATTCAGTGTTCAGTCGCAAGATGGGACCAAACAGTCAAGAACAGTGGAGTGATGGATAATAAGCACATATATATATATATATATATATATATATATATATATATATATATATATATATATATATATATATATATATATATATATATATATATTCACTAACAGTTGAGATCATTCGTAGTACACAGATGAGCCTGTATCATTAATTTAATTCGCTGTTATGGAATAACATACCTTGGAATGACCTGATCAACAAATTAGAATCAAGTATTCCAGAGAGCTTTAGCTGTGCAGATCAAGTTACATATAATTAAATGCCAGTTAAATATATTTAATTACCAACGCAGGTTTATTGGAGATAGGTTCTTTGTGCTTTTATTTTAGATTTTTTTGGGCTCAATGTTTTTGTTTTCCACTAAATCCTCTAGAGCCGTGTTTTTGAGAATCTCAAATATGTTACTAGGCCAGGTTTCCTTGTACGTGCCATTTCTCTTAGATCCATCAGAAGCCACTGTGTGCTTTTCTGCCAATCTCAAATAGATTACTGTAAACATTTGCCCATCGTACATACCATTTACACGTCCTTCTCGTGCCCGTGAGAAGTCTCTCCCAAGTTCAATGCTGTACAAGGTGAGCTAACAAGCAAACTGATCTCACTGGAAAAGGCGTCCATACAGACTTAAGCAGTCAGTGTAAGCGTGACAAGGCACAGAAGTTGCATCATACCACTTTGTAATGTTCATTTTACACACAAAATGCAAGGGGACGTATGCAACATGGGCTCATTCTGAAAACGTAGCCCTACAGTATATACATTTCTGGAGATCATGAATTATGTAGCCAGACGTACGCATGGCTACATTTCATCTTTAAGGCATTCCTTTTCACGATTACCTGCTGACCGCTTACTTCTGTATGGACGGCTTTCCCACTGTTATCAGTTTGTCCAGTTAGCTCCCCATGTACGTTGGCGGACTTGAGATGCAGAGAGGAGTTGACTACTACAAAGGGGTTTTAGTTCGGCAAAGAACAGCTCCAGAAAACGGGTAAGACAATAACAGAAGCCAAAAAATAAAATAAAATAAACAAGTAAATAACAAGGTGAGAATGTGGTAAAATCTGAAATTCTGGATTGCTTTATAAAACTGTCAGTTGGGTTTAAGGAAGTGGGTGGGCAGGTCAATCTGTGCTTTTGAAAACACTATTGGTTGGGTTTAGGGAAGGAGGAGGGTGGGCCTGTCGATCGGTCAGTCAGTCAGTCAATCAGTTGACAGCAGCCTCTGGTGGATTCGCGAAAACAAAAACTGCAGAAAAATGTAGCTCCTGGGACGTATTTGGCACTCTCCAGAAATGTATATAGCGGTACATTTTTAGAATGAGCCTGGGTTGGATGTATGCCAGGGCACATTTTTGCAGTTTCCCAAATATGCAGACCTGGGCATGTATCTCCAATGAGCCTGTGTCGATACATAACATAACATAAATCTGTATGAAGTTAGGATCAACAGCTATGCTAAAATGTCCATGCCTTCCATAACCTACTCTAGTCACAATATTATTGCCTCTTTTGTGTCCTCTTGACTTTTTAACTGTATTTTTCTTGTCTATTCTCCCTCAGGCCGGGTGTTCTGAAAGATCTGAAAACCATGGGCTCCATCTCATTGTTCATTTTCTTCGTCACTTTGCTTGTGCTGGCGAGGCAGGTGAGTCTTTTAGTCTGAACCACACTAAAAGATGTGCTTGCATTTTGAGAATGTTATCTAAAGAAGTCAAAAAATCATTTGTACTAAGATTCACATATAATAAAATAATGTAAGGCTCACTTTCATTTGAAGACCTTGAAGGTAAAAAAAAAAAATCCACATGAAATACAGTGTTTCAGTACAAACTTGTCATTTCACATGTGAAATTGTGATTTTAACAGCTTACATAACACATTTTTTGGGAGAATTATTATTAAGGCTTTGGACACAAATAAAAACTTCATATTTCTAACATTATAAGCCTCTCAGAATCTCATAGATTTTCTTTTCATACCTTATGAAATATATATCCATAATTATGGAATATATCCATAATCCAGCAGTCCACACCATTAAACAGCATCGATTTCTTTTTCTTTTCTTTTTTTTGCCAACATAATATCAACAAGAAAGACCTAAAACACAACAAAACTACTCAAACAGAAGTATACATATAATAACAGTCATTGTACTGAACACAAAACTGTATGGCAGGACAAACAGAGAATAGGAAGAGAAGTTAAATGAATACCCCTGAAGACATACACTACCGGTCAAAAGTTTGGGGTCAGTTTTTTTTTTTCATGTTTCTTTTTAAAGAAAATTATTCTGTTCATCAAGGCGGCATTTATTAAATGTAAAGAAATTGTTAAATTGTTAAATATTTATTACAATTTTAAATGACTGCTTTCTTATTGTATGTAGTTTCAAATGAAATGTTTACTCTAGTCATTATTGCTTTTATGACGAATACCATTAATAATAATAATATTAATAATAGTAATAATAATAATTAATATTAGAGTGATTTCTGAAGGATCATGTGACTGAAGACTGAAAAATCATGAAGCTGAAAAATCATCTTTAAAATCACTGAAATAAATTAATAATTATAAACTACTTTTGTACAGTTATTTTATAGTGCAATAACATTTCACAATTTTACAATTATTACTGTATTTCTATTAAATAAATGCAGCCTTGTTGAATAGGATAAGCTTATTTTAAAACATTTAAAAATCCTCAAACTTTTGACTGGTAGTGTATATTATTTCAAATCTCAGAATCTAACACACAGAGGCATTTTACTCTGGCCAAATATAGTGTCCAAATGCAAATAAAACTATCAGTTGAGTAGTGAAGGAAGCATGTTTTTGCATTATAAATATATTGTTATTGTGTGGTAACTGATGAAATGAGCTTAACTTTTATGTATAGTAACACATAACCTGGGCGACGCGGTGGAACAGTGGGTAGCGATGTCGCCCTCACAGCTAGAAGGTCGCTGATTCGAGCCTCAGCTGGGTCAGTTGGCATTTCTGTGTGGAGTTTGCATGTTCTCCCTGTGTTCACGTGGGTTTCCTCCGGGTGCTCCGGTTTCCCCCACAGTCCAAAGACATGCACTATAGGTGAATTGTGTAAGCTAAAAATTTACCTTAGTGTATGTGTGTGATTGAGTGTGTATGGATGTTTCCCAGTGATGGGTTGCAGCTGGAAGGGCATCTGCTGCGAAAAACATATGCTGGATAAGTTGGTGGTTCATTCCTCTGTGGCGACCCCAGAATAAAGGGACTAAGCCGAAAAGAAAATGAATGAACACATAACCTTTCTTTAATTACTTAGGGGTGTGTTTCCCAAATAATGACATAACTTATGGCTGAATTATCATAGTATGATGCATCGTTTGGGAAATGAATGATGTAGTGACCAGTGTTTCCCCAAAACGTAGTTTCTCTGTCGCAGATCCATAATTTTAACCACATTAGTTATAACGTAAAACCTCCATAATGATACTCTAAATGGGGTGGAGTAACAACTTCTTTATAAAAAATATTGTTTTACACACACGCACTTAAAACAAAATCCAATATTAGTTGTGGTAAAAACATGCACTTCTATATGCTCATTCTATATTAACTGAAATATATGTAAACGGCACATAGGGTCTGTGTTTCCTTTATATATCAAATATTATTGAGAATATTCCATATTCTATGCTAAATCATAAAACCACTTAGCCAACACGTATTCTAATCTCATATATACATATACAAATCAAAAAATTTGTTAATGGTTGTAATTTACAGTAGGCTTTTTATTAAGTAATAATAATTATAATTATAATAATTATTATTATTTTGTTATGATTAAGTAGGATATTGTTTATTATTATTATTATTATTATTATTATTATTATTATTATTATTATTATTATTATTATTTTAAGTCTACTTTTACAATTTGACACATTCAAACCACTGCAGATATGTTCTAACCAATAGGCCCATGTCATATACAGTAGGCAGACACATTTCTTAATAAATAACCTACTATAAATTAAAAGCATTAACGTATGCTATATATTTTGTTTTCACGCGCTTTGGAGACGTAACGTAAATTCTGATTTGAAATAATAGGTCACCTATAGCTTTCGTCATGAGCCACAGCTGTGTTCAAAGTGGCATAAATGTTTTCAAAGTGCACTGCGAAGGGAACGCAATTGTCAATATGAAGATTGCTAAAACTGAACTGTAAAAATACTTTGAAAGCAAATTACACCTAAGAGAGATGACTTTAATGTTTTTTTTTTAAACATTCCAAGTTTAAATGTTGGAATGTTAGAAAAATAGGCCTTAGGGGGGATAAATGGGAATAAAACACAGCTAGTAACTATGCATCTAACTACAGCTCTAGAGGTGTCGTTGAAAGCGTACAAGTTTGCGACGTAGTTTGCGAATGTTCATTGGAACAATGGATTTGGAAAACGCCAAATCAACGAACTATGTTTGTAATGACGGAACTTGCAACCTTAGTTGGCTAACGATAGTTTTGGGGAAATGCACCCCAGTTTAAATGATTATAAAAATTATAAAAGATGCTTGAATGTTAAAACAATGACAGCTTGACATTACCTAAAAAAGTAAGTGCAATTTGTTTAATGTTTCTCTAGCAAGTGAAATCTAGGGCTGCACAATATTGAAAAAAATGTCTAACATTGCAATAGATTTTTATTCAGCAATATATATTGCAATAGGAATACTTTTGTTGAATACTAATTAATTTCACTAGATTTGTTGAATAACTTTTTGGAAGGAATTTATAATTTTAGACTGATTGGGGGGTTTCTGCAGGGAAGTGCATATGTATATATAATATAAGAAACATCTACAAGCATAGATAAATTCAATAAAGGAAAAGATACCAATTAAATAATGTGTTTTACTGTTTTCAGGGGAGTCGATCTGTAGTAAGGTATATAAGTAAATGAATAATCAAATGTAAAATAATAGTCTTTGTTTGATAAACAACTCAATAAAATTAATCATTATTAATTTGTCAAAGTTACAAACGGTACTGTTTTTTATGCCTGAATGTATTTAAAACCCTCACACAGTCACAGTCAAAATAATTGCAAAATGCTAAATTATAATCCAGATTCAACATTGTGTATACTCACAATTGTCATTTGAGTGAACTGTGAATGATAACAAAAGGATATATTGTGCAGCCCTAGTAAAATCAGTTCTAGGTTATGCAAAAGTAACTTTGTTTATGTGAGTTTGTAAAATTTACTTTATTTTTTATTTAATTTAGAAACAGAAGAGGATTTTAACATTAAATCAACAACAATTTAACGCTTTGCATGAACTATCCTTACTTTTATTTCGTTGCTTTGGTTTTTATCAGCACTCAACAGCTTTTAACTATATATTACCATAAAGCTTTCCCTGTTAAAAGCATTTAATAAATAGCCCTTTTTAACAGGACAATATAGAAAGAATGTTATGCTATTGAGTCTGCTTTGAAACCTTTTCACTATCTCTGCAGGTCGTCCGTTGGTCAGACTTGATTTTTTTCCAGTGCGTGCTTTTAATTCTGTTACGAGAGGCTGTTTGTCCCTAGATAATAGGTCTGTCTGATGAACTCTGTATTTGAAATGTCCAGTTAGGCGGACTCATTTATAAGTAATGTGGTTGGGGTTGATCAGGTGATAGGTAAGCCGAGGACTGATTTTTCTCCACTGAAATAAACTAGACAACAAAATAAGCAAAGAATGACTATCAGCGCATACTTAATGCCCTTCAAGGTGCCATTTACACTGATTCGAGAAATCTTTTTTTTCATGATGAATGCCTGCTGAAACACAAAGCTGCAACTCAGAGAAAATTGGTGCAATTTTTCATGATAGCGGTCTTTTTATGCAAGAAAAACTCATAAATAAATAAGATGAGCTGTCCTTGTGTGCATTTGATTCTGCTTTCTTTGTCATCTTGAAAGCCACATCAAATGATCAGATGTGTACCATCTCTTTACCTCTGTGTCCTCTTGTAACAGAATGAATATTACTGTAGGTTAGACTTCCTCTGGAGGAACAAGTTTAAGAAGGAGTGTGAGGAGATCGAGACCATGGAGAACCTGAATCGGGTGCTTTTGGAGAACGTTCTACCCGCCCATGTGGCCGAACATTTCTTGGGCCGGAACTGGAAGAATGAGGTAAGTGGTGTCCAAATGTCTAAGAACACTAGTGAAACTGCTTCCGTAAATAGATAAATATATATAGAGTTGAAGTCAGAATTATTAAACCCCCTGAATTATTAGCCCCCCTGATTATTTTTTTCCCCAGTTTCTGTTTAATGGAGAGAAGATTTTTTCAACACATTTCTAAACATGATCATTTTAATAACTCATTTCTAATAACTGGTTTACTTTATCTTTGCCATGATGACAGTAAATAATATTTGACTAGATATTTTTCAAGACAGTTCTATACAGCTTAAAGTCACATTTAAAGGCTTAACTAGGTTAATTAGGTTAACTAGGCAGGTTAGGGTTATTAGACAAGTTATTGTATAACGATGGTTTGTTCTGTAGAATATCAAAAAAATATATATAGCTTAAAGGGGATAATAATATTGACCTTAAAATGGTTTTTAAAAAATTTATTAAACAAATAAGACCTTCTCCTGAAGAAAAAATATTATCAGACATACTTTGAAAATTTCCTTGCTCTGTTAAACATCATTTGGGAAACATTTTAAAAAGAAAACAAAATTCAAAGGAGGTTTAATTATTCTGATTTCAACTGTATATCTATATATATATATATATACTTTAATTTATTTATTATTTTTTTTTTTTACAATTTAAAATAACTGTTTTCTATATATTGTTATCAATATATTTAAAATGTACTTTTTATCGTGTGGTTTCAAAGCTGACTTTTTAACATCACTACTCCAGTCATGTGAGAATTTAGAAATCATTAAAATATGCTGATTTGCTGCTCAAAAAAGATAATTATTATGTTAAAAACAACTGAATAGAATATTTGCAGTTTTCGTTGATAAATGGAAAGTTCAGAATATTAGCATTTATATTAAATAGTAAAATTTTATTACATTATAAATGTCTTTATCATCACTTTTGATCAATTTAAATCGTCATGAAACCCCCTCTTATTCAGTTCAAGTCTACGTCAGAATTAAAAAAAAAAAATGCTTCATAATGGCCGTGGAGCACTGCGAGCAGGGGGGGTGGGGAGTGGGCGTGGCCAGCAGAGCAGAAGAAAAAAAGGGGAGCAAACAACTGTCAGTTAGCTCACCAAATGAGACACAAACTGTGAGTCCCATGATTTTATAGTTTACAAAGTTAAAATGCAAAGAAATAAACAGTAAGTAATGTAATGCCCTGCTACATTTGTTATTCGTAATTTCATATACACATAACCACAATTTGGTATATCATTATAAAGATAGTCCTGTTTATTTAAACACTATAAATGAGGAGGGCTTCTCTCCACCTCAATCCCTGGTTCTGAATGCAGACAACGTGGATGGCAGTGCAGCAGGTCTGTTGCCCTATCTTTTCTAACCATTAGCCCTGCCGGTAAACTGGAGGATTTTGAACATAGACGAACATGGCAGTAAGCATATAGGCAATGTGTCTGATTGGTAACAAACTCAACAGATAAAAGACAAAGTACTGTGTGCAGTGCATGGTCTCACAGCTTGCCTTTGGTAAGCACATGCTCTCATGAATAATTAAGAAGCAGGGTCTTCTCATAGGATAAGAAAACTCAGCTATGAATAATAATGAGAAACCGACGCATTATAACTGGACAGATTGGCGCTACATCATCGATTTTGATCCCACCTCAATAATGATTTTAAACCCAGAAGATAAAATTAGCTGACAAAAGCTCAAAATTATCCAGTTTTCCCCCCAATTAAACCGGACAGGTGCTAACGTTGTCATAACTGATGCTCACACACAAATCTGTTCAAATTTCATGAACCTTTAAAGCATCCTTGCTAAAGCATTCTTGCTTTCTTTTCATTTCTTGAACGGAAATCAGCATTTTAGAATAAGCTTAGCTTAAGTCACAATTCATGCTAACTACTAGCTTATTATCTGCCTATTATTGCAATATGAATGTTTTTTAGTAGTTATAAAGTAAGATTTTATTCTACATTCCTAATTTTACCCAAAACCTAAACCCAATTTCCACCTTAATAGCTATAATAAGCAGCTAATTAACAGTTTATTGAACAAATAGCCTTAGTTAATGGTTTGTTAGGAGCATGAATTGTGACTTAAATATAGTGTTATCACTGAATGATTCTTATTTCTTAGCTAATTTTGTTAAATGATGTTTTAGAATACAGTATATGTAACTCCTACATAACTTATTTTACTCCTGTTTGGATTTAGGAAAGTGTAGGTTGTAATTTTGATTCCTGCAAAAATAAATAAATACAATGTAATGAAAAACTTCCAGCTTTATTTGAAATGCATTGTTGTGTGCTGTTTTTCCCCCTCTTTTGAAAGGACCTTTACCATCAGTCATACGATACGGTGTGTGTGATGTTCGCGTCCATCCCAGACTTCAAGGAATTCTACACAGAATCTGATGTTAATAAAGAGGGGCTGGAGTGTCTCAGGCTCCTCAATGAGATTATAGCAGATTTTGATGAGGTACGATCACAGACACATCAATATATTTGTTTCATACATACTACATTTAAAGGAATAGCTCACCCTGAAATGAGAAATTCCGGTAACCTAAACACCTCTTGTTCCAAACCTATATGGGATGCTTTCTTCTCAGCACATAAGAAGACATTTTGAAGAATGTTGGAAAAGCAGACAGTTGATGGTATCCATTGCCTTTCATTTGAGGAATAAATATTATGGAAGTCAATAGGCACTGTCAGCCCTTTAGCTGCTAACATTCTTCGAATTATCTATTGTGTTAAACAGAAGAAAGATGCGAGTCAACTGTGAGTACATTTACATTTTTGGGTGAACTGTTCCTTTAAGAATGTGTGAAGATATAAATGCCACCTTTGATAACTAATCTTTCCTAAGCCCTGCCTTATAAACATTACTGGTAAACTGCCAAATAAACAATTGGTCTTATGCAATGCACGCCTACTTTACTTTGGATAGTTTTAAACAGCATCTTCCAGAAATGATCTAAAAATAGCATTACAGTGCTAAAAAGTTACTCTTGATGCACACTGCACTGATTCTGCATCAGAAAATCGTCAGGATCATCAGCTTCCACTAAATCCACCTATAAATGCCAGATAAAAACAAAATGAACAGTGGCTGCTTTACATGCTTAGGCGGTCTCTTCCAGTTCCAGTGGGTGGTTCTTGGCTAGAATAAGCTGAAAAGTGGATCAGACTAGTCAAAAGTCTGGCTTTTTGAGATAAGAGCAATTATGTAATGCTTTAATAGCAAAAAAAAAAAACATGTGTTCGAATGAAAGCTTGACATATTAACATTAATTAAGGCTGAGATGGGTTTTAATAAAGGACCAAATAATGACCACAGAATTGAACCTATATGACTGCAGTTGTATTTTGACGTTCTTTGGTTCATTTTTAATTATGCAAACAGATGCTTATTTTATTTATAAAAGTCTAGATGCCTAATACAGTTGCAATCAGAATTATTCGCCCCCCTGTTTTTTTTCCCCCCCAATTTCTGTTTAACGGAGAGAAGATTTTTTAACACGTTTCTAAACATAATAGTTTTAATAACTCATTTCTAATAACTGATTTATTTTAGCTTTGCCATGATGACAGTAAATAATATTTTACTAGATATTTTTCAAGACACTTCTATACAGCATAAAGTGACATTTAAAGGTTTAACTAGGTAAATTAGGTTAACTGGGCATGTTTAGGGTAATTAGGCAAGTTATTGTATAACGATGGTTTGTTCTGTAGAATATCAAAAAAAATATATAGCTTAAAAGGGCTAATAATTTTGACCTTAAAATAGTTTTAAAAAAATAAAAACTGCTTTTATTCTAGCCAAAATAAAACAAATACGACTTTTTCCAGAAGAAAAAATATTATCAGATATACTGTGAAAATTTCCTTGCTCTGTTAAACATAATTTGGGAAATATTTAAAAAAAACAAAGAGGGTTTAATAATTCTGATTGCAACTGTAGGTCTAAGTCAAATGGTTAGTAAACAGTGTCTATAAGTGTTTAATTAATTCAGCATAAGTGTTTAATTAATTCAGTGTATTTCCCGGTTGTGACATTACTTATTTTTCATGTCTAACTCTGAATATATTATTTGTTTTTTTAATCAAAGAAGGTTATTGCACATGTCAGCTACAGTAGGGCTGTTTGAAAATAATCGAATTTCGAATATTCATCGAATTTATTTTAAAAAGTCACATTTGAATTCATTGAATGGTTTGGGTGTACTGAGAGGTGATGAAATGTCCCATTTCTGACCTCAAGTCTTTCTATTTAGTGGAGCATCACTGTAGCGTCTGTGGCACAGTGATATTTTATTTCAATAAAAGATGTGATCCCTGATCTGGTTTCTATTTTTATGGTGGCTTCAGTAAGCAAACATACTGGGTTACTACTTAAACATCTTCTTAGACTATTTTAAGAGCGCATCTCCTCTTAGACCGTTCATACCACAACCACCAAACTAACCCTAAACCTCCAAACTATACTGAATTAAGTTGCTATATCTTTTCCAACTGATCCGACTTACGGTTTTCCCAAAACTGACCCGGAAAATTCGGAATAGTCCCATTGACTTAACATTGGACCGAACTTTCTGACCTCATAAGTGTGCGCCAGACTGTCATAGAGACTTAATGTTGGGCTCATTTAACTCAGACTACCAATCTGCCAATCACTGATGACCTTTCAACTTACTAGCCACACCCTGGACATACTAACAACACGCTAATTCATACTAGCAACATGCTAATTCATACTAAAATTATGCTAACAACATGCTAATTTATACTAAAAACATGCTAGCAACATGCCATAGATATATACACTAGATGTCGCATAGGGACCCTGAAGATGCGTCAATAGCGCCGCCACATTGGTACAGTGCTCCTAGGACAAACGTCATTCAACCGCACTAGTCAAGACAGTGTGACAATGTGAAGATGCTGGACTTTAGCGCTGTGTACGAGTTTAGTAACGAGCAAACAAAGAAAACAAAGCACAAAGTCATCTCATTTCATAGGTTAGATTTCGTTTTTTTATGTTTTTGTATGTTATGAACTTTTGTGCTTAACAAGTCATGTTATTGATGAGAATACAGTCTCTTGCTGCAGTGACCATAAGGCAAAGTAGCATCAACTCGCGCTAAATTCTAAGCTTATGCTAGTTTTGTTGAATAAAATAAGCAAACAATGTTATGAAATATGACAAAAAGAAGACGCTGCGGTACCAGAAACTTGTATTATTGTTAGCTAAGTGAACGAGTCGTTCATAACAGAGATTCATTCACAAACGAATCGCTCCCTCCGTCAGAATGAGAAGTGAAAGCAGGAGAGGGGGTGTTTCAGGACTCGGATTAGATCAAATTAAACAGGGAAGGAGGATAATGCATTTCCATGCACACAAACACACACTCTTTGTCAGGAATGCCCGTGCGGTCACATCCATCAATGTAGAAAAGTGATGTAAAATTATAATATTTCGTAATTTAAAAAAATATTTGCATAAGGACCACCGGGGAAAACTCCCGATCATAGATATATGTGTATATGTGTATATCTCTGGCTTTGGATGGCCACAGTCCTCCACTTCACCTTGGTCCTGCATTCATTTCAAAGGAGCACTACCCTGTACTAAAATGGCGGCTCTATTGACGCGTTCCTTCTAATAGACAACAGTAGGGTAGGCGACATCTAGTGTATATATCTATGGCAACATGCAAATTCATACTAGAACCATGCTAATAACATGCTAATTTATGTTAGCAACTGCCTAGCAACTACTCAGAACACCTTAGCAACATCTTATCAACTACCTAGCAACACCTTAGCAACAACCTAGAACACGTTAGCAACCCCATAGCAACGCCTTAGCAATCACTCAGAACACCCTAGCAACGCCTGAGCAATCACCTTGCAACGCCATAGCAACCACCTAGCAACCATTCAGAACACCCTAGCAACCGCCTAGAACACCTTAGCAACTACCCAGCAACACCTTAGCAACCGCCTAGCAACACCATAACAACCACCTAGCAACACCTTAGCAACCACCTAGCAACGCCTTACCAACCGCCCAGCAACCACCTAGCAACACCTTAACAACGACCTAGAAATACCTTGTCAACCACCTAGCAATGCCTACGCAACCACCCAGAACACTCTAGCAACCGCCTAGCAACATCTTAGCAACTACTTAAAACACCATAGCAACTGCATAGCAACAACTTGCAACCGCCTAGCAACACTTTAGGAACCACTCAGCAACGCCTTAACAACCACTCAAAACACCCTAGCAACCGCCTAGCCACATCTAAGCAACCATTCAGAACACCCTAGGAACCATTCAGAACACCCTAGAAACCACTTAGCAACACCTTAGCAACCACTCAGAACAACCTAGCAACAGCCTAGCAAGAAACATGCCAATACATACTAGAAACATGCTACCCTATATGTAGTTATAATTGTTTCAAATGTCTTAAAAACTACCTCAGTTATTTAAACTTTAAACCTACTTCAAACTTTCAGACGAGGATTTCTCAAGACACCATAAAGTTTGTCTACGAACTTTACTTTTCTAGTTATTATTGCTCTCTTGCACCCTCTTGTGGGGACAGCAGGCAATACAGTTGTTTTTACTGTAACATTAAAGAGATAGTTAACCAAAAAAATGACAATTCTGGCATCATTTGCTCACCCTTCACTTGTTCAAAACCTGTTTGAGTTTCCCTCTGCTGTTGAACACCAAAGAAGAATGTTTGGAAGACCAGCAACCAGCATTCTTCAAAACATTCTTCGTTTGTGTTCAACAAAAGAAAGAAACTTGTAAATATTATAAATCACATGAAGGAGAGTAAATTTATGAGATCATCTTCATTTTTGGGTGAACTGTCTTTTTAAATATTGCCTAATATCGTTTGAATTTTGTTTATTTTTTAAGAAAGAAAGGAACAGTAGCAGCAGTATTGACAGCTCCAATGTCAGCAGGAAACTTGAGGCTCATAAATTATCCTCTAAAATGCAGCAGTTTGATTGTAGTGTGTCTGCTGCACGAGATGAGAACACATTCTTATAATTCTTTGGGTGGAGAAAGTTTGCGGTGTATCTCCTCTTTTCTCCCTGCAAAAATTTGCTCTGTCTGTGTTCACTTAAATCAACAGTAAGAGCACGTATCTATCACATTTCACACATCCACACTTCAATAAACCGACAGAAAGCAGGTTAATGCATTTAGATGCTTGATGAATTCAGAATAAGAGGCACAATTCTAGCTGTTTATGCCTAAGCTGTTTACTCCAATAAAGAAAATGTGTTCATTTTCAAAAATCTGTGCAAAATTTGTGTAACCTACACTCTCAGAAATAAAGGTACGAGAGCTGGCACTGGGGTGGTACCTTTTTAAAAGCTACACATTTGTACATGAAGGGTCCCTATTAATACCTCAAGGGTACATATTATTAGTACCCAAAAAGTACAAAAGTGTACCTCCTAAAATGTTTAGGTACTACAAATATATGCTTTTGAGGTACCAATATGGACCCTTTAGGTACAAATGTGTACCTTTTGAAAAGGTACCACACCAGTGACAGCTTTTGTACCTTTATTTCCGAGAGTGTAAGAGAAAAGAATCAAACTGATGATATGTTAACAGTTATGCACTTTAAACCCTGACTAACAAGCCAAGCTCATGCAGCACTGATAGAATACATGCAATTTGTGCATGTCTTTGAAAACGTAACATTCTGTAGTGCATTTAGTTATTGTTTAAGGCCATTTGGGATTTTTTAAGTCATCATACAGTAACTTATGCATCCTTCATCTTGTTATCAGGGACATGCTAAATGCTTCCAAACTGTACATGTTTGCTGCATTTTTGGTTGATTTGATTGGATGGGAATCACAAGACACCAAATGACCGTAAAAAATAAATTTGATTACACTTAATCAACACGATAATAGCTTAATGATTACACGATAATAGCACAGCAAAAGTACCAATAAGGGTGCTTTCACATATGTGGTTCGGTTCATTTGGTCCGGACCAAAGGCAACAAATGATACATTGTAGCATTTTTCTGCCGTTTTGGGTCCCTTTCACATCACACTGATTGCTTTGGTCCGAACCAGTTGAAACGAACCAAAATGCAGTCATGTGACAAAATCTACATCACTCGCCAGATGTTATTGAACGCATTTCCTAAACTACTTTTCAATTGGTCAGAATTCACGTGGAACTACCGCAAATAAACAAACCGGCAGACACACAATGTCGCTGCGCTGGCTGATGCAGTATCCCTGGTCATAGTATACTATGTAGTTTGTATGCATCACTTTAGACAAACTATACATTTCAAGAATGAAGGGCGGCTGGGGCTGGAAAACAATGTTTTAATGCATTGCAATCGGCGAAAGCATTAGGAGAAGGGGTGAAATAATTTAGCTAAACTGCGACATGGTCATCTTTCGGAAATATCATCAATGATCCATCAGTTAATGTTTCTCTCTCTCTCTCTCTCTCTCTCTCTCTCTCTCTCTCTCTCTCTCTCTCTCTCTCTCTCTCTCTCTCTCTCTCTCTCTCTCTTTCTCTTTCTCTGTTTAAAACTGTTGGTAAAGCGCTGTCAACAAATATTTTTCCTCCAAACCCCATAAGATAGACAGCGCATCGCACTACGGCAGCTGGATTAGTCCAAAAAGGCGCAGTACTTTTTGCGGTTGGGTCTGTTTTAGTTTGGATCACGTTCTCACCACAAACGAACCGCTCCAGGGTTCGGTTGAAAGCGTACCGAGACCACCTCTTCAAGCAGGTCTCGGTACGCTTTTTTGGTGTGCTTTTGGTGCGCACCCAAGTGCGATTGCTACGTTCTCACCTGCCCAAACAAACTGCACCAAGAGGGAAAACGAACTCTAGTGCGATTCAACCGAACTAAATAAGGCAGGTGTGAAAGCACCCTAAAGCAACAAACATACTCAAGTAAAAGTAAAATTAAATGTATTACTTTTAGTACAATTCCTGAGAAAAACTATTCAATTGCAGTCATTTGAATGTTTCCAATTCATTACTTTACACCATTGATAGTCTGTCACAACCAAATGCACAACCAACCAGCTCCTACACACTTACCTGGTAGTTTTTAGTCTGTCAAAAGACATTAATTAGGTGTTTAAGGTGGCCTTGATAAGTATTGAATTACATTTACATTACAAATACAGTTTTTTGCATTCCAATATGCTCAAATAACGAAAAACTTTCAGAACTTTCAACTTTCAGAAAAAGGAAAAAAATTGTTTGTGACTGATAACGGCAGCCAGAAGAGAGAACAATGTCAAATGTACGGTTGAGCCTATAGACGCTGCATTAGAAACACCTCACACAGACATTAACTAGTTTGTTTTTGGGGGTTTTTTAATGTCATTCAAAGAGTATATCATTTAAAAGTATAGATTTATAAATCATAAGTAGGCCCACACGGAATCTGCGCCCACAGAAATCCACAGATTTTTAGCTCATCATTAAGTCTATTTATTTACTTATTTACCTATTTACATGTGTGTAAATCTATATTAATTCAGTTTTTAAATTAATCTCAGTAATATTATTGACTAATATGAAAATGTTCATAAGATTTATTTACAATATTATTTGTAAAGTAATATTTTCTGTCTTTTATTTATATTATATGAGAGACTTGCTTTGTTTACCAAATAAGTGGATCTAATTGGATGTGCAAACATTAAATAAAAGTTAAAAAGGTATTATTTTTTTTACTTCATATATTAAGTTTGTAGTTAAGAAACTCCCAAAATCAACCAACATGAAAGCACTGTCGCCTCACAGCAAGAAGGTCACTTGTTCGAGTCCCAGCTGGGTCAGTTGGCATTTCTGTGTGGAGTTTGCATGTTCTACCCATGTTCGCGTGGGTTTCCTCCGGGTACTCTGGTTTCCTCCACAGTTCAAAGACATGTGCTATAGGTGAATTGAATAAACTAAATTGGCAATAGTGTATGTGTGTCAATGAGTATGTATGGATGTTTCCCACTGCTGGGTTGCAGCTGGAAGGGCATCTACTGCGTTAAACATATGCTAGATAAGTTGGTGGTTCATTCTGCTGTGGCAACCCCTGATGAATAAAGGGACTAAGCCGAAGGCAAATGAATGAACTGCCAAAATCATTCCGCATAAATCTGCAGATGTTTTACAAAAATCTCAGCAGAAATAGCAAAAAATGTCTGCAGATTCTGTCTGGCCCTAATCATAAGTTATAAAAAATATAAATGTTATATACTTTTGAGGATTTAAGATGCTGATGACTATTAGTTGTATCATCAACTTTTGAAAAGGGTCCATAAACATGTCTAAAGGGATAGTTCCCTTAAAAACAACAGACTTCACTAATCCTTCATTTGTTCTACACCTATTTGAGTTTCTTTCTTCTATTGAACTCAAAAAGAAGACATTTCAAAGAATGTAGGCTACAAATGTCAATGAATTACAGGTTTTCAGCATTCTTCAAAGTATCAGCTAGCTCTCTGCAACTCTCACATGGTCACCAACTGAAGCTAAGCAGGACTGTGCACAGTCAGTACCTGGATGGGAGACCACATGGGAAAGCTAGGTTGCTGCCAGAAGTGGCTGCTGGAAGTAGTGAGACCAGCAGGGGGCGCTTAACCTGTGGTCTGTGTGGGTCCTAATGCCCCAGTATATTGACGTATATATATATATATATATATATATATATATATATATATATATATATATATATATATATATATATATATATATATATATATATATATATATATATATATATATATATATATACGGCTCAGTGAACACTGTCTTTCAGATGAGGCGTTAAACTGAGGTCCCGACTCTCTGTGGTGGTTAAATACCCCAGGATGTCCTTCGAAAAAGAGTAGGGGTTTAACCTCGGCATCCTAGCCAAATTTGCCCTCTGGCCTCTGTCCATCATGGCCCCCTAACCATCTATGGGATATCCTAATTGGCTTAATCACTCTGTCTCCTCTTCATCGTTAACTGATGTGTGGCGTGTGGTCTGGCGCAATATGGCTGCCGTCACGTCATCCAGGTGGATACTGCACACTGGTGGTGGATAAGGAGATTCCCCCAAAAATGTGTAAAGAGCTTTGAGTGTCTAGAAAAGTGCTGTATAAATGTAAGGAATTATTATTCTGTTGTGTTCAAAAGAAAAATATACTTATTTAGGCTTAAAGCCATCTGAATGTAAGTAAACATTGATTAATTTTTTGGGTGAACTATCTTTTTAATCCACTAAAAGTTGTCTTGATTTATGTATCTTGTTCTTCTCTTTAAAATCTTCCTAAATGATTTTGTTCCCAACAGCTGCTGTCAAAGCCCAAATTCAGCGGTGTGGAGAAGATCAAAACTATTGGCAGCACATACATGGCTGCAACAGGGCTGAACGTGACCCCTGGACTAGAGTACGCGCAGGTACAAATTTGAGCTCTCGAGTTTGTTCCTAACCTATTATTTTGGTAAACATTGCACTGGACTGATTGCAAACATCCTGTGTTCCTTGATCTATGCTTGAAACGGTTCACTCTTGAGAGTCTCGGGAGTGCAACCAATACTGAAATTCAGCACAATGATAGTTTCCTGTTCTTATTCTGAAGTACCACGACCGGCAGTACATGCACATCGGGACCATGGTGGAGTTTGCATTTGCTTTGGTGGGGAAGCTTGACGTCATCAACAAACATTCCTTTAATGACTTCAGGATGCGAGTGGGTAAGCAGGACCCATCAGCACGTTCACACCCAGCAACATTTTGTTTGCCTTTGTTAATTGGCTGGAGCTCATATATAACAGCCTGTGGTACAGACTTCATCACATATTCGGGATGTTTCTCAACACCACAACAACAAAAAAAAATCATGGCCAGTAACTGCAGGATAAATCAGAGCACAGAAACCACAGCATATCTTGTGGAACACTGTAAAATGCAGAAAGAAACAGTTTACTACATGGCACAAATTGATTGGCCTCTTCTGATTTTGCAGCCAATGAAATTGAGAGCTGAATATTTGAATAGTCTGGTTCAGTTAGGAGCAAAATAATGATTTTCAGTATATCAGAGACAATTTTTCAAAGTTATTCTGTGAAAATGTTCTATGATGAAATTTTCTGAATAATCAAAAGCTTTTGTTTGTAAAATAAAATAAAAGAGACATTACTTTAATTGAAACTGTGCTTGTCTTTACAAAAAGTGATTTTTAAATGTTAGAATTAGGGCAGCATGATATAGGAAAAATCTGACATTGTGATATTCAGTGATATATATACAGTGGTGGATAGAGTACTGAAAAATCATACTTAAGTAAAAGTACCATTGCTTGGCCAAAAATGTAGTGCAAGTAGAGTAAAAGCATCTGTTGTAAATGTTACTCAAAGTATGAGTAAAAATTAGATCTTTCTAAAGTACTCAAGAGGAGTGAGTAGTGAGTATTATGCTGTGAAAAGCTGATGCATTTACATGTAATTTGTGGATGTGTGTAAACGTAACATTCTGTAGTGCATTTAGTTATTGTCCAGCAGGCAAACAATGTCATAAGACGTTAATACTAGGTTAGATTTAGGTTGTGATGTCAGGTGAGCAAAATTCATTGTCTATCCAGCGTCTAAGGATTATTTTGTTGTCCAATAACAACGTCAAATGACGATGATACGTGGTTGATTTTAGGTTGTGTTAGAAAGTGACCAAAGTCCAACGTTAAGCCAACATTTTAAACTCACGACATATTGATGTCAAATACTGACATTTATTTGTCAGGTATGCCAACCAAAATCCAACGTCTGATAGACGCCATAGTGGTAATGTCCACACAACGTCATGCTGTAACATTAGACGCTGATATTTGGTTGATTTTAGGCTGTGCGTTGGACACTGACGTCATTTTCAAACAAACTGCAACGTCTGCTTGGGAGTTGGGGTACAACGTCAATCTGACGTTATGTTGACGTCTTGTGTCTGCTGGGTGTTTAAGGCCATTTTGGTCATCATACATGATCAGTGTTGTGCAAGTTACTTCCAAACTGTAATACATTACAGATTACTTGTTACTGTTATTTAAAAGTAATCCCTTACATTACAATATTACTGTCTCAGAATTGTAATATGTTACATTACTCTTATATTACTTTTTAGTTACTTTCACCAAAATAACTCCAGAATTAGAACTTAACATTCTAAAGTGACCAAATGTACTGCAGAGCATTTTACGTCCAGTAGAAAGCGATATGATGTAGCATAATGACTGTGAACTATCTAGGCTACTAACAATATAGTATATAACTGGCAACGTGAGAACTTAAGACAATGCAGGAGAGGATTACAGTCAGATTCACAAATGATCTGTTAAAAGTATGGTAGAGGTAAAGTGGTTATCTGGCAATATCTGTGAATATTCTTTCATTCATTCATTCATTGTCTTGTCGGCTTAGTCCCTTTATTAATCCGGGGTCGCCACAGCGGAATGAACCGGCAACTTATCCAGCACAATTTTACGCAGCGGATGCCCTTCCAGCTGCAACCCATCTCTGGGAAACATCCTCACACTCATTTACACTCATAGACTACGGACAATTTAGCCTACCCAATTCACCTGTACCGCATGTCTTTGGACTGTGGGGGAAACCGGAGCACCCGGAGGAAACCCACGCGAACACAGGGAAACGCCAACTGACCCATATCTGTGAATAGCTTGACTATATTCATATTAGACACAACAGGCCTATATGTAAACTCCAATGCCATGACAAAATGCAGATTTCTTTTCTCTTCCTATTGTTGCCATTATTGTGTTCACTTTAAATTCAAGTGGCTCACAACACAAAACTGTCCTGCACAAAGTGAGCATGATGAGCATAGCTTTCTCAATATAATGCTCGAGCCAGTGGCGGCTGGTCAATAGAGGGCGCTGGGGCGCCGCCCCCGTCAAGTTAGACTCCTTTAATATGTCAATATTTATTATCACAAATATTAACAAAATAAACTGATTTAATTATAACATTCTAACATTTATTGTAGTCATACTAACATTTATTGAAAAAAAAATGTATGAACAATATTTTTTCAAATGTGTACGGGGCGCCGGACTAATGGGTGTCTATGTGGGTACACGAACTTTTGCAATGCACGTGATATGAGGATAAGCTCTAATTGGCCGGTTTTAAATTGTCTTTGGGGCGCAGCGCTCTGCGCCCCGAACCCTCCTATTTTCTTGTTAGAACGAATCATATTTGTTTTTATATGATTGGCCTTATGTGATTGGACCATTCTCACTTACACCGTTCACTCAGCAGCAGCTCGTCAGTTAGCTGTGCTGACCTTAAATCATATAGTGAAAGCAAGTGCAAGATGAAGGAAAATTCTGTTGTATCTTTGCAAAGATATCCGTTCACAAGGCGTTTGGATGAAGAAAAAAAAGAATCAAGATCGACCTTCCTTGCAAAACTAATGAAAACAAATTCACCAGCAGTCAAGTGATCGCGATTCGCGAGCGCGCGTACACCCTTGGATTTTCCAGCACTTGTTATGACAAACGGAGTTGACTGGCAAGTTCTAATGTAAGTCATGCCTTTTACTGTTTTTTTACTGGTGACTGAGATGACTGACTTTAACCAAAAGCTCAAGAAATTTGCAAGCCAGAAAAAAAGGAGAGCAAAATTAATTTTTAAGTAGTGCTACTGGCCAGTGATTAGGCAACATTTGTGTGTGTTTACTGATTATCTTGATTACTTCATTACTGATAAACCCAAATTGAACTAAAATGAACTGATTTGTGATGCATTTATTGTATGCTTTAGTCATTTTTGTTTTTTGGTACATCACCTGAAAAATGGCTTTTAATGGCTTTTAAAATGCGCCCCCCTCACATTTTTTAACACCAGCCGCCACTGGCTCGAGCACCGATTTCCTCTGTTTGTGGACAAAACTGCTTGTGAGCTCTCAATATACGCTGCTCGCGTGCAAATTTTCTAACGTTCTCTCAAATATGCACTGATCACGCACAAATTTTCTTGCGCACTCTCAGTACACTCGCTCAGTGAGATTATATGCAGACTCACAATTTGTCTTGTGTTCCCTCTTCCTTTTGTGCTTTTTGATATGATTTATATTGGTGCACTGTTTATTAACAATAACCAAAATACTAAAATAAACTTACATATAATTTTTTTTTATCTAATAAACCATAACTTTTTTGGCTGTATGTTATATGATGAGATATTTCCAGTTTTAAACACTAAAAGACAGAGAATAGACGTTGGATGTAAAGAATACGTTTTATTTTAAAAACATTTAAACATCTAAAAGGTGCACCATACTAATCAAAACAAAAACATTTAAACTAAAATATAACTAACTCATGCAGAAATGTAACTGATAGAAAATATGGATAAACTTGATAAGGTATTACTGTATAGCCTACTGTACTATTCACTCTTCAAATAAATGTCACTATAAATCCCATTTTATCATGGCAACTAAAATAAAGTGAACTAGTCTCTGCTGTTTTCCACATTGTTGATAAGATTGTGCAGGACATTTTGTCCGTCATCCTCCTCATTTTGAGGAAAAGCTGTTCCACAGGGCCCCTGAACACACATACTGGCATGTACTGCATGTACTATAGTAAAGTACTTCAATTAATCTGTTGTGGTAATACTATAGTTGCTATGGTAACACAAGTGTAATGTGTAATAAATGACCCAATGCTGTAGTGTTTTTTTTACAACATAGGGTATAATATACTACAATTCACCACACTTTACTGTAGTAAACTTTGTATTTCATTTTATGAATTCACTATTCTTAATACTACAGTATGCTGAAGCATTCATTAACAAGTTGTAAATAATACTAGCCTAAAACAGTAGTATACCTAACTCTCAAAAACACTTGTATTTATTATAGAATTTACCTTAACCTGTAGGTAAATAGTGCAGCAATATACCTGTATAAACCATATCAACATTCTTGGGATAACAATTTAACAGGAGGATCTCTGGAGAGCAAAAGCACAAAAAGAGGAGGAAACACAAGGCACAAATTGTGAGTCTGCATCATCTGACGGAGAGAGCAGATCATTCACACGTGAGCAGCCCAGACAGTGTTTTGAGTGCACGAGAGGAGTTTTGTTCACCACACCGGCGCGTTCGCTCGCTCGTATTACATGAATGCGCTCTCGACTTGTAATACTTACGACATTTGTCAGTGAAATAACACCAAATGCACGTACGTCCATCTCGCGAATGTCTTCTGTCATTTCCATCTATTTGCCGCTTTTCCGCTGCGCGTAATTGCTTACTGCGAACCAGGCTGAGCCACTAGCCCCGGACCTGAAGCTCAGAGGCTGAAATCATTCCACGTTCAAATAAAGAAGTTCCAATAGCCAGAGGGAGATTAATGACAACACACACGTATGTTCACTCACCACGAACAAAAAAAAGATCTGCGGTATTTTTTATTTGTTAATGTCTTGCGGGCAAAAAGTTTGTTGTAACGCACGCGTTACTGAACATGTACCGAGTAAAATATTACTGAAAATGTAAAAGTAATGCCTTACACTACTGCGTTACTTGAAAAAGTAATATGTTACTGTAATACATTACTTTTGTAACGCATTACTCCCAACACTGTACATGATTCTCATCAGTGACATGCATCTAAACAGTCTCTGGGTCAATGTGTGTAAAGATTTTGGACATCTTCTTGAAGACTTTTAATGCTTCCAAACAGTTTGCTGCAATTATAAATTGCCCATATCTTGAGGTAGTTCATTATGATGTGATTTACTTTCTATGTGCGATTTGATTGGACAGGAATCAAAGAACTAATTTTTCTAATCTCCATAGACAAGAAATAATAAAGCAGTGACTGCAGGTTGAAGGAAAGTAGTGGAGTAAAAGTACTGATACAGCACTAAAAATGTACTCAAGGGAAAGTAAAAGTTAAAACTACTTAGTAAATTATAATTTCTGAGAAAAACTGCTCAATTACAGTAGTTTGAGTATTTGTAATTTGTTACTTTACACCATTGTACATATATTGCGATATGAATATAATTTCACCAGATGAGCTGAATAGTTCTATTTGAAACAATTTCACTGATTTAGATAGATCGGGATGATCAAGTCTTTTTCTGTGCAGTGCATCTCCATAAATTATAATACATTTCAAGCATATAATACAACTGAGCAAAGATAAAAGAGTCTAACAATATTCAGGTACAATCAAACATAAAAATAACAAGGTCATCATTTTATAATTATTAAAAAAATTATAATATTTAATAACATTTTTATGGTGGTTTATTCTGCTGTTGCCACCCCTGATTAATAAAGGGACTAAGCCAAAAAGAAAATGAATGAATGAATGAATGAATAAAATCTTTATCTTTTCTTTAATAATATATCGAATCCTGCGATGTGACTATTGCAGATGTGCACATTGTGATATCGATGCTCAAATGATATATTGTGCAGCCCTAGTTAGAATAGCACGGAGACCCGAAAGGGACTTCATGGTGGGGGAAAAAAATGGGTGGAAGAAAAAAAAACTGGGTGAAAGAAAAAAAATGATATAAATATAAAGATATAAATATATATATTAAAGATATAAATATATATATTAAAGATATAAATATATATATTAAAGTTTTTGCGTTCCCTCATACATGTCAACCCTCAGATTTTTGCCGGGATTCTCCCGTATTTTCATCACCCCTTCCGGGTCTCCGTAGCATAGTAGTTTTATGCTTGTAAAACACAAATGAGCCAATGAGAGTTATCCTCTGCAAACATCTAATGGTCGAATTCTTTTTTTCAGGTTATAAAAGATAATATCCCTTCAATTGATAGTGTATTTAAGGAAGTTTGTGAATCAGACATATCTTTACAAGAGCTTGATTCAGCCATTAAACACAGTAATCCTGGTAAATCACCAGGCCCAGATGGCTTAACAATAGATTTTTATAAATTTTTTTGGGACGACCTAAAATACCTATTGTTTGAAGCCTTACATGAATGTATACAAAAGAATGAGCTTTTACCAACCATGAAACAAGGCCTAATAATTCTGTTACCAAAACCAAATAAGGATAAAAGATTGTTAGACAATTTACGCCCCATAACACTTTTAAATACAGATTATAAGATATTCACTAAAATGTTGGCTTTTAGACTAAAAACTGGTATATCACAAATCATTAGTGAGACGCAATCAGGTTTTTTAAAACATAGGTCAATCCACAATAATATTAGGCTAATCCTAGATTTCCTTGAATATGGACATCTAATTAAAGAAGATGGATTTGTTTTATTTTTGGATTTTTATAAGGCGTTTGACATGGTGGAACACTCATTTATCTTTCAGACTCTTAATCATTTTGGTTTTGGTCCCAAATTTATAAACATTGTTAGAATGATTTATAAAGATATAAACAGCTCTGTATCTCTTACACAAGGTACAAGTCCACGGTTCCAGGTAAAAAGAGGTATTAGGCAAGGATGTGGCTGTTCACCGTTGCTCTTTATCATGGTTGCAGAAATGTTATCTATTTTGATTAAAATGGGAAATGTATCCGGTATTAATTTAGAAGGGAAACAGTTTATTATCAGTCAATTTGCTGATGATACGACACTTTTTTTGGAAAATGAAAAGCAAATTCCCTTAGCACTCAAGTGTATAAGAAACTTCTCAGAAGCTTCAGGTTTATGGTTAAATATGTCAAAATGCGAGCTAATGGCCGTCCATGATCACACCAACACATCATTGTACAATATTCCAGTTAAAAATGAAGTTAAATATTTAGGTATTTGGCTATCTAAAAAAACAGGAAATTTAGAAAGTTTAAATTTTGACAAAAATTTTGAAAAATGTAAATTAATATTGACCAGCTGGTTACAGAGAGATGTAACAATCTTTGGTAGAATCTTATTAACGAAAATAGAAAGCCTCTCTAGATTCATTTATCCATGTTTTTCCTTAGCAGTGTCAGCTAAAAAGATAAAAGCCGTAAATAAGTTGAACTTTGATTTTATTTGGAAAATGAAAAATCACTACATACGGAAGAGTGATATGATTAAAGATTATGAGGAGGGAGGTCTTAAAACAATAGACTTTGATATAATGAATGGGGCCATTAAACTTAAATGGCTACAATCCTTCATTAAAAATGAATCTTCTTTTTGGTTTGAGATTCCTACAGTTATATTTAAGAGATGTGGTGGTATTAGTTTTTTGTTACAGAATGATTTTGAATTGTCTAAACTTCCCATAAAACTTTCTGCTTTTCATCAACAAGTACTATTATATTGGAAACTGATATTTAAACATAATTTTAGCCCACATAACATATCTATTTGGAATAACAGGTGCATTTTGGTGAATAGAAAGTCCTTTATTGATGAATGGTGGAAGAATGGCATATGGTCAATAACACATGTTATGGATAATTTAGGAAATATGTTGACTCATGATGCTTTTTGTAGAAAATACCAAATAAGTTGTTCTCCTAAAAGATATGATAAAATTATTAAGAATATACCATTGCAAATGATTAACCTAGTAAAGGAACAAATAAAATATTCAACGATAAATCCCAAAATAATTGATCTTAAGATAGAAAATGTTAACTTTACAGATAGAAAATGCTCAAACAAATTTTTGAGAGATTGTCTAACACAGTGTTGTTTTCCAGGACCTGTTAAGAGAGCTTATATTTTGTCTCATTGTGATAAGAAAAATGTGTATGATATTAGAAAAAGATTTCTTTCATATCCTGTTAATCCCAAATGTAAAGAAGTGCACTTTAAAATTATGAACCACATTTATCCTGCAAAAGAATTTCTAAGGTTAAAATTCAATATTGGTGACTCAAATGTATGCCCGTTTTGTAAGTTAGATATTGAAACAACTGAACACTTGTTTTTCCAATGTAATGTGGTACAAACATTTTGGGACGAAGTATTACTTTGGATACAACAGAAAATATCTATAAGACTTGTCCTCTCATGGGAAATTATTAAGTTTGGCCTAATTCTTAAGGATAAAAAGTTATCTTTTATAATAAATAGCTTGATGTTATTATTAAAATTCTATATTCATAAATGTAAATTTTTCAAAATCCCCCCCAAGACTAGTAGTGTTTAAAGAAGAATTTGTGATATATTCGAAGACATTAAGAGAGATGAAAAGCCAAAAAGCAAGATATTTATATTCATCATTAGAGGATTTTGGTTTCATATTTTGAGAACTTTAACTCCCCTGCCACTTAATTTTCTTTAGCATTTTTTTTTTTTTTTATTTATTTATTTATTTTTTGTTAAGTTTTGTTATTTTATTTATTTATTTATATATGTTGTATTATTAATGAGGATGGAAAGATTGTGAATATATGCAAATTGATTGTTATCTCAGCCTTTTGTGTAATTTAAAAAGTATTAATGCCTTTCTGTTACTGTTCAAGCATTGTTAATTAAAAAAAAAAAAAAAAAAAAAACATCTAATGGTAATTTCACATCACATCCATTATATTTGAAATATTTGTTTTCCACCAGGTGGCAGAAGTCTTCTATTAAAGCATGGCATATTTTCCATGAATTATCTCAATGAATCATTTTAAAAAGTTTTTTTGAAGTGAATTGTACATAAACAGATGAAGTCAGAATTATTAGCCCCCCTTAATTATTAGCCCCCCTGTTTATTTTTTCCCCAATTTCTGTTTAACGAAGAGATTTTTTCAACACATTTCTAAACATAATAGTTTTAATAACTCATTTCTAATAACTGATTTATTTTATCTTTGCTATGATGACAGTAAATAATATTTTACTAGACATTTTTCAAGACACTTCTATACAGCTTAAAGTGACATTTAAAGAATTTTAAAGAAGGTTAACTAGGCAGGTTTAGGGTAATTAGGCAAGTTATTGTATAACGATGGTTTGTTCTGTAGACTATCAAAATAATAGTTTAAAAGGGCTAATAATATTGACCTTAAAATGCTTTTTAAAAGAATAAAACTGCTTTTAATCTAGCCAAAATAAAACAAATAGGACTTTCTCCATATGAAAAATTCTTATTTATTTTGATAGACATACTATGATAATTTCCTTGCCCTGTTAAACATAATTTGGGAAATATTTAAAAAAGAAAAAACGATTAAAAAGGGGCTAATAATTCTGACTTCAACTGTATATGTTCCAATTTTATATAAAAATACAATAATAATTCATATCGATCTAGCAATTTTCAGTCAAATCGAAAACATTACATGCTGTGTTGAGAAATAGATTTCAAAATGAGTTTTACAGTGTGGAATTGAACAGCTGTCTGGGGGTTAAAGGAGATATTAACATACTTTTTCAGTTCTATTAAAAATGGGGAGAAGATCTTTACCCCCCTCTAAGCTCAAGCTGGATTTTCTGTTAAAATAGACGAACATGTTGTCATGCAGCGTGCAATCAAACATGATTTCAGAAACAGCTGGATGAGCTAGTAAATTACTTCATACAGATATAATTTAATAGTTAGAGACAAAGTCAATGACTTGCAGAAAGTCATCTCTGCTAGGGGTCGAAAAAAAACAGTGGGGCATCAACACTAATCTTGCAGACCCCTCAGCAAATGTGTAGTTGCGCCCTTGCATTTAGTGTTTGCTGTAGACTGGACTCAAAGCTCCTTAGAAACGCTTCACAAGAGATCAAATGGATCAACCATTCATTAATTCACTCATTTTCTTTCAGTTAAGTCCCTTGTTTATCAGGGGTCGCCACAGCGGAATGAACCGCCAACTATTCCAGCATATGTTTTATAAAGCGGATGCCCTACTAGCTGCAACCCAGTACTGGGAAACACCCATACACTCTCTCATTCACACACACACACACTCATACACTACAGCCAATTTAGTTAATCCAGTTCACCTATACCGCATGTCTTTGGACTGTGGAGGAACCGGAGCACTCGGAGGAAACCCACTTGAACACAGGGAGATCATGCAAACTCCACACAGAAATGCCAACTGGCCCAGCCAGAACTCAAACCAGCGAATTTCTTGCTGTGAGGCTACAATACTAACCACCAAGCCACCGTGCCACCCTTGATTAGCCATGTTGTTAATAATAATTTACATATTTATTTTTTTAGTCTGATCTTGGTCCTTAAAAAGTTCTTAATACTCAAATATGACATTTGCTGTTTGTTCAAACTACTTATTTCAAATGAGTTGAAACAACAAATCTTTTGTGTTTTTTGGGACAACTTAAGTGTTTATGTTCAGTCCACATAAATTTGTAAAAATGATTAAGTTAACTTAATGGATTTGTGTTGGGACAACATGAATGATTTGCGTGGAACCCTGCATTTTTTATACATATGCAGAAGGACTTTAAATTTTCAGTAACCTAGTTCAAACGCTTCAGGTGAATTGTTGTGCCATTTAAAAATCGCAGTGTCTGTTTTCTTTAAAAATGAATGATCTTCACTGCCTGATTGAGATATATAGTGGATAAAATATATAGATATAAAGTGGGTCTCCGAATGTACAAGAAGCACTGCATTAAACTCCATTGTTCCACGCCATTGCTTTAAAATATGAATCATTATTTTACCCCAGTATTTTCAATAGAGTTTCTGTGCTAGCCTACTGCAACTGATTGGCTTGCATTTAAACGTTTTTTTACACTCGAACAATTAAATGAATGCTTAAGAGCTCTGTTTTGACGATCTAGGCTCAAAGTCCAAAGTGCAGGGCGCAAAAGCATTAAGCGCGTGTCAGAATCCACTTTTGCTATTTTAACGACAGAAAAATAGACATCCATTAGCCTACATGATTAATTTAGTTTGTTAAGCACAAAGATTTGTTTCAAAACTATTTCTAAATTCAGTTCTAATTTCCAGCAAAGGAATAAATGAACAATAATAATGAAGTGTGGCCAAAAAACTTTGCCCCATATCTAAAACCTGACAGGTTGGCAAATATAAGCTTGTTTTTAATAAAACAAATATAAATATGCATATAATAAATAATACTACTACTACTGATAACATTATACAAAAGCAAATTGTCATGAAAAAACTGAAAAAGCCCCCTGAGATGTAGAAGGCATGAAAGCAGTGGTTTTATTATTTAGTATATTTATGTAGAAAATAATATTTTTTGTAATATTTTAATTATTTTAATTATTTTTCATTTGTAAAGATATTTGCGTATTGCTCTACATCCTGTGTGTATTAAGCAATGTTTAAGCGAGCCGCACGTCTAACGCGTTCTGCGCTGGACTTTAGACCTCCTCTCAGCTGGTCTATTGTGCAGTCTATTTTAGTTTCTCAAAATAGCAATGCACCTTAACACACCTCCTTTTTTAGACCAGAATGCCTATGGGCACACATATGAGCGCAAATGCATTTGCTATTTAAACAGCTTGGTGCAAAACGTCAAAACGACACTTGCATCAAGCTAAAACTAGCAAACAACAACTGCGTCACGCCTTGCGCCACATTGCGCCGGATGTATGATAGGGCCCAAAGTCTGTTTAACTGATTATATTTTAATTACATCACAACAATGATGCTGTAAAAGGAACATTATGAAATTTAAATTAGTCACAATAACCTTTCACCGGAAGTTTATTAGTAGGGGAAAAAACACTAGTTGTGCAAATACACCATACACACAATATACTGACACTGAGAAGTTATCAGTGTCAATATACTGATGCTGTTCTGACTTGTTTGTAGTGTGATCAGCTGTTGTGCTAGTTGTGTTTGAGATGCAACTCATTTTAACATTTTAATGACATTTAGCACAAACAGAATGAAATGACTCAATCATCTTGCTGAATGAGGCTCCAAGGTCAAAGTCAGTAAAATGATCAGAACTTCCCACTATCAATAATTTCAACATTTACAGGCACTGCTACTCATTAATATCAATTACAAAGCAATGGACCAATCAGAAAAATGTTGTTTTCTGTTTATTTAGCCCTTTTTTTAGGCCCTTTTTTACTCAAAAAAAAATCCTGAGAGCTACATGTCTTGTTTTTAGACACAGAGATTGATTGTGTGGGATTTTGACTTCTGCTGAAGGTTAACAGGCCAGTGAACGTGTTAATGTCTTAAATTACTTTTAATGTCTTTCATTATGTTCCATGTACAACTGTTTCTTTGTTTCTGTTTAGTATTTACTTTTCACAGTGGGCCATATCAAAAATAAAACGTATGGATATCAGTATTTTGGAAGTGTCGACTGTTTAATAACCAGCAAATAGTTACAGTTAAAGAGGATAATTTCACAACCTGTCATTATTGGCTGTTAAGGTAGCCTTTACCACACATTCAAAACATTTGAAACATGTCCGTCCTCTCTCTCTCGCACACAGGAATAAACCACGGCCCAGTAATTGCAGGAGTAATCGGAGCACAGAAACCGCAATACGATATCTGGGGGAACACTGTAAATGTAGCCAGCAGGATGGAGAGCACAGGGGTGCTTGGGAAAATCCAGGTAGATCGCTGTTCTGACCTACTTAGAGTTTCAGTTGCACGTCTGGTGAATTATTAATGTTTTTTTCATCGGATCTCATCTTGCATGCTTCCTCTCTCAGGTCACGGAGGAGACAAATCGGATCTTACAGACATTGGGCTACATGTGTTCCTGTCGAGGGATCATCAACGTGAAGGGAAAGGGGGATCTGCGAACCTTCTTCGTCCACACCGAGATGACGCAGTCTTTATCACAAGGGAATGTAATGCCTTGAACCCAAGTCCCACACATCGTACACAATATTGATTAAAAACATGTACAGTTCAATATAACTTTGGCCTGTTGTAGTGGAGCTCTGCAGCGTTCTGTTCGCAGCACATAAAGTAGATTATCTCTGCATTGCTTTAAAAGTAATGGTCGGCTCAGAGGCTCTGTGTAACCCAGACGTGTCATTGTGTGTCGCTCAATCCATAATTTAAAGCAGCTGATGACGATTTTTGTAAAATAAAGACACTTAAAAGAGGGGGCCATGTTTTGATGCTATCATTTTGTTATCCATTAAAATTTATATACAAACATCAACTCGTACATCTGTATTTGTTATAGGATTCAGAAGAAATGCTAACATTCGCATTGAAAACAAAATGTTCAGAATAAAATTAGTTTTTAAAGGTGCTGTACATAAGTTTTTGACTCTTCTAAAGCATAAAAATGCCATAATATGTTTGTAGATATTTAGGAAACATGCTAAGTGAACATATCAGATATTCTGCTTTGAAAATGTGAGTTATGTGCCGGAACGTCTGTCTTTGTTTTGGTCCCTTTAACCCACCCAATGCCAGTTTAGCCAATATATTTCAGCACCCCGGGTTGCCTTGCTGGAAAACAGCGCATTTCATTATTTCAGTCAGGAAGGCTCTCAAAGTATGCTTCTGCAACCGAAATGTGATCTCCGGTGGACAGTAGCAGCCTCTGAAATGAAATGCAGATTCTGAGTTTCACATGAGGTTATGGATTGGCAAATATTACGAGCATAAACATTAGGTGAGCAGGTTACATTGCAACACCATATAGTAACAACATGTTAAGTGATGAGATTTGCAGTCAAAACACGACAGAAATTTAAATGCAGCCAATCAGAAGCACAGAATAGTGCAGTTACTGCACTCCAACCAAATGATAAGGTTTATAATCTAACTAATATATATTAAGCCTCTTTAACATTATTAAATGTACATGCTGAATCACTGATATATGTTGGCTTGCGCTGAGTCCCAGTTCTAAAGTTAATTTTTTTTTTAAGATCTGTGGTGAACTATCTGCTGCTGCTTTCAGCAGTATAGCAATAAATGTCATGTAAAATAACATTCAAACTCACATTATTAGCATTTAACATTAAATAAATCACCTGAGGTGATCATTGTCAGTTTATCCTGTAGTTCAGCTGCAAGAAATAGAAGCCGTTTCTAAAATGTAAATTTCACGTGTTGGTAAAAACAAAAACTCCTTTTAATATGCAAAATATTCCTTCTATCGCGTGTTGTTACTTTTATTTAGAACACGACTTAAATCAGCCTTTAGTCAGGCACACTCCTGTTGATGTCATCAATCTGGCAACCTGCACTTACATGCATTTTCTCACACCCATCATCATGAAGTGCTTCGAGCGGTTGGTCCTGGCACATCTGAAAGACTCTCTGCCATCCACACTGGACCCACATCAGTTTGCCTACCGTGGCAACAGGAGCACAGAAGATGCAGTCTCCATAGCACTGCACTCTGTACTCACACACCTGGACAATAAAAACACTTATGCACGAATGCTGTTTGTTGACTTCAGCTCAGCATTCAACACTGTCATACCCTCTAAGTTAATGATCAAACTTAGAGACCTGGATATCGACACGTCTCTCTGCAACTGGGTTATGGACTTTCTGACTAACAGACCTCAGAATGTTAGATCAGACCACATCTGCTCCTCCACCGTCACACTCAACACTGGTGTACCACAGGGCTGTGTGCTGAGCCCCTTCCTCTACTCCCTTTTTACCATCGACTGTAGGCCTGTCAACAGTTCTAACACCATCATCAAATTTGCAGATGACACCACAGTGATTGGTCTAATCAGCAACAATGATGAGACTGCCTACAGGGAGGAGATACAGCATCTGGCCACTTGGTGCACCGACAATAATCTGCTCCTTAACACAGACAAGACCAAGGAGCTCATTGTGGACTTCAGGAAGGGACGAACAGGCTCACATGATCCCATCCACATCAATGGGATGGCCGTCGAGCCCGTCTCATCCTTCAAGTTCCTGGGGACCCACATCTCAAAGGACTTTTCCTGGACCACCAACACCTCCAGCCTGGTCAAGAAGGCTCACCAGCGCCTATTTTTCTTAAGGCAACTTAAGAAGAACCAGCTGTCATCAGCCGTCTTGGTGAACTTCTACCGCTGCACAATAGAAAGCATCCTGACGAACTGTGTCACAGTCTGGTATGGAAGCTGCTCTGTTGCGGAGCGTAAGGCACTGCAGCGGGTGGTGAAAACTGCCCAACGTATCACAGGGACCACACTGCCAACCATAGAGGACATCCAGAGGAAACACTGTCTGCGCAGAGCACGCAGTATTCTTAAAGATTCCTCTCACCCTGCTCACAGACTGTTTTCTCTCCTGCCTTCTGGCAGGCGCTTCAGGCTCCCCCGGACTAAAACCAGCAGACTAAGGAACAGCTTTTTTCCCAGAGCTGTCTCCCTCTTGAACTCTGCCCCACACTGACTCTTTGCCCCCCTGATACACCCCCACTCTCCTCATAACTCAGACTCCTCATAATCACTGCACTATTTAACATTTGCACATTTAAAAATTGCACATAATCATTGCACTGATTCATTTATTCTAACTGTACATACCCATGTACATTTGTAATTATGTACACACCCACTGTACATATACACTTGTAATTATGTTTATATATCTGCACACTTCTGATTATTAATAGCAACCTGTACATCTATCCATCTATTGTAAATCTCTGTTCATAGCTAATACAACCTGTATATAATGTTCATAGTACATCTATTTGTAAATATCACCATAGTGTTTCTATAACTGCACTTTATAACTTATACCTATATCCTGCACTTGCTGCTATTGCACTCCTGGTTAGACCTAAACTGCATTTCGTTTCCTTGTACTTGTACATGTGTAATGACAATAAAGTTGAATCTAATCTAATTTTGAACCAGGAGTGCAATACCGAGTTCCACCACTGGGTGTCAAACTTATATACAGTACCTTTAAGCTTTAAGTATAATGTGACATTTGAAAGAAATGTTTTAATTTTCATCGTTACTTTTTCATGACATATATATAAAACCCTTGACCACAAAAACATTCTTATTACTATTCTTATTACTAATAGCCAAAACATATATTGCATGAATTAAAATGTTTACATTTTTAATAAGATATTTTGTACATTTCCGTCAATGAATACATCCCAATTTAATTTTGATATTTCAACACAAATTTGTGATTGGTTTCATTTCAGCCAATATTAGCATATCCTATATAAGTCATGCAGCAATAGAAAGCTTATCAACTAATCGACTTTCAGATTATCTCAATTTCCAAATTAAAAAGCCATCTGAGTCATTTTGTGGTCCACGGCTCAGCATATATGAGTACCCCCCTTTTTTGATTTTATTGAAATTTGTGGTTTGTAATTTATTTTTGTAATATTTAAATTTAATTGTATTATCTTTCCATTTTTAAAGATGTTCTGTGACTAAAATATTATTTTAATAAATTTGTCTGTTTAATAAATCTGTTTTGTTCAAATGCATTAATATATATTACCCATATTCACTGAGAAATGGAGAAAAATATTCTTTTTCAAAATGGAGTGTGCTCATTTATGCTAAGCACTGTTTAGTGGACAGACTTATTCATTTTCTTTTTTTTTTTGATGATGTAGTTAAATAGTTATAGGAAAGAGTGCATTTTACCTTATACTGTAAAAATCTATTCAAAATTTAACTTGATTAGTAATATGCAGTGCTAAGAATTGAATTCAGACAATTTTAAGGCAATTTCTTCAATATTAAGATTTTTTTAACACAAATTTCTAACGGTTTCATTTCAGCCAATATTATCATATCAAGTCACACAGCAATAGAAAGCAAACAGCAATAGAAAGCTTATTTATTAGACTTTCAGATGATCTCAATTTCCAAATAAATAACCCATTTGAGTGGTTTTGTGGTCCAGGGTAACATATAGTCTAAATGTGTGTGGACATAAACTCACTGACCCATTCTGTTCAGGATTATTCTTTTTATTTTTTGATGTTAAATAGTTATAGGAAAAGTAAATTTTACCTTATAAAAATGAGTACATAAATCTAACATCTATTGTTACTGTACCATCATTGATGGCATGTCACTCTCCTTTAATAAGATCTGAAGTACTGTATCTGTGCTCTTTCTGAAAAAAGACTTTGATCTAGAAAGTTATAAAAACCAAGAGTTATAAAAAAATTTTTTTAAAAAAATCAGTTTTCATTTTTGCATCTCCAGGTTTAGAATCACCATATGTTCTTTTCAGGTTAGAAATGACTTCAGCATATGTTGACTTTGTATTTTTAATTCACCCTATAACAACAAAAGCATTTATCACATGTTAGTATCACTCCTCAAGTAGATATACAGAACATGTCCAGTCCAGACATAATGTGCGCTGACAGATGTGACTGTGTGTAACAGACACATTTAGACGGGTGTCACAGATCCATAGCCTTCCTCCACGCTCCAGGTGATGCCATTCTTATTGTAGAAATCAGAACGAATGTGAGCAACACGAGCAAAGCTCCTGCTCGAATCATAATGAAGTGGTGAAAATCGGCCATACACAGATGAGCACAAAACAGGTGCTGGTCTGGAGGATTCCTAAAATGAGAGGTTCCAATAAAACCTGTCAGCTCTACAGTGGGTTCCTTTGCTAAGAACTGGTAAAAAAAAAACTACATTATGTTGGTTGCATTTCCTAAAAATTACTGTGGCAAGTTTCACTGAACTCTGTTGTTAATAAAGAAACTTGCAATCTTGCTTTTGACCAATGCAGTTCTGGAAATATTGAGCAAACATTCCTCAGGTAAAGTTAATGGAATGTTCATTCAGAGTTGTCTGGTCTTTAATAATGACTGTGTCCTAAAGCAGAAAAATGTTACTACTGCAAGAAGCACATAAGGGGGTATGAAAACATGTCTACCATGGTTTTATATTCACTTTCTTTTTGTTGTTGCTGTTGTTGTTGTTCTCCAGCGAATTTGACCAAAACATCAATATTATTGGGCATGTAAACCTTCTGTTAGCAAAAACAAAGATTATATCATCAAACGGACAAAATCCCTGCTGATCTTTAAATATAAGCCAGAGGGACCACTTGGAAATTCTCAGTTTGTCTGGATTTATTAGGTATAGCAAAATGTTACAATTTGTTTTGATCTATAAAAGGTAATAACATAACATTTGATAACACTGATAAGAAAATAGAAACACAGTTGGTCAAAATAACTAATGTTTGCATTTGCTACATTTAAAAAACCAAGGTTATTTCACCAAATATTAATTTCTGAACTCTTCTAAAGTTAAAACACTGGTTTTAAGTTATGTTGTCTAAAAATTCATATAAACATATCTGCAAATATGACTGTTTTGTTGTTGTTGTTAATACAATTTTTAAAAGCTCCAAATTACATTTGATAATAAATAAAATATAATAATTTTCTGATTAGGGTCAGTTGGCGTTTCTGTGTGGAGTTTGCATGTTCTCCCTGGGTTCGCGTGGGTTTCCTCCGGGTGCTCCGGTTTCCCCCACAGTCCAAAGACATGCAGTACAGGTGAATTGGGTAAGCTAAATTGTCCATAGTGTATGAGTGTGAATGTGTGTGTGGAAGTTCCCAGAGATGGGTTGCGGCTGGAAGGGCATCCGCTGCGTAAAATTGTGCTGGATAAGTTGGCGGTTCATTCCGCTGTGGCGACCCCGCAAGGGACAAAGCCGACAAGAAATGAATGAATTTTCTGATTAAATATTTATCAATTAAAAGTAATTTACAGAAAAGAAATAAAATGTTCTATTCAAACATCTAAAAATATCTCACTATTTTGTAAAATATCTCACTATTTTGTATAAGTTGTGTGTTTGTACAATATATATAATACCAAATTCTGAAATAATTCAAAAGTAACACTTCTAAAAATCTTTTTGAGACATTTAAAAAGATTTTGAAACATTACAAAATGTTCTTAGAATATACAGTCAATAGCCACTTTATAAGGTAAGCCTGTCCAACTTTTTGTTAATGCAAATAGTATCTAATCACCCAATCACATGGCAGCAACTTTATGCACTCAGGCATGTAGACACTGCCCAGACAATCTGCCGAAGTTCACACGGAGCATCAAAATGGAGAAAAATTTTATTCAAGTGCTTTTAAATATGCTATGGACATTCAAGACAGGTCTGTATGAGAATTTTAGAAATTGCTGATCTACAGAGACTTTTACACAGAACCATCTCTAAGATCCACAACGATTGGTCCAAAAAAGAGAAAACATCTAGTGAGTCAAAATACCTTGCGGATGGCAGAGGTCATAGAAGAATGACCAGAGTGGTTCAAGCTGAAAGACAACAGTATCTTAACCACTCATTACTTTCAAGGATTGCAGAAGAGCATTTGAACACACAACACATCAAAACCTTGAAGCAGATGAGCTACAGCAGCAGGAAAGCAAACAGGTGATACTCCTGTCAACTAAGAGGAAGAAACTGAAGTTACAATTCACGCAGGGTCGCTAAATAAATCATAATAATATGTATGTTTTTTAAATGCAAAACAGAGGTCACCTAATTAGATTTATATTAGGTATATTATATTAGGTTAATTAGATTTTTATTAGGTGTACCTAATAAAGTGGCCAGTGATGTATTTTTGTAAGGTTGGTAATTTATTGCTGACCTGGACAGATGACTGGTGAGATCTGAGGGCAAAAAAAACACCCACCTCACTGAAGATGTCCAGGCCTCTGGCTTTAGCATGCTTTCTATCATCCCGGTGGAGTTTGTTATCAAAGCCCTCAGTGCTCTGATGCAAGCAATCATACAGAGACCTCTCTGGGGCCTATAATATGAGGGAAAACACACAAATTTAGATTTAGAATGTGTATTTTAAAAATGGATACATGAATGTACATTATCAGCTCATATCATAACCATACTGTAGCTGCTTCAGTGTTCCCTAGATATCTTAAACAAAATGAATATAAACACTGTTGCATTAGTTAAAATCCCTTACAATAAATTAACCATAATTTTACTTTTACTACAAAAAGCAGTTAAACCATGGTAACTAAGCCAACCAGGCCTACATTAAACATAATTGAACCATTAGTAAAACTCTGCGTCAGACTATCAGACAAATATATTGTACTTATATTTTAGAATCATTTGTTTGCAAACTCAAAATTTTGCCTGACGTTAACGTGACGACATTCATTGTTTTGCACTTAATAAAAGCTGCTGAAGTGAGCAATGGCACCTATAAAGTATGTCCTACCTTAGTGCTACAGTTGAAATATCGCATTTCCTTTGGTTCAGTCCTTCTGGGTGGAATAAAGCTGAATACAGACAGAGATGAAAGTGGTTTCGATTTGGCTTCGGATAAAACGTCCATTACAGCGGTCGCACTTTTATCGCCGTAGAGCTGAATAAATAGCTGCACACGGTGACAGCTCGGCGTCTGCGGTTGCTAAGGAACTTCTGGAAAACTCGCTCCCCTGTTTATTGGAAGCGATAAATAAATGATGATGAATCGACACGACAAATGAAAGCAACTGAATTGTTTTACAATTTTAGTTGTTTAAAATGAGCATCTAAATTCATTATTTTCTTACTTGTATTTTACATTGGTGTGCTTCAGTTAAAAAGGATATATTTTTTTATTTTCATATTTAGAAATTTGCTTTATTGCGTCTAAATATTTATTCAAATGAAAAAAAAAGTATATAATATTCATATGGCCTGCAATATTCTTTTGATGAAGCATAGGCTATTTAGTAAGAACACATAGTGGTACCTAGTGGGTAGCCGGTGGCATTACAAATTTAAATATTTTAAAGTGAAGCCTCTTGCTTTGGAATTTGTTATTTTCACCTTAACTGGCCTCTTGATACTAGGGGAGAGCGGGGCACAAAGTAGCACTTTTTGGTTTTGGCCAAATAATAAACAAAGTAATAGGGTTAGACAAACATATTTTTTTACCAGCAACACACAAACCTTTCCTACAAATTAGCGCTGAAAGTATGACCGCCAGACCTATGGTTTCTGTGCAGTATTGCCAAAAGTGCCAGGAGTAAAAATATTACTATTTACCCCACCTGCGGGGCAAGTTGTAACAGACGAGGGTTATTTGTAACACAATCTTAAAAAGGTATGTAGTAAGTTTTGTTTCTTTATTTTTTTTTATTTGAAATATTTAATTTTTTTATTACGTACTTAATTTTTCCCTAAAACGAAATATTTTTGATTGAATAATAAAGAAACAAAACTAACTCCATAATATGGCAGATTTCACACAATTAGTTTAAATTCAGTTTCTTTTAAATAGTATGTTAACTCAATGTGTTTTTATTCTACATAGCACAGCATGTTTATTTGTTTATTTAAACACATTTGGATTAATTTGCATAATTATCCATTATTATACAATGCATTTATTTGCAATATTATTAGCAATAAAATATTTTTTTTTCTATTAAAAAATATTTTCTATTAAAAAACCTTTTTTATTTAAAAAGTTCTCAAATTACACTCAAAATTAAACAATTATTTTGTTTGTTTAGTTGGTGTCCAACAGTGAGTGGCTTATTTGTAACACCCTGTTACAACTCACCCCGCTGTGTCATGTTTTCCACAAAACTGGCTAGCAGTAACTGTTTTTTTTACACCTTTCAAAATGGTTCCATCTTTTAGCCTGTAGAAGATGGAAATCACAACAATATTTACGAACATTCTTTCACAGATTTTTTTCAAATAAAAAATATAGAGTATAATAAATATACTTTTATGCTGCAAAAATGGTTTCTCCTCTGTTTCTCATCCAAATTTCCCTGAACTGGCAGGAAGACATCTGCCAACACTGTGGTGAAAACCTTGGAAGCATGCTATGCTTAACTCTGAGCAAATACCTTAAAACTTTGAGTTACATTTTACCCCCTGTTACTTTGTGCCCCGCGCTCCCCTAATACACAAATTAACTAATTACAAAATATTTGACAGTAGTACTTATGTCATGGACGTATATTACTGCAGATACTGAAATAGTGAAGCTGTCAATGTGTAAAATTGATAGGTCTAGGCCTATTGTTTTTATTCGAGATTAAATTACATTTGAAAGCTGCTCAAGACTTCATATCGTTAATTTTTATGATCAAAGTTCATGATTTAAACTCACACATAATGAAAAGGGAAGAGCAGTGTAGCATCATAAACTTTAAAATGATAAACCTAAAACAAAGTGGCAGCTACTCACGGAAGAGTAACACACGACCAAAGCTAGACTAAAGCCGCGGTCACACTGGGCTTTCCTCTCCATAGACTTCCATTCATACGCACGCGAATGCGCATCACTTGACTGCGTGAGACCAATCCAGGATCAAAACATGATCTCTCTGATCATAAATAAAAAACATGGAGCAATCGCTCGCTTTTTAAATGCCTATTCATCTTGATTAATCCCGCCCCTTTTTGCAGCGCCGTACGACAGAATTTCGCAAGCTCAAACTCTAGTGTGACCGCGGCTTAAAAAATGTCCCAGGTTTGACTGACCGGTGGTGCACAGCTGTGGCTCATTATCACTCACACCACTCACCTATAAATATGAATCAGTAACACATCTTTGTACCTTTGACGGTGACACAGAACTATGTTTTCTCTCTGGGTCTTTCTCAGCTGTAAGTGGTTTTTTTTTTAATCAGATGCAGCATGAAAGGTTGCTTTTTGCTGGTTTGAGCCACCTACAATTATGTAGGCCAACTTTATTAGTGACTGGTCTTTGCTGGTTAAAAACTAATTTTAACAGCATCAAAATTCACCTTGCCCTTTCTGGGTTTATGCACCAATATGAGTGTTTATTTTCTGCTCTCTTTCAGTGTTTATGGGCTGTAGCCTATCTGCAGGTGTTACATTAAATCTAGTCCCTCTAGATGCCGATTATGTCACCACAAACTAGTAAGTGTACTGTTTGATTTTTGTGTAACCAGTGATTAACATTTTAGTTCTGTGGTATGAGACTTTTTATAGCTCAGCGGAATGATGGGTGGAATCAAGTCATGGCACACTTGAGGCTAGATAGTTAAGGAACTTTATTTTCCCTCTGTAACTTCCATCTGTGTAACCCTTTTCCTTTCAGAGACCGTAGTGATCTGTAATGGTGACCGTGCAGTCTTGAAATGCGGTGAGCAGTTTTCCTAAAACCCTTGTTTTTATGTGTACGTATCATGTGATCTTTAATGTGTAAGATCACATGGATTTATAAAATGTGGTGACTTTTCTCCATGTAGCATATGGTGTGCTTCAGATAACTGCTGCAAACTATGGACGTACTAATAGACGTGACTGCTCTGGAAGGCGTATAGTCCCTTTCCAAAACACCAACTGCTACTCTAATGCACTGGCTCCTGTTTCACAAAGGTATTGATTTGTGCAAGCTGCTTAATTTGTAAATTTTGACTGTTTATACTCTGTCCTCATACCATAGCAGGTAATGAGGATCCTTAAGTGTTATGTGGCTTAAGGCAGTGTTTTAATGTCTCCTTTTTCCTGCCATCACGTGTAGCTGCAATGGGCTGCGCAGTTGTGAGCTTTTTGCTACAACTGATATCTTCACTGATCCCTGCCCTAATATGCGCTCATACCTTTCAGTCACCTACTACTGCCTCCCACCTGAAATTCGTGAGTATCCTCCTGTTTGGTACTCCAAGTTCTGTTCATGCATTTATTTAACTTCAGTTGAATCCTGAATTACGTCAGTGGCGCTTCTCTGCAAGACCTTAATCTTGGAAGTACACTTAATTTAAGCTATCCATGAGCACCTTAAAGGAGTATTGCAAACTCTCTCTTTAGACAATTGCTATAAATTTAGGTTCAGTCTTGAGTTATTTGCATTATCAAGATGTCAGGTGTAAACCAGGTTTACTTTGTTTTAATAAATGGTGATGCACATGTGCCTGCTTCAGTGATCTGAATGTGGTTTCTTGACTTTTTTTTTTTTTTTTTTTTTTTTTTTTTTTTTTTTTCTTCTCCTTCTACAGGTTCAAGTGCAGTCTGTGAAAATGCCATTGCTAACTTCAAATGTGGTGCGTAGTAAAATTTTTATTTTTTTTTTTCTCTCTTAAATCTCCACTATTGCAGAATTTGGCCAATGGTAAATTTAACTATTGTGAAACCTGTTTTTCAGAGGATGGATCTCTCATACACATTCATGCTGCTAACTATGGGCGAACTGACAGCAGCACATGTGCTGCTGGACGACCTGCTTCTCAAGTTTCCAAAACTAACTGCTATGCCTCAAATTCACAGACACTGGTTGCTAATGCGTCAGTATTATAGTGTGGTCCAATTACAATTTAGGTCAATTTTAATCCTATGGGTTTCACTCAAGTTCTCTGTTTGTGTAGGTGTGAAGGGATGAACAGCTGCTCCATTTCAGCTTCCAATGGTGTCTTCTCAGATCCATGTGTCAACACATACAAGTATCTGTACACCGCATACTCCTGTGTTCCTCAGTGTAAGTTGTAGTACAGATTGATTAATGGCGTAAGTTCTCACTCATTGGTCTAAATTAATAATTTTTATTTTTCTGCAGTTTATTGGAGCTGATCTTGTGGATCTGGATTTTTAGCATCTCCACATGGTTGCATTAAGTTAAAGCATTCCCATATTGTAACAATTTTTAACATCTGTTATTTGGTATATTACAAGAACAGTTTACTGTAAGCTGGCATTACTGTAGAGTACAAGTTTTTGTATTCAGCCTTTTGTGCAGGTGTCTTGTGCTATCTGTATGCTCTGTTGGGAGGTTGTTCAATAAATTCTTTAAAAAGAAATGAGGTGTTGGTCTGGTTCTTAGTCCTGCTGCTATACGTGCCCTGTATACTATCTATCTATAGTGCTGCTTTGACCTAATGTCAGACCTAGAAGGTCGTGAGCTGATGCAGCACTGTTACTTCCTGTCAGCTTTAACTACAAGCTTGTTATAATTTGCGTAAGTTGAACAAAACTAAAGTTTGTCTGGTCTGAATCCTGATTCTCTGCTCTGTTTACTTGTTCAATGTCCTGCTGTAATTTACCACACATAGAAAGCATAATTCACAAGAATGTTTATGAATTGGTTGATGAAATCAGTTTCTGCTTCTACTCAAACACCTCAAAGGTGTTGTGTTGGATCAAACTCTGAAGAATGTTAACATGATTTGAGCTTCGTTGCTTTCCAAAGAAGAAACCTGAGGGTTTCTTTTTCTGAAAGCTACTGCATCTGTCCTGCTGTTCAGCGGCTTTGCGTGTCTGTTTAACACAGTAAAAAAATCAACCGGCTTTATTTATTTTATTTGGCCAGCAAGTGACCACATTGCCTCTGCTTTAGCATTTCTCAATTTTTTTTTTTTTTTTTTTTTTTTTTTTTTTAAATTCTCAATTAAATACAAAATGTCTATATGATAAAAGTATAGCCTACTATCAATGATGTAATGATAAATAGGCCTATACTACACATTATCCTACTCCAAACCGGCTACTTGAATAGTGAATCTATTCATTGGCAACATTTTTTTTTGGGGGGGGCAGGTGAAATCAAAGCTTCATTAAAATATGCATAGGTCTTGTTTTTATTCGGAACCTAAACTTGCATTTAAAATAATAAAGCAGTTCAAGACTTTTTGATGGGCAGAGTTTATTTAAACTCTCACATTAGCCTATATGGTAAGGAAGAGGGGAAAGCGATGAAAGTAGCATCTTAAGCTTTAATAAAATGATAAACCCAAAACAAAGTCACAGCCATTCACGAAAGAGAAAAAAAAAGCCGCGGTCACACTGGACTTTACTCTCCATAGACTTCCATTCATACGCACGCGAATGTGTCAGATTTCGTAGGTCGCTGCGGTGCAAAGTTCAAGCTTGGTGAACTCTGACCTGCGAAATTGCATCACTAGACTGCATGAGACCAATCCAGGATCAAAACATGACCTCTCTGAACAGAAATTTAAAACATGGAGCAATCGCTCGCTTTTTTTAATGCCTAATCATCTCGTTTAATCCCGCTCCTTTTCGCAGCGCCGTACGACAGAATTTTGCAAGCTCAAACTCTAGTGTGACTGCGGCTTGACACACAATCAAAACTAGACTAAAATAAGTCCCAGGTTTGACTGACCTGAGTGGTGCACAGCTGTGGCTCATTATCACTCACACCACCTACCTATGAATATGATTCAGTAACAGCTCTTTGTTCTATTGACAATGACAGCAGAGCTATCTTTTCTCTTTTAGGGTCTTTCTCAGCTGTAAGATTTCATAATTATTTTAAATCAGGTGCAGCATGTAAGGTTGCTTTTTGCTGGTTTGACCCACGATCTGTACAATTATATACTGTATAGATCAGTGACTGATCTTTGCTGGTTAAGAACTAATTTTAACAGCAGCAAAATTCACCTTGCCACTTCTGGGATATTGCACTTGTGTGAGTGTTTATTTTCTGCTCTCTTTCAGTGCTTATGGGCTGTAGCCTATCTGCAGGTGTTTCATTAATCCCTCCAAATGCCGACGTGTTGCCGTTAACTAGTAAGTTTGTTGTCACTTGATTTGGTGCAACAAGGGATGTTGTTTTGTGTTGTGAGACTTTATAGCTCTCAGCCGAATGATGAGTGAAATCAAGTGCTTGGATGTTTGAGACCAGAAGAAGTTGTTCACCCTGTGTAAACCTGTAACCTTTCTCTACCTTCCAGAAACTGTAGTGATTTGTAATGGTGAACGTACGGTTTTGAAGTGTGGTGAGCACTTTTCACATCTCTAGTTTCAATGTGTACATGTCTAAGATCACATGGATTCATTTAATAAAAGTCTGGTGTTTCTCTGTGTAGTATATGGCGTGCTTCAGATAACCGCTGCAAATTATGGACGAACGAATAGAGGTGACTGCTCTGGTAGGCGTCCAGTCCCTTCCCAAAACACCAACTGCTACTTCAATGCACTGGTTCCTGTTTCACAAAGGTATTGATTTTTGTGTAAACTGCTTTATAATTTGTTCATTTGACCAATTATAGTCCTGGTCCTCACACCATGGCACGTAATGAGGACCCTTCACAAGTTTTAAATGGCATCTCAAGGCAATGTCTTAATGCCATCACATGTAGCTGCAATGGGCTGCAAAGTTGTGAGCTTTTTGCTACAACTGCAATCTTCACTGATCCCTGCCCTGACATGAGCTCATATCTTTCAGTCACCTACTTTTGCCTCCCACCTTTAATCCGTGAGTATCCTCCTGTTTGCTACTCGAAGTTTTTATGCATTTAACTTCAGTTGAATCCTGAATTAAGTCAGTGGTGCTTCTCTGCAAGACCTTCACCTAGAAGTACACTTAATAATAACATAATTTACAATTAACATAATTAAACTATCCATGAGCACCTTAAAGGAGTATTGCAAACTCTGGTTTCTCTTTGGACTATTGCAACTAAGTTTAGGTTCAGTCTTGAGTTATTTCAATATCAAGATGTCAGGTGAAAACCAGGCTCCCCTTAATTTGTTTTAATAAATGGTGATGTACTTGTTTTGAATGTACTTTCTTGACTTTTTTTTTTTTTTTTTTTTATAGGTTCAAGTGCAGTCTGTGAAAATGCCAATGCTAACCTGAAATGTGGTGTGTAGTTACTTTATATTTTTTGCTTTTAGTCTCCACTAATTACAAAGTTTAACCAATGGTAAACCTAATTTTCAGAGGATGGATCTCTCCTAAACATTAACACTGCTAACTACGGGTGAACTGATAGCAGCACATGTGCTGCTGGACAACCTGCTTCTCAAGTTGCCAAAACTAACTGCTATGCCTCAACTTCAAAGTCAACGCTTGCTTATGCGTCAGTATAAAAGCATGATTTAACTAGAATTAAGTCCAGTTTTAATCCTATGGGTTTCACTGAACTTTTTTTGTTTGTGTAGATGTAACGGGAAGAACAGCTGCTTCATTCCAGCCTCCAACGGTGTTTTCTCAGATCAGTGTGTCAACACATACAAATACCTGTACACCGCATACTCCTGTGTGCCTCGGTGTAAGTTGTTATACACATTAATTAATGAACAAGGAGTTATTACTCCTATTACTCAATTTCTCATTTATTTTTTCTTGCATTTTGTAGGAGCTGATCTTATAGATCTGGATTTTTAGCATCTCCACATGGCTACATTAAGTGTTTAAGCATTCCCATATTGTAACAATGGTTTAATCCATGTGTTAACATCTGTTTTGTATCTTATGGAAAATGTTTACCATGACATGGCATTACTGACAGTGGTGTAGTCCTTGCTATATCACGTATACTCACGTATACTCAGTATACTTTTTTCCATGAGCTGTTTGGGTATTACCACTTCTGAGGATCAATAATTGCGTATACCCTCGGTATACTCACTTGTTTTTCTGATTAAACTTCCCTAATTTATGTGTTTTCATGTCCCCTTTACCTGTATACCAAAGGTTTTTTTTAAACTTGCATCTTAATTTGTTGCATTTTTGTTGCAACTGGTGCATTTTTGTTTAACTTGCGCTATTCCCCGCCCCTGACGACCGCAGCAGCTGCATGTGAGAGAATATCGTGAGAGTTTTTCGAAGACCACGACAAGTCAACTGAATGATGTCTCTTGCTGAAACGTTAAGGTAAATTTATGAATCAGCATGGGTGTCGCTTTTGCCCTCCTATATTTCTATTCAGCACCCTTAAAGGTTTTGCGATTTAGCTCATGAACTGTACACTACTAAATGATCGCCTCAATCCCCTTTAATTTTGATATAAAAACGGTGGCAGACCTCTGCCGCTCAGTTTTCAGCTCATTTTTCATTTAATCAGCCACATCTAACCACATCTGTTCAGGGTAAGAGAAATTGTAAAATTGCCACTGTAAAACAGTATTTCACATGTCTTAATCGAGCCTACCGCTACAGGGAACGACACTATATAAAAAACACTAAAAACGATGAGGCAAAGACTACTCATAAATCGCATAACAACATGCGATTTAAAAGGGTAACTACTAGTATATAATAGCAACAGCAGAAGACAGACTCCTAATAGTTCGGTTTAAAACAAGCATGTACGAATGTGACAATCAAAAATAATGGCTGATTGATGTTTAAAGGAACCTATTAAATGTAAAGTAATAAGCCAGTAAAGAAAGTAAATTAAAAAGCTGTCTTTCCATGTCAACTAAATTGTTGTAACTATCTTGATTGACTTTATATTAAAATGATTAAATAAGCTACATACTGTATAAATACAGCCAATCTCAGAGTCTGCTGGGGGGGGAGCACTATTAGCTAAACATAAATCATTAAATAGGATTAGACTATTAGCATCTCCCTTTAAAACGAACAAATTTGTTTGAATTTTTTTCTTTTTAAATTGATAGTTTACGCTTGTTGAACACAAAAGAAGATATTTTGAAGAAAGCTGGAAACCTGTAACCATTGACTTACATTGACATAGTATTGTTTTTCCTTTTGTGGAAGTTAATGGTTACAGGTAACTGATGTAAAAAAAAAAATAAATGTAAAAAAAAAAAAAAATACAGCTTTCATTCATTTTTTTTCATTCATTAGCTATATATATATATATATATATATATATATATATATATATATATATATATATATATATATATATATATATATATATAGCTAGCTAGCTAGCTAATGAATCAAAGAAACATTGACTTCGTCGTTTCTTTGCCTACCTTCATTTAAAATTTGAGTCGGGTGTAATAGTACACCACCTTTTTTTTTTTTAGAACTACACCACTGGGTTTGACTGACTGGTGTGGTGCAAAGCTGTGGCTCATTATCACTCACACCACCCACCTATAAATACAATCAGTAACCGCACTCTGTACCGTTGATGGTGATACCAGAACTATGTTTTCTCTCGGGGTCTTTCTCAGCTGTAAGTTTTATTTTTTTTAATCAGTTGTAGCATGAAGGTTTGTTTTTGCTGGTTTGAGCCACAATCTGTACTGTTATGTAGGCCTACTGTGTAAATCAGTGGCTTAAACTAATCTTTGCTGGTTTTAAAACTACTATTAACAGTATCAATATTCACCCCGCCTCTTCTGGATTTTTGTGCCAACGTGAGTGTTTATTTTCTGCTCTCTTTCAGTGTTTATGGGCTGTAGCCTGTCTGCAGGTGTTACATTAAATCTAGTCCCTCTAGATGCTGATGTGTCTCCACGAACTAGTAAGTGTACTGTTATTGTCATTTGATTTAGTGCAACAAGTGATTAACATGTAGCTCTGATATGAGACTTTATAGCTCTCAACTGAATGATGAGTGAAGTCAAGTGATTGCACACTTGAGACTATAGCTGCTCAATGAACTTCTCCCTCTGCAACGTAATTTCCTTCTGTGTAAACCTGTAACCTTTTTCTTACAGAAACCATAGTGATCTGTAATGGTGACCGTGCAGTCTTGAAATGCGGTGAGCAGTTTTCCACGACCTGTTTCAATGTGTACATATATAAGATCACATGGATTCATTAAATGTGGTGCTTTTCTCCATGTAGCATATGGCGTGCTTCAGATAACTGCTGCAAACTATGGACGTACTAATAGACATGACTGCTCTGGAATGCGTCCAGTCCCTTTCCAAAACACCAACTGCTACTCTAATGCACTGGCTCCTGTTTCACAAAGGTATTGATTTGTGCAAACTGCTTAATTTGTTCATTTTGAATGTTTATACTCTGTCCTCATACCATGTTGGGTAATGAGGATCCTTCACAAGTTTTAATTTGACTTCTCAAGGCAGTGTTTTAAAGTCCCTTTTCTCTGCCATCACGTATAGCTGCAATGGGCTGCGCAGTTGTGAGCTTTTTGCTACGACTGATATCTTCACTGATCCCTGCCCTGACATGCACTCCTATCTATCAGTCACCTACTACTGCCTTCCACCTGAAATCCGTGAGTATCCTCCTGTTTGCTACTCCAAGTTCTGTTCATACATTATTTAACTTAAGTTGAATCCTGAATTATGTCAATGGTGCTTCTTTGCGAGACCTTCATCTTGGAAGTACACTTAATTTTAAACTTTCTATGAGCACCTTGAGTATTGCAAACTCTGACCTCTCTTTGAACAATTGCTTTTTTATTTGCTATCAAGATTTCAGGTTTAAAAAAAAAAAAAAAAAAAAATAACAGGTCCACTTTAAATGGTGATGCACATGTGCTTGCTTCAGTGTTTTGAATGTAGTTTCTTGACTTCTATCTTTTGTACAGGTTCAAGTGCAGTCTGTGAAAATGCCATTGCTAACTTCACATGTGGTGTGTAGTGTGTTTTTATATATTAAATCTCCACTATTGCAGAATTTGGCCAGTGGTGAATTTAACTATTGTGAAACCTACCTTTTCAGAGGATGGATCTCTCATACACATTCATGCTGCTAACTATGGGCGAACTGATGGCAGCACATGTGCTGCTGGACGACCTGCTTCTCAAATTGCCAAAACAAACTGCTATGCCTTAAATTCACATACACTGGTTGCTAATGCGTCAGTATGAAAGCATGATTTAACTAGAATTAAGCCAAACTTTAATTCTAGGGGTTTCACTTAACTTGTTCTGTTTGTGTAGATGTGAAGGGACGAACAACTGCTCCATTTCAGCCTCCAACGATGTATTCTCAGATCCGTGTTATGGTACATACAAGTACCTGTACACCCCATATTCCTGTGTCCCTCAGTGTAAGTTATTTTACACATTAATGAATGGAGTAGGTGTTTCTCATTGGTCTAAATTTAATTTTTTTTTCTTGCAGTTTATTGGAGCTGATCTTGCTGATTTTTAGCATCTCCACATGGGCTTCATTACATGTTTAAGTATTTCCTTACAATAACAATGGTTTAATTGTGTTAACCTCTGTTATTTGGTATCTTATGGAAAATGTTTACCATGAGATGGCATTGCTGTAAAAATACTAGTTTGCTAATCTGTATTCAGCCTTTTGTGCAAGTGTCTTTTACTTTCTCCCTTTATGCTCTGGGGGGTTGTTCAATAAACTTTTAAAAGAAATGAGGCGTTGGTCTGGTTCTTGGAATCCTGCTGCCATAAATGCCCTGTTCTCTATGGCAAAGGCTCTCAAACTCTGTCTTGGAGGTCTGGTGTCCTGCAGATTTTAGCTCTAACTTGCCTCAACACACCTGCAAGGATGTTTCTAGAAGGCATGAAAGGAGCTTGATTAGCTAGCCCAGGTGTGTCTGATTGGGGTTGTAGCTAAAATCTGCAGGACACTGGACCTCCAGGACCAAGATGGAGAACCCCTGGTCTATGGTATGGCTCTTTTACAGAAGAGCCAATTTCAGACCTAGAAGATCATGAGCTGATAGAACACTGCCACTCCTTTCAGCTTAAACGACAAGCTGGTGTTACAATTTGCACAAGCTGCACAAAATTCTAATTTGTCTGGTCAATCATGATTCACTAAATCTAATGCTCTTCTCTGCTGCCTTGTTCAATGTCCTGCTTCAAGACCCATGTAGAAATCACAGATTTAACATTGCTGTGCAAGTATAAAGCTACGGTCATGAGTTTGTGCGTGCGAAGTTGTTGTATGTTGCTGCAAACGGGTGGGACTAACCAAGATGATTAGACATTTAAAAAAGTGAGCGATTTTGGTCCATATTTTACATTTTCTGTATGGAGAGGTCATGTTTTGATCCTTGATTGGACTCACGCAGTCAAGTGATGTGATTTTCTCAGGTCAGAGTTCACCAAGCTTCAACTTTGCAATGCAGTGAACTGTGGAACTTGATGCACTAACTTAAGTTTCTGGTCTGGCGTGTGTATGAATGAAGGTCTATGGGGAGGAAAAAGTCCAGTGTGACTGCAACATAATTCATGAGTTGATTACTGAAATTTGGTTTTTGTTGATCTTTTATTCCAACAAATTCAACCACCCCTGAAGTAAGGCTAAAGAACTATTTTGTGTGTAACCTGTGACACTTCAATTAAGCCATTGATAAGATATACAAAGAAAATATCTCTTACACCACCAGAAGACCCCACACACACGCATGCATGCACACACTAGATATCGCATGTGTCGATTACTGCTGCCACATTTGTACAGCTTCCCTGTGCAAAGGATCTCGGGCTCCTGAAGTGTCAGTTGTACCAAAACCCTTTATTCCAAAGGACTTTTTAAAGTGGTCAGTTCTAAACTCTTTAATATGTGCGCTGTGATTATTTTCACTCCAAAGTGCCGTTCGGAGGGTGATGCATCCTATTTGGAATGCACTGTGTTTCTGTCTTAAAGTTACTAAACCAATGGTCTCAAACTCAATGCCTGGAGAGCCGAAGCTCTGCGTAGTTTAGCTCCAACCACCTCCAACTCACACCTGCTTAATAGTCTCTAGTAGTCTTGAACACCTTGATTAATTGAATCAGCTGTGTTTGTCAGAACTGTGGCCCTTCAGGACTCGAGTTTGAGACCTATGTACTAAACTATAAAACAGCCTAATTCTAAGCATTTATTAATCATTTTTTACATACAGCAGCATAGTTTTATTACAGTTAACCATTAAACATTCCATCAGAATATTATAAAAATATTTCATTTACAAAAGATGTTCAATCTAAAACTGCAAATCTAAGAAACAAACAAGGAGCACTTTGTGTGTGCATATATTATCACAGAGTACAAGAATGTGATGTTACGAATCTATCTGACTTACTGTTCAAACTAGAAATAATATGTTATATTATAGTTTGAGTTCTGCTGGTAGGATTAACATTAATATTCAAGATCACATATCTAGCATGGTGACAGCTCAGTCATGCAACCATGATGCAAGTAGATCAGAAACTTTGTGATTTGATTCAAGCCTGAAGTACAGTGCATTTATGGAAAAGACTTGCTTGTTTGAAAAATAAGTCACTTGAAATGATTGTTTTATTATATATATATATATATATATATATATATATATATATATATATATATATATATATATATATATATATATATATATATATATTCTATGAAATTATGTTTTATGGTTGTGGTACTGAGGGGCTTCATGTTATGATTCATGCAAAGACACGCAGAGGGCATACACAAAGAACCATTTTTTCTTAATGCAGAAGACCACACCGAGTGCCACTCCTGTCAGCCAAGAACAGGAAACTGAGGCTACAATTTGCACAGGCTCACCAAAATTGGACAATAGAAGACTGGAAAAGAGTTGCCTGGTCTGATGAGTCTCGATTTCTGCTGCGACATTTGGATGGTAGGGTCAGAATTTGACGTCAACAACATGAACCATTCATTGATATTAACGGTTCAGGCTGGGGGTGGTGCTGTAATGGTGTGGGGGATATTTTCTTGGCACACTTTGGGTCCATTAGTCCAATTTGAGCATTATGTCAATGCCACAGCTTATACCTGAATATTGTTGCTGACATTTTCCATCCCTATGACACAGTGTATCCATCTTCTGATGGCTGCTTCCAGCAGGATAATGCGCGATGCCATAAAGCGTGAATCATCTCAGTCTGGTTTCTTGAACATGACAATGAGTTCACTGTGCTCAAGTGGCCTCCACAGTCACCATTTCTCAATCCAATAGACCACCTTTGGGATGTGGTGGAACAGGAGATTTGCATCATGGATGTGCAGCTGACAAATCTGCAGCAACTGCGTAATACACTCATGTCAATATGGATCAAAATCTCTGAGGAATATTGGATTAATGCAGTTTTGAAAGCAAAGGGGTGTCCCTAATAAAGTGGCCGGTGAGTGTATTGTGATGTTAACTATTTTATATTAACAAAATAAAAATGTTGCTAATATAAAAATCTCATTTTTAGATTGTTGCTATTTAAAAATGTGAACAAAAAACTATAATATATTCATGTTCTAATATTCAATGTAATAATTGCTTCATTCATGTAATTAATTTCACATTCATATTTTTCCCTGCGCAAAAAGACCTTGCTCTAAAAACATGTGTTGTGTAACCGCTCCATCTACCGGACAAACATGGATTTGTAGACGTTCAGGAATCCAACGGGCCCAAATTCATATAAAATCACAAAAATTTGGCTCTTGGATTTCATAAATGCCGTTTTAACGAATGTATTGTTTCATTTAGGCCTGCATAATTTCGTTTAAAAAGATAAAAAGGATAAATCTCATCTATCATCAATGGAGAATGCATTGTCCTATGCATGCATGATCTGTAGAGGGCACTCTTCGAGAGCAATCGTGACAAACACCTGTTAATCATAATTTACCACAAGCGGAAAGCAGAAATTCACGTAAAACATATACTATTAATATGTTATTTACAAAAACATGGACTAATTGTACTAAATAATATCCAAGGAGACAGTAAACGGCTGTTCTGAATGCGCCTAGTAAAATCGTACCATAGTAACGCAGGTTTACTCCCTATCATAATTAGCCTACTACAGTGGTTACTGCTGTAAAACAATAAGATGTCAATCTTTTATCAACCTCAAACAGTAATCCTCCTGCAATTTTGTTAAATATGTGACACGTGACGACCAACCAGTTTCCACAGCGTCATTACAATGTTTGTAGTAACTGTGGTATTTTGACGTCAAGTACAGTAACAGTTCTCGTGTTGAACCCAACAGCGCTTTCAGTGTCATTATTATATGCTACTCGTTTTTCTATGTAGGAAGGGCAAGTCCAGACTGAACTATGGGTGTGACAGAAAGAAAATAGGCGTTGCTTTTGTCATTCAGGAGTAAAATGAAAAGAGGGACAAGCAAGACGTGATTTTAGACGGCCGCACGAAGTCTCGCTCCGTTCAGCTCTCTCGCTTCGGATCGAACCGCTCTGTGTAAACAGACGAACCGACTCCGAACCACTCGGATATATACTAGACCTGTGAGGATCTGTCACAGGCGAGAAAAGCGGTCTACCATAAGGTATGCTTATATGACATATGTCAACTGTTTGCAGTGCTCAGGTTTCACGTTTTTGAGTGTTGTTGTTTACAATCTGCGCTAGAAACGCAACGCGTCAAACTGGAGATCTCTTTAAAATCAATAATTTCGCGCGCTCGCAGTGTAGAGACGTTTGCTGATTATAATTTGAGATTTGTGTTTTGACGCGTCGTGCAGCTTTTTTCCTCTTTCTCTAGTGTTTCCTTCAGTGTTGACTTCAGAGTCTTAAGTTGACTCGTTTCTAACAAAAGTAAAGCAAAACGTAGGTTACATTTTAACTTTTTAACAAGGTTAACAGACTAAGTAGGTTTTAGAAACAAACAGTATCTCTGAAGCAATCTGGGGAAAGGTGCTAAATTAGATAGGCAATGATATGATTACTCTTCTTTTACACGAGAAATCAGCAGGAAACATATAGTGCACTGTATGAAGTACTTTCTAACGTTATCTGTCTATCTTATCTATCTGTAGTTTTACCTTTCAATGAACAGTTCTTAACCTTTACTGTAGTGAAGAACGTATTATTTATACATTATACATAATTTAAAGATTTCCCCCCTTTTTTAAACTTCTTTGCCTTTTCTACTTTTGTTCAATGAAAAAGCTCTCATAGATGGTAAAGTTGTTTTATGGAACCAGCCTTTATTTTCATTTTTATTTGAATTTGTTGGTCTGTCTGAGCTAGATGTAGTTTTAGTATTGATATCAGAAAGCAATGCTGCATATATTTTTATTTATTTTTTGTCTGTTCTGTTGTCCTTTCTGCAGGCCTCTGGCATTCTCCCTATCTTTAAATCTGTGCTTTGAAACCCATCAAAATGCTTCGTAAGTCCAGTTCAGTGGGTACATTACTTGAGCTGGATGGATGGGAGCAGGTGGATAGAGATGATCGCCCAGGCAGCTCAGAGGATGAGATGGATGGGGCCTCAGCATCCTATCCTTGCACCCCAGATGCAAAGTCAGGGAGTGCAGGAAAGGGTGGGCTGATCCGAGAACACAGCGTTAGTGTGGAAAATCTGGTCGGCTTGGATAAAGACTCTGATCTACTGAGAGTTACGAATCTTAATGAGAGTTTTAAAGCCTACAGTGACAGCCAGCTCACTTCCAATGCCAAAGGCAGCAACGAGAGTGTGGAGAAGTGTTACACTCTTCCCAACTCTTTCCCATCCAAAGTGAAATCCGAAGAAACTCCTCATCACCGACCCCAAGCTCACTCCAAACTGACAGCTGCTAAATTACACATTAAAAGTTTGTTTGGACAGGTGAGTTCAGATGCTTTTAGTTAATGAAGTTCATTGAATTGTAATTATCATTAATTCTTTAATGTGACATTTCAGTTCACATAATAATGTCACTATAACATTATTATTTTCATAGTCACCAAGGCTACATTTGTTTGGTCAGAAATGCACTACAACACTAATATTGTGAAATTGTATTGCAATTAAATAATTGTTTTAAATTTGAGTATTTTTTTATGTCATTTATTTGTATGATAGTATATCAATTTTAGTATCATCACTTCAATCTTCAGTGTTACACGATATTTTATAAATCATACTGATATGCTGATTTGGTTCTCAAGAAACATTTCTTTTCATTAAGTTCATTTTAAAACTTCTTAAAAAATTTCAAAACTTAGAATTTCCCCCTTTAACCCAATGGTTGAGTTTGTCCACAATTGACCCAATGTTGTGCTACAACAACCCAGCAATTTTAAGAGTGTTTGACAAATAGAAGTTGAAAATAACCATTTATCTGGTGTATATATAACAGTATATATATTTTTACTGTCACTTTTATGTGAATGTGTCCTTGCTGAATTAAATTCTTCTTGTTATTTCTTCAAATAACAAAATATTACTGACCCCAAACTTTAAATCCAACTAGTAAATTTGAATAAAAAAATTAATTCAATTTAATAATTAATTAACTAAAATTAATTAATAAAAAATTATTAATTTATAAAATAATTAATTTTGTAATGTGCAGTTATACCAGGAATGTAACCACTATAATGTATTATCATGACAAATAATGTCTAGAAAACTCTAGCGTGTGCAAAACCTTCCTCATTTATCTTTGTCCACCCATTTGAACTGATGCCAAAACTATCACATATCCCTTAAATGTCAGCCAGCTTGATGGTGTTCTTTTACAACCAGAGAATAATAATAATAATAATGATAAAAAAAACAACAACTCTGAAATCTATTATAGATCCCATAATATGATATGCTGAAAGACATTTCCTTCAATTGCTCTGTAGCTTTCTCACACTGGCCCTGGGCCATTAAGCCTTTTTTATTGTCGAGCCTTGTTTATGTTTTGTACAGTACAACATGTCATTCGCATATATCAGGAACTGCAGAGCTTTCAGCTCCAGGATACACTCCTGCTTATTTCAAATCTGCAAGCCAAGTGTGATGATGTGAAAAGCCACAAATGCTTTTGTATTACACAATTAGTAAAGCTCGCTTTTTACTCAGTTCTACCCCTTGAGATATAATGTTGCTTTGTCCAAACAGTAAAAGGAGAACCAAGCAGTGAAAGAGGAACTGGATGTTCTGGTTTTATATAAGGGAATCACACTAATGATGTAAAATTTGTGTGGTTTTTTTAATCTATTGTGATAGTGCAAGTGATACAGTTAAAACTTTCTCTTTCTGGAATATTTTGGCATCTGATATAGTATCTGGCTTTGTCAGAAAGGTTTCCATGACGTAACACTGTTATGACATTTGTTTAAGTCATGGAACATTTTAATTCAAGTCGGTTATCATCATCATGATGATGTCGTGCGTATCATTGACCTTTAATTTTTTTTTTCCACACAAGAATTCACCACATTCCTCGCATACGAATTTGAGAGAGCACCGAGAGAATGTAACCAGGTAAAAGACATCACCTTTGCAAATAATCAAATCACATTGTTGCACTCTTTTGCTTTTGGCCTATTCTTTGTCCCCCTCTTGCAAAACTCCTCCCAGTCCCCCGTTTTGGCCTAGTGTTATTGATTCCACACATTTTTCAGTGAGCATCTTTGTCACGTATCCTCTCACCCTCTTGTTCCTTTCAGCACGAAAGAGAAGCGTTCTCGAATGCCTTTCCTCCGGCAGTGGAGTCAGGTTGGCCATGGCAGAGGTCGACTCAGCAGGACAGAAGTGGAAAGCTGGGCCAAGTCCCTTGAAACTTTGCTGGCCAGCAGAGGTGAGCACTCCTTTATAAATTGCTTAAGTGGCCAGGCAGCTGGTCAAAGGACGCTTGCGAGACAACATAGCGTCACATGCTAATGAAACGCTGTTGCTCTACCAACTTTGACCTGGAACGCTGTTCTTGGAAATCAAGATATTTGTGGCCGACTGCCTGTTCATGCTTGAAATGTTGTCCTAATGAAAATGTTACATGCAGAGAGGACTGATAGATTGTGTGGTTAATGAGAGATACACCGCTGTTCTGATTAGGGTAAGATTACTTCATCCTTTCAGGGTCAAACAAAAGTGTGATTTGTTTGACAGTGTTACATTCCAAAATGTGATTATGCAAATCCTATGTGGGTACAACTGTCCTCTCATTGGTCTGAGAGCATCTCGATATGTTCCTCTATGCCATCCAGCAAGATGGATTGACAAGTTCATTCTACTGGCTTATCTTGGCTTTATTTCTAAATATTTATTTCTAAACTATTATCCATTCTTGATATTTTGTTCTAGATACTTCTATAGTTTTATTACAACTTTAAAAGGTTTTGGACCTTTTCCTTGCATATATTAGGGCTGCACAATACAGTGCATCCGGAAAGTATTCATAGCGCTTCACTTTTTGCACATTTGTTAATGCTACAGCCTTATTCCAAAATTGATTAAATTCATTTATTTCCTCAAAATTCTACACCCAATACCCCATAATGACAATGTGAAAAGAGATTTTTCGAAATTGTTGCAAATTTATTAAAAATAAAAAAACCTGAAAAATCACATGTACATAAGTATTCACAGCCTTTCCCATGAAGCTCTAAATTGAGCTCAGGTACATTCTGTTCTCATTTAAGACAAAGGAATTGTCTGTAGACCTCCGAGACAGGATTGTCTCGAGACACAAGGCTGGGGAAGGTTACAGAAAAATTTCTGCTGCTCTGAAAGTTCCAATGAGCACAGTGGCCTCCATCATCCGTAAGTGGAAGATGTTTGGAACCACCAAGACTCTTCCTAGAGCTGGCCAGCCATCTAAGCTGAGTGATCGGGGGAGAAGGGCCTTACTCAGGGAGGTGATCCATAACCCGATGGTCACTCTGTCTGAGCTCCAGCGTTTTTCTGTGGAGAGAGGAGAACCTTACAGAAGAACAACCATCTGTGCAGCAATCCACCAATCAGGTCTGTATGGCAGAGTGGCCAAACGGAAGCCACTCCCCACCTGGAATATGCTAAAAGGCATCTGAAGGACTCTTAGACCATAAGAAACTAAATTCTCTGCTCTGATGAGACTAAAATTGAACTCTTTGGAGTGAATGCCAGGCGTTACGTTTGGAGAAAACCAGGCACTGCTTATCACCAGGCTAATATCATCCATACAGTGAGGGGATGTTTTTCAGCAGGAGGAACTGGAAGACTAGTCAGGATAGAGGGAAAGATGAATGCAGCAATGTACAGAGACATCCTGAATGAAAACCTGCTTCAGAGTGCTCTTGACCTCAGACTGGGGCAACGGTTCATCTTCCAGCAGGACAATGACCCAAAGCACATCGCCAAAATATCAATGGAGTGGCTTCACAACAACTCGGTGAATGTCTTTGAGTGGCCCAGCTAGAGCCCAGAGCTAAATCCTATTGAACATCTTTGAAGAGATCTGAAAATAATAGAGCTTAAGAGGTACTGCAAAGAGGAATGGGCAAAAATTTCCATAGACAGGTGTGCCAAGCTTGTGGCATCATATTCAAAAAGACTTGAGGCTATAATTGCTGCCTAAGGTGCATCAACAAAGTATTGAGCAAAGACTGTGAATACTGATGTACATGTGCTTTTTCAGGTTTTTTATTTTTATTAAATTTGCAACAATTTCAAAAACTGTTTTTTCACATTGTCATTATGGGGTATTGTGTGTAGAATTTTGAGGAAATACATGAATTTAATCCATTTGGGAATAAGACTGTAACATTACAAAAAGGTGGAAAAAGTGAAGCTCGATGAATACTTTCCGGATGCACTGTATATCGTTTCAGTATCGATATCGCAATGTGCGAATCTCAATCTCAAAATTCCCTCTATCCTGACTAGCCTTCCAGTTCCTGCTGCTGAAAAATTGTTATTCAACGTAAAGTTGGGATTATAATTAACCAGGAACTACAGTTCAGAGCACATGATTTGATTTACAAAGTTTTACTTTAATAATATTGTGTGAGGGTGGCGCAGTGGGTAGCACTATCGCCTCACAGCAAGTAGGTCACTGGTTCAATCCTCGGCTGGGTCAGTTGGTATTTCTGTGTGGTGTTCGTGTGGGTTTCCTCTGGGTGCTCCGGTTACCCCCATAAGTCCAGTGCTATAGGTGAATTTGGTAAGCTTAATTGTCCGTAGTGTATGTGTGTGAATGACAGTGTATGGGTGTTTCCCAGTGGTGGGTTGCAGCTGGAAGGGCATCCGCTGCATAAAACATGTGCTGGATGGGTTGGCAGTTCATTCCGCTGTGGTGACCCCTGATTGGTCCCTGAAGGGACTAAGCCGAAAAGAAACTGAATAAATGAATGAATATAGTGTGAAAGATTTTTAATTTTATGCGTTTTCAAGGCCCGTTTCAGTGAATTTAACTCATTTGGGCACAATAAATTATAACGTTTGCCACTTTAATAAAGAATGATTGTGTTTATTCATACAATGAAGACTACATGCAGTGTTATTTTACAATTTAGTATTGAATTTCTGTACCTCAATACTGTTAAACTTTACAGAAAACCATAGAGCACTGTTTATTTTATTTGTATCATTGTTCTATTGTTTTCATTCATGCTTTAGTTTCTTGATTTTTTGTATTTTTGTGCATTTTGTATATTTTCTGCACATACCTCAACTACCATATCCCAGACAACGTCAAACTCCCAATTAAAATAATTGGTGAATTTTTCCAAAGAGAGTTACTAAAATTATCTTGTGAAATTATATTCATATCGCAACATAAAATTGCAGAAAAACGAAATATCGTAATGTCCGTTGTTTCCAATATTGTGCAAATATATATATATATTTATATGAGCAATTCCGTGCAAATGTCAACCTTGCCATGAAAAAAAATTAAGTTTTCACCAAAATACGGAAACCGTTTCTGGGTTTTTTGGGTAAGCAAGTATTTTACAGTATTTTAGAAATACTTAAAAAAACATCTATCATTGTTTTCAAACTATAATATTTGATTTACCAAAGTCAAACAATTGGCAATTTCACATCTGTCACATCCATAACGGAGAGATGTCACATCCATAACGACACTTTTTCCTCATAAATGCAAAAATATTAAATAATATAAAATCAATTATTTTTGTTTTATAGTGAGCCAACTCTTATCCTTTTGATTATCCTTTTATTTTAGGTTGTGCAGTTTTATTTACAGAATGTTGTAAACGGTAAACACGCAGACTTTTTTTGTCACATCCATAACGCATGTTTATTTTCCTCATTTAAAGTAAATGATGATAAAACATGTTTACAGATTAATATTTTTCTGATCCCATAACTCTGTGGTCAGTTGTTCTGGAAAACATAAACAAAAGTTTCAATATAATGTTAACATGTACTTCCTCTGTCAATTTATGTTTTGAGATTTTACTGCAAATGTCACATCCATATATATACTGTTAACAATTACCTGGTGAATTTACAGTAACTTACTGTAAATCAATTACAGCAAAAATACTGTATTTACAGAACTGTATATGTATCTTTACTGTAAAATATACATTACATTTCACAATGTGACTTCAGTAACTTTGGAAATTTAGTAACACTCCATAACTGTTTACAGTTAAATACTGTATAATTTACAAAAATCCTTAACAGTGTATGAATAAAAATGAATATTATTTTAAATTTAAACAATATTTGATTAAACAAGTGCAACTTCTAAAGGGTAGTGTAGGTCATCTTGGTGGTAAATCTGTGGTTCTGTATTACATCATTGAAACACCCTTGAAACTACTTCCTTTTAACATTGAGGAACCACTTGTGTAGCTTCAGGCACAAGTTTCCGGAGAATTCCCAAACAACATGAAATGAAGAAACAAGATAAAGCAGTAATGAACATTTTCTCCAGAGGCTGAAAGCGATGACTTACAATTGCACAGATTCAAATTAAAGCACTTAGATTTTTACATTTTCAAGGTCTTCAGATATGAGTCCAGTCCCTTGAGGCTATAGAATTTTTGGCCTGTTTTTTATTATTATTCTTTTAACAACACACATCTTGAGGTATATGACTCATGTTGGTAGCACAAGTGTTCAGATTCAGAATGTAGGTTTTGGGCATTTAATAATAATAATAGTTGCCCTAGAAAGCACTAATAATTATTATCTGACCTCTAATGTTAGATTGAAAAGCACAACACACTTCCTGTTCTAAGAACAAATTACATCTAAGAAACTTTTATTAGTAGTAAAGCTTGTGTAAACAGTGGACAAATGCTGGATAGGGTTACACTTGTCTTGACTCCAGACGTCATGCTTCCAGTAATTTCCTTTCAGTAATTAATAGGACTTAATGATTAACAGCATCTCATCGTGTCCGTCTCTCAAACAGCGATTAAAAAGAGAAGACTGTTATTAACCCTAATATGATTTTTGTTCTGCCCCTTGGAAGCAATTTCTTAGTGTTGACAGGCATCGTAAAATCTAATAATATTCTCATGTAGCACAGTTTGCATCTACTGAATGTTTGAGACAAGGTATAAAATAGATTGAGAAATTCAGTTCTTTCTGTGTCACTACACTTGCTAATTTGGAAACTTAATTATCTCCATAAATAGAAGTTATTTAATGAATAAAAAAAAATTAAATAGTCATAAATAGCATGTTTCTCAGAGAGGGAAGTATTAGATTTGTAGTTGTTATTAAACTGAACATTTTAATGTTGATTTAACTCAAATGGTTTTTCGAGTTGCTTAGAATCATCATAAATCTGTTCATTTAAACATGTTTTTAGATGGAATGCATTTAATTGTGTTCATGTTTAAATACAGCTATACTGTAGTATAGTAATGTGTATTTATATAGCTCATTTATCATGTATGGTCATACACCCAAAGTGCTTCACAATCATGAGGGGGGTCTCTTCACTTCACCACCAGTGCGCAGCATCCACTTGGAGGATGCAACGGCAGCCACTGGACAACGGCACCAGTGCACCCACCACACACCAGCTATTGGTGGAGTGAATAGAGTTTTTTTTTTTTTTTTCAAATAGTTTAAAACCATTTTAAACCTACATTTTTAAAAAGTAAATAAAAAATAAAAAATTTAGATGATACTAAAATAACTCTTAGGGCCCTATCATACACCCGCCGCAATAAGGCGCAAGATGTGTTTGCCGCGATGTGTTGCTATTTTTAGACAAACGCAACCATAATTTTTCCGCTGTGCGCCACGTTGTTTAAATAGTAAATCCATTTGCACCACTTTGTGGACTCATGGGTGTGCTGGTCTAGAAAAGAGGTGTGTTAAGGCGCATTGTTGGCGTGTTGCTATTTTGAGGAACTAAAATAGACTGCACAATAGACCAGCTGAAAGCAGGTCTAAAGTCCAGCGCAAAGTGCGTTAGTTATGCGCCTTAAATGCTTACACATTGCTTAATACACACAGGATGTACAGCAATACGCAAATATCTTTACATATGAAAAAAAATTAAAAGCTTAAAATGTTACAAAAATTATTATTTTCTACATAAATATAAAAACCAATGCCTGCATGCCTTCTTCATCTTGGGGGGCTATTTATTCATGACAACTTGCTTTTGTATAATGTTATCATTATTACTATTATTATTATTATTATCAGTATTATTTATTATATGCATATTTATATTTGTTTTATTAAAAACAAGCTTAGATTTGTCCACCTGTCGGGTTTTGGACCATGTGGGGCATAAGAATAGGATGTGTGTTTGGTCGTAAGTGTAATCACGATTATTCAAAACGATTATCAGTTGAAGTCAAAATTATTAGCCCTCCTGTGAATTTTTTTTTGATAAATATTTCCCAAATTATGTTTAACAGAGCAAGGAATTTTTCATAGTATTTGCTGTACTATTTTTTCTTTTGGAGAAAGTCTTATTTGTTTTATTTTGGCTAGAAGAAAAGCAGGTTTAAATATTTTGAAACCTATTTTAAGGTCAATATTATTAGCCCCCTTAAGCAATATTTATTTTTGATTGTCTTCAGAAGAAACTGCTGTAATACAATGACTTGCCTAATTACCCTAATTAAGCCTTTGAATCGCACTTTAATTTGAATACTAGTATCTTGAAAAATATCTAGTAAAATATTATGTACTGTCATCATGGCAAAGATAAAATAAATCAGTCATTAGAAGTGAGTTATTAAATCTATTATGTTTAGAAATGGGTTGAAAAAAAATCTTTCCATTAAACAGAAATTGAGGGGAAACGGGGGGCTCATAATTCAGGAGGGCTAATAATTCTGACTTCTACTGTATATACAGTGAGGGAAATAAGTATTTAACCACAATGTGATTTTTCAAAAGCTCCTACTTAGAAATCATGGAGGGGTCTGGAATTTTCAGCATAATTGCAATTCAACTGTGAGAGACAGAAACTAAAAAAAAGAAAATCAGGAAATCACATTATATAATTTTTTAACAATTTATTTGTAAATTACTGTATCAAATAAGTATTTGATCACTTGAGTCAAGCATTTTAAATATTTAGTACAGAAGCCTTTGTTAACAATTACAGAGGTCAAAGGGTTCCTGTAGTTCTTCACCAGGTTTGCACACACTGAAGGAGGGATTTTGCCCACTGATCTTCTCTAGATCTGTCAGGTTTCAGGGCTGTCGCTGAACAACATGGAGTTTCAGCTCCCTCCAAAGATTTTCTATTGGTTTTAGATCTGGAGACTGGCTAGACCACTCCAAAACCTTGTTATGCTTCTTACGAAGCCACTTCATCCTCTCCTTAATACAGTGCAGTCATTCTGTCTCCTGTGCAGAAAAACACCCCAGAGCATGATGCTTCCAGCCCCATGCTTCACTGTAGGAATGGTATTATTGGGATGGTACACATCATTCTTCTTCCTCCAAATTCGGTGAATAGAGTTAAGACCAAAAAGTTTTACTTTGGTCTCATCTGACCACAGGACTTTCTCCCATGAATACTCTGGACCATCCAGATGGTCCCTGGCAAACTTCAGATGTGTCTTGACATGGGCTAACTTAAGCAGGGGATGCATGGTTTTAAAACATGACATCTTACTGTATTACTGATAGTACCCTTGAAAACGGTGGTCCTAGCTCTCTTCACGGCATTGATCAGCTCCTCCCGCATAATTCTGGACTGACTCTAGACCATTCTTGGCATCATTAATACCCCACGAGGAGAGATCTTCCGTGGGGCCCCAGTCTGAAGGACATTGACAGTCATCATTAGCCTCTTCCATTTTCTGACAATTGCCCCAACAGTTGCTCTTTCTTGGCAATTGCCCCGTAGCAGTTTCAGCTTTATGAAAGTCTACAATTTTATCTCTTGTGTCTTTTGACAGCTCTTTGGTTTTGGCCATGTTGCTACTTAGACTTTTGACTGATTGTGGGGTGCACAGGTGTCTTTATGACAGCTAGTGACCTCAAACAAGTGCTACTAAATTAGAATCATGAGCAGAGTGTAGCTGGACTATTTTAAAGCAAAATAACAGGTCTTTAAGGGTCAGAAATTTGGCTGAAAAGCAAGTGATCAAATACTTATTCCACACAGTAATTTACAAATAAATTGTTAAAGTCATACAATGTGATTTCTGCATTTTTATTTTTAGATTCTGTCTCTCACAGTGGAATTACACCTATACTGAAAATTCTAGACCCCTCCATGATTTCTAAGTAGGAGATCTTAAAAAAACACAGTGTGATTAAATACTTATTTCCCTCACTGTATATACATTTTTTCCTCCCTGTAAATAAGGAAAGGGAAATAAAAACAATAGAATAAAAATATGAATCAAACTGTGCTTTAAGCATCTTCACTGTAAGAAAAAAAACTTTTATTATAGCCACAAAAGTCTATCAGTCGAGATCAGTGAGTGATTTTCTCCTTTTGTTGTTTGATTAATGATAAAACAGTCGCAGGAGGAATATTGTGCGCTGTCACTTTAAGAGCATTACGTTCTGATTTATGGTTTCACTTTCACATGTCTTTTGACTCTCAACTTATTTGTTTATTACATAAATGAGGGTTTATATGAATAATCACTAAACACCGCGTTTTGTCACAAATTTGCATGTATTTGACCATTAAAGCGCTTATATTAAGATGACTTTAGATGTGTGTGCTCTGCTCGTCTCTGAGGCTAAGCGCACACACACACAACATGCGATCTCTTTCACGCTTTTAAAAACATGAATGATTCTAATGTACATCAATGAATGATGCAAATCCCGTGCTGCGAAAGTTACATTACAGTACATGCTTTTAGTAATTTCTAGGGATGCACCGATACCATTTTTTCCCAACCGATCCGATCTCGATACCAAAATTCTGAATATCGATCGATACCGATCCGATCCCGATACTGTGGCGTTTTTTTTGTTGTCCCCAAAGCTTTTTGCGTTGAGACTGATAGGTGCATCTTTTGCATGGTTTACTAATATTTTGCCGTTGCGGGCTATGTGCTCTCGAGCGGAAAAAGCGTGTTACGTCAGTCTCGTCTTTTTCATTCTTCAATCAAATGAAAGCAGAGGCGGGGTTGGGGTTTCTTTGAGATGACAGCAGTGTCTGTGTTGTCAAGACGACTTCGGCGAGCTTTTAATGATGGAGGAGAGACTTGTGGTCCCTGTTTCAAGTCATTCAAAGCTGTATGACTTTACAAATCTTGAATATCATAATGCAATTAAAAATTACAATTACTGACAGGAACACTCGCGCACAATACGGCTCAGCTGATTCAGTCGTTTCCTAGTGACATAAAAAGAGCACGGCGCTCCTTTTTATCTTGTCATCAATAAAGGCAGTGCGGTGCGCCTCGCGTTTTTGGAATGGAAAAGCGCGTGCAGTAACAGTAACGTGCAACCACACGTGCCTACATATTTTGTCAAAGAAGCAAAATGAAAGAAGGATATTTCTGCTCATAGTTTGACACAGAATTGTTGACAAACCAGCCAGCGCTGATGTGGATCGCCTCTGTGCTGCCAGAGCCGTGTCATAAACTCAATAAATAGGCTATGGTGATTTAGTGTTCAACTAACAAACCAACCTTTTTTCTATTTGGAAAATTACAGTTATTAATAGTTCTTATATAATATAATTTTCTAAATAGCCTACATAGCCTAATCTACCAATCAAACAAATCTAAAGTTTTTTTTTTTTTTTGCATAGGCTAATGGACCTCGCACCAAACTGAGGCTTTCATTTTACAGCTTAAAAAACATGTATGCAAATAATGCAATATCATATGTAAACAACAAAATTGTTATATGCTATGTAGTGGCCAATACTTTACAAAAAGTCAACATGGCTCTATTTAGGTTCATTGTCTTTCATTACACGCAGCGCGCGCACATGAACCGCGAATGAGACAGAGGAAATAAGTCATAATCGTAATTAAAGACAAAGTCTTTAAACTAATGAATTCTATTAAACATGTTGACAAGGGATTTTTAATATTTAACATTAATGAATTAACAATAATTAAATGCATATTTTGGAGCGATCTATTTGAGGTAGCCTGACATTTTTATTTGATGGAAGAAAAAAAAACATGATTGGACAAACAGCCTGCCGGTTCTTAAAAAGTCAGTGTTTTCTTTTTGTAATTTAAATTTGTCATTTAAGAGAAAGATCTAGAGCAGGATTTATTTTATTATTTTTGTTTAGTTTCTGTTTTTCTATATGCTGGTAAAAACACAGCAGGTGAAGATGCTATATTATGTTCTGTATGCTGTTTGCATTTAAAATAAATAAGTATTTTAAAATGCAACATTTAATGTGTCATAAAAAATATAGGCACGTCAATAATTTTTTTATTAATATTTTAATATTAATCTGTTATCGGTTAACATTCGGTTAACGAGCCAAAATTAACCGAAATGAGCAGTTTCTATAGCTCTGGTGCTAAACTGAAATCATCTTCTTTAGTAAAAAAATAACAGACCTATAGGTATACATGACAGACGGCACAATCTAACTAAAAACATGCTTGCTGTAAAACTAGGCTACATTATTTGAGCATTCCTTGTGATATTGTCCTTTCCTTTTTAATATTAAGATTTTTCTTTGATATCTAGGCTATTGACATCGTTGGTAAAATAATCAGCCTTTTATTAAATTTATTAATTATATTAAATTACAGCCTGATATTTTCCTGCAATTTTGATGCAGATTAAACTAAACCGTCTGATGCCAGTTTTACTTAATAATTCCTCTCCAAATCTCGCCCTGAGTTCGACGGAGAAAGTTCAAAAGGTCTGCTTGCTTCAGCGCCAAAACACAAACTGGTCTGTTTAATAAAATATTAATATATAAAATTACAGTGAAATATTCACAGTTTCAGAGTAGCCTATATTAGGCTAAATCATTTTCTGTTAATAACAATCCATATTGCGCCCGTCAGTTTCACCTTTATTTTATTTAATAAACTATTGACCACAATGGGCCAGGCTTTAAAACTAGTCGCAGCAATTAAAGTATTCACCGTAGAAATATAAACTCAATCTGAAGGATGGGAGAACAAACACATTGTAAGAATAATCTTATACTGAGCGGCGCACCTCGCCTCTGCGCATGCAGCCGGCACGTGAATGAAAGCGCTTGAGGCATCCGAGACAGCGCGCAGCGCTCCGGTATCTGCAGACATTTGCACAACAGCAGCTCAAATGGAAGAAATAAGTGCGTTAAGGATCTGTCCAATGCATTATTGAGGCTTTTCTAAACATTTCAGGTAGGCCTATTTGTGTGTGAAGAGCAGGTAATAACCGTCTCCACTCCAGTATTGCGAATGCGATCTGATCTAACAGACACACAGCAGCGCAAACATGATGAAATGAACTCCTGCTGCCGGTCAAAATGAACCCATTTAATGCAAAACTAAATGCATATCTACACTAATTATTTAGACTAAAAGGAACAAATAGTCTTAGAGAAAGTTTTTCCTGTTGTCAAATGCGACAAGCAGACTGAATTGTGAATGAATGGAGAATGATTGACGGGCACAGCCGCGGAAAGGGCTGAACTGAACATGAATTTAAACACTTTAATATTCATCTGTACTTCACATTAAACTGTAGAATTGCTTCAGAACATTTCGGATAAAGTGGGCCTACATGACAATGTTCTAGTGCCTTAAAATAGGCTTCATGTAGCCTATTAGTTGGCTTATAAACACAGAATATAGCGCACGCGCAAGATCGGATTTGGATCGGTACCAGCTGGCCGATACCCGATCCAGCAAAAATATGCGATATCGAACCGATATCCGATCCAAGTATCGGCATCGGTGCATCCCTAGTAATTTCCACACAAAACTGAGCTTTGCAGAGCAACAAATGTGTACAGCTGGAAAGGGGGCGGTATACTTTATGATGGAATAATCGTTTTATCTCGATTAATGTTTTTTCATAATCGTTAGAAGCCAAAATCAAAATCGAAACCGAATTTTCGATTAATTGCACAGCCCTAGGATAGCCTATAACTCAGTTTTTTGGCCACACTTTGTTATTATTGCTCATTTATTCGTTTGCTGAAATTAGAACTGAATTTAGAAATAGTTTTGAAACAAATGTTTGCACTTAAACAAAACTAAATATATAGGCTAATGGATGTTTTCAGTGGAGTGCGTACAACACCGCTTCCTTATTCACGAAAGAGAGAAAGAGAAAGTAAAGAGGCCGAATGGAGAAGGCTGGCTCGCGCTGCAGATGCTCTGTTTAACTGTTTTCTCGCTGGTGAAGTGTTCAGTTTTTCCAATTACATTAGTCTGCCATGTAAATAGCAAATGTGCAATGGCGCGACACAACTAACTCTTAAAGGGGAGGGGAGATGAGACTCTGATTGGTTTATGCTCAAAACACACCCATAACTCATTAAGAGAATTAGCACAACTGTGTTAGACCATGTGCCATGGCGCAAAACATATTTTTTTGTCCTTAAAATAGAAAAAGTGGATTCGGACACGGCCTTAATGCTTTTGTGTCATGCGGTTTAGACTTTGCACCTAGATCGTTAAAATAGTGCCATTAGTTTTTCTGAATCCAATAATCTGTTGAATTTCAATTCTATTGTTAAAGATTTGGTAGCACGGTGGCTCAGTGGTTAGCACTGTCGCCTCAGCAAGAAGGTCGCTGGTTCGAGTTCTGGCTAGGCCAGTTGACATTTCTATGTGGAGTTTGCATGTTCTCCGTTTGTTCGTATGGGTTTCCTCCAGTGCTCCGGTTTCCCCCACAAAGACATGCACTATAGGTGAATTGGATGAACTAAATTGATCATAGTGTGTGTGAATGTGAGTGTGTATAGGTGTTTCCCAGTACGGGGTTGCAACTGGAAGGGCATCTGCTGCGTAAAACATATGCTGTAATAGTTGGGGGTTTATTCCGCTGTGGCAACTTTTGAAATTGTTTACAAAAAACTGTAAAATTTGATATTTATGACTTCAATAAGTCAATACTGTTGCATCATAAATTTCCCACATTTGCATGAAGAAAGAAAGCTTTAGATTGTGACATCCATTAGGTAACATCTTTTAGACTATTTCTACAGCATGATGGAAGAGAAGCAAATGATCTCATAACATTTTTGCTAGTATTACACATGATTTGTGTAATTTGTTTAAAATATGATTAGCTCAACCCTCCAACCTCTCTGGTATCCCATTTAATATTGTAATAAAAAAGATCAGATTTTCTGTATTGTATGGTGGGTGTGTTCTGCTGTCTAGACCGTTTGAAATTTTGTAACTCCAGTGCCCTGCCCTTGTCCTACTTCTATTTTCTGTCTCAAGAGTGTCTCAACCCGTAGTTAAAGGATTTTGAGGAAACTTCAAGTCAAGGAAGTTATGTGGCTGTGAGAAACCCTCACGAAAATTGCCTTCCAAGGTAGTTTTTTCCCCTACCTGATGTTAGATGGTGAACGTGTCATCTGAGCCGCTAAACACACATAGCTTTTTTTTTTTATTATCAAAGCAGGCCAAGTTTATTTATATAGCAGATTTTATACACAATGGTAATACAAAATGGTTCTCAAAGTGGGGGTCACAGGTCAATGAGAGGGTGTTGCTTGTTTTTTTCCAAAAATCGAATAAATTTAAATAAACTTTTAAAATGACCATTGTTAAGCCATAACCTACAGAAGATAAAAATGGTTACATTTAAAAATGCAACATACAATAAATACCCATCAGCCTTTCGATTTATTTTTTTTATTATTTTTTCCCCATTGGATTGCAGCCCCTGGGGTTTTTATGTTAGATTTATGACACCGCGTCAGTTTCAGCAGATTGATTTTGCGGCACCAGCCTAAACTTTCTGACACCCTATGGCTCTCACATGCAATAATAATAATAATAAAATAATATGGTTGTTAAACTGTTGCATTTTTTGTGTTGTCAATATGCTTGTGTTTATATAGGCCTGTTGGTGTGTGTGAGCTGTTGCGTGCAACATTTGTATGACTTTCAAAAATAATGGGGGTCGCCAGTCACTGGCATTGTTATTTTGAGGGTCGCGGGCTAAAAAGTTTGAGCAACCCTTAGTTAAGGTTTAATAGATGGTCAACAGTGTAATTCAAATGTAATTACAGAAATAAGATTCGCCCTGCTTTGACTGAACTCTTGGAGTTTCTAATTTACTCAATCCTAATGATCTGAATGATCTGTTAGGTTTGTATTCTGTGAGGTCTTAGGCCATTTAGTGATTTATTAACAAGTAGTAATACTTTAAAATATATTCTGAATGTAACTGGAAGCCAGTGTAAAGACCTGAGGACAGATGTGCTCTGATTTTCTGGTTCTGGTCAAAATCCTGGCAGCAACGTTCTGGATGAACTGCAACTGTCTGACTGTCTTTTTGGGAAAGCCAGTGGGGAGTCCATTACAGTAATCCACCCTGCTGCTGATAAAAACATGAGCAATTTTTTTGGAATGTTTTGAGATAATATGCTGATGTAGTAACTGCTTTGACATGACTACTGAAACTTAGATCTGAGTCCCGATTCTTGACTTGATTTTTTTTTTACCCCTAGAGCCAAGGTATGAATTTACCTTGAGACTGTTGTCTCTGTTTCCAAATGCAATAACTTTTTTTTGCTTTTGTCTTTGCTTCAAGAAAGTTTTGGTGCATCCAACTGTTTCATCAATGCCTTGGCAGAGGGTGTCAATGGGACTGTAGTCGTAGGTGATCATCAGCATAGCTGTGGTAAAAGATTTGGTTTCTCATTATTTGGCTCAGTAGGAGCATATTAAGGTTGAATATTTTAATCTCCCATCCATTTTAACCTATGGTCATCTATATTATTAAAGTCCCCCTGAAATCAAAATAATTTTTTTGTTGTATTGGTTTTCATTAAGCTAGTGTGATCCAAAACTGTGACAACATTTTCATTTAGAACATATAAGCCTTCAAAATGTGCAGGTTCTCACTTCTGTCAATATTGATCAGTGATTTTTTTTTCATGACATTAATGACAGCTTCTCTTCATATTTTCTGACCAATCAAATACTTTCTAGTATCTGAAGTGTCCTGCCCAATATAGCTCTGCTGCAGCTGAAAGTCACTTATTCGCATGTAACCAAGAGTCCCTCCACCTAGGGTTCACCTAAACACTTGTAAATGTAATCATTTAAAATACAAAAATAAGAGAATAAATAATAGCTAACTCAGTGTCCTCCATTTTTATTAATGTTGGGTACACACCAAGCTGTCATCAAAGAACTAGCAGCATCAACAACATTTTCGTTGCCTTGCGTCAGCTGCATCTGGTCCATCGCTGTCTAAGAGCCAACCATCTGCTTGGTGTGTCCCAGACTTTGGTCGCAACAGTGAGGGGAGAAACCCTTAAAATGTACACTATATGACAAACCCAAATCAGGGAAATACATTGCACAGTTAGCATACAGACAACTAGGACATTCAATATCAAGTCTGCTAATTACAATTATAATGTTGTATATGGTGAATGGCACATATTGCAGGATATAGGGGATAAAAGATTCAGACAGTGTAAATATGATTTCTATTAGGGTGAATGAAGTCTGGTATGGTGTTATCACACCCTTCCCCCCACCCCCACCCCTCCGGAAAAATGTAGCAAAGCAGAGCAGATCATATATGAGTTGGCATGGCCCACAAAACGCATCGGACCCATTTGAATTACACTGAGTAATATATTTTAAAGAGCCCCTATTGTGGGTTTTTGAAAATGACATTTCATGCAGTGTGCAACACAGCACTGAGTGAATGAAAACATCCAGCTGAGGTTTAAATCTGAAAGCGCACCGTGTTTAAAACTAATGATTCTTTAACAAAGTAGTCGACTCAAAGTCAAATAAATGAATCGTGTTGGGTTCGGATCTTTTGCTTGAACGCATCGACGTTGAAACAGTACATCACCAAATATGTAGTACCGGTAAAACGTAAACGCGCCTTTCCCTTTAGACACGGAGCGCGGGGTGTCAAGGGACTGATCATGACATGAAGGTGACGATCACTGACAGATTGAGAATAGGCTGCGGGGAATAAAGGGTTAAAGTTTATTTTCACGACAATACCACAGTATAGCCAACCTAATGCTGTGTTCGTTCCTGTCATTTTTCTGATGATTGATACAATAACCTATTCTGCAACGCGGGACTCGTCAGCCATTTGTTATTAAAGGAAAGAGCAGCAGAGACTATTATATATGGGACTATTACAGTTCATATAGTTTCTTTTTCCTCCGGATCATAACATGTAAGTGTAATTAAAATTGTTGCCTTGTTCTCTGTAGTTTGCAAAATATGTATTTAATAGTGTGCTGTAACTTGTAATCGCTCCGCGCGGCTTGTAATCACGTATTATTATATATCTGTGCTTGTACTGTATCTCTCAGGTTAAATCTTTATGGGGCTATTCACAACACAACGCGTGCTTCTTCCTTTACATATTTAAATGCATTTCTGAACTCACGATCCTCTGCCGTTTGTCTTTGCTATGGCCACCATGAGCTGTTAGTCACACGCGAGGCGCGGTCAATTTTCAAAATAGTTCAACTTTTGCCACGGTGTGGATTAATACTGAATGTGTGTAGTTACTTAGGCTTAGGGTTAAGAGCAGAGCAATATGCCGGTGTTTAACTGCATAGCTTTTTTGCATTCCTGCATTGGGCTCTCACATATACTCTGCACTCTGAGTAATTCATAACTATGCTGGCCGTTTCTCTCTGTCTCTTCTTGAACCAAGTCGACCAAGACTGGGTCATCAGACCAATCAGCACAGATTAGCCTCATGCAAAGGTTTGGGAACAAATGAATCGCTGAACGGATCATATGGGAGTCGTGCATATTGTAAGACAATGGAAGTGTTTTTGGAGACCCCAAAACCAAGATATGACCTTTTATAATGCATAATAGGAGCTCTTTAAAGCAGCAAAAGAGACAGATGGGTAGTTGACAAAATAGGAAGATGAGGGATTTTTTTTTTGGGTCAATTTTGTAAAACACAAATTTTGAAGAAATATAAATATATTTATAGTTTGAAGTCTGTTTGAGAAAAATAAGGTGTTTACTGAACTGTACTGTAAATATGTCCTATGTGTGACATGGCAAACATTATGAAAAACTCTTAATAATATACAAATAGCATGAGAGAGATTTATCTTCATTGTTGATCACATATCTTAATATAGTGCAATTTGTATTATATGAAATTATGAATCCGTTTTTTCCATGACTTGTTGGACATTTTCAATATGCTGTCCCAGCAAAAGACAATACTTAATTTTATAGTGATTCAAAAAAGTTACATGTGAAAAATCCTGAAACAAAAGCTTGGTCATGGGCTTCAGTCACGTGATCTTGAATGGTGTCTACTTAAGGTTTTCAGTAGAATTGCTGATTTAAAATTATTAACATGATTTTTTGTGACAAAATAGCAATATATGGATGAAAAATGTTTTTAATAATTAAACCATTTACTAAAATGGCCACTTTAAAATTCAAATTACTTTAAAATTAAGTATGCGATATTTATTAACGATTTTCTTTTTAATTTATAAGAGCTCTAATTTATTGAACTATGCTTGAGACAGTCTCACCAAATGAGTTTAGAAATTTGGCTCAAAAAATACAGCAGTTTATAAGAAGAGGTCTATGGAAGACAAATAAATGTTTAACCATTTACTGCATTTTAAATGATGACAATACTAAGTATATGCCTTTTTGTCATGTCATCAATTCAGATCCAGTATGGCTATTATAGACTTTATCTGTCTTGAGTCTGATGTTCTTCAGTTAAATGACTCAGGCAGAGCTGTTATATATGAACAAATAAGTTTTATTTATTTTCTTTAAGAAGATGATCTTCTTGATATGTCCCATCCTGTTATCTTGTTTCAATTGAAATTCACATTGAGTAATTCTGCATTTAAATGTGCTTCAGCAGATCTTTAAGGTTGTTTCTGATTTCACCTTTGTTTCAGTGGGATTCTCGGTTTTTGAGGCGTTCCTGCGGTCTGAGTTCAGCGAGGAAAATCTGCAGTTTCACGTGGCCTGTGAGCAATACAAAAATTCATCCAACAAATTCACCCTGCAGAGGCGCGCAAAAATGATTTTGGAGACCTACATCGTGCAGTCTTCTCCCAGAGAGGTAGGTTTATCCAGAGTTGGTTGGTTGTTTGTTTGTTTGCCGGATTACTGCATAAACAAATATTAGACGCAAAATGTCCAAGCTGGTCTTTCCCATACAATCAAAATAAATGTAGACTGGACCTGCTGAACCCTAAACGTACACAAATGTAGCAGTATGGTACATTCTTTAGCCATTCTTTACATGCAGCACTTTTGAGTTAAGCTGACTGTCACTGATAGACCATCTGCTTTTCTAAATCGCCATGTTTTGCAACTTATAATTTGAAACTTTGCTTTTTTCACACACAAGTCTGTACATGACTGCAAACATGTTGAAATGTAAAACTTATTATAAAACCAAAATTATAAATGAAAAAATAAAACAGTTTGATGTGACACGGTGGCTCACAGCAAGAAGGTCACTACCAGGTGGGTCAGTTGGCATTTCTGTGTGGAGTTTGCATGTTCTCCCCATGTTGGTTTCCCCAACAGTCCAAACACATGTGCTATAGTTGAATTGAATAAACTAAATTGCTTGTAGTGTATGTATGTGTGTGAATGTCTTAAATTTGAGACATTAATATGTCTTACATTTACAGAAATATTGTGTCAGAGGTCTTAAATCATTTTAAACAGGTCTTCATTTTCCTATATCCATGAAAAGCTACTTAATCAGGCCGACACCATCCAATCACCAGCAATCCATCTCAATAAAACTTTTAACAAAATGTTTTTTTGAACTCCATTTACCGATATAGTTTTGGTTTTAGTTTGCCAATAAAAGTTCTGCATTTTTGCATATATTTAGAGACCATGCTCCATTTTCAGTTGTGTTTAGTTTTAATTTACGTGAGCACCGTAAAGTTGTCAGAAAGTTTAACCTGGTGCCATAAAATCAATGTGCTGCATCTGACGCTTTTGCTGTGTCTTTAATATAACGTAATCACCCGAGGGGCCGCAAAACAATCGAAAGGCTGATGGGTTTTTATTTGCATGCTTTTTTCAAATGTTTATTAATAATAGTAACATTGTTAACATGTTAACTACTATTTTGTTTTTAGTACGTTATGGATAAAATATGGTCATTCTAAAAGTTTAATAAAATTAATTATATTTTATTTTTTCACTACAAAAAATCCTTAGTGTTTAGTCCTGTATATGTCTGAACTTTCATTAATAATAGTCTTAAAAAGGTCTTAGATCTGACTCGATGAACCCTGTAGAAAAAAAATATATTGCATCAGAAGAGATGCAATTCAAAAGCATAAATAAATGGAAAACACTGAAGAACCACAAGCTACGGTTAATTCACTTTTTTTTACAGTGTGGAATGAGTTTTACTTGCTTTTTTTATTCAAAAGATGGAAGGATGGATAATTTTAGATGGATAAAGATAGAAAGATGTTTATTATTTTTAATTATATATTTTATTGTATAGTATTTTTTCAAGGTTTTTAATCGATTGTATTTGATTTGTTGGACCCAACTGTTTACATGAATCAAACTTATTTTGAAAACAATTGTTTAATAGCAGAATTTGTGAGGAAAACGATGTTACACATTGAGGAAAGCGTTAAGCCTAAACGTTTGTAAATTTAATTCTCAAATTTAAAAAAAAAAAAACACACAATTACTCTGAGTGCAGATCATGACCTTTTGAGAAAAAGTGAATGCGATTGTAATGCGATTCACAACAAAAGTTTTTTTTTAACCTTATGCAAAAAACAAAAGGGAAAAATGCTGCTGGATTTGGTGAAAGTGGCCAAATGCTAGTGCACTCTTTTATAATTTAAATAAATATTTTAGATACTTTCATCATTTTACTTTACCATGCATTATTGCATATTTCTTTTAAATAAATAAAAAATGTAGATTTTTGGTCATGTTTGGAGCTTGATGACAGTCCTTGTCTGTTAAAGGGCCATGAAACCCCCTTTTTTCGGTTCAAGTCTACCTCAGAATTTTTTCCAGAAATGCTTCATAATGTGTGTGGAGCGCTGCGAGCAGAGGGAGGAGTGGGCGTGGCTGGCAGGGAAAAAGAGGGGAGCGAACAACAGTTGTCAGTTGGCTCACAAAATGAGACAAACTGTGAGGAGACCCATGATTTTATAGTTTACAAAGTTAAAATGCAAAGAAATAAACAGTAAGTAATGTAATGCCCTGCTACATATGTTATTCATAATTTCATATCCACATAACCACAATTTGTTATATAATCATAAAGATAATCGTGTTTATATAAACACTAAAAATGAGGAGGACTTCTCTCCTCCTCAATCCCCGGGTCTGAATGCAGACACAGTGGATAACAGTGCAGCAGGTTTCTTGCCCTATCTATTTTAACTAGAAGCCCTGCCAGTAATCTGGAGGACTTTAAACATAGATGAACACGGCAGCATGGATATAGGCGATGTGTCTGAATGGTAACAAACTCAACTGATAAAAGACAAAATCTGACATTCTCCAATTCTCGTACAGTATTTCTGACAAAAATGCTTGCTGCAAACCAACAGCTTTGCTTTAACGGTAGCCCGGACACCATCACGGGGAAAACATGCAACAAGCCATGTGGATCATGGAAACAAACATATACGACCCGTGCTGTTCATGGACGCCGTCTCACCCAGGTTTTGGGTCTCACAGCTTGGCAGGTCTGCCATGCCTTTCGAAAGCACTTGTTTTCATGAATAATCAAGAAGCAGGGTCTCCTCATAGGATAAGGAAACTCCGCTATAAACAATAATGAGAAACCGAAGCGTCATCACTTCACTAGCAGATTCGCTCTACGTCAATCAAATATGATTTTAAACCCGGAAGATGAAATTAGCCGACAAAAGCTCAAAATTATCCAGTTTTCCCCACAATTAAACCTGACACATGCTAATGTTGTCCTAACTGATGCTTAACACACACAAATCTGTTATAATTTCAAAAAAAGTACCCAAGGGTGTTTTGAACTTTTAAAGTTAAGATTGTACATCCATCAGTGTATTATTTGTTTGATTTAATGACTCCTTTATCATCTGTGTTGGTTGATTAATACATTTCTTTCCATCATCTTCAGGTGAACCTGGACTGGAAGACAAGAGAACTGACCCAAACGCTGCTGAAAGCCCCGTCTCACACCGCTCTCACACATGCCCAAAAACGCATCTACGGCCTCCTGGAAATGGACTCTTACCCCCGTTTTCTCCAGTCGGAAATCTACGAAACACTACTGAGGGATTCATATTAAATTTTGGGCAGAGTGTTCAAAAGTGGCTATAAACTGAATAGACACAGTCTCGTTAAGAACATTTGATGAAAAAAAAATCATCTTAACTACTGAAAAGCGTTTTAATGGATTAAAAAGGAAACAGATAAGCAGGGATGATGCGATTGTCTTAAACTGCACAGCGTCTTAAGGGTCATGCAAAATGGAGAACGTGGTGCTACATTTTTTACTACTTCAGTTCGGGCTTTACTCAGTCGCTGCACACAAAAAAAAACACCACTGGCGGATATGAAGAATTAAATGGCATGTTGACAGGCAACAAAGGGAAAACACGTCTGGCAAGAATGGGCTGTTCAGTGACAGGACATCAAGGTCAGAAAATTCTGAGTGTGCACTTATAAAGATATGCTAATGACCTGTTCTTGGTACTAAAAATAAGTACTTATTTTTAGAAGTTCCCCATAAATAGTTATATTTAAACCAGAAGTCAAGGTGCCACAAATAAGAAATTAATATAAGAATCAGCAATAGGCACTTCTTTAAAACAGACTCGCAATCTTTACATACAGTATGAGCGGTTCTGCATTGGGTTGCGATAGAAATTAAGCATAGCACTGTTGTTTTTCTTGATTTTGTGACTACAGATTGAACTCTTGCAGCTCTATATTATACATTTGAAGAATCTGTCACTAAAGACCAGGGTCAGAAATTAACAGAGGATTGTAGTAATGGTAACAAAAAATATCTCCAAAAAGATTTACAGTTTCTCTATAATGACTCTCGTGATTATAGATCTGTATGCAATCACACGTTCAACTATAATAGAAAACTTTTTTGTATAGTTGGCATTATGCAATGTTGATTGACACCTTGAAGTCGTTTTTGTCTGGTTAGCCAGATTATGATGTTATTTTTTTTAGAAACACAAAAACATTGTATTCTGATTGACTGCGTTCACACTGCCGCCATCAAGAGTGTTAAAATTTGCTCTGCTCGCCCTGCCAACAACACGGTGCATTCACAGCACTGCCAGCCAGACCAGTGGCCCAGATCGTGGCCAAATCTACAGTTAAGTGACCCAGATTAGTTTGTGTTTGCTGATGTCCTGACATTTTATCCTACTCATCAAATTATGCTACCAACACTGTATTTTGAATGGTTCTGAGGTTGGGGTTAGGTATTAGGTAGGTTAGGGCAATATTACAGCTTCATATCACACTAATCCACCTTAATCTGATGCGTAGCATCTTGCGTCATTAAAATGGGCTACCTACTTATTGAATGGGAGGTAGGACAATCTGACAAGGTAGGACAAATCGACAGAACACTGGCCCTGAAGTGGCCCACATCCTTTTAGCCAGAACTGAAAGAAAGCAGTGCTATAACTGCCTGAGCTTGAGCCAAGTAAGAACTTTTTTGTGGCCCTTATGTGGATGACCATGTACTGTATATGTATATATATATTAACTAAAAAGTAAATTGATCGCTGCCGACCAAAGTCATTTAGGCATTTATTTATTTTTAGTGGGAGCCTGCGATGAGCTCTGTCCAAATTGGCTCGGCACATCTGGACTGTGTGGAGAGTTGAAATCAGGCCAACTTAATAATAATGAGTTATGACGTCTTTGACTATCAAAGCAGAGCTTTATTATTGCTATGTTGGGTTTCCCAGATTGTAATGTAGGTCATTAGAAAACATGTTTGATCATCAGTGACAATAGCAGAGCAGCCAGAGTGACTGAGGCTCTTGCTGGCAGCAGTGTGAACGCACTGTAACATTACAATAATAAACTTTTTTTTTTTTTTTTTTTTGGTCATAATATTGCAGTCCTACCCTGTATTCTTATAAAACTGCCATAAGTAGGCATGGGCCGGTATAAGTTTGTGACGGTATGATAACCTTGGATAAAAATATCACCGTTTTACGGAATCACAGTATTGTGATTACTGCTCTAAAATATATTCTGTTTAAATGTCTTAGTAAAAAAACTTTTCCCCCATTGAACACAATATATTTCACTTTAGGAAACATTTATAATATTTTGGAGCAGTAACATGTCAGGCTAAATAATTGAAATAAATCATTGACTTCTGCTGTCTTCATTAGTTTAAAAAACACAGGTCTCTTTACAATACATGAAAAAGACACTTAGAAAAACTTTATATATATTTTAGGAATGGTATATAATATATATTTTGCAGTTTTAAAACCTTGACTTTTCCAAACCATAGTAACCCTTGAAACCGGTTATCATCCCATGCTAAGTCATAAGTTTGGCACAGATAATATTAATTAGGTAAACATTTGGTGACCAAAAATGAAATATTTCCTCACCATTTACTCACACTCAAGTAGTTTTAATCCCTTAACTGTCATCTTCTTCTGGATGTTTTTCAGTAAATGTTTTTTTTTCTAAACCTAAACTTGTCTTGACTAACCATGTATTATCCATGGCGGATGAATAAAGAATGAGAGAATTATCATTTTTGGGTGAACTATCCCTTTCAGTTCCCCCAAAAGATGAAAATGGTTCCAAAACATTACGAGTTTCTTTTATGTGTTGAACACAAAAGGACATATTTTAAGAATGTTGAAAACCAGTAGCTATTGACTTCCATTACAGAAAAAAAACTATAAAAGTCAATAGCAGGCATGCCAGTTTAAATATCTTCTTTTGTGTTCAACAGAAGAAACAAACTCATATAGAATATTTTCATTTTTAATATAACCTTAATTTCTGACCTGAAACGCTCTGAAGACAAATGTCTGTCAAATATCTCATCTTTAAAAAAAAAAAAGAATGTTTTACACCAAACTGTCAATCCTCTCACTCCTTTACTTGTTCCAAATCGGTTCGACTTTCTTATGTTGAACACCAAAGAAGATATTCTGAAAACCTGTAACCATTGACTTCCATAGTATTTTTGTTTTCCTACTGTGGATGTCAATGGTTACCGGTTTTCAGCTTTCTTCAAAATATTGTTCAACAGAATAAAGAAACATAAAGATTTGGAATCAATTGAGCGTGAATAAAAATGTACATTTTTGGTGAACTATCACTTTAAGATGCGGAACTTGCTTGAGCAAACACCAACACACACATTTTCAAGCCTTCAATTAAATGACAAATGATTCAAAAAGCTCTGTATTATGCAAAAAAGCAGCTGAAGAACATCTTATAAAGAGCAAAAACAGTCAGCTCAAATATCTAAGAGGGAACATCTGTGAAATGTATACTCCTGATAAACGCACATTAAAAGCGTGCATCTTACATGTTGGATTTTCAGCTTTACAGTGAAGACATGTGATGTGCTTTTTATGTATTTTGACGAGGTTTAGACGCTCCAGACGGTACATGTTGTTAAGAGGCGCATGCACTAATGTCCTTGGTTTGATGTTTCCAAGGGTTTATTCTGTTTGTTTTGTGTACAGTATAAATGATTTCCACAAGGGAATGATGTAATTATGTGATCAGTGTACGAGAATGAGCATCATTTTGACTGTAGAAGTATTTATGTTGTTCGAAGGCGGCGATAGAAATGAATCAACTAGAACAAATTTTCAAGCATTTAATTAAATTTTCAGTGAAAATGTCTGTACTTTTTTGCATAGAGCTGTTTTTGAAAAACATTATAAATGATTAGATTACAAAACTGATTAGAAAAGCACAAGCCATTAAATTAATAGCGGAGATATTTATAAATACAACATTTAAAAAATTGTACAAAATAAAAAGTCTTAAAAGCACAAATATGACAGTTACAAATGGCTCCTGATGTTTTTTCGTTCATTTTTGTTGTTTAATAAAAATTCTTTAAATCATTTTTCATTGTTTTACTTCCACTTCTAGATCCTTTAGCAATGTTTATTTCAGATCGCTCAAAAAATGTAAACTGGATGTTAATTTAATCATCCTCCGGTCATCCAAGGTTTAGGTGGCTTTCTTCAGTTAATATAAATATGATTTATTTTGTGGTCTCAAACTCAATTCCTGGAGGGCCGCAGCTCTGCATAGTTTAGCTCCATCCACCTCCAACTCACAGCTGCTTAATAGTCTTGAACACCTTGATTAGTTGGATCAGCTGTGTTTAATTAGGGTTGGAGCAAAACTGTGCAGAGCTGCGGCTCTTCAGGAATCAATTTTGCGACCTATGCTTTAGTGATTCATACAAAGCAAGTCGACGAGCTTCATTTTGACAGTCAGAAACACACAGTTGAGAACAGTATTATTAGCCCCCGTTTATTTATTTTTTCCTCAATTTCTGTTTAATGGAGAGAAGATTTTTTCAACACATTTCTAAACATAATAGTTTTAATAACTCATTTCTAATTACTGATTTATGTTATCTTTGCCATGATGACAGTAAATAATATTTTACTAGATATTTATCAAGACACTTCTATACAGCTTAAAGTGACATTTAAAGGCTTAACTAGGTTAATTAAGTTAATTAGGCAGGTTAGGGTAATTAGGCAAGTTATTGTATAATGATGGTTTGTTCTGTAGACTATTGAAAAAATATATAGCTTAAAGGGGCTAATAATTTTGACCTTAAAATAGTTTTTGAAAAATTAAAAACTGCTTTTATTCTAACCGAAATAAAACAAATAAGACTTTCTCCAGAAGAAAAAATATTATCGGACATACTGTGAAAATTTCTTTGCTCTGTTAAACATCATTTGGGAAATATTTAAAAAAGGAAAAAAAATTAAAAGGGGGGCTAATAATTCTGACTTCAACCGTATGTAGGCCACGAAATTATTTCCATCTTTTGAAGCAAAATCATCAGGCTGGGTAAGAAAAACACAACATTGATTACAACATCATTGCATGTAATCTCTCATAATGCTGCAACAACAATGGTGGCAGTTCCGTTTTTCTGCTAAAGCACTCATCGTGAAAGAAAATACATTTTACTACAAAGTGAATGATCAAACTGACGGACCACGTCATTTTATTTGAAATATCATCAGGAGCAATTGGGATTCATTTTATGTGGCTTGAATGTGTTTTTCAATCTAAAAGTGAAGGCGTCAGTTGACTTGGATTTTAAAATCACCAAAGGCCACAGTTTCAATCTTCTTTAATGTTTTACTAAAGAAAGCCATGTACATCTTGGATGCCCTGAGGGTAAACAGCAAATTAGGATTTTTGGGTCAACTATTGGTCATCTAAAATCGCATTCTCTACTATATAGTTGTGTCCAAATTCATGGAGTGTGTCTGAATCAGCTTCCTTGTTCAGTAGTCAGGGCACTCATCAGGGAGTCGGCCATTTTAAACGCCGTTTCAATCGCAAAATTCTTTCATTGGCTTGACACTGTGTTCCATTCGAAAGTGCCCTATGCCATTCCTATACCCTAATCCCTTCAAAGGTATTAACCTCCAGAATGACAACTTAATGCTGTATTCACACCAGATGTGGAAGAAGCATCAAGCGCGAGTGATTTACATGTTAAGTCAATGCAAAGAGGCGAATAGATATCCTGCGGCGCGAATGAGGCGGCACGAATTACGTGATTTGAATCGTTCGAGTTGGAAAAATCTGAACTTCGCGCCGCGTTAACCAATCAGGAGCTTTCTCCTGTAGGGGCGTGCTTATGACATAGCACCTGTTGTTGGTGTCCAGAGGGAAATACTCCTGATGACACCAGACAGTGTTGCCAGACGTACGATAATTATCGTATTTGTACGATAATTTCGACCTCTGTACGATGTACGATCAATATTGAAAAAAATCCTATAATGTACGATAATTTCAGAAATGTATGGCATTTAAAATGAGTTTCATTGTGATCTTAGGGCTTCTATACTTATTGATAGCTGCATCTTGTGTCTGCTGTCTGTGACAGGAGAAGGTGGAGTTAGACACGTTTTCTATCTCATCTTACGCTACATCTTCTCAGCCAATCAACGTGGAGAATGGCTCTCTCTCACGAGTTAACGTGCCTGCTGGGCGCAGTGTTGCCAGATTTTTTGAATTTCGCATTCGTTTTGGATAGTTTTTGGGCTGGAATCAGTCAGCTACATCTGGCAACACTGGCTGCGCGCGGCCGTGCTTCAGTTGTTTGTAAAGTTTTAAAAAGTAGTGCTGAAAAGGAAGATGAGAAGGACAGGGGAGTTTGCCCTTGATGTTCTCATTTTTCCCCATTCAAATGCATCATGTGAACGTGTTTTTCCAAAGTTAATCTCATCAAAACAAAGTCAGGAGATCGGCTCATTACAGATCCTCTGGATGGGCTTGTGGTGCACACCTCAGACTAGTGTGTTAAAAATTCGGGAGGGTGCACTGCTTTCAAGCCAACCAGCACTATGTTGCACTCCATGTAGGCATCCAATTTATACCGCAAAATGAATCCCTCAACATCTGACAACACACGCAGTTATTCGATGACAGAGACTCGGAGGTGGAGTTTGAACCTTCCCACTTAGGTACGCCTTTTTTTACGTATTATGGTGATTTGCACGTTGTGTCAAAACGCTATCTGTATACTCTCCATTTGACTAGTGTACGATAATTTTCCTCCAAATACGATAATTTTGAGGTTCTGGTACGATACTTTCACATTTCCAACCTGGCAACACTGACACCAGACAACAGTTGATCAAACTGGGCTTGGCTCAGTCGGAAGCACCGCTGAAAGCTTCCATCATCCAAGATAAGTTTCTGGAGGAGTTGATGAACTTAAAGAGCTGGGTGCACCTCTGAAAGGATCTAGTGAATCAACGCAATTTTTCAGCCTTCATAAAGCACATAAACACAGTTATTCTCTCAATTAAATCCATGTTAGCCATTTAGCAACGAAGCTGGAGTCACAGGGCAGACAGAAGCCCTGCCCATGACACGAATCCGCATCTATTGTGGAGTGAATTTGACACGCGAATGAAGCAAGTAAACTCAAAATGTTCAAGCGTCTATTTACGTGCGAATAGCGCGATTTTTTTTCCTCACATGCCACATCTGGTGTGAACACAGCATAAGGAATTAGGGTATAGGGATGAGACTTTACAAATGGAACGCACTGTGTGACACAAAATAACGTTTCAACTGCGCAAAGGAAAATCCTTTATTTCAAAGTGCCCTTTGCAGTGGCCAGTTTTCAGGACTTCCGTTTGGAACAACAGTTCAATATGGCTGCCGTGACTGTTTTCACTCCATAGGGTGATATATCCAACACGATCTTATGGCAATTCCTAACTCTTTGATTTAGTGGCTAATGTGTATCAATTAGTACAATCTCATTTGTAAAATTTATTACAATTTGCTCATCCCCGAAGGATGCACACCTCCTTTTTAAAATCGTAAATTTTCGAATGACTGAACACGTACGAATTAGCCACTAAACTGACAAAACTTAAAATAGTTACATTTTCCTCGCGAGATCAGGCTGATATATCCTATTTAAAACGCATAGTGAAAGGTTTGCTCCCTGAAAAGTCCCAAAATGCACTGTGAAAATCAAGACGTTTATTTTGTTCCCTTAACGAAATGTGCAAATTTTGGATGCATGTGAACCAAACTCTCAAACAAGACTTTTTTAAAAAGAAATTCAATTCAATATTACTTGTATAAGACTTTTCACAATAACTATAATGTAAGATATTACAGTCCAAATTAGAAAAGTTAAGGAGTTGTATAAAGGGTTAGCAGTATATAAACAGTTAAGTGTCTTTCCAAAAGAAATAATAATTACCTGTTATAGTAATGCATGTTCAGTGAATTGTATTTGTTTATTAAGTGTTTGGTGTCCTCGAAGATCCCATATGTTAACATAATCCCTTGAAGTCCTCGTGAGGTTTGCATCAAAACGTTATCTGTTTATATTTAACCACAAAATGGGTTAGGCTAATATGGGTTAATATCATTAGAGAGGTACAGAACAATCTTGCAAACATTTATAAATGCTTAATGGTTGAAAAGTTGCTGGTATATGAAGCAATCATATTATTTATCAATAGTGTGCTTTTAAAATCTTTATGAAAATTTGCATTACATTGTTATTCATAAATTTCAGTTTCAATGTCGTACAATGAGGACGTTCTTATGTCACATTCAGTGTACCAATGTCTAGCGAACCGCGCTCACTGAAGAGCTAGAATACGCATATACAACCTACTGATTCACAACCTAGGGAGCTGATTGAGACGCACACATATTAGTCGAAGAACAGTAGGTGAGAAGTACCCGGATTACCTACTACTTCTGCCGATATTCTGAAGTGCACATCCAATGGACACTTATCCCATGAGGCAATAGGATAGATTTTATACATGGAAGTGAAGTGATGTACTTTGAAGGAGGTAGGTCTTGATAATAAGAAAATGGCGGATGTAGTACGCTGTAGTAGTCGTATTCGTGCTATTTTTTGAACAGTCGTGAAGTAAATTCAAGTTCAATGTAGTATATGCTTTTAGCTGCAGCTACAGTGGGAGGAAAAAAGTATTGGAAGACGTCATGCTTTTTCCTGAGAATAATATTTCTAAAGAAGCTGTTGAACCAGATTTTGGTAAAAACCCAAACAACGCAAACATAAAAACAAAACCAAAAACATCTGAAAAATTAGTTATGTGTGATGACAATGGAATGACACAAGGAAAAAGATCTGAACTACTTAAATCTATATAATACTTCATGCTTTTTTGGCAGCTTAAAGACACCTTTTATATGGAGAATAAGGTCACATGAATTGATCAGGTGTGATTTTTTTCATAGACTTCAACAGAGTGTGAAAATCTTGATGATTCTCTGGGTCTCGTCTATCAAATCTTATCTTTAATTTGTATTTTCCATTGGATTCAAGTCAGGTGATTGGCTGGGCCATTCTACAGCTTGATTTTCTTTCTCTGAAACCATTTGAGAGTTTACTTGGCTGTATTTTGTGTCATTGTGTCTTGCTAAAATGTCCACCCTGGTTTCATCTTTATCATCCTGATAATGTAGATGTTGGACTGCAGCAGCTGATATTAATTTACAATGATGAAGGGCAGAGGGTTGCTGAAGAACTACTGAGAGATTTCAGGTACTGTCTGGGCTTTCCCTGCCTTTCTACACCCCCCTTTCTTCATGTGTTCAATGCATTTCATTACACATAACATAATTTGTAAAGTAATTAGCTTTATTTATATATATACATATCTTTGCATGTATGAATTTATTTGGTTGTAACCAACATCCGGTGAAAATTTCAGATCAACAGCACCTTTAGAAATATGTTTTCTGAGAAAAAGGGTGAGATGTTCAATACTTATTTCACCCACTGTATATATGATTTCTATGGCATCCCATCACCAGGGTCGTGTACTGCGATACTCTTGTTTCTGTCGGACCCATTGAGCCGTACAGCGACTCTCTCCAACCGTCCAAGACCATCCGCCTCTTCCACCAGCCCTCGAGAGCTCAGACGCTTCACTTTTCCTCCAGTCGTCTGCTGATTTCTGCGACACTTTAGTGGTCTTCAGCTCAATGTGTGGATCTTCTTCTATGGAGGTCTGATCCTGAAGATCATCTTTCTGGGAACCGGCAAGTGTCGGAAGAGACACAACCTGGCTTTGAAAATGAGGTCTGGAGGAGACAGAAAAACATTTAATGATGGAGAGAAAGGAAAAGAAAACTTTGCAGTAAATATGAAGCTTCCAGAAGAATAAAGTACAAGGCTAAGGCTGAGAAGAAAAGAAGTGGTGTGAAATCAAAGTTGATTCAGAGCAAATTCATTGAAATAGGTACATGCACATATTATTGAGTCATGACTAGGCCCATGCAGAATATTAGGGATGGGCGATATGGCCTAAAATCCATATTGCGATATACATTGCAGCCTCTTGCGATAACGATATATATTGCGATATATAAATTATAATAGAACCATTTCAGAACAGGTTACAGAGACCCTTAGGAAAGCCAAACTGCTATTTTATTTAGGAAATAAAGAAACGTTGCATGTCATTTTGAGAACATTTATTGTGCAAAAGCAAAACTGTAATTAAACAACACAATGTTGCAGATAAATAAACTAAATGTAGTGCCTTTCAGAAAGAAAGACTTTTCTTTTAAGTCCTTGGTTCCTAAATGCCAAGTTACAGAGAACAAAAAAAACTGGTGTCTTTTTAGTTAAGGAACTTACACTGTACTGAAATTACTTTTTAGTATTAAATTAGTCAAATAAAATTGTGTATTGCAGATAATTTAAATAAAAACATATTTCTAACCTGCAGCCTAAGGTAACACATTTGATTTTAAACATTTTGTTCCCCTAATGAAATTAGAACTGGTGTCTTGATCTGCTCTTTCTCTCTCTCTCCCTCACTCTCTCTGTCTGCTGTGTTGGTGCTGCAGAGATTGAGACGCACCAGATAAAGTTTGCTTATAAAGTAATGCAAAAATGAATACAATTAATATCGAAAGCGAAAGCAGATTCTTGGACATGTCCGGGGAAAATGTATTGTCACCCCAAAAAATGAGCTGGATCAGTCTATTTAGTCTTCGCGCTCTTCTGTATCCAGCGCGTCTCTGTGGGTCTGCATGCAGAGCATGTAAGTCTGTGGCAGAGTGTTCTCAGTTTCTCGCGAACACAGAACCGGGCCGCCCCAATAATATATCGGGCCGCCCAGGTAAAATCTGTGTGGGAAGCGCTGTGTGGGAATCTGTGTGACAAGCCACGACATGCCATGCATAAGTCTCGCAAGTTGTGAGACACGTCGCCATTCGGTGCCATGCGTTGCTTAGTGCTGTTGTTGAGAGCGTCAGCATGTGCTACAAGCACAATACATTTCCAACGTAATACACCATAAGTTAGTGTGAAGAGCATGTTGTTTTACAGTGGCCGACTGAATTAAGTTATCAATCGAGCTTATTATTTTTTTGTCGCAAATGCGAGCGAAATGGTCGCACTGTTGTTTATTCAAGATGATGCGTTGCAGCCGGCTGCAGCTCGTTGCTCTTAATTTCGCGGGTTGATTGCGTCATCAAACATGCATTATCGCGATAGTGCAATAGAATTAGAATCTCTATCGTAGGCCAATTTTGTATCGTTTATATCGCATATCGTTTATATCGCCCATTACTACAGAATATACAGCATTTTTCTATAGTCAGCGTCAAAGACAAATATGGTAAATACAAGCAGATCAGATATTTTAATCTGACCTGAGAGTAGTAGACTCATTCAGTAATTCATTTAAATATAGTAATAAACCAAATTTCTGTATTCAGCATTTGAAAAAAACATACTTCCCTACTAAATTCAATGTGAAAATGCTAATACTTTCAAATTAGGGTAATTAAAAAGTACTCGATTGACTTACGGTACTACTTCAGTGCACATTCAATGAACTTTTACTATCCCATGAGGCCACAGAAGACTATTTGTGAATGAAAGTGTCACAACTGAACAACAGTACATTTTATGTTAACAATTTAGTTTAGGTAACAATTCACACCATTTACTACTGGCTTATTACCTGCCTATTATTAAGACATTAACTGTTTATTAGCACTTATAAAGTATGATCTTATTTTACACCCCTAATCCAACCCAATACCTAAACACAACTCCTACCTTGCTAACTATTAATAAGCAGCTAATTAGTCGTTTCTTGAGCTAAAAGTCTTAGTTAATGGTTAGTTAATAACGTGAATTAAACATTAAAATAAAGTGTGACCAATTTTAGGTTTTAAATATATTTATTAAATAAGTATTAACAACATTTGGTGAGAAAATGGATTAAATATAAAGTTTAATGGTTGAAAATTACAATTAATTAGTAGTTTGTAAAGAGTATTTACCCACAAAGCAATTTTGTGTTTAATAGACATCTTATAGACGTCTATAATCCATCTATAAGTTTGACTGGCTACAAGCCAAAATTTGAGAAAATCTAATAGCCGTCTAAGAATAGCCATCAGATTAGACAGATGTCACATGTAATCATTTATCTGTGTGTTATTTGAATACTAGTCTAGTTTTTGGGCTATCCTTAGATGTCTATTAGATTCTCTAAGACAGTCTAAATTAAGCTTTGTTTTGGACAAGCTATGTTTAGATGACTATTAGACTAAATTAGAGTGTTTTAATATTTCATAACATGTTTATGGTTCTAAATATTACAGACAATTCTATATAAATCAGTGTTACTCTGAAATACATTTTAGTGAGGTTTCCCAGTAAAAAAAGGAAGAAAAAAAAGCTGTATTCAAATGTTATGGTTTGAATCAAAGATTCCCAAAGGTTGGCCCATTGTAACCTTTGATTTGGCCCACCATCCCATCTGAGAGGAGAGTGGGAATGATGAAGAGGGTTGGTGCCTTTAACACAGAGATCATCATTTCCAATTTGAGTTTGTGTTTTATTGATGGACTACAAAAAAGCAAACTGAAATTAAATGTTTTAATTAAATGTTGTAAATGAATCAGATTTTTTTAAAAATGTAAATACTGTCACTCGACGGATAGAGGATGCAGAAGACATCAGCAACAAATCAAGGCAAAAACTAGTGTAATTCTGTTATAAATTATTGTTTTATTTTTTTATCTGAAGTTCATTATAAGATGTAAAAAAAAATACTGTATTAGTTAATATAAAGCAATTTTTTCTAGCCATTTTAAACATTATTAAATGAATTATGAAATTACCCATGGCAACTATTTACCTTCGGCCTACTAGCCTCAATCAAGTTTGGTTTTTGGCCCTTCATAAGAAAAAGTTTGGGCACCCCTGATTTAGATGCTTAAATTCCATTAGAATTTAGTTCATTAAAAATCATTCATTAACTTTGAATATAAAATTCAATAAAACACTAAAGTGACGCAGTGGCGCAGTAGGTAGTGCGGTCGCCTCACAGCAAGAACGTCGCTGGTTCGAGCCTCGGCTGGGTCAGTTGGCATTTCTGTGTGGAGTTTGCATGTTCTCCCTGCGTTCGTGTGGGTTTCCTCTGGGTGATCCAGTTTCCCCCACAGTCCAAAGACATGCGGTACAGGTGAATTGGGTAGGCTAAATTGTCCGTAGTGTATAAGTGTGAATGAGTGCGTGTTGATGTTTCCCAAGGATGGGTTGCGGCTGGAAGGGCATCCGCTGTGTAAAAATGTGCTGGATAAGTTGGCGGTTCATTCCACTGTGGCGACCCCGGATTAATAAAGGGACTAAGCCGAAAAGAAAATGAATGAATGAATGAAACACTCAATTTACGATAACTAAGACTTTTAAGAGCACTTCTTTTAAAGCATGACAAAAAATATTGTATATTAAATAAATGCAAATTGTAATAAAATGTATTTTTAATTAAATAATTAAATTATTTAAACATTAAACATTTAGTTTACTTTTAAATTCCATTAACTTTCTTTTTTGTTAACATTGCAGTATGTGAACATCCAGGTTTTTTCAATAACATTTTTTTAAAGGGCACCTTTTTTTTACCCCTTTTTCAAGATTTAAGATACATCTTTTGAGTCTCCAGAATGTGTTTGTGACATTTCAGCTCAAAACACCCATCAGATTATTTGAATGTACCTTTTAGAATGTTTGGATTTTCTGCTTTAAACACCATGTAGCTGTTTTTGTTGCCTGTGCCTTTAATGCTTCGTTCTCCCCGCCCACCGTTCTCACGTGCCTGTCAGAGTGTGCCTCAGTCTCCGCCTCAGATAAACAGACAGACATGAAGGAAGCAGATCTCACGTACATTCTGTTTTGTTGATATGATTATACGCGTTACTACGGAGACATGTTAATACACAGCTGTCAATCAATTAGGTGGGCAGGGAAACCACATTCCTACGTCTAGTTGCAGTCGGCCTCAAAATGGGAGAGATTTGGATCCTATTTTAATGTCAGGAAATTTTAAAATGACATTTATTGTCTTTATATCACCCCAGGTGATTTTCATCGTAGGTGCCCTTTAAACAATAAAACACTCAATTGACAATAACAAGGACTTTTAGGAGCACTTCTTTTAAATTATGACAAAAAGTATATACATAAATTATTTATTTTACAATAAATAAGTACATAATTTAAAATGTATTTTAAAGGGCACCTATGATGAAAATCATCTTTTGTAAGCTGTTTGGACATAACTGTGTGTAGGTATAGTGTGTCCACAGTCATATTGGAGTAGGGCTGGGCGATTTTTTCGATTAATCGAATTTACGTTTTAAGACGATTAAATTTTTTATAAAATCGAGGTATCGCGATTTTTTTTAATAAAGATATTAAAGCAGCTTTTCCACTATCGTGCCAAACCGTTCGAAACTGTTAGACAACCGTGCTGAATTGTGCTGATAGATTCTGTGTGTTGACGTCGCGGCTCTGTTGATGAGCTACCACAGCTGGCTCAGCGCAAGCGCCCTACCCCATTGTCGCAAGGATGCGTGCGCAGTCAGCGGAGGCGCGCGATGCGCCGCCAGGCGAAAGTATAAATCCAGCTTAACACTCAGGGCCGGCGAGTCCATAGAGGCGACCTAGGCAGAATAGTGAGCGAGAACCCCCCGGTCCACTTTTATCCGCAACACCCACCCCCTCCCGGTCCTCTTTCATCCGCAAACCGGTAAGTTTCTATTTCACTGTCGGGTTGAGGGCTGCGTGATAGGTGTTCACCTAGAGCGCCAGTTCAGCTTGCTCCGGCCCCGATTACACTATATACATTACACAAAATAATAAAATAGGCTAAAAGTTTTATTCGTGGCTAGAGCTTAATTAATTTGATTGACATATAAGCAATGAGACCTTTACTTCGCCTGACTGAGCGTGAGTTTATTGCATGCTGCGCTGTGTTCGGTAGCACAGATCGCTCTGATCTGGGTGAGAACTTTACCAGCGACTACATGCATTGGTGAAAGCCTTTTTTTCTGCCTCGCATCGAATCAACAACAACATATATCCATGGAACACAAACTTGCAGACTCTTTGAACAACGAGGAAATAATTGCACCAAATTCAAAGCCCAGACGTCTGGTTTTGTATTTTATACCTGTGCACCACCTGAAGGATGGTTACGGCGTGTTGTGAATGTCGGCTGTCACCGCAGAAAGTCAAATCTTTCTTTAATTTGGACTTTTGCTTGAAAGCTTTACGGAGTGGCACAGTAGCTTTCCAAGGTACTGTAGCTATGAATTAAATCATAACCCATATATGCACCAATAAACAAGTAAAATGAATGAATAAATAAAATAAATATGGATGCTTAAATGTCGGTGTTGTTTTTACTCCAAAAAATATCAATACGTTTTGACAAATGTTTTATAAAAATAAATTGAGCAATTTCCAACATTTCAGCTATAGGCTGTTATACGATTCAGTTAAATATAAGGTAGACATTTAAATATAGATAGATATGTAACAGGTTTCTGTGGTTTTTTTTTTGTTGTTTACGGTGATCTTTAATATATACTGGGTGGTGTAGCTAGGCACAAATATTTTCTAAAACGTCAAGCAGGAATTTGTCTATAGGAATGTAATAGGCTACACCTTGTTGACCAATTTATGCATGTATGGCCATTAAAAATACATGTTCCTTAACCAGATGGTTTTTTAAGTTACTTATAAAGAGATTGTTACTTCAGTCATGTTGTTGTAATGTTTTAAGTTGACTATAGTTACACAGTAAAAAAAAAAAAAAAAAAAAAAAAAAAAAAAAAAAAAATCGAAATCGTGAATCGGTCAAACTTTATGAAAAAAAATCTAGATTTTTTTTTTGCCATATCGCTCAGCCCTATATTGGAGTGATATAAAGACAATGTCTCTTTTTATAAATTTCCTGATGTTAAATTAGGATCCAAATCTTTCCCATTTTGAGGCCCACCGCAACGTTACATAGGAGTGTGGTTTCCTTTCCCACCGAATTGATTGACAGCCGTGTATTAACATGTCTCCGTAGTAACGCATATCATCATATCAACAAGACATGACGTTCGCGAAGCAACTGGGATTAAAAGACCTGTTCAACTCTCTGTGATCATCAATCATCATCAAATGTGAGCAAGAATGAGTTTTACAGGTTTAAAAGGTTTTTAAAACAGTGCATGTTTGTAATGATTTACAGCGATTTTACCGTCTTTATTTTATCACCACAGCCGCATGTCAATACAATTATAAAAGAAGACGCTTCAATCCCGGTTTGTGGACATTAAATCAGGTTTATTTTGTTTATTAACATAACAGATGTCCATACAGCAGTGGATATTAACGTGTATCCTGTCAAATTTGCCGTGCAAAAACAGTGCAAAGTTAAACGCGTGCGCTGTGTGTTTGTGTGTTCTCGTGTGTGTGCGTGAACTTTGTAACGACATTGTGTGTGACTCATCGTTGCAGAAAGGCTTGAATTAACTCCACAACAAATACAATAAATACTTATTGAGAAAGTTCTTACTGTAGTATTTCTCACAAACATTACGTGAGATCTGCTTCCTTGATGTCTGTCGCTGTGCTGTTTATCTGACACACTGGCACACTTTGACACGCAAGTGGGAGCGGTAGGTGGGGAGAACTAGCATTAAAGGCACAGGCATCAAAAACAGCTACATTGTGTTCAAAGCAGAAAATTCCAATATTCTGAAAGGTACAATAAATAATCTGATGGGTGTTTTGAGCTGAAACTTTACAGGCACATTCTGGAGACACAAAAGACTTATCTTAAATCTTGAAAGAGGTGTAAAATAGGTGACCTTTAAGGTAAACATTTAAATTTAAACATTAAATATTTAATTTTACATTACATAAACTTTACTTTTTGTTGTTTTTTCGTTAACATTGCAGTATCTGAACATAGAGATTTTTTTCTGGCACATTCAACTGAAAAAAAAAACTACCACAAATGTAGGTTCTACAAAAATGTTAACAAACTCGCTTCAAACCTAAATACTCACTCGGGGTTATGACTCGCTTCAAATCCCAACCCCGAGTAGAAGCAATAACAATAACAGCAGCCACGCTTGGCTCCACAGCCCTCATTAACGCACACATAAACAAACAAATTCATCCGAATCTGCAGGGCTTTCAGTGGAATTCTGGAGGCGTAGATTCTGCGGAGGCCTAGTCATTACCTCGTTGTGAATCCCTGGTGTTTTCCTCAGTATTCGCTTCCAACACACACGCAAACAATACAAGCAGCAGGAGAAACGAACTCTCACAAAGCCTATGTGAGAAAAGGCCGACCTTTCAGAAGTGCGTTTGTGTTCCTCTGCCTCTGCCTTTGCCTCTGTGTCACACACTTTCAGCCCTGAGGAACACACACGACAACTGCTAATGGTTTACTAATGGTTTACGGTTTTATGCCGGCCATTGTAAAAAAAACGTCACGTTGCATCACGCTAAAATGGTTAATTGCGGTTGAAGCGGCGCATTACCTGGAAGCTTCTGCCGTTCCGCCAATAAATGCCCAAGGTCTCGGCTGGTGAAATGTCGACTGTAGAGGTTGCTCCTGGCAACCAGACCCTGATGACTACAGGATATGAGGACACGGACAAACAACAGCCAGAGAGGGAAAGGACGGAGGGGCAACGAGGACATTACAGGGAGTGAAAAATATGGGAGAAAAATAAAACAAACAAATGTGACACAAAAAAGGGACAAATTAAAAACATAATTAAACATAAATGCAAACACAAACTCAGAAATTGACACTGTAAAATCATTCCAGTGGAAGTGGATAAGGGTAATGGTTGTGTAATGTGATGCTGGGGTTTTTAATCTTGAAATAGATTAAAATACGGGGTGTGGTGTAATGTTGTAATTTTACACCAGGTTTTGTTTCAGACATCAGAAATGGAAGCAAATTGCTCAGATTTTGCAATTCTGGGGATCGATATGTTATTTAGATTTGTATGGAACCAAGTTTTTGTTACAGAAAAAAGGGGAAACCGTGTTTACATCTCACAATTTTGAGTTTACCTGACAATGCTAGTGTCACAGTTAGTGTTTTTCAGCCAATGATAAATCTCATTTAAAAACATTTTTTAATTTCACAAGTTTCCCTTTACAGCATCGACGTTGTAATGTCATTACAATGCATTCCGTTAAATAGACTTAAGCATTCATTTAGTTGTTCAAGTGTAAAATGAGATGCTAGCGGCGTCAGGATCAGCAGGCGAGTGCAAAAACTCCATTGAAAAAAATTGTCATATTTTAAAGACATGGCAGGAGAAAACTGTAGTGCAGTGTAGTGCACTTCTTGTCTGGTCTGAGACCCACTTCATACCATATATGTATCAGGCAGTGAAGATCACTGATTTTTAAAAAGATCAGATCTTAAATGTGGCCATTTTGTAATGGAAAGATGTTGGCTGGCTGGCTGCAAATTAAAAGTCTGTGTGCATATACCCCATTCTAATGCGATTGTTTTTTTCCTCACAATTCTGAGAAAAAGGTAATAATTAGAAGACATGAACTTTAAATTGTGAAATATTAACAATTCTAAACAATTTAATTAAAAACGGCTGGAAATAATTCAAAATTCTCTATTTTTTTCTCTATAATTGTTAGATATAATCTTGTTGATAGCAAAATATAAACATTTCACGTTAACGTGGAGTTCAAAATTCACAGTTCAAAATATTATTTTAAGCGATTCTGACTTTATCTTGTCATATTAGTGAAATGTACATATTCAATTGTGAAAAAATATAGTTAGAAGATATAGTCAGAAATTGTTTCGTTTTTGCTTTGATGCATTGTTAGATTTGAATTTTTCTCCCTAATTTACTGTTGGTGGCAGTTTTTGCCCCATTGACTTCCATTATAACCACATTTGATGGTTAATAAATACACAGTCCTTGTTTTTATTTACTCCATGTAGTTCTGAGAGCTGAGATGCATATATTGATTATCTCAGACACATCAAGGTAAGTGCGTAAATGTCACTCTCACACACTCACACACTAACAGACACCCATACATTCACTTTAATTTGCTGTTATACTCTTATAAAATCCAGAAACTAAGCTTTTTTTAGTACAGGCCTATTTAAAGGGTTAATGACACATATAACAAATTTGACCACTTCCCAACAGGGAAAACCACCAACAGTCAAAAATGTATGATTATATGATGTCATGGTTTTGCAATTAAAAAATTGTGGTTATAATGGAAGTCAATGGGGCAAAAACAGCCACCAACAGTAAATTAGGGAGAAAAATTCATGTTTTTACAAATTTTTACTAATATGTTCAAGACTTTGATAAAAGGAAAAAAAAATCCAGTCCACAATTACTTTTCATATTGAAAATATGTCATTTTGTGTGTTTTTCTCACCAAATCAGTGACATCATTTATGAATTTGGCAATTAAAGAGTTAAAAAATTTAGTAGTTTTGATCAGGACTGAGGTCGATTAACAGATTTATGCAAAAACATTGGAAATTTTTACTGCAGTTTAATTTAGTGGATGTTTTCATCCTAGATATAACAAAAGGGTAGTAAATTTGAACAGTGCACAAGGGTTAAAAAGTAAGAACTGCAAGTTGTAATCTCCAAATTGTGTGATATCAACTCAGAACAATGAAAAAAGGAAGTCAGAATTGTGAAATAAAAAGTAGCAATTACGGTTTCTTAAATTTCATTTGTGGCAACAAGCTTACATACTTAACAGGTTTTTGGTTCAACAGGTTTGTCAGTGATGCCCTTTTCCCATATATTCTATAACATACTACGCCTTTTACCATAATCTTGAGCTATTTTGTAGGTTGTAACTGGTTTTAACTTCAATCACAGGCATGTGATAACTCACATGTCATTCACAGAGGCTTCAAGAAGACTTTAGACTTGTTACAGTATCCCCTACAAAACTACCGTCTTCATGTTTAACATCTATTGTTCATAGAAAGATTAAAAATACAGGAGAAATACTGGAAAATACTTAAACGGGATAGTATCGGAATAGAATGGTAAAATACAGGACAATCCTGCCAAAAACAGGAAGGTTGACAGGTATGGAACAGCCCTGGGGTCAAAACAATAGTGTGATCTAAAACGAAACTAAAAGTCTGTTACCAGCTCTATTAAAATAATCTGCTATATAAGATATTAATTAACTGACAAGTGATTAAATAAGAATGACTATATATGTTTTTTCAAATGTTTTTATTACTTGCTGCTCAGCACAGGGGACATTTGACAGCTGAGGGTTAACACTGTTGTAAACTCAGTAAAAATTCTAAACTCTAAAACACACTTTTGTGGAAAGGGTAGAGAAAAAGACCAAAAAGAGATTTCAATTGAATTACAAATGTGTATTATCAAATCCTTTTGCAGGAATTCGTACCGCTCATACACTCACAACAAGGCAAAAAAAGCTAAACCAGTAGTTCATCCAACGATGAAAGTTCTGTCATACGTTTCCTGAAGGTTGTCATTTCATTTGTGAAACACAAACATAGATTTCACACCGCTAGTTCAAAAGAAGATATTTTGAAGAATGTTGGGAACCTGTAACCACTGGCCTCCATGGCATATGTTTTTCCTACTAGGTTTCCAACATGCTTCAAAATATCTGCTTCAGAGCACAGTCAAAGGTGAGTAAATGATAGAATTTTCATTGTTGGGTGAACTATCACTATAATTGAAACTAGCTAAGAGGTTGAAGATAATGGCACTAAGCACTGAATGTCAATGGAAGCTAAGCCTAGATCTATTTAGAGAACTAGCATAAATGAATGAGATAAAGAAGAAAAGTGTGTGGTTGAAAGGAAAAGCAAAGTTCAAGCTCATCAAATGAAGAAGGCACAAACATGAGCATGCCATAATTGGAGGAGGTCATGTGTACAACAACAAGCATGTGATAATCAAGAGATGAACGGAAGAGGAGAAGAAAGGGAGAAGAAGAAGAAGAAGAGAAGTGTTTAGCGATTCTGCAAAAGAAAGTGGACAAGGCTGCGTACGTGTTAGAAGAATACGCATCTGGCACACACTGATACACTAATGATGTACTAATGAGCTGAATTTACATTCCTGCCGCCAATTCCAGCATGCACTCATCTAACACAGGAAATGGCTCAGAGTGAACGAGAACGACCTCAGTGTCTCTTTCGTTCCCATAGAACTCAGGCTCTCATTGGCCCCCCCAAAAAAGCCCCAGATGGAAAAACTGAAGAGGTTGTAATGTAAATATTTGGAGAGATGTTCTGGATTTAGACTTGAGTGTGTTGTAAAAGGTGTTGTGGAGATTTGTACCTGGTGCGTCTTGCCCTGCAGCTGTCGTTGAGCGGGGATGAGGGGGTCTGAGTCTGCTGGAGGACCGGGGCCGCGGCGGGGCGAAGCGGGGCCCGGCTGGGGGAGGATCCCACACTGAGAGAACGGGATTGAGGAGATGACGGAAGTAGAGGAGGAGAGTGGGGGGGACCCCCGGGGCGAACAAATGGCCAGGGGAGAACCCTCTGCTCCTCCCGGACCACTGCGGAGGAAAGAAAGATGCGCAGATATGAACACTTTGTCTGGTTATATTAACTTTAAATTTGGAAGCCTGATATTTGGGTCGATAAATACTGTACAAACCTCGATATCATTTATTTTCTAAACGTGATTCCAAATTCAAAACACAAACATAAACAGTGGAGAACTGAATTAATTAACCCTTGTGTTCTGTTCAAATCGACTACCCTTTCGGTATGTTGGTGGCTGTTTTTGCCCCATTGACTTCAATTGTAATGACATTTTTTGATTGCAAAGCCATCACACCTAATAATCATGCATTTTTGATTGTTGCTGTTTTTGATAATTGAGAAGAGGTCAAATTTGTAATTTACAGAGTGCAAATGATGATCAACTGTACAAATTGTAAATTTTACCTCTTACCAACAGAGAAAACCACTAACAATCTAGGATGCATGATTATATGCTGTCATAGATTTGCAATAAAAAAATGTCATTATAATAAAAGTCAATGGGGCAAAAACCATCACCAGTATAACGGAAGGGTAGTAAATTTGCCCAGAGTGTATTGTTGAATTTTTGAAAATGTCCAAAGCATTTTTTCCAATATATGTGTCAAAATAAGATTTGTCACCAAAAATCATTCCATTTGCTGAAAAACAGAGAAAGTTGTGGCCAAATGAAGACTCAAAATCACTCCAGAGTGGATGAAAACATCCCTCAACAGTACACAAGGGTTAAAGAGCCCCGATTATGGGTTTTTGAAAATAACCTTCCGTGCAATGTGCAACACAGCTCTACTGTAAGTCAATGAAAACGTCCATCTGAGGATTAAATCTGAAAACGCACCTTGTTTAAAAATATAGATTTTTAAATAAAAGATTTGACTCAGAGTCATTTAAATGATTTGTCGTTCGTCCGGATCTTTTGCCTGTTTGTATCGACAACGACACAAAACAATACCAAATATGAACTACCGGATCTGGTAAAACGTGAAGGCGCCTTGCCCTTTACACACTAGCGGAGTGCGAAGGATCATGGGATTGATCATGACGCGAAGATTACTATCAGTGAGAGACTGCCAGACATGCGGCTGTGGGGAGTAAAGGGTTAAAGTTAATTTACACAACAATACCACAGTATAGCCAACCGTGTGCTGTGTTTGTTCCTGTCCTTTTTCTGATTATTGAAACAATAACTTACACTGCAGCTTGGGATTCCCCAGCTGTTTGTTATTAATGGAAGGAGCAGCAAAGACTACTAATGTATGGGACTTTGTCAGTAACTGTTACACAATTTGTATGGACCAGTTTCTTCTTCCTCCAGATCCTGTAAGTGTTTCTCCTTCCTACACAACGTGAAGTGTGATTAAAATTGTTGCCTCGATTTCTGTAGTTATCAAACTATGTATTTAATTGTGTGTTGTAACTTGTAATCGCTCCGCGTGGCTTGTTATCACTTATTTGTTACAGATCAGTGCATGTACTGTATCTCAGGTTAAATCTTTATTGGCTATTTTTTCGATATTGCGTCCAAAACCACTTTGAAAACGTGACACGTGCTTCTTCCTTTACTAATTTAAATGCGTTTTGTGCTTGCTATCTCCTGCTGTTTGTTGCTATGGCCACCAATAGCTGTTCTTCGCAAAAGTTCAACTTTTGTTACTGTGTGGATTAATATTGAATGTATGGCGTTGTTATTACTTGGAGTTGTGGTTGAGAATAGAGGAATATGCTGGTGTTTAACTGCATTGCTTTAACGCATTCCTGCATTGGGCTCACACATATCCTCTGTGCTCTGACTACTTCTTGGGTGTTTCTATCCATCTCATGCTGAACGCAGATGACCAATCACAACAGACTGGGTCATCAGACCAGTAAGCGCAGATAAGCCTCACGCAAAGGAGGGGTTTGAGAACAAATGAATCGCTGAACAAATCATATGTGAGTCATTGGGATGATTCGGTAAAAATAAATGCATATTATAAGACAATGAAAGTGATTTTTGACCTTGCATGTATATCAGCCTGTTGTTGGAGACCCCCAAAACCAATATATGACTTTTTATAACGCATAATAGGGGCTCTTTAAAGACTTTAATTTTTATTTTAGAATGAAAATAAATTATTTTAGAATGAGAATGAATTAAAAGTACATGGAAATGGCATATTGTGAGCCATAGATTCCTCGTTATTGTGTAAATCCAGTGAATGTAAAATCCCTGTAAATACAGGCCTATTGGAACATACACAGACTATGATGATCCACACATTAATATGCAGTCTGTGTTTGATTCCTAATAAGATTACAATTTTTATGTTTATCTAAGCTTGTATTATGCTTACTATGTAAGTAGGACTCTTAATTTGAAAACTGGACTGGCATTACAGAGCTCAAAGGTAATGCAACCAAATATGAGTTATCTAATTACAACTATAAATTTATTCAGTGTCTCACAAAGAGGCATAAGGTCTGTTTAACTGTATCTTTTATTAGTTTAACTTGTATATTGTGAAATTTGCCACATCTGTTTGTAATGAGGCAATGGTCACATGTGTATAAACTCTAGAGAATAAGAGCAGAGCTCAATAATATTCATGACCGTTCCAAATATGATCAAAACAGAGCTTTCATTCTAGGGGTAATTTCAAGAATTATAAATGAGCATATAAAAGCATTTCTGGTGAATATTTCACTTACTTACCTAAGTAAGTAAGTATGTAAACACCAGAAAACTATTTAACATATTGAATCAGTGCACTCTATGGCACCTTTAAAACAGGTGGTTTTTAAAGATAGTGTTTTAGACTTGTTTATTAATGTGTATATTTTGTCCACTTTCAACAACTTTTCACTTGCACAATTTACACATGAAATCAAAAAGAGACAGTAGCTTTCATTTCTAATCTGATAGCTGCAAAACTTCATTATAATCAGGACTGATAAGAGAACACAGAGCTTTTACATTTCTTTTTTTCCCATCTTCAGAGCAAAATTATGATTTCAGACAGCCAAGATTAAATAGCGTCTGGCTAGTGCACTTCAAATATATCCCATAATGTTTAAAATATATCCCATAATGTTTAAAAGAGGAGGGCAGGAGTTCTGTTATGACTTTAGTGAATGTATCTGATCATATAAGCATCTACACAATGAAACACATCCAGCCTAATGTGTTTTTGACCACTTGAAGACAAAACTATTGTTTACACTTGTATTTAGCAATGGCTACTTGTAATAGGATTACCAAAAATGCATCTTAACCCCAGATATAAACAGAACCCTAAGTCTAAACGACATTTTCGTCTTTTTGATAGTAATTGCAACAGTATTTTCTTCTGCACAATGCCTGTGAAGACCAAAAAAGCTCTTTCCTAAAGGCTCTAAAATAACCGAAGGCCCAAATCAAGGCATTTAATGAATAATGGGAGGCCTGTTTCCAGATGAAACTATTTATTACAGCGGCTGGGTGATGTCAGTACTTAGCAAGTTGGTGTACATGTCAGCTAGAAGGTTTATTGTGCCAACTGGTTAAATACATGACATGGAGCTTATGAGTAACCCACCTTCTCTTTCCATTAGCGAATAAGGTTTGATCTCTCCCTCTGGCTTTCTTGGGGGAACTTTTCTCAATTGGACCGCTGTTGGAAAGAAGAATGTAATAAAGAAAGAGCAAACAGGTATGATTAAGCATAAGTCAGCATATTTAAAGCGTATTTAAAGGAGCACTAAGCAAATTTTGCAAAAACAATGCTGATATTGAAAAGCACCAAAATAAAGATGGCTCTAGACATCATTACTAGACACACCCTTTACTGATGATTGGGTGCAAGTGTGGTTTGGGATTTGCTTCCACTATATTGCATGGTTCCAATCTCCACTATCATTACTAGACACGGCCCTTACTGCTTATTGGGTCCAAATGTGGTTTGGGATTTGGTTCCACAATATGGTGTGGTTCCAACCTCCACTATCATTACTAGACATATCCCCTTACTGAGGATTGAGCAAAAAAGTGTGGTTTAGGAATTGGTTCCACTATATAATGTGGTTCCAACCTCCATGATCAGTACTAGATACGTCCCTTGCTGCTGATTAGGTCCAAGTGTGGTTTGGGATTTGGTTCCACTATTTGGTGTGGTTCCAACCTCCACTATCATTACTAGACATGCCCCTTACTGCGGATTGGGTACAAGTGTGGTTTGGGATTTGGTTTTACCATATGGTGTGATTTCAAACCTCCCCTATCATTACTAGATATGCCCCTTACTGCTGATTGGGTCCAAGTGTGGTTTACATTTTGGTTTTACCATACAGTGTGGTTATAAACTACTGCTGATTGGATAAAAAGTGTGGTTTGGGATTTGGTTCCACTATATGGTGTTGTTCCAACCTCTACTATCATTACTACACACGCCCCTTAATGCTGATTGGGTAAAAAAAAAAGTGTGGTTTGGAATTTGGTTTCACTATATGGTGTGGTTCCAAACTCTACTATCATTACCAACCACGCCCCTTACTGCTGATTGGGTGAAAAAGTGTGGTTTGGGATTTAGTTCCACTATATGGTGTGGTTCCAACTCCACGATCATTACTAGACATGCCCCTTTATGCTGATTGGGTGCAAATGTGGTTTGGGATTTGGTTCCACTATATGGTGTGGTTCCAACCTCTACTATCATTACTAGACACACCCATTATTGCTGATTGGGTTAAAAAGTGTAGTTTGGGATTTAGTTCTACTATATGGTGTGGTTCCAACCTCCACTATAATTACTAGATACACCCCTTACTGCTGATTTGGTCCAAATGTGGTTTGGGATTTGGTTTCACTATATGGTATGGTTTCAACCTCCACTATCATTACTAGACATGCCCCTTACAGCTGGTTGGGTTAAAAAGTGTGGTTTGGGATTTAGTTCCACTATATGGTGTGGTTACAACTCCACGATCATTACTAGACATGCCCCTTTATGCTGATTGGGTGCAAGTGTGGTTTGGGATTTGGTTCCACTATATGGTGTGGTTCCAACCTCTACTATCATTACTAGACACACCCATTACTGCTGATTGGGTTAAAAAGTGTAGTTTGGGATTTAGTTCCACTATATGGTGTGGTTCCAACCTCCACTATAATTACTAGATACACCCCTTACTGCTGATTTGGTCCAAATGTGGTTTGGGATTTGGTTTCACTATATGGTATGGTTCCAACCTCCACTATCATTACTAGACATGCCCCTTACAGCTGGTTGGGTTAAAAAGTGTGGTTTGGGATTTAGTTCCACTATATGGTGTGGTTCCAACCTCCACTATCATTACTAGACACACCCCTTAATGCTGATTGGGTAAAAAAAGTGTGGATTGGGATTTGGTTCCACTATATGGTGTGGTACCACCCTCCACTATCATTACTAGACACTCCCCTTACTGCTGACTGAGTAAAAAATTGTGGATTGGGATTTGGTTCCACTAGATGGTGTGGTTCCAACCCCCACTACCATTACTACACACGCCCCTTAATGCTGATTGGGTTAAAAAAAAGTGTGGTTTGGGATTTGGTTCCACAATGTGGTTCAAACATTTCTTAGTGCACCTTTAAACAGCACACACTGCATACTTTACAAATCTTTGCATCCATAAATATCCACAGAGCAAATGCATATATCGATTATCATTCCACTGCACTTTGGGGAAACATACAGCACTTATCTATAATTGGATTTTAAAGGGGAACAGCAAGGGATATTATAAGGGTGTGAGTGAGTTGTTGGGATTGATTAATGTGGTCAGAGGTTATTGGGGTCCGACTGAGTGCAAAGGGACTGGAGATTCTCCTAAACCACTGGGATAAGATAAAGGAGTGATACGTAAGGTACAAGCCAGGTGATGGTGGGATTGAGAGGAATAGCTGATATTCAATATCCTTACAAAAATCCGTACATCCCCTGATCCGTCAGAGGAGAGGGAGGTGTTCCTGGGAGAATTTCATGAGACAAAACGCTTAAACAGTGAATGGTTTGAGTCGTTTGCATGTTAAATCCAGCCTCAGCCTACACATTTGCGAAGTTTAAAATACATTGCTTGGGGAACATTTTGTTGCACGTTTTAGATGAAAATTCCACTAGAGGGTGCAGTCTATATTTTTTGGAAATCTGAAATGCGTCACTTACATTGCTATGGCTACGTTTTGTTGCACAAAATGTTTCAGATGACAAAACCTCTAAAGGGCGTTGCCTACATTTCTTCATATTTATGTTGGCTTGAGAAAGGCTAAATTTGGTCAAAATGTGCCTTCTGCATTCAAGATTGTTGCTAAATCTCCTCATGCCAATCCGACTTATCGTTTTTGAATATTCTTTTTTAAATATTACATTTTAATTATCCGGGCATGTAAAAAAATTTTACAAGCCCCAAATTTGGCCAAAAGCTGTGTTCTGCATTAGATTTTGTTGCTATATCTTTTCAGGATTATCAGACTTCCAATAAATCATTCTTAAGCATTATTTTTCTCAAAATATGGCAAGCCATAAACTTCATGACTTAAACTTCATATTTTTTACTGATATGGCAAGCCATTTTTGCATGTATCCCTTTCACACTTATTGATCATTACATTTTCAATAAAATATGGCAAGTCGTTTTTACATAATGTCCAAGTCCAGTTTTTGACTGTCATGGAGACTGTCAGAGACATCGGGGTTGAATTACATCACTCATATTGGCAAGAAGCTTTGATGTATCATCACTAAGCTGTCAATTGTCCCCATAGCAATAATACAGGCTAACCCAGCAACTATTTAAAAACAGCAATATCTCTACACCAGAACATCATAGGAACCTGGGTATTGGCTCATTTGACTCATGCTAGCAAATGGGACTTCCTGTGTACTATGTATGGTAACAATGATAAGCCAAGTGCTAATAACGATTAGCTACATGCTATTAATGATTATCTAATATAACATATGCTAGAAATGCCTACTAAGTATTAGCATTTGATCAAACATGTACACGAGCGTTGCCATTTAGCAACTGCTTAGCAACCACCTAGAAATGCCATAAACATTTTAGCAACTGCCTAGCAACCACTTAGCAACCGCTGTGCTTCCTGACAACTGCCAATCCCAGTCCTAGCGCAGTTACGTTGGCTTTCTCAAGCCAACATCAAAGTTTGTCAACGAACTTTAGGTTCTAGTTGAAATATGTTAAGTTTTGTTGCACGTTTTAGATGACAAATCCACTAGAGGGCGATGTCAACATTTTTGTCTAAAAAAAAAGTCTAAAAATCTGAAATACTTCATATAGATTACGTTTTGTACATACAAAGCTTGCAGTCTTTTACTTCCGCCTAAATGGATTAATTTCTCACCTCATATTTTTGTTTTATATCATATATTTTCTCATTAAATCTTGACCAATCAGATGCTCTCTACTATCTGACATGCCCCGCCCCCTTCAGGGTGCTTCTCATTTGACGCACTTGATCTCAACTGGCAGAGATATGATAAAAACGAAACGCTATTGGCTGTTTTTAAAGGGGAAGAGTTACTCTTTGTCCCACCCTCTCCTAATTTTTCAATTGAGATTACATCAAACATTGAAAAAAAGCTAATTTCAAAGCACTTCACAGGACTTTTAAACAGTAGCCTAGCAAAACACCGGTCTATGCCCTTTCCCTAAATGAAACCAAATGTGTTTTCAAAAGCAAACATAAAAGAAAAGTGCACTGTGACGTAGTTTTACCTTAATTTTACATTGTTTGTATCTCTTTTGTGGAATGCATTTTCCCCAGACTCTGCATCACAATTATAACACTGTCCAAAGTGAGTTACCACGCAAATTGACCATGCCAAAAATTTTGTACATATGAAGATAGATAAGTGAGGCAAACATAATTGATTATAAATCATTAACACTGCTGTATTGTGGTATTTAATGTGTGCTTGGTAAAGAACTGCATAATTATCTTTGTTGACCAATAATATGTCCCTGTAAATATCATTACTGTGAAAAGGAACAAAAATTGTTGGCAGCATACTGCCCCATAGCTTTTATTGTACTTAGAAACTGTACTCAAACTTATGTTTAAGTATGTTTTTGCGGCTTCACAAAAATGTAGGCTGAAGCACATGTTTCCAACAAGTCTGTGTTGGTTAAACCTCATCTAGGGAAACCATCAACTATAAACACCACAGATCTGGGCTTGAAGCGTCATGTATATACACAAATAAAGATACTGAATAGGTTTTGCCCAGGCATGAATATCCTGTCTTAGAGAAAACAAAATAACAGAGTGTGGTTTAAATCAGGAAACTGACTTGATTTAAATAAAGAACTACTATAAACAAACAATAGAAGAACCAACAGACAGCTTTGAGAATGACAGACTACAACAACAAACGTAGGCTTTTTTTAAAACTAAATATAAAAAGATAATTTGATTCACAATCAAATCCAGGTCAGATTATCATATTTAACAGTAAATAACAGTGCTTGCAAGGCTGCAAAAATGGTTCAAATCAACCAACTGGCTAGATTAACTATTTATATAAATTTTTTGTAATTGGTCTGGCACAATTTTTTACAAGCAATTGGTACATTTTCAAAACTCTTAGTACTTATATCACAACAGTTTATCAAAAGTGCACTTTTTTCAAACATTTAAGCATATTTTCAATTGTGTTAGTACAATAGACAATTACAAAACATCATTTTTACTATATACAATAAGTGTTTCAACTATATAAATGTTTCATTCTCAGTAACTGTCTTTCATTAAGCTATTACTATCAAACGTTTGATTTGCATCTGTTATCACTCAGTTGTATACATTTGTCTATCATGTAACTCAACTAATCTTAATGTGTAATCAATTAATCATTTAATATGACTATAGATTTTCTACTTGTCTGATCAAAGTTACAAATTGCTGTAAGAGCTTTCAGAAATACCAACTACTAATTATTTTCACCCGATGATCAAAAGTAGATGCATAAGTAACTTGCAAAGAAAAATAAAAAAATATGTAACAGTATATATATATATATATATTGCCCGTGTATGTAAATGATTTGCTGGGTTCCCATATAGAAATCTGATAAATGGAAAATATGCAAATTATATATATGACATACAGTTCATATTTGGATTTCACATATATTTCCACATAAAGTGCTCAGCATAACTGAGTACTCTCTATTTTGAAAGTGAAAATTGTCCATTTCTCAGTGAATATAGGCAATGTATTTTGATGCATTTAAACAAAACAGATTGATTAAACAGATATATTTATTAAAATAATATTTTAGTCACCAAACATATTTAGAAATTGAAAGTTAATACAATTAAATTCAAGCAAAATATTGCAAAAAAAAATAAATTAATTAAAAATACAACCTACAAAATTAACTAAATTTTTCATTTTTTTTGCTTCTCTTGATTTTTCCTCTTTTTTAAATTTGTATTTAATATTTTTCTATAACATATCAATTTGGATGTACTAGTTTTTGGACCGTTATCTTAAGTTATTTTGTTAGATAGGCTCCAGATTTGGCTTCAGTACCAACTAATCTAATGTATATGCACAAATACAATATTGTATAGCTTCCTGTTAAAAATATGAATTTAAAAGATAGAGTGGTGTACTTATATATGCCGAGCACTGTACTGTATATTACATGCAACATATTTCAAAAATGTTTTTTTTTTCAACCATTGAAATTATAAATATGTTCAAATATGTTCGTATACAAGTTCATATTTGGATTTCACATGTGTACAATCATGTGTGTGTAAACTGCCATTTGCAATATTTTAGTTCAAATATGAACTTGTATGGCATATTTCTATATAATTGGAATATATTGCCATATATCAGATTTCTATATGGGATCAGGTTTTCATGTTATCTCAACTTTTCAAACAAAAAATATAGATTTGTCAGTTTGATGTGATGGCTGTGTATACAGTTTACAGCAAAGTAATGTTAATTCAGCATCGAGAGCTATTTAAAAACTGTATCTTGTATTGTTGGCTACTGAATAGACTGATTGTTATAAGTAGTTGAAAAAAAATCTTACTGTTGTGTTTTGGTAATTAAAGTAAATGTTCTCAATTTAAATCACAATGATCTTGTTTTCTGAAACAATGATTATGTGGAATAAAAATATGTGCAACTACAATGAAATCATGACATCAGATTGGAAAGAATGACTAATAGTGTAACAAGTGTGATCAGTTTAAAGTTTTGTACTAAGAGATTTGAAAAACTGACACTTTAGTTATGAAAACTGTACCAAATTAATTTAAAAAACTGTAAAGACATGCAAGGATCATGAAAGTGAAATCAACTGTTAAAAAGGTATGTGTGTGTATACGCTTATCTATACAAAAGTCTAAAATAAAAGAAAAAAAAATACTGTATAAAATATTGCTATTAAACTTGTTGTAATGAGTGTTTTTAGTGTTTATTTATAATACTATTACCATACTACAGAATTTGTGTAATCATTTAAATGATCTTTTCTGTTTCTATTTAGGTTAAATAATTTAATTTTCAACTTTACTTTTAGTACATTTAATACCTGCAATAATTTCAGTTCGTTTGTTTAAGAAAAAGGTAATCTTAAAAAACTGTATTATCTATAAAGCAAAGTTTGAACAAACACTAAGTTGTTCGTGTTATGTTAATTGCAGAAATATGAGGAAGAGAAAAACAACAAAAAGAGAAGGAATTTCATTACAGTGCTGCCTTGCATGAACTGTAAATGAAAAGAAAGGGAGGTTGTTGTCCTGTACTGCAGTCATTGGATACTGGCAGAGATCCAGGACAACATTCTAAACCCACATAAACCACAAAAGAGCAGTGAGGCAGGCAGGTGTTACCTGATCTACTCTGGAAGAACCCAGCAAACACCACAAAGTTATTGACCTGAGAAGAACAAGTTTGACAGGAGATAAAATGAACCCATGCTAGACAAAGAATTACATAATTAAAGAACGGTTACTTTAACACCTCTTTTTTATGAAGACGAAAATCTGTTTTATAAACTTATATGCAAGACCAATACATAACAGATTACTACAGCATTTGATCAAGCTGTTTTCAGTGACAGTTATAACTGGATTTAAAGAAACACACCACTTTTTTTTATCTAACTCCTCTAGATTTAAACAGTTGACTTTTTCCATTTTTTATCCATTCAGCTGCTCTTCGGGCCTGGTGGGAGCACTTTTAGCGTAGATGGGCATAAATCATTGAATCAGATTAGGCCATTAGCATCTCTTATAAAAAAAATTCAAAAAAGTGCTTTAATAATTTAAACTGACAATGAAAAAAGCATAATATCATTTCCTCTGCTGCAGCAGTGGTACAACCATAGACTGTAAAAGATATGGACGTAGTATCCGTGATGTCACCCATAGGTTTCTGAAGAGCGCAAATGTAGCTACAAGTAGGCGTGGCCAATCGTCTGCATTTTGTTCCTGCATCATCGCACCGACCGGGGGATACCAAACAAGAGCAAAGAGGCAGGGCATGAGCGGAGCTACAGATGCCTGCTAGCATTTTGCTTAGACTGGATTTCTTTGAGTGAAACGTGTAATACTTCATTACCTGAGACTCGTTTGTGTTCTGACCACTTGTGCTTGGTTGTATACTATGTCAATAAAGTGTTTAGTCTTTTAAAAACACTGTTGTAATTGAGCCACTAAGCATTGTTTTTATGGCGTTTTTCTACAGGAGGAAAACGCAAATTACTTCCAAACACTTCAAATATAGTCTGTGTTAATAAATGCAAGGCTATTTATGAAATCCAGGCATAACACAGAATGACAATGTTTTAGATGACTGTTCTAGAGCCTACAGCTAATCATTCTGCCAGATTCTGGAGTGCATTCAAGTTCTAAAGAACATTATAAATGATAAATTATCTAAAATAAAACAAATACATTTATAGATATGATATACAAGTATACAATTTAATTCACCTGGGAAATGGAGTCCACTTGAATGGTTTGTGAACATAAATAGGTGCACACAGCATGCCAAATCATCTGATAATTGTAGTAAATAATTCCAAAAGGCAATTGAAAATTGTGTAAAGCCACATAAAACAAAACAAAAATACAATGTATATGCGGAGTTCAGCAGTTAATCAGCTGGAATCAGCTGAGGTGAAGTGACGGAGTCATGAAAAATTGAGTCCCCCCTGACAATTGGGTCCGCCTGTAGGACCCCGAGTGATCCTATTGTTTTAACTAGCAAAAGGTATAGTTTGTAGTGCCTAATTATAAAATACAGTATATGAAATCACGTTCATAGTTTATATCATGTAAAAAGTGTGACTATTTCGTTTCAACATTAAAATGGCATGAATAAGCGTTACATTGACCCTTTCGTATACTTATGGATAATTAAAAACATGCATGAGTTATGAAAATGAGCATTTAACGTTATCTTTTATACTGTTTAGTTAGCCCAGTTAGCTTATGTGCTAGCATAATTATACCCATATCGTTAGCCTCCTGGCTACAATAAGCTAACGCAGCTCTGACTAACCACACAACAAGGTATCACAATAATAGCTTTTGATCAGGCATCCACCAGAGACGACACCTTAGGGGTCCTAAGCGGACTCGATTGCAGGGGGGACTCGATTTCTCACCACAACCAGTGAGACCTAGCTGTCACTTCAATGGCCAAGCCCTTAATTATGCAGACTTAATATAAACAAAATGGATAAGTTATAAAAAAGTTCACCCCCTCACAGTTGTCATGAAGTGTAATACTAGCTATATACACCAAAATTGTTTTTTTGTACTAGGTTGTAAACACCTTTTTTTCTGTTGTAAAGTTGGCCATTTTAACATTGGTGTCAATAGAAATGTGCTCTATTATGTAGCCAGGACTAGTGGAATTTTGATGAATTGCAGTTTCAGTTACTTTCGTATTACCTTCACGAGGGAGAGCGGGATGTTGTCGCTTGGGTGCAAAAGCAAAGTTCACTGATTATTACTCTGGAATGAAAGTTTTTTCCTAAACATATCAGCCTAGAATATAGCAACTTTTACATTTTCAGTACGCAATGTAACTACAGAAAAGTCAAACTTTAAATAGGAAAACAAATCAAAACACCTTTCTGAATAGTTTTTTTGAGCGAGATGCTAATGGTCTAATTCGATTCAATGATTTATGCTATGCTAAGCTAAAAGTGCCAGACCTGGAGATCGGCTGAATGAATTTAAAAAATGGTAACTCTCAGTTGTATCCGCTTGTTAAGTGTGACATCACGGGAAGCGGCTTCTGGGTCCAAGCGCTCTATAAAACTGTATGGGGAGACTCGTCAAATGGAAATAATAAATAAACGTTTACAAAGCGCTGTAATACTTTCAAAAATCACGATCGCAATATGTACATCCATGCCTAATGTCAGATGACCAGAAAGTGATTAATTTTTTATAAATTGTTCAAATTTTGGTATTTGTGATGCAGCAAGTCCAGAGACTGTTGTGTACACCATGATTTTATATAAAATTCACTTGATAGGACTAAAAAGTGTCCATAAACGAATATTTTCTCAATTCAAATGAGAAGCGGCTTGGACCCGGAAACAGTATTTCCTACGTAACCGATACGTCACGACGGATAACCCTGAGGAGAGTTGTAAAATGAGCATATTTTCAAACAAAAGTGGAGTGTTCCTTTAAATATACTATGGAATTCCGAGAAGTGTCCTCCTAACTTGCTATGACACATTTCACATGTCAAACTTGCTAGTCAAAAATGTTACATCAGATATGCTCAGGTTTGCTATGATTTTTTTATGTCACTCACACCTTTACTTAAAAGAGGTGGGTCTTACCTGAGGCACGCTGTTTCTGAGATCATAATGTTTTTCAAGAAATGACAGGAATTTAGGCGAGGGTCTATCATACGCCATCTGCTCAGGCTCCACCTGTTTGTGCTGTTTAATCAGAGAATATGATCAGAACAGGAAAACATGAGTCACAAAAACAAACAGAACTCTCTGCAAGTACAATACAAACAGGTTTTTGCACAAAAAGTCAAATGAAACAATTAAAAAATATAAACTTTATCTAAGTGATCAAACTTTTCTCACCCTCAAACTCAAACCTGTTTGACCTTCTTTTATCTTTATCTTAAAATGAGATATTTGGAGGAATGTTTATGCTGCTCTTTAATGTCTGAAAAATAATAGTAAAATAAAAGTTTACTCGGTGTATGATTACTTTGTCTATAAAACACACACACAAAAATAGTTAGGTTAAGGAAAGATATTTGAGTTTTAAATACACTTATTTGCATGTCTGCATATACATACCTGCTGTGCAGCACTCAGAAAGTTTGAAACAATTAAAATACAACAGTTGTTCTGTTCACTGACCCCTAAATTGGCCTTGATAGGGAGTTTTCAAACTGTGTTTGTGAACCTGCCTTATTTAAATCATTTTTAAAGCTTATTATTACCCGCTCTAACTGGTCCGGATTTAAACATCAGACAAACACAGAGCTATGGAAAAATAAAAGAGCACTTGGAAATTCTCCGTTTCCGTGTATTTACAGAATTTACTAGGTACGGACTTGTTAATACTTGTAAATTGCTCAAATTTGCTTAATTCTATAAATATATATATAAGATTTCTTTTGAATTTAAAGGCAGCAAACATGCACTGACCGGATATTTTTAGGTACACCTTACTAGTACCGGGTTGGGCCCTCTTTTGCCTTCAGAACTGCCTTAACCCTTTGTGGCATAGATTTAACAAGGTACTGGAAATATTCCTGAGATTTTGGTCCATATTGACATGATAGCATCACACAGTTGCTACAGATTTGTCGGCTGCACATCCATGATGCAAATCTCCCGTTTCACCACATCCCAAAGGTGCTCTATTGGATTGAGGTCTGGTGACTGACGGGGAATGTAGTTTTTTTTTGATATCTTAGTTTGAAAAGCAAACAAAATGTGCCTTTAATACTGCCATTTACAGCATTATTTTTGCAGAATATATTTGCACCTTTTTGTTAATGTGACCAATTGTGATTTTATGCAAAAACAAATCTCTAACTACGTTTTTAAACTGTGAAAAAATGTCCTCAGTAGTTAACATAACGAAAAACTATATTCAATTTAAATAATGTAAAATCATAGATGTAAATCATAAATCCAGAGAATGTTTAGAAGTTGACTGTGCATTTGGATGACGCAGAAGAATGGAATGTAAACAGGTACACATTTTTGTACATCTGGAAATGTTGCAAGCCTGTCCCTACTTTGGAACAAACTAACTGACTTTCCGTACAATAACCACACCCACTGCTTTCAGTTCTCCATGTACAGTCAAGCCCAAAATTATTCATAACCTGGGGTGAGAATAATTTCAGGTTTCTCTCTCGCTATATATATATTTATATATAGGTATGAATAATTTCATGCTTGACTTTATGTTCATCCCACAAAGCAACAGCTTCCGAATAAATGACTGAAAATGCCGTTTATGATGCCTCAAATAACAGCCAGTACATTCTTTTTTAAATCATTAGAATTATCACAATTATAAACAGTAAACTGTGAAATACACTTTCAAGCTTTTGTGTGTTTTATTGTAGCATACTGTTAAATTTGACCACATGTTATATTATTCATTACATATAAAAAAATGGTTGAAAGCTGGAGATTCGCTGCTTGAAAATCCACTTTTCTGGTATGGGTGTAGTTATTTCACATTGTAACGTTAAGTTAAATTTACCATTCGAACCAGCAACAGATTAGTTTGTTTTTCGACGACACAACTTCAGCTCTTCATACATGAATATAGTTCACCAAAATTTTTTAAATCTGTTATTACTTACTAACCCTGACTTGTTCCAAATCTGTTTATTTTGTTGCATTGAACACAAAAGAAGATATTTTAAAGAATGTCAGAAACCAGTAACTATTGACTTCCATAGTACTTGTTTCTCCTACTATGCATGTCAATGGTTTCTGGTTTCTAACATTCGTCAAAACATTTTGTTCAACATAACAAAAAAGACTGACTTCGACCACACCAATATCTTAAGCCTGACTCACACTGTACGATTGTCAATAGTCCTAAATGATTGTAGCATGTCAGGCTGCATAAACATTATCTATAGGTCACACTGTAAGATATCAGTTTTCTGAATGTCAGACTGAACAAAAATCAAGACGCGCCAAAAACAGAGACACACGCAAGAAAACTCACCCAGAGTTTGATGCACGTCATCCATTCGCGACAATTTCACTATTCCGCTTTCTGAATATTATTCTGCTTTCTTAATAATATTTTACCTCTCAAAAACATAAACAAACTGTAGCAGCAATAATAAAACCAGAAAAAAACTGTGATTTGAAGTCGTTGCTCTGATAGCGTCATCAGATTCTGCGCTCCTATTGGTTCTTGGTTTGATGCTCATCGTAGATGAAGTCAAACTGCAGAGAAAACTTCTAAAACTGCAAAAATTTTCTGGGACGGAACAGCCATTAATCGTCTGTCGGTGAACATACAACTCCAATGATCAAAGATCACAGATTTTAGCCTAGGATTACTTGAATCTTTTAAGATTTCCCAAATTGGTCACAGACAGACAAATTGTGTCTTAAATCGCACAGAGTGAGCAGGGCTTCAGCCAGCTTAAATATAGTGACCCTTAGAAACAGCTGCCAATGAGGCATCTGTGTCTGTGTATCTCTTTGTCCAACAGATCAGTAAACCTTAATGGACATAAAAGCTTGATGGACAAAATGGTTTTTCAGCACAGTGATTTGATTGGCTATTTAGACTCTGGAAATGAAGATAACATTTCAAACAGGCATAAATGCGGACCTTCAGACTTAATGGATGAATCCCATTAACCAATTTCACGATTCTTTTATTGACCTTATTTCTGATGTACGAGCGGGCGCAGCCATTGGAATATTTTTGGCTCAAGACTTCTGGTCTCATTCATTTCCATTAAACATTATACGTTAAAAAGAGATTGTTGTGCTGCTTCATGTTGCAAATTGATATTTTCTGATTTTATTATTCTACTTTTATCTATAGCAAAGAGCAAAGAATCACCAAGTAGCAACACTCTGTTGCTATTTGGGAAACAGCCACTAGATGCAGCTTGTGTCACGCGGTGGCCATTTTAGAATGGAAATTCCAATAGGACAACAGCCCGGATAACAAACATTAGACAATGAATCAATATATTAACTTAAAGATGAGTATAAATGAGTACACTCCCTTTGAAAAGTAACATTTTAAACAATATCTCAATGAAAACAAAAACAATTTCCAAAATGTTGACAAGACTAAGTTTAATAACATCAGTTTAACTTATAACAGGAAAGTAAGGTAACAAAATATCTTAGATTACTAAATTTTTTTTTTAGTTTTACTCAAATTAGGGTGATGCAAAAATGAGTATACCCCACATCAAAAACTACATTATCTAGTAGTTTGCATGGCCTCCGAAATTTTTAATGACAGCACCAGGGCTGCGTCCGAAATCACATACTTCCATACTATATAGTATGCTAAAATCAGTATGCGAGCCGAGTAGCATGTCCGAATTCAAAGAATTCAAAAATCAGTATATGAGAAGTACCCTAATGACCTACTACTTCCGGCGAGATGGATCATGACAAAATCGCGATAGTAGTACATACAAATTCCACTCATATTGCTCACATTTATACTGTATAGAACGTACTTTTCTAATGGCAGAGTAGTATGTTTAAATTCAAATGCAGTACCTACTGAGTAAGAGGTTGTTTCGGACGTAGCCCAAGACTTCTAGGCATGGAATGAACAAGTTGGCTATATTTTGCAACATCTATCTTTTCTATTCTTCAAAAAAACTCTTTTAGAGTTGCTCAAAGAGATGCTCAACATAAAGGGGTGGTTCAGAGTTTAATTTTAAGGTTTGGCTGTGTTTATAAGATGCAAAGAAATGTGTGCTTATGTTTCACTTGTAGAAAATCACGTTATTTGTTTATATATCTTACTTTGATTATATACAGCTACTCTGCTGACATGAAAACGACTGTCATATATCCTAGCTCCTCTAAAAGGCCTGCCCTCAAGTGACTCTGATTGGTCATCTAACATAATGTGCTGTGATTCGCGGATCAGCTCCACGTCACGCCCCTACAAGCATGCGCTTTTGTGCTGTGTAAACAGTCAGCCAACCTCATGCCTGCTCTCTAAAATAAAATCTGACAAGTGTCTGTAACGAGTGAAAATGGGGTGCGGCTCTCCTTGAGAGATCGCCACTGTGTGTGTGTATGTGTGCGTATGTGTGTGTGAACTGTCTGTAATGAGTGTAACACGAAAAGCGCATGTGTGCGGGACCGATGTTTATTTTTCTTTTTTCTTTTTCTCTGATGCTCGGATTAAGTTATTTCTCTGTAATATTCAGTGAGGCTGTTGACAGAAGAATAAACCACAAGATGTGGAATGCGACCTGAGTGAGCTTTGATTGATTTTTCTGCTGCAACACGAGTTAGGCGAGCTTAGTATTAGTATTAGTATTTTTTTAACTCAACGTGTTACATGACGACTTTCACATATATTTGGAATATGCATGTAAGTAATATGAATCGTTCACATATATTTTGCGAGTTCATTATCTGAGATGCAGAACGCACGGAAAAGCTGCCTATAGAGAGACACTGCAGCGCTGGTGAAGAGTGTGTGTGTTTACAGCGGTTTGACTGATAAATATAACTCCTTTGAGGAGTTTTTTTAGCCAAACCCAGCACTAAACTGAGAGAGATTCTGGAAGCTGTGCTGTCAAATGCTTAATATATATTTTATAATTCTCTGGAACATAAATTAAAATGTAAGCACTTCTCTCTTTGTGTCGTGTACTTAAGAAGCCTAAATTCAGAAACAGAAGTAGCTCTGTGGAAATAGCAGCGTTTGGACGACATTTTAGCTTTCTCTGCTGTAACATTACAGTGACTCTGGCCACGCCCCTTAGATGCGCAGTGTGTGTGTACAGAAAAAAATACCTTTGTGATCTCACTGGCCCGAATGTATTTTTTTGTAGTCCCCAAAGTTTGTTTATTGTAGGCTTTGCTAAGCTAACTCTGTAAAAGCCAAGGTCTCCCTTTGCATTGAACTTTGAGCATTTTACATTCAGAGATGTTGTTTATGTTCACACAGCTACATTACACATGAACTAAAGTTTAAAATATGATATCGTAGTGGACCACCCCTTTAATAATTCCCCATATGTGTTTAATTGGATGGAGATCAGGAGACATATTTATAATAATATAATATATTACCATATTTTACATAAAAGCTTTATCTGCTTTATTTAACAGACAACACTAGAAAAAAATACTAAATACTATTATAACATATAATAATGCAAAAAAAAAATTTTTTACAGTCAGTCTGTTATCAACATCCCATTTTGAAAGTCATGTTAATTTAATATAACATGTCAGTATTAATTTGTATTATGCTAGTGTGTGAACTATTAAATTAATTTCACCTAAAAGTGGCAGTTTCAAGAAAAAAAGTATGGTTGTCTGTGAAATAAACTATTAAAAGTGCTGATGATCACCAGTCTTGCGATTGTGAGTGTTGTATTGTCGTCTTTTAGGTTGTATTTCCGCTTTTATGCGCTTTTTAAATAAATAAATAAAAACAAAGCAGCTTCTTGCATTCGCGACAGCAATAAGATCCAATCAAAATCCCTTTAAGGAAAGTCATTTTACTAGGCGGCCATCTTTGAAACGCCTCTCGGGCAGTATGCTCTAGCATTCTGTCTGAATGGGGAAACATCAAATTCTCCAAAACTGTTAGCCAAGCTTACGATTACACATATTTGGAACCACAAATGAAATTAAACAACAACGGTCTCATAAGTTTCGTTTCTAAACGTCCAAATCAAACAAAATGGGCATATTTTCTGGTTGCCCAAGCTAATGTGCATGAGCACTTAAAAGGAATGAGACCACGACACCAACCTCATTTATGGCCATTCTATATATTATCATCCTCTGGATAATGACTGTCTGATCACAATGGCCTTCTGAAGTAATCTATAACTTGGTCTTGACGGTGAATCTCCTCCAGAAATGAAAGCGACTCTTTGTTGAAAGAGAAGTCTGTGGGGGTTTGAGTAATTGCTGTCATGTGGCACGTTTGACAGGACAAAATGTACCTCATGTTCATTTCATACAGATTACAAAACCAAAAAAACTTTTGTTTTCAAGTGCACTCCATTTAAAAAAACAGATTCAAGCTTTATCTGGATATATTTCTTATATCTGTGAAGCAAGTATTTGCTGAGATTCCAGTGTGTTTGTTGACCACCAAACTATCGTAAAAGCAGACATCTGGTACGAGCTTCTCCGTCAGTCTATAACAATCGATGATTGGCTCCTGTACTAGTATGCGGGCCTCCATTCGCCATATTGACCGTTACACTTTTCCCCATTCAAAACTATACGAGTGACACGTCTTGTGTATTCTATAGTCTTTGATCCAATGGACGGCCGATGGCTTTCACTCCAAAATGGTGGAATCGCAGGGCTGTTGCTGGGTGCTGCTGTTGCAATGGAATGTGCTATTGAGTGTCACCTCTTGGTGATTCTAAGCTCTTTGTCTATAGTCATGAACACACTTCTGCTCTTTATTATTCCTAGTCATTTCTCCCATAGGCAACTGAATCGGAAGTACTAAAACAATCGCAAAAACTAGCGCATTTCCGCATCGCAATATAAGGTCAATAGCAATTTATGCTTCATGTTGAGCATAGCACGTCATGATTTTGCTAAGTACGATGTAAACCTGGATTAACATCTATGTTGATCCTGGAACATCATTTTTGATGTAAAATGTAATCCATACCTATTCCCTACCCCTAAACCCAACCATAACCGTAAATTATTCACATAATTAGAAGGGATTAATAGTTGGATAACAATCAAAACTGTAAATATATTCCTTAATTCTGATTGGCTGATTGGAATGTTGTTCCAGGATCAACATAGAGGTTAATCCAGGAACATGTCCTACTTGGTGAAATCAGGTTGGCTGTGGACATGTAAAAATCACATGTAATTCAACAAATCACAAGTACGACTCACTTTCAGCATGAAGTCAAAGAGCTCGGAGCCATAGCCATGTCTCTGCAGGGTCTCTGTCACATAGAAGTCCAGCACACACAATGGCTCTGTCTCCAAATGCGCCCCCCGTTGGTCCTAAAAAGCAATTACAGCATACAGAGCAGCATTGATGGATCTGCTTTAAAAAGTGTGCACTGAGGCATCAAGTGAGATTTAATTACCAAGTCGATAATGAGGGAACACTTACAAGTAAAAAGAGCTTCTTGTAGCCAACCTTCAAAAATCCAACTATAACACCCCTCCCTCTGTTAAAAACAACAACAAAACAGGAAGAGGGAGTCGAGGATTGTTATTAACAGCAGAAGTGGATGTGTTTAGATGTAATGGAAACGGAAAAACAGGAAGGAGAGAGGTCAGTTGTATTGACTTATAAATAGATTAAATCTGAAGCATGGGGTGGGGGAGAAAGACAAAGCTATCCTACCCGTTCTGTTCTCCATCTTTCAGGAGGTAGAGATGATGTCTGTTGGCCTGGAGCTTTGCAGCACTGGTAATAGGCGCAGGCAGCTGCTGGGCCTGAGAAGATAAACACACACACAGACACACACACATACAAATACACATACACACAACATGATGATAAACTGAACTGATACTGACTGACATCTGCAAGCTCAAGAAGAGACAAAAGGCAGTTATTATTACCTTAGAGGAAGCTTTGCCTAGCTCGTCTATAACTGAGGTGACCTGTGGAAGAGGATCTGGTCTGAAGAACAAAAAGCAGATATGTTAGGAATTTCACAGGCAGAAGTATTAAAATGACAATGCATGCTTAAGATAACATTTAAGTAGGTCACAGTGTACACTATATTTAGGTTTGCAATATATTTGAGCAATTTTCCATTAGCAAATATTGATGTCATCGAATGGAAAAAAAAAATGAAAAATTTCCTTTTATTTCTCTACGGTGTTGACATATTGCATATTAAACTGGGGTTGGGTTATGTTAAATGGCTTGTCCTACTTTCCTAATAAGCCAATAGATTGTCGTTACATCATATTAATGAATCATGATTTGCTGATTTGTTCCAAGAGGAGGGACATGCTCATTCCAGAACATTTTTAAAGGGATATTTCTCTGAAAGATTTAAGTTTTCTGTAAATTCATTACCCTCTAGCAATTTTTTTTTTTTAAAGATTTATTTTTGGCCTTTTTGCCTTTATTAAGTGGATAGGACAGTAATGAGACAGGAAGTGAAGTGGGAGAGTGAGAGAGGGTAGGGACGGGAAATGTCCTTGAGCCGGGATTCGAACTCGGGACGCCCTGAAGTGCTACTGCACCATATGTCGACGCGCTAACCACTAGGCTATTGCGCCGACACCCTCTAGCAATCTAAGATGTAGTTTACGTTTTTCTTAAGCTGAAAATATTATCCTTGAACAATTACTACTTGCAGCATCTTATTCAAGTTCTTATTAAGTGAAATAAATGGTATGTTCTTTTGCTCTGTTGTTTTGTTGGCTTCATCAAACATGGACCTTCAGCATGCACTGGGGTGGTTTGCTGTCGAGTCTGATGTGGCTGGGATGAAAATCAGCACCTCCAAGCCCTAGACCATGGTGCTCCACCAGAAAAAGGTGGTTTGCCATCTTCAGGTTGGAGGAAAGTCCTTACCCCAGGTGGAGGAGTTCAAGTATCTTGGGGTTTTGTCCACGAGTGAGGGAAGGATGGAATGTGAGATTGACAGGTGGATTGGTGCAGTAGCAGCAGTAATGCAGTCGATGTACTGGTCCGATGTGGTACAGAAGGAGCTGAGCCGAAAGGCAAAGCTCTAGATTTACTGGTCAATCTACGTTCCTACTCTCACCTGTAGTCATGAGCTTTGGGTCATGACCGAAAGGACAAGATCTCGGATACATGTGGCTGAAATGAGTTTCCTTCGCGGGGTGGCAGGGCGCACCCTGATAGATAGGGTGAGGAGCTCTGTCACCCGGGAGGAGCTTGGAGTAGAGCTGCTGTTCTTCCACATCGAAGGAAGTCAGCTGAGGTGGCTCGGGCATCTGTTTAGGATGCATCCCGGGAGCAGGGGAGGGAGGCTTTCCAGGCATGTCCCACCAGGAGGAGGCCTCGGGAAAGGCCTCTCGGCTGGCCTGGGAATGCCTTGGGATCCCCCCAGAGGAGCTGGAGGAAGTGTCTGGGGACTGGGAAGTCTGGGATTCTCTCCTAAGACTGCTGCCCTCGCGACCCGGTCACGGATATACAGTTGAAAATGAATGAACAGAAGTGCGATATGCACATCAACATAGCAGCATTTTTTATGACACTGTATAACAATAATTTTTATTTTTACAGTACTGTGGTTAGGTTAGGTTTAGGGTTAGGGTTAGGGTGGGGGTAGACGTTAAAATATACAATTTATTGGGTAATTTAATAGATAGCATGAATAATACACGGTACAACTACTGTTTTTACATTACTGTGACAGTTGGGTTTAGGGTTGGGTTGGGGTTAGACGTTAATAAAATACAATAAATGAGAAATTTAATAAATAATATAAATATTTCTCCTTAACTTCCGGCCACAGCCATATCTGATCTAGCAACAACCAAAATAGTCCTAGGAAACAAGCTTCCTGTTTCAAAATGACATACAATATATAGAGATCCAAATTCAAATGTGAGCTAACACTGTTTTTATACTTTTAAGTCAACAGAAGACATAAAAGCACAAGAAAGTAAACTTTTAACGATAGATAAAACATACACATCCTGCCTCATCACTATAAACAAAAAGCGTCAGCTCCCTTTTGAGTTTGAGTTATTAAACAACGTTCATATTAATAAAAAGACCTTAATGTAGGGCTGGGCGATGTGGCTAAAATGCAATCTCGATATTTATTTTCCATATTGAACGATAAGGATATATATTTTGATATCAGTTGTTAATGCAAATTTAAAAGAGTAACACAACAATGACTGAAGCCACAAAACTTAGAGGGTTCATTAAATGGCGTAACTTATTTTCGACTGATAAATTTTGGGTGTCCGAAAATTCGGTGCATCACTAATATAAACATAAAGTCCAATAAAATAATAAAAAAATTATCAAATATAAAGTCCAGAGCTTATCATTGTTATTGACATTAACTTTATCACGATTCGATATAATATCGTTTAACGGCCCAGCCCTAGCTTAATGTATGTTCAAGAGCCACATGTATTCATTTTGTTTAGCCTGTGTATACTCCTAATGAGTGAATGGATATTGAATAAAATAAAAAGACAAAATTATGTGCACACAAACATATTCTTGTAGCTATAACATTACATTCGAATCACTTAAGAAAAATGGACTGTTTTGAGGATATGTTTAGTCTGATTCTAGACTTTAAACGTTTCTCGCAACTTTAAACTTGCTGTTTATGTAAAGCTCTCAGATTTCATCAAAAATATCTTAATTTGTTTTCTGAAGATGAACGATATGAGGGTGAGTAATTAATAATGACAAAATGTTGACTTTTGGGTGAACTATCCCTTTAAATATCTACTAAAAGTGCTTTTTGCTAATGAATTTGCTGGAAAATGTTTTGTTGTAATTATCCAACAGACATGTAGATGACATTATATTAAACACGCACCAAGTCTAAAAGCTGAAAACTACTAAAAAACTGAAAATTCATTTTCTTTTCGGCTTAGTCCCTTTTTTTTTTTTTAATTTTAAAATATGTTTAATGTATTGTTTGCTAAGCTGACAAAATACCACAAATCCCAGCAATTATTATTTCTATAATTAAAATATTTTACTTAAAAAAAAGTTATCAGTTTTCTTGGATTCCTCAGAGGTTATTGAATTCATGACCTGAATAACCCATCAGAAATTATCCTTTTGTTTCAAGAAACTGCCACAACACACCTTTTTAACAATATTTCTTTATCTATGTGTATGTTTAAATTAGATTCAAATGCACTTTTAGCATAAAAAGACAAGTGTAAAAAGAATCAATTTAGTGCATTATGAATACAATACATCATTTAATTATATATTTAACTGTCTATCTGTCATGGTGGGATTTCTTAAAGCGTTGTATATTTCTTATAGTGAAGTCCATGGCTGTCTTGCTGAATCAGCAATGTTCAGATTAAAGCAATGGCTGATTATAACAGACTAATATCAAATTTCTTATTTACACAGGGCCGCATTAACATTATCTGACGTCAAGCTCTATATACAGCAAAAGGCTTAGTATTAGCTCACAGCAAAGAAATTACAAAGATGATCTCGACAAAATACTACATCTATCCTAATAAAACACCATCCTAACCCCCCTACTGGCAGCAATGTATGTACAAAGCACAACAGTGCTGTCAATAACATTTACAAGACAAAAGCACTGCATGTTGCGAACCAGATTCCACCCATTTCTCATAGTAGCTGACATAAGGGCATACATTAACTTACCTCCCATGCGCTTTCCGACCTGCACTCAAGTTACTATCCAGAACTGAAATCCTCTCGGGGAAAAGCGCATTCAGGTCGTAAGGGAAATCCATTGCAGATCTCAAATCTAAAGATAATAAACTCCTAATGCCCCTGCTGCAGATTCGGATGCATTTATCACAGCGGATATCGATTCTCAATGCATCACCGGCCTGCACTTCAAATATAGCAGATCCACATTAGTGCCGCTTCATTAGCAGGTTGGTTTAAAGGCACAGATGTAATAGCGGTGTTATCAATGCTGCTTCTGTCCTTCCATTGTGTTTGTGTGTCACTCCCTTGTGCGGGACGAGCGCTAGTGATCCGCCGTAGTGCTGTTAAAACACACGCCTGCTGGATTCAAGACGCCAAAATACCGCTAAAGTCTCACAGCAGCAGATAAAAATGTTTAAGGGTTAATAGTATAGCTCTGAAATCGAGATGATGATGATAATAATAAGTATAATTATAAGAGTAGGACAAATTTGCTGCTTCTGATTTATTTCCGTTTCCTCTTGGCAACGACGCGTGGTGCTGCTGCATAGCAACCAAACAAATCAATTAGCAAAAGTGATTATAAAACCACACTGAGGCTATTAATTGTTATGTATTTTAAGAGTGTCACGAAGTATATAGGTTTATATAGAGGTTTAACTATTTGGAAAAAAAGAACATAAAATGCTTGGTTATTTCATTAAATGTTTTATTTGGTAAAAATCGAGTTTTCAAAAATATATATTTTAGCGATTAAATTCTATCATAATTGCGCGTTATTATATCTATAAAGTTAAATGCAATTAATAGGGCCTGTATTTGAACATTTAAAATGTTATTTTTTGATATTTAAAAACATTCATTCATTTTCTTTTTGGCTTAGTCCCTTAATTAATCAGGGGTCGCCACAGTGGAATGAACCGCCAACTTACCCATCACTGGAAAACACTCAAACACTCTCATTCACACACATATACTACGAACAAATTACCCGACTGTGGGGGAAACCGGAGCACCCGGTGGAAACCCACGCAAACACAGGGAAAACATGCAAACTTCACACAGAAATGCCAACTGACCCAGCCTAGGCTCAAACCAGCAACCTTCTTGCTGTAAGGCTACAGTGCTACACACTGCGCGACCACGCCGCCTATATTTGAGGTAGAAAAATTCAACATTAAGTGCTTTATAGATATTTAACAGGTACAAAACCTTTAAGCTATATAACTGTTTCAAGTAGAACTCATTTTTTCATTGCTAATTACCTTAATGGTTAGCTTTTCGTAACGTAACATTACATTCATTCATTCATTTTTAGCTTAGTCCCTTTATTAATTTGGGGTTGCCACAGTGGAATGAACCACCAACTTATCCAGCACATGTTTCACGCAGTGGATGCCCTTCCAGCTGCAACCCATCACTGAAACATCATACACACTCATTCACACTCATACACTACGGCCAATTCACCTGTACCACATGTCTTTGGACTTGTGGGGGAAACCGGAGCATCCGGAGGAAACCCACGCCAACACGCAATGCAAACTCCACACAGAAACGCCAACTGACCCATTTCAGGCTCAAACCAGCGACCTTTCTTGCTGTAAGGTGAACGTGCTACCAACTGCGCCACCCTGCAGCTCCAACTTAACATTAACTTAATTTGTTTTTGACAATAAAAGAAATGCAGTTGCCAACCAGAACAGGTTGTATGGCAGTTTTTGTGATTTTTTTAATCATACAAATGAATGTTTTTGATCATATTTAATATTTTTTGAGTATACGTTGTGCGTAAATTGTTTTGATTGATCATTTAAAAAATGTGCATGGATTTACTTTTAAAATAAATTGCATAAGGATAAAATAAAAAGAAGACCACTAAGAAAAAAAATCATGAAAATGACTTTTTCGTGTAACAATTGCAAGAAGAATCTTTTATTTTCATGCAGGCAGATATTCCGCTACCTTGCCCTTCTGCAGCATTAGGACCCGTTTAAACGTTCCTGCGTGCACGCTGCATGATTCTTCATTATGCGGATGTTTGGAGGCTTGGAGGGTGCGATGAACTGGCTTCTTTTGTATTAGTTAAAATATCTTTGGTTCGTTTTATATTATATATACACATTTACCAAGAAAATGTCGATAGTCTGTGCTTTTACCTGATACCAGTATCTGTAAAATAACTATGACGTTGACTGCTCACGGCCTCTCCCTCGTGGTCGTAATTTTATTTAGTTAAGCATTTTAATCGAATATGACTTAAAAATCTTTTCTGAAAATGCTTGCTGATTATGAAAATTGTTGTGTGAGGGAACCAAAGGCCAAGAAATGGTCCGAAACGGCAAATGCGGTTTACTTGTAAGTACGATAATACTTTTTTTTTTTCTTCTTTTTCTTTTAGGGGTTTTCAGATTGATGATAACAATATATAAACATACTAAATGGCTATAGAATATTTTTGGAAATGAAAAATATATATATATACATATTTATTAAAAATATAATTTTAATTATCAGAAGTAATTCGCAAATTAGTAAATTATCAATTGTACTTATCAATTTTATTAATTTGGTCTTTTAACGTTTAGGGTGAGGGTCTTTCGCATGAGAATGATCACATTTGTGTGTCCATCTAAAATATTGGAAACCCCTGTTGTGTTTTACTGCCTGTCATGATGAATCTTTAGACTAGAGTCTCTGATTTAATCATGAAGCTCTTCACAGTGCACTGAATGCATGCAGTTCTAGTCATTTGTGATATTTGTTGTGGCTTGAACGTACCTAAATGTTTAAATAACCTTTACAGGTTAGGTGGCAGATAGCTGATGCCAATTGTTGACAACCATTTAAGTAAGCATTATTTTTTTCAATGAAATCCTTTTTGTCAAAGACAGCACTTTGCCATTATTGCATGTTGTGATGAATCATTTGACTAGAGTCTCTGATTTACCCATGAAGTTTTTCACAGTGCACTGAACACATGCAGCACTGCTTATAATGGATTCTATTTTTGGCTTTAATATTCCTAAACTATAAATTATCTTCACAGGTTGGATGGAAGAAATTAAGGCTAGTAGATGGTGCCAACAGTTGACGATCAATTGGTAAGAATTACTTTTCCAATGGAAATAATTGAATTCAAAGAAAGCACGTTGTCCTTCAGCCAATTACTCCATTTAATGATGAATCATTTGACTAGAATCTCTGATTTAACCATGAAGCTCTTCCAAGTGCACTGAACACATGCAGTACTGCTTATAATGGATTTTGTTTTTGGCTTGAATATTCCTAAATGTTAAAATACCTTCACAGGTTGGATGAGAAATTGAGGCTGATAGACGATGCCAACAGTTGACAATCAAATGGTAAGAATTGCTATTCCAAATTAAAAAAATAATTGAATTCAAAGAAAGCACATTGTCCTTTAGCCCAGTGTTTTTCAACCATGTTCCTGGAGGACCACCAACACTGCATTGTTTGGATGTCTCCTTTGTCACACCCATCACAGGTCTTTCAGTCACTGCTAATGAGCTGATGTTCTAAATCTGGTGTGTTTGGTTAAGGAAACATGGAAAATGTGCAGAGTTGGTGGTCCTCTTGGGTGTGGTTGAGAAACACTGCTTTAGCCAATTATTGCATGTAATGATGAATCGTTTGACTAGAGTCTCTGATTTAACCATGAAGCTCTTCACAGTGCACTGAACACATGCAATACTGCTTATGATGGATTTATTTTTGGCTTGAATATTCCTAAATGTTAAAATACCTTCACAGGTTGGATGAGAGAAACCAGTTGCCTTGTAGCCGATGCCGGCATTCAACAAACAATAGGTAATTATTTTAAGTTAAAGCCTTTTGTACGTTATTGCATGTAATGATGAATCTTTAGACTAGAGTCTCTGATTTACCCATGAAGCTCTTCACAGTGCACTGAACACATGCAGTACAAAATAACGAGTGGTTTGTTATGGCTTGAATGATCCTGAGTGCTTAACTTTCACAGTTTGGATGAGAGAAACTGAGGCTGACCGGTAGCTGATCCCAACAATAGACAACCAATGGGTAAGAATGGGTTTTCAATAAATCTTTCAAAGAAAGCATTGTTCATTTATGCCATGTTATGATGAATCATTTGACTAGAGTCTCTGATTTACCCATGAAGCTCTTCACAGTGCACTGAACACATGGAATATAAAATAAGTGGTTTGTTGTGGCTTGAATGATCCTGAATGCTTAAACAACTTTCACAGTTTGGATCAAACTGAAGCTGCCATGTAGCTGATGCCAACAATACACAGCCAATGGGTAAGAATTAGTTTTCAAAACAAAAACTTTCAAAGAAATGCCATGTTATGATGAGTCTTTAGACTAGAGTCTCTGATTTCTCCATGAAGCTCTTCACAGTGCACTGAACACATGCAGTACTGCTTAAGACTAATTTGAAGTGACTTGGATGTTTCTAAACTGTAATAACTTTTCATAGGTTGAATGAAGCAAAAGCCTGCGGGGCTGATACTGAGTTGACATCCAATGGGTAAGAAAGATAGTCAATGAAAGTACATTTACACAGCAACTTATTTGGGTAATTTGCATTTCTGAAAGGTTTCACTTGTAGAAGACAACACTGTCAGAAACATCCCCGTTCAGTGAAAACAGCTGAAATTAAGCATTTCAGATTGATAGTTGGTTTACATGTTGCATGTGCAGAATCACAATTTTACAGTTTACACATCATAACCAATATTTTCAATAAATTGAACTTTATTTCAAGTGTGTGTATTTTCAGGCCCCTGATCACATGTAAATAAACAAAGATTCAAATTTTTAGTCACTTTTAAAAAGCATTTTGTCCAATAATGGACTGTTGCAGCTAATTAGTATTCCTAAAACTAGACTTTTTCTTTTCAAGGTTTTCAACTTCAGGGTTCAAAGCCAACATGGATGTCTTGGATCCATGAATCTGCTTAAAGGTTGGTGTTTTAACCCAACTGAGCTGATTATCTGTAATGTGCAGTGATGATTCCATAGACTAGAGTCTCTGATAACAACATTGAAGATCTACACATTTCTCTGAGCACAGCTTTTGAATATGAACATGTATTTGTTACTAAGAACTTTTTGATTATTGGATTTTATTTTGTTTTTAGGTTGGCGAGATGCCAGTGATGGGGTGCTGCATACACATGAATGCGGAGACGTGTAAATACTGGTTCAGTAAACCTTGCTCTTTTTCTTGTGTTAATGATGACTGCGTTTGTTCGGTTCCACTGAAAGTCAATGAAGTAACTTTCTCGCGGCGCACTGAAACACTGACAGACAATGCATTAACTTTTTTTTTTCCATGTCTTGTAGTCTAATACAATTTTGTTTTCTTTTAAGGATGTAACAGAAGAGGAGCTGTGACCGGTTTGCTGCACAATGGTGAATTAAGCTAATATGTACCAATATGTAATGCTAATATGTACCAATGCTTGTTAAGTGTCATTCAATAGACTGAGTTAATCATTTTTCTCTTTCAGTTTTATAAACCGCTTTTTCAACTGACTTGTTCATGTTTTTAATAAATATCAGAATTACTGTGAAAGTTGCACTTGTTTTATTTTGCATGATATTTTTTAACCTGAATAATCTAATAAAATATTGCATATGGTTTTAACTGGTAAATCGTCAATCGTAACATTCTTGGGCTGTAATTCTTTTTTGCTATAGGTCTTATGAACTGGGTTGTTCATAAAATGTATTTTATTATAATATGATCACTTTAGTAGCATTATTATTATTATTATTATTATTCTGGGCCTTTTTGTATTCATCTCCATGTGGATTTGATTGATTCAACATGTAATTCCACTCCTTTGTTGGTTCGCGAAGGACCTTTATTATGAAAACGTGCTTTCAGTTTCTCAACTGATCTTAGATGGCTTCACGTAACGTTAACTAGAGACACCGTTACATATTTACGTCTGAGACTATCAGTATGTAAAGTGCGTACATCCTATAAAAAAAGACTATATGTTCAGACGTACTGTCACAAATCTCAAGAGTGAAGGTCGTTTGGTTGCGATGACATGTGACCGGGTTGTGCACGTAGTACTGCGTAGCGACACCCGATTAGTGAACGAATTGTTCTAATGAGTCGGATCGTTCAAGTGAACCAGTTAAAGGGGATTCGGTTCAACAACTCAGCGGTTTCTTACCGCCATACATTATATATAATAGGTTTAAAGTAGAAATTAAAGTTATAATTGATGTTAATTGAAATCACTAAAGGCTCAAATATGAGTTCACTTGCCTTTCTTGAATATTATCATTGTCTCCCTGTAATTGTATAAAAACGTCAGCTAAATCGTCAGTAAAAACGTAAAAAAGCAGCACTCAGCATGCATATGGTTTTATTCGGATGTTCAAGCGAGGACTCTACCTGTGTGGCCTGTGATGTCAACGTGAAGAATCCATACTGAATTGGTATACTAAATGCATTAAAATGCGCCGTTTGAAGGAGTCGATTCGCGGAAACGAGTCGCACTGCTCATTCCTAGTCAAGTAAACTAGCTCCCGCACAAGTTGAGACAACACGACGGCAGTTTGCGTTTCGTGTTTAAAAGAAAATCGTTTGAATGTCGTTGGTTTGTGATTTTGCCCGTCGTCGAGCTGTTTATTTGCTAAACTGTTAAAGTTTGATTACGTCTATACCGGTGGTTACTGAACAGGTATGTGAAGCTGGCTTCGATAAGTGTAAACAACTGTTTTTCACCTATAGCAGATGGGCTGTAATCTCTGGAAGATGTACATGCCTGCATTTAGAGCCAACAAAGCTAAAGATTTCTCGTCGTAGGTATGTTTGATTTATCTTGTCAAAAGCGATTCGCCGTTTGACATCAACACAGTTTAGCATTTCAAGTTGTGGAGACGATCCTGGATGTGGAGCTTGCTCAGACATGCTAACCGAAGCCGTTTCGCCTGAGGAAAATGCTGTTTGAGCCCGAGCAATGCTACCACGGTGATTTTTAGCATGTTTGTAATTTATATTCATATTACATTCTCTACCTGGCATTGTGTTTTTGGGACGGGTGTGGTCCTTGTGTAGTTTACACTTCATTTGTGCTAATACAAACACGCCGTAATACAGGTCTGTTGAGGTGTCATTGCTAACGCTTGCGTCAGTATAAAACTTTGTCTTAAGGAAATACTAAAAAGCTTTTTTATTTAAAACCTTTAATAGCCATATTAATTTGTTACCCGTCGATTTTATTGCTTTACTGCTCTAACTTTGTTAATTACAGTCGTTTATCAATAGCTTTGTACTCACTGACACTTTATAGAGGTTATAGCGTTTTAGTTACCTCCCTTTGTGCATTGACTTTATTTTCCTAGTTGGAGATAAAACACTATTATACATTTAAAAAGAAACTACTATTTTTGTATTTTACTTATAAATTTAAAACGCTACTTGCTTCTAGTCAGTTTTTTTTGTGAAATTCACCAGCAATTGTTCAAAATTGAATTCCGTAACCATATTTAAGCTTCAACATGACCGCAGTTGTAGGACGAGTTTGGGGGTGGGTCAGTCCAGCAAATCTTTACTCGTCTTGGGGCAGTAGGACCAAACCAGAGACACCAGCCACCATTAAACATGAAAATAAAAGTAGATGGGGCTTATGGGGACTGACTTCCTGGGTTTGGAGGGGTGAGAATGCCAAAAAAGACCAAAAGACAATCACTGAGGAATTCTGGGAAACCGAGGAGCATTTCAAGCCTTTGGAAGTAGAGGAGCTTCGGGCTTTGAGGCCTGATTTTGAGACTGAGAAGGTTGTGGAGCAAAGCTCCCCAAGCTGGTGGAGGCGAATGCTTCCATCCAGATACTTTTTTTGGCCCCAGTGGTCATCGTCATCATCCACCAAACTTCGTCAGCAGAAATGTGCTGGGTGGAATGAAGGCACATGGGACAGTGATGAAGTTGATGGAGAATCAGACTACGGGACGCCCCCGCCGTCTCCTATGCCACTGTCCCAAAAGTCAGCATTCCGCTTCTTCTCTCGCTCGTGGACGGGGAACATTATGCCCGAACATTATGACATTTGTTTTAATTTCCTCCGACATCTTTTTGACTTATTCGTAGTAGGCTTCCTTAGTACTGTATCCCCTCCAACCAAGGTCATTTTGGACGTGCTGGGGGTGCAGGGGGCACTGAAGCTGTGGCTCCATGGGATGGCCATGTTTCTAGTGTCAGCTGTTGGAATGGCTGGACTGCTGTGGGTGGTACAGGAGTATCTGCTGCCATTTGCTTTGATTTATGGCATAATTCAAGCAATGGTCATCTCTGTCAGTGTTTGTCAGAGTGAAGCTCTGGCAGAAGGGGATGATGGGAAAGCTGACGAAGAGGTCACAGAGGGTGAGGAGGAACAGGCCGACATATGGGAGCAGAATGAACCACAGCAGACTACCGATGAAAGCAACAAAGGAGTTAAAAAAAGGAGTTGAAGTCTTGGGAGAATTGTATTTTGGGTAAGTAGTTCTTTCTGGAAACTGATTGGTTTTTATTATATTTTTTATGCAAGAAATACACTGAATGTGTTCAAACCATTTGCTAAGTCAACGACTTCATTTCTAGTCATACTTGGGGTTGATTTGAACAAACTTATAACACTAGGGAGACATTTTAATTGACAGCAATGTTCAAAAAATGGAAAAGGTTTTTGGATAGACAACATTGTCTGAAAGATCAGTTTATATGAAAACGCAGAGATGACAAAAACAGTAGTTGGTGATGTTACTGTAAAGAAACATTAAGCACCGGGCACACGCATATCTGTAGTCCATCGTTGTTTAGTTTGTCAAGTACTTTTGCATAGATTAAATACAGATGAGCATTTCTGTCATTTACATGGAGGTGATTCCTGTATCATTCTCAAAAACTACCACTTTGAAATTTGTTCTTACTTTCAGCACATGATATGTCCATGAATACACCTCAGAATGTACGTCAATAACCTGTACACTATCTACACCATCAATGGCAAATATTCAGGTGGTACAGGTTGGAGTTTTCCAAAACTACAAGTTGTTCCACGAGTCATTATGGAAACTATTCACCTTTTTTTTACTTTCACTGTAGTAACCACAGCAATGTGGAAAGGAAAAAAACTTCCAAAAATTGCTTGGCATCACCCACCTCACCATATTTTCCACTGAACAATCAGTTATAAATTACCATTTGATTTTTGTAAAGCTGTTTTACTGTCTTATGTTTTCTTATAAGACTCCTAACCTTTGCTGCAGGGCCTGTGGCTTAAATCTTCAGCCAGAGAAAAACAAGTGTGACATTATCAGAGAGCTGTGAAACCAGCATGTGATTTTTAAACCATACATGATTTCCATTTCCAAGATTATATGATAATCTCTGTGTCTCTGGGATGCATTTTCAGAGACTGTCGTACTTGCCAGTGTGACTGTTTATGGGGGTGCTACTATTATGTTGCTAATGTAATGAGTTAAAAAAAAAAAAAAAAAACATGTAAGTGTTTGTGACAAACAATAAAATTAGTTTTGTTCACAGCAGAAATAATTTTTTAAGAACAAAAACTATAAAAAAAGATTTTTTTTTTTAAAAACAAATTTCATCATAAATTTAAAATGGTGGCAGAGATCATACCATAGCTATAATAATAATAATAATAATAACCTTTTATGATCTTAAATATACAAAGCAAATTTGATACCCTAACTGGTATTTTGTCTGTCTGAACAAAGTAAGATCATGAAAAACCACCTGCCAAAATGACGTTTTTGACTATAGAAGTACTATTCGCTTGTTAATGTTAAGTGTGACGTCACGTGAAGCGGCTTCCGGGTCCAAGCGCCATATCCAAATGTATGTGGAGACTTATCAAATGGTAATAATAAACGTTTACAAAGCATTGAAATAATTTCAAAAATCACAATAGCAATATATATTAAATCCATACCTATTATCAGATGACTATAAAGGGATGAATTTTTTATAAATTCTTAAAATATTGGTGTCTGTGAAGTCCAGAGACTGTTGTGTACACTGGGATTTTATATTTAAGTCACTTTAATGTGTGATATGACTAAAAAGTGTTCATAAACAAATATTTTCTCAATCTAAACGAGTAGCGCCTTGGACCCGGAAACAGTATTTCATACGTCACAGATACATCATGACTTAACAAGCGGATTGGCCCATGGTGATGATGTAATAAGCAGGTGTGGCTCTGGGGCTCTGCTTTCTTTAAAACTGGGTTTTTAAAGTGGTCAAGCTTTTAAAGTCTTTTAAAGTGCCTCTGTGTAGTACTTACCTTTAGTTATTGTTGATGTAAACATACATAAATATCAGAGTGAGTAAATAATGCCAGAATTGTCATTTGTGGATGAACTGATCAAATATGAGGCTTTTCTATTGTTGCATAATGCATAAATATGGCATGATCTTATATGATTGATCTGTTTCCATCACAGATTGCTGACAAACTGAAAACCCAAGATATTTCATCCAAGATATTGCCACTTTCATCAACACTGACCAACAAGTTTCTTATCAGCAATTGAAAAGCACCCTAAATGCACCAGCACCTCTTTTTCTCTCCACTGATGAACTTTTTTTCTGACTTTAAAATAAACATCTAATTTACCCCCTCCCCCCAATGTTTGCATATCACACCAGCACAAGACATGGATGAGTAGAAACACTAATGTTGAAAAGCAACAGTGACAACCTGCAGAAAAAGGAGGAAAAAGTCACCTACCAAACTGAGGAGCCAGCATTGAATGACTGATTGATTGTCAAGAATATTACAGAGACTTTGAATGGAATGCCACATGGTTTTAAAAGCTTAACCCAAGTTAAACGATAAGTTGATTTTATGTCCACGCTGTATGTACTGCATATCTGCATGTGTCACTTTAATCATAGCTGGGTGTTGCCTCAAAAAGCGTCTCTGGATTGTTCATATCTAATGTGTTCTCATCTGTTTAATGGATCGAGTCCATTATATCTACCATCCTTCATTCAACCCATTTGTCCACTCGCAAACTTTCTCATCAAACTTTTATAGAGCAGTTGTAAAGGATCTACATGCAAATTATACTTAAACTACTTTTCAAAAGCAGCAAACCTGCATACTACATTGACTATACTTTCCAATCTTTAAACCTGTTAAACATGGCATTAAAACCACTCTGTTTGACAAATTTTAATGTAAGCTTCATTACAGCATGTTTTTAATTGATTTCAAATGAATTGCCATTCTTTATTTCAATCGATTTTATCTTTTGTGCCTCATAATGTCTGGTATTTTGGCCAGTTCACAGGGAATTATGGGTAACGAAGTTTAGTAATTTTGCACAGCTGCATTATATCCAATGCTTTGTTGCACAAATGTGTTTCGCGCTTGCAAGAATAGCTTTCACTTACCGAATGTGTTCAACAAATAGCTTTTTATCTATGCATGTTAAGATAGAACTACAGAAAACTCTTTCTTACATTGTGAATGACTTTATTTCTTTGAGGTACTGGCTCGAAAGTTGTTCACGTTTGTTATTTAAGCATTAAACCTAAAGTAGCTCTAGAATTGTTGTTTACGTCAACTTTGAGCAATGCAAGAAAACATGTAACCTTTTGAAGGGTCTTTAAAATGTGTTTTCCATTTTTGTAAGTCTTGAGTCCACCGAAGTGTGGACCACTGCTGAAGTCCAGAAGGCTGTGAAGAGAAATGAAATCTGCTGTAGGGTGATGTCGATTGCAGCTCAGAGATTGATTTATTAAAGATTGTGGGACACCGAGAGAGATCTACAGTTCTTAAGTGCTAAACACTGAGTCTTTAATAGTCTTTACAGCTAAAATAAACTTCCTTTCTCCACATTTCATGTCTGGAGTCTGTTTGTCTGTGTGATGACTTTCTTATATAAACTGACATAGATAAATGTGGACACGGATCGTATCTGTTATGAGGTTGTAGGTTGTGCGTCCATTTTTATTGGGGTTTTTTTATCATGATGGTTGTGTCCACCAAATTCTCTATATCAGTTCGAACTAAAAGTTGTGCCATAATAGAGATGGCTGCTGTGGTTATTCAAAAAGATTAATCAAGCATTCACATGTAGAATTAATGGTCTATATGTACAGCTAGTGTTTTTCAGACAGTGATGAACTTCCAGTGAAAGCTTTATGTGACTATTTTCAATTTCATAATGTTCCTTTTACAGCATCGGTGATGTAATGTCATTCAAATATAATCAGTTAAATAGACTTTTGCTTCCATTTGGTAGACGAAACGCTGTTTAAACGCATGCTCCGTCATTAGGAGTGGGCTAGTGCAGAAATTCCATTGAAAATACTGCGGTAAAATTAATATCCATATTTTAAAGACATGGTGCGGAAAAATATCATTTAATGCAGAGCTTCTTGTTTGGTCTGATACCCACTTTATATCGTATCTCAGCCAGGCAGTGAAGATCACAGTTTTTTTTTAACGTGGCGATTTTGTATGGGATGACAATTAACCGGAAGCCCTGGGGCTGGCTGACTGAAATTAAAAGTCTGTGTGCATATAACCTATTGGCCTTATTGGAGGAACAGAATGTAAACAATGCCACTTAACATAATAAAACGGATACATTTAGCTGATCATTGCTGCTAAAAATGATCAATGGTTGTCATGTTTTGGGATGTACTAATTGGTTGGACTGTAAAAAAACAAACATGTAGAGTACTATAGACTGCCAAAAGTAACAAATAAAGCAGATGAAAAAAAAGTGCTTATAGTTGGTCAAACTGAACCAGGGTTTCTATTTTAAGAATCATGACAGCATTCATGTTTATTCTCACCATTTCCTGTCAAGTATAAGTGAAAGTTTAGCCGAAGATCTTAATGCTAAAGCATGGTCGCGAAAATAGTTAATCAAATTTTGATGTGAGTTTGAAGGTATTGGACCATTTGAGATAGATTTTTAGTAGCAATATTTCTACAGTTTATAAATGTGAGATAGAGGAAAATGACTACACGTATTTTACAATGTTTTTTTTTTTGTCACTGATATAACGTCGTAGATCATTTAACACCAAAAGGTACTCTTTACAGTTGAAGTCAGAATTATTTTCCCCCGCTTTGAATTTGTTTTTCTTTTTTAAATATTTCCCAAATGATGTTTAACAGAGCAAGGAAATTTTCACAGTATGTCCGATAATATTTTTTTCTTCTGGAGAAAGTCTTATTTGTTTTATTTCAGATAGAATAAAAGCAATTTTAAGTTTTTTATGAACCATTTTAAGGTCAAAATTATTAGCCCCTTTAAGCAAATTTTTTCGACTGTCTACAGAACAAACTATCATAATACAATAACTTGCCTAATTACCCTAACCTGCCCAATTAACTTAATTAACCTAGTTAAGCCTTTAAATGTCACTTTAAGCTGTATAGAAGTGTCTTGAAAAATATCTAGTAAATATTATTTACTGTCATCATGACAAAGATAAAATAAATCAGTTATTAGAAATGAGTTATTAAAACTATTATGATTAAAAATCTTCTCTCTGTTGAACAGAAATTGGGGAAAAAATTAACAGGGGGGCTAATAATTCAGGGGGCTAATAATTCTGACTTCATCTTGGTCCAAAATGACCCAATATGCCAAACCGTATTTTTCAAATTGCTATTGGTCATTTCTTCCAAATATTTGTTAAAAACAAATGACTCAGGTAGACTTAAAACTAGGGCTGGGTGATTAATCGAAAAGTAATCGAAATCAACATTTAGAACCTATAATCGATCTAATTTTTCCAGGTCAATTTTTTCAATTACTTTCCCTACCAGGTGTGGAGTCACGTGACCCTGCTCTGTTAAGACTGATGGTCTGGCGCAGTAACTGTAAACGTTGCACGTTTGCACTACATTTGGAAGCTGTGCCAGAGATGCCTTGGGACAGCATATTTTCTATTACAATAAAATACATAAAAATATTTTACATTAAACTATTTGTAGATTCAGGAAATGCACTGTTTAAAAGCATTATTTACAGGATATACAAGAGTTATTTTATTTAGAAACGATCTTGCTGTTGATTTTCTACTTTTAATAAGAAAAACACTGAAAATAATTTATTTTGTTTTCAAAAGTGCAAATTGTTTATTTTCACTTTTTTATAAGTAAAAAAAACTGACTTACTAGGTCTACATATCACTGATCCAATGCTTTATTCAGTTCTCTTTAAACTGATTGTCATTTTCCAGATGACTGCTCAATAATTATTACCAATAATGTATGAACAATCCTTACATACATGTACATTTCTTTTTTTGTTACCAAAACTGGGCAAAGAAAAAAGACAAGCAAACACTTTGTCATTTAAGCATTTAATAGATATAAACAACATAATTTAACATCTGTTTATTCGTGTTAAATCCACTCTATGACCTTTGCTATGTACATACAGGTGCATTCAGAGTAAAGGGACGACAGATGGATGTGAACGCTGGGATACAGATGACTGCAGTGACGGTCCTGATGGGAATCAACTGTATCTGACATCAATGGAAAGATGATGTGCATTTGGTCTTGGCCACTGGCCAGGATTCAGCCATGCACCCTCTATACCAAACATAATCAGTTTACACCGCAAAGCCAGACGGCATGCTTCGTTCCCACTTTTTAGCTGGATTTTGTGCCAATTTCTGCTAAATAAAAGCAGCTATGGAGCCCAGGATGAGATGATGTACCTTACATTACATGATGACTGATTTTCTCCATCACTAATTTCATGTAAGGCATGAGAACGAAGGGATGATAAACCAATTATACACTTTATAGATCAATCCTATTGTTTAAATGACAATATGCTGTTAATTTACTCATGCTCAGGCGGTCCAAGGTGACTCTTTTTCTTCAACAGATTTTGTTTAATGTTTTGGAGTCACACATATTCATTTTGAGTGTTTTATTTACTCTTAAAATGTCAGACTTGCATTATATGAATCACCAGAGTTTAAGCTAATATTGCATATTGTCAACAAAATTAAAATTCAGGATGAGCTGAGGGGGAGTAAATTAATAGCAAATGTTCATTTTTAGGTAATCTATCCCTTAAGTGACCCTCTGCTGTTTAATTTTGATTAATGATCCAGTTAATTCTCTGAATTGGAGCATAACAGATGTTTCTCAGTCTACTTTACTAAGAAAAAACACATCAATTTCATTGCATGTTCATGCTGACTAGTCTGATTGTCTGAAGGGAGACTCACTAACTCACTCAAAACTAATGGAGATGATTTGATCATAAAAATATTCAAAAGGTTGAGTTCCTGAAATTTGTATTTATTCATTTATTTATTGACATTCACTATAGCACACAACACATATAACGCTTCAATTTCCTTAAGTGATCAAGTGATATGAAGAAATACTGCTGCTAGAATTGTGACACCGCGAGGCAATTTTTTATTTGATATAAAATTCCATTTTTTATTCCTTTTAAATTCGACTGAAGTCGGTGTAACCTTAGATTTGAAGGTTTTTCGATTCATTAAAACGTTTGTGGACACAGAACTGGTAAGATCGTGTTGTTAACACAAAGAAATAAATAGAGATTTTTACAAAAAGAAATAAAAGCCAATGTTCCTATGTACAACAAACGTGAATTATACGGCAGCATTCAGATCGTAAAGTCTTCTCTTAGTCATCCCATTAATGACTGTGAAGAAAACAAATCACATTGCATTGCTCTTCAAGCTTTCATTCATCAAAAAAAGAAGCTTTTGACACCCAGTGATGATGTGATGTAATGGAGTGTGAGTGAGGATGAGGGATTATGAATGTAGTGCCCACGCCGCCCTTTTCCCTTCCCTCCAAAACTGCTCTCCCACTGGCGTTAACATCTAGTGAGGGTTTGTTCCCCCAGAACTAGGTGGCACTGTGGTCCCTCCGCCCTCTCTTTGTCCATGGCCTCTTCTCCCATGTCCCAGAATGCAATGCGCGCTCCCGCAACCCTCCTCGTCATCACCCTCGCTTTCCGAGGAAGATTCGCCAAACTGTCGAGGCTTCTCGTAAATGCAGCAACCTGAACATATCAAAGCGTTGACAAATAAGCACCAAGAATGTTCTATTTCCATAAATGAAACATTCGCTTTGAGAAGGTGCAGGGTGGTTTTAATGTGATTTTCAAGGACAGCTATTTTAAAGCTGGCCCAGATCTGCCTCTTCTGAGTTATGTTTCCAAGTATGAAACTGATTTATTTATTTTTTTATATCAGACGTTGAGTGTTAAACTGAGACTCACACTTTGAGGACCGCCGACCGAGATGCTCATTGTCCACCGTGTCACTGGACCACTCCACTTTCTTCTCCGTCTTCCTTTTCCTGAGCTTTATGGTCAGGCTTCTGCCCTCCTAAAACCAAACAGACCATCATATGGAGAAACGTTTTGATGACAATAGTAAATTATAATAGATAGCTACTTTTTTTTCATAGCAGCCATTATTTCTGCCTAAAATCAACTACATAACTACTTTGTGTCACTCTGATAAATCTAAAATGAATTTACCTGTAATCATATCAATCCGTATACACAATTTGTGTTAGACACATAACATGAAAATACTATGTACTACTTAAATTAGGGCTGGGCGATTTGGCCTTAAACCAAAATCTCGATTTATTAAACATTTTTATGATTAATGAACGATTATTTTATTGGCTTATTTTTTGGCCTCACAGTTCACTAACAGGTTTTGTACAGTAAATATGCTCACATATTACAAGTGAAAGATTTTTGAATGAAGGGTGCATTACTTGATTTTAAAATAGTTGAAGTAAACCTATCTATCCTATCTATAATTATTTATTAAACATCAACATTGAACAACTGAAATTAAAACACATATTGCATAAAACCAAAGAGCATAGAATCACCAAGAGGTGACACTCTACTGCAATTCTGTAAACAGCCACTAGATGGCGCGGCGGCCATTTTGGAATGAAAATTCCAAAAAGTACAACAGATTATAAGTCTGTAAAATAATCTATTAAAAGTGCTAATAATTGTGATAATAAGTGTTGTATTGTCGTCTTTCAGGTTGTATCTCAGGTTGTAAAAACAAAGCAGATGCTTGTCATCGCGACAGCAATAAGATCCAATGGACAGCCGATCGCTTTCACTCCAAAATGGCGGAATCCGGGGCTGTTGCTGGGCAATAGAACATTCTATTGAGTGTCGTCTCTTGGTCATTCTAAGATCTTTGCTAAAACCAACAGTCACTTTTTGAAAATAAATAACTTGCATTTTTGGAAACAAAATAAAAAAAATGTCAGTGTTATTCATATTAAAACTTTAGACAGGGCTTTTCTTACATCTTCTGTAAACAAATATTTTAATGTACATAATAATTTTATTGTAATAGAAAATATGCCGTCTCAAGACATCTCTGGCACAGCTTCCAATCATCGTCAATGTAGTGCAAACGTGCAACATGTAGTTACATTTTTCGAGAGGTGCGCGAGTATGCGACTGCTCAAAGGCTGTGCCAAACCATACCCGTGCGTTCGACATAGAAGTATAATACAGTCTTAACAGAGTGGGGTCACGTGACTCCACACACTGCAGGGAAAGTAATTGAAAAAAAAATAGGAATTGACTATAGGTTTTGAAAGTCGATTTTGATTACTTTTTGATTAATCGCCCAGCCGGCGACGCAGTGGCGCAGTAGGTAGTGTTGTCGCCTCACAGCAAGAAGGATGCTGGTTCGAGCCTCGGCTGGGTCAGTTGATGTTTCTGTGTGGAGTTTGCATGTTCTCCCTGCGTTTGCGTGAGTTTCCTCTGGGTGCTCCGGTTTGCCCCACAGTCCAAAGACATGCAGTACAGGTGAATTGGGTAAGCTAAAATTGTCCGTAGTGTATGTGTGTGTATAGATGTTTCCCAGAGAGGGGTTGCAGCTGGAAGGGCATCCGCTGCGTAAAACATATGCTGGATAAGTTGGCGGTTCATTGCGCTGTGGCGACTCCAGATTATTAAAGAGACTAAGCCGAAAAGAAAATGAATGAATGAATGAATAATCACCCCTACTTAAATTACGATAACCATTTTGTAACAGTTTATTTCATGACATTTTATTTAGGATATTTACTATAACTAAATAATAAAATAAGGAAGAAATAAATACTAATATAATAATAGTAATAAAGAACCACAACAAAATCCTTACATTCCCATGTAAAAAAAACAGTAACTAGGGCTGCACAATATTGGAAAAAACTGGCAATTCTTTTTTTATTGACTGTGATATATATTGCGATATAAATGCAGTTTCAGCAGGTGACATGAATAGCTTGTAAAGAATTCATAATTTTAGATCAGTTGGGATGACTCTGTAGGGGAGCGTATCTGCATAAAATATCATTTTAAAAATGACAAGCAAAGTTAAATACAGCAGAGAAAAGAAGCACAATGATTTATGATTTTCTGAAGAGTCAAACAGTATTCAGAAGTAGAAATTAAATAATCACTGTATAATAATAATAATAATAGAACAATTCCAGTGTTATGGATGTGACATTTGCAGTAAAAACTCAAAACTTAAATTCACAGAGAAAGAATGTTAACATTATATTGAAAAATCTGTTTATATTTTGCAAAAGAATTAACCACAGAGTTATGGGATCAAAAAAAAATCAATCTGTAAGCATTTTTTGAGCATGGAATTGCTCAATAACGCTGTATTGTTTTAACTGAGTAAATAATTATATAACGTACAATTAAACTTTAAGCTGTAAATGTTTCATTTTTTTCTGCCCAAGTGGTTTAAATGTGCTTCAAATTCCTACAGTCTGGTATTAAAACACATGCAAATAATAAACTTTCACTAAGGTTATGAAATTACTCCGCAATGTTAACTGTAATGTCTGGTCAACTACAATCCCTACTACATTGCAGATCCCTGTGATGTGACTACTGCGGACTCGCACATTGCAACATCGATGCTAAAACGGTATATTGTGCAGCGCTACCAGTAACCATTTTTTATAAGTGTTTAATTAGTCAACTTTTATTTAAAAATCAGGGACTTTATATATAATTGTATTATAAATTATACATTATTTTAAGGCTGGGCGATAATTCAATAACAATAATTATCACGATATACATTTTCGATAAACGAGAATGAAAGTTCGATAAGTGTTCGATAATGTTTATACACTATGTATAACGTTGCGCAGGCATTTTGCAGCCTGCACTTCTGGACTTGTAGTACAAGTTTACAGCCATACAGTGTTAGTGCATATGGAGGAGTAAGAAAACAATAAGTTAAATGTCCATTATTAATCAGTCATCGATAAGGTCTATCGATTAAAGGGATATTGAAATCAATATATCATTGAGTAATCGTTAGCATCCCTAAATAATATATATTAAAGAATATTTCACCCTAAATTGACCATACTCACCGTTAAAAGGACAGTTAATACAAAACTGAAAATTCTGTCACCGTTAATTCACCTTTTACTTGTTCCAAACCTGTTTTACTTTTTTTCTGATGTTGAACAATAATATACAATACTTTATAGGGTAATGTCTTTGGTTGTTGAAAACTTGAACAGTAAATGCTGAAAAATAGTTAAGATTGTTCTTTTATCTATTATTATTTTTATTTATATTGTCAGACAGCAAAAACATTTTACAAAATGTGTTAAATCCTCTGCACAAAAGGATTGGCATGTTGAAAATCCTTTAATATTGATAGATATATAGATTTAACATTTATCGTGATAATTATCGATATTGACTGATATGAAAAAAAATTATTGTGATTATCGTGATAATTTTTTTGCCATATCGCCCAGTTCTATATTATATATATATATATATATATATATATATATATATATATATATATATATATATATATATATATAAAATTTGAATTTTAGTTCAAGTAATGTCTGTGTATTTTTTATTTAGCTTTTAATAGGTCTACAGTTTATTTCCTCTGTTTTCATACATGATTAAACTAAATAAAAATTTAAAAAATCCTGTAAAAATCCTTTCATTATTTAATCTTTCCACTATTTTAATTCATTTTAAAGCAAAGCCATGAAAATCGTGCAACCTAAACTACCATGGCATATACAGTAAATCCCAATAAGGATAAATTTACCGGTGTATTTTTTTCATGTTGTGGGTCAACCTGTAATCACAACACACTGCCAAACCAGTCAGCACACATAAACCCTGCTGAATACGCTGATTACAAAACAGGCCTTATGCTGACATCTAGTCGGTCCATTTTAAACCACTAACGTTAATTATAACAACCACAAGAGCCTCAGGGCTGCTACTCTGAGTCCTGTAGCCTGAATGACTCGCTGTGAGTCTGCTTAGTGATGGTGTCTACCGTAACTAGGACACACAGTACCTGCTGGGGTGGAGGCGGTGTGCCCGTCTGAACGGTCTCCGTTATCGTCTCACTCGATGTACCTGGAACCTCCGCCATCGCACTGATGAAGCCCGAATAAACCTTCCAGCGGCGCTCGATAGCCTTCAGTCGACAAACGTCTGGTTTCGGTTTTGGAAATTTAAGAAATAACCACTTCGGTCGTCGGCTGGTGGTGTCAGAATGTCGAGGTGGTCGCTTTATGAATCTCAGATGAATGCATGAGATGAATTTGCAGCAGTCTAATCACTCCTAAGGAAGGACGGATTTACGGACGGACCAGTTCGTGAGGTTGGTTGTGCTTCAAAAACTGGTTAGCTGACTAGCTAGATATGATTGTTGTAGTTGTGGTTTCGGAAAGAGAAGCACCACTCGCTCAGCACTTATGTCTACAAGGGCAGCGTATGAGCATTTGAAACGCAATCTCTGAGTGTTCACCTAAAAGCGCTCCGGTCGGAAACAGAGGACGCTTCGAGTACTTGTATGATGAGAAGGGTAATAGAATGAGTAATATCAACTGTAATTTGACTTTCGTTGCTTACAGCTTTTTGATTTGTTATTCAGCGGGGTATTTTTCAAAATAGTTTGAGTCGTATGGAATTTTAGACATAAAATATCACAGGGAAAAATCTGTGTCGTGTTCGCAATATGTCTGCGCCCTGTGACAGCACACACTGAGTAGAGGTACATTACTTTCTATTCATTATTTTCTATATGCAGCATTAAATTAATCTGGATGAGTGTACTGTAAAATATGCCAGAAATTGTGTTGCAGAACGCGTTTGTTTACAATATTTTCACAAACACGAGCTTTCATTGATTTCCTAAATCACTTCCACACATTTTTGACCCTGTATATCTTTATTGATGGTCATATTCATGTCACATTGCACCAGCTTCGTACTTATGCTAATTTATATTATTATTACGCAATTATCATTTTTAAATGTTGTTTTATCGTTTGTTTGGGAACCTTTTTTAAGCTTTAGTAATTTTGCCATGTTTGTTTGTTACGTTTTAAATATTGCTTTAGTTGCTTTTTATTCAAAATATATATTTTAATTATCTTAAGTGCTTCAACTTACGTTAATATCAATGCACTGAAATACTGTGTAGAAAATACTTTATAGGTAATTGTCCCCGAAAAGAGCCAGGAAGATTCATTTTGAAATATTTAATGTTCTTGCAGCAAGGGAACAATATAGAAGCAACACAAGAGGTTCCATTCTGGTTGCTCAAAGGGCAGTCCTTAGAGGCCTGTTTTTTACAGGCATATAAACAGATGTTGAGGCGTTGTCTTTAATCATTGGTCTAAACTGTTTGTTTGGTAGAATCTAATTGATCATATACTCAGCTCTTTGTCAGCACAATGTTCCTGCAACTCGCACATTCCAACCATTCAACTGATTAAAAACTACAGCTGAGCTTGTGATTATATCAAGAAGCACATACATTTATAACATTAACTTTGGGCTTATTTAAAAGTATATATATATATATATATATATATATATATATATATATATATATATATATATATATATATATATATATATATAGGGAAATTAATAAAATTAATTTATCTAACAGTAATTTTTACAGATATAATAATCACAGAAACAAGTAAAAGTAAAACATTACTCATGCATTTTTGAAGTAGATGGACTGAAATAGCATTTAAGTATAAAAAAATAGACCAATAATCTTTGTTTTATTTACAAGCATATGTACTTTAAAAGCATATCCATTTTTTTGTTCTATTTATTTCACTTACAAATAATTACTCTAATTATCATGAAAATAAATGTTCTAAAGCATTTATTAATCACAGTTAGCATTAATATCCACAATAATTTGTTTAAAGATGCTGTAACAAATAATTTTTTTTTGAATTTTTATAAATAAGAATGTTAGTTAATAACTAGATAGATTTTTAGTGTTTATTTTTTATTGTTAACAATTTACAAAAAAAAAAGAAACTTCAAATAATATATTAAGATCAATTAATAAAAAAAAATTGTTTCCCCTTTTTGTGAGTTTAAGTTTTCTTCTAATATTTATATTTTATTTCAACTTCAATGCAAGTACAAAAAACATTTAGTTTTTTAATCTGTTTTACATCATGCCGTGATATATACATACATACATAAGTAAGTAAATACAAGTAGATGAAAGTTCCCTTATATGTTCACTCATCTCTTACATATAAACTCACTGGCCACTTTATTTGGTCCAACTGCTGTTAACTGCTCGTTAACGCAAATTTCTAATCAGCCAATCACATGGCAGCAACTCATTGCAATTTGGCATGTAGACATGGTCAAGACGATCTGCTGCAGTTCAAACCGAGCATAAGAATGGGGATAAAAAATGATTTAAGTGACTTTGAACGTAGCATGGAAGTTGGTGCCAGATGGGTTGGTCTGAGTATTTCAGAAACTGCTGATCTACTGGGATTTTCTTGCACCATCTCTGGGGTTTACAGAGGATTGTCAGAAAAAGAGAAAATATCCAGTGAGCTACTTCCAGCAGGATAACGCACCATGTCATAAAGCGCAAATCATCTCAGACTGGTTTCTTGAACATAACAAAGAGTTCACTGTACTTAAATGGCCTCCACAGTCACCAGTTCTCAATGCAATAAAGCACCTTTGGGATGTGGTGGAAGAGGAGATTCGCAACATGGATGTACAGCTGACAAACTGCAAATCTGCAATTTTTCAGTACCTTGTTGAATCTTTACCACGAAGGATTAAGACCGTTCTGAAGGCAAAAGGGGGCCCAACAATGTACTAGTAAGGTGTGCCTAATAAAGTGGCCGGAGAGTGTACATACACAATGAATCACAATAGGTTTTAAAATAATATAGATAGAAAATAAATGGAGGGAAGAAAAAATGTGAGAAATATATAAACAACAGTCAAACTGCAAATAGTAAGTTTGGATCCATTTGCTCTATATATGTCAGCACTGATAAAATAACCAAATAATTTTACCAATATTTTACCAAATAAAATAACATTTTTGACAGCAACCTTTGGTGGAGTACACAATCTTCTTCATTATAAGATGGTACATAATCCAATGATTAAAAGTTGGGGGAAATTTGTCTTTCCCTTTAAGCAGTATAAGACGTCTAGCAGTTAATGTTGAAAAGGAAATCCCACTTTTGGTATTATTGTCTATGGGATCTGTAATTTAAAAAATATTCCAACAATAGGGCAAAGGTCAAATGATAGATGCAAAAGATTAGAAAATTAAATAATAATTGCCACAACATTGTAAGTTTAGAACATGACCAAAATGTGTGTGTGTGTGTGTGTGTGTGTGTGTGTGTGTGTGATTAGCTATCTCTAATTCACATCTATTACATAAGGGATTTATAGTTGGTAAAAATGTAACTAAATTAGCTTTTTTTCCAGTGTAGGTGATGAACCAAAAACATTGTTTTATCGATAGCTATATTTATTAAATTTTTTAAACTAATAAAAAAAATCATTGCACTAACAGCAAGGTACTTAAAACGTGGTGCCAGATCTACAAAATATTGAAGTATATTGATTTATTTTATTACTTATGTTTTAAATGTGATACACAAATTAAATAGCAAAAATCATTTGTTTTATTTTGCTATATGAATTGTTGTTTCTTTACACAATATGATCTCTGATTTCAGGACATGTGGAAGCCCGTGCATGTGGCGTCACCCAGGATCTGGAGCAGATTTGGATGCAGACTCTGCTCTGAAACTTCATCCAACACACAGTCTTCAAATCATTCCCGGACACAAGCAGAGAAAGCCAAACGCAGACAAACCCGGGAGAAGGCCATTCTCAGTAGTGTGAGTTGATCATCATGGCAGTAGTACACATTTATGTTCACTTTAAAGCCTTACATCACTTGAACCTTTTACAGGACGTGAATGATGATGGACTGACCTGGTCAGATAAAGAAAAAATAAAGTACACAGCTGCACTCTCACCTGGAGAGAAGAAAGGTGACTGCTTTTTTCCTTTTTCTTTTGTGTTTTGTGTGTCATGCACAGAAAAAGAAAGAAAATTCTGTCATTTAGTCACCATCCACTTAATATTTATTTCCACTATTGAACACACATAAAAAAGATGTTTTGAAGAATGTTGAAAACCGCTATAATTTTTTTATAGTATGGATGTTGATGGCTGCTGATTTCCAACAATCTTAAAAATACAATTTTTGTGTTCAACAGAAGGTAGAATAGAAATTAGAAGGTAGCAAATTAATTGGACTGAATGTTTTGGATGGAGTTTGATGTCACTAATGCAGGTATTACAGATGAATATCACTGTAATCCCTTTATACATCCTCTGTTTTAGACACCACTTTGACCCTCCCACAATCCTACAGCCCAGAGTATGTGGAGTTTGGCTGGTATCAGTGGTGGGAGAAACAGGGATTCTTCAGTCCCGAACAGCATGTAAGAGTCTACTTTGATTACTTTAAAATCTAAAAAAGATACTACTTCTATTTTGTTATGAAATTTAAGCCTGATCTATGCAAAAGGGTCAAAGGTGAAAAAGCTTCTGTTTTATTGTTTATTAGAACGTGCCCTCTTGAGTTTCAAAATAATTATATCCTATATATAATTCTTGTCCTACTTTTTTATGAGATGACACCCATTGAAATGTCATTCATTCATTCATTCATGTATTCATTCATTCATTCATTCATTTTCCTTCGGCTTAGTCCCATATTTATCAGGGGTCACCACAGCAGAATAAACTACCAACTATTTCGGCATATGTTTTACGCAGTGGCTGCCCTTCCAGACGCAACCCAGTACTGGAAAAACACCCATACACACTCATATTCACACACACACAATCATACACTACAGCCAATTTTGTTTACCCAATGTACTTATAGTGCATGTATTTGGACTGTGTTGGAAACTGGAGCACCCAGAGGAAACCCACACGATAATGGGGAGAACAACTCCACACAGAAATGCCAACTGACCCAGCTGGGACTCAAACTAGCGACCTTCTTGCTGTGAGGCGACAGTGCTAAACTTTCAGCATAATTATTATTATTATTATTAATAATAGTAATAATAATGAGTAGAAATGTTTCTTACAATGCTGTTTGATTAATTTTTTAAAGATCATGAAAATCCAGCTTTGCATATGAAGAATAATTTGTAATCTATAGAATATTAAAAATAGAAACAGCTATTTTGACTTTTCTAATGGTTCAGAATATTTGTCAGCTTTAAAGTAACAGTTAAACAATGTTTATAATATATTAATTAGCATTTTTTTAAATTTATTTGACTTTTACTGAGCAGAATGTCTTTAAAGATAAGACAAAATTTTTTCATTGGTAATTTTAGGGCTGCACCTATAGCATTTTTTTTTTTGCTCATACAATACCAATTTTAAGAAAAACCTTCAGCAGATTGCAATACCAACATTGGTCAGTTGCATACAGCACAGTACTATTAGTTTTACTGACCATGCATTGGATTTATTTAACATTCCAACATTTTAACAGAGGCAAAAGTTAAGATACAAAAATTAATGTATGACAATCTGTGATTTTTGATGTTCATTGTTTTTTTTTAAAACAGTAACTTCTATTTAGCATATAATAAAACATACGGTATATATATAATAAACTTAAATTATAAATCTAGTGCTGTTGCTATATGTAAGGTATACATTTTGCTGCTCCAGAAAACTATTGACTAAAACTATTCTTTTATTGCCCAAGACGTTTTTGCCCAAACTAAACAATGGTTTTGGGCCAGTGCTTGAGCCATGGTGCACACCAGTTGCTTTCCTGACACAAATCTTACATTTTGTTCATAATAGATGTTTTGACCAGATTTAATGTAGTTTTTAGTATTGAATATTTTACTCTGAGAAAAACATTGGATTATTCAGAAGAAGTGTAGGGGAGCACGGGGCAAAAAGTAATGCGGGGTTAAATGTTACACAGAGTTTTAAGGTATTTGACCAGGGTTAACCATGGCATGCTTCCGAGGTTTTAACCACAATGTCAGCAGACGTCTTCCTGCCAATTATTGAAAATTTTTGGCGAAATTTGGATGAGATACACAGGAGAAACCATTTTTGCAGCATAAAAGTATTTTTTATTACAGTGAATATTTTTTTATTTTAAAAAAATCGATGAAAGTATGAGCGTAACATCTTATATTGTTGTGATTACCGTCTTCTAGGCTAAAAGATGAAACCAATTTGGAAGATGTATAAAACACACAGAGACTGCTAGCCAGTTTTGAGTAAAACATGATACAGCAGGGTTAGTTGTAACAGGGTGTTACAATTAAGCCACACACTGTTGGACACCAGTTAAACTAACAAAATATTTTTTTTGAATTTTGAGTGTAATGTTGAGAACTTTTTAAATAAAAATGTTTTTAATAGAAAATATTGTTTTAATAGAATTTTTTTTTTATTGCTAATACTGCAAATAAATGCATTGAATAATAATTGATACATGGATAATAATGAAAATAGATTCAAATGTGTTTATCCAATAAACAAATAAATAAATAAACATACTGTGCTATGTAGAATAAAAAAGAAATTAGCCAATTACTGAGGAAATATAGCTACTATTTAAAGTAAACTGAATTTAAATTAATTGTGTAAAATCTGCCTTTATAAGCATGTGTTACAACTAACCCCCTATCTGTTACAACTTGCCCCGCAGGTGGGGTAAATAGTAAAATTTTTACTCCTGGTACTTTTGGCAATACTGCACAGAAACCATAGGTCTGGGTATCATAACTCCAGTGCTCATTTGTAGGAGAGGCTTGTGTGTTGTTGGTAAAAAAAAATGGTTTCTCTAACCCTAATACTTTGTTCCTTATTTGACCAAAACCAAAAAGTGTTACTTTGTGCCCCGCTCTCCTCTAACCCATTTTCTCTATGTAAATAATAAACATTCAGTATCAGCCTTTTTCATGTTATTATTGCCGATATGCAGATAGCTTTAATTGAATCCAAAATTAGCCAATAAATATCGGTGGCCAACACATCACTACATAGCTAGTTCATTTAGTAAAGCAACTATATTATTTTTAACTATATATATATATATATATATATATATATATATATATATATATATATATATATATATATATATATATATATATATATATATATATATATATATATATATATATATATATATGAATGTTACAATTGTTTTCAACACACAATTGGTGGAATTCTAAAGTTTTTATGCATTGCAGAATTTTTGAACAATGTTTTTTTTATTCTTCCTCAGAGTAAACAACCCCATGCAGTTGATAAACACTTTTCCTTGTGTATTCCACCGCCGAATGTGACTGGGACTTTACATCTCGGACATGCTCTGACCGTAGCAATAGAAGATGCTTTGGCTCGCTGGTACCATTTGAAAAACACTTTAATTAATACTCAATAAGATACAATGCATCTATATTTCATGGATAAGGATGTCTGTACTGTAAATGTACACTTAGTTCAAAAAGATTACACAATATTTGTTCTGTTCAGGCGACGTATGCAGGGCTATAAGGTGCTGTGGGTTCCAGGCTGTGACCATGCTGGGATTGCAACACAGGTATCTCATTTCTCCATCTGTTAAATGCTAAAAGAGGATGCTGAGATGTCGTTTTCTATGTAAATTTGTTGGTCTCTAATGGGTCTGTGTGTGATAGTCGGTGGTGGAGAGGAAACTGTTGAGGGAACAAGGGAAGAGCAGACAGGATTTCAGCAGAGAGGAGTTCCTCAAACAGGTCTGGATGTGGAAAAATGAGTGAGTGTCCTTCTCTCTCTCTCTCTCTTTACTATGGCCAAAAAATGTTTTGCTGATGCTGATGTTGCATTTTTTATGATATATTTCCAGGTGATAACTGTTTAACTCTTTCCCTTTCCATTTTCTCCTAAAATTGACAACCTTCAGAATGTTTTTCTGCTAGGAGCATATGAGCATAGTATATATTAAAAAAAGATTTTTAAAAATCCTCCGCTTTTAGACAAAAAACATTTCATTCTATCTTCTTGTTTTCATGTTCTATCCCTACAGGTTTCATAATCAAACATTTTCATAAAATCTTTGACCAAAAAACCCCCAGAGAAAATTGATTTTTCTTAAAGTAGTGTATTGTTTACAATATGTAGTATATAGTTCATACCCACACAAACACGACCTTACTTTCTCTTTCACTGATCATCTTTTATTTCGTTCTTAGGAGAGAGAGAAGCCTTGTTTCTCCCTCAGGACATGCAATGATGCTTCTCCTACCATAATATCGCTAAAACACGGATTATCATAAATACTTGACAATGGCAGGGAAGCGTTTTCTCATAATTGACGGGTGATCTCATCAATGGTGGTGAAAGAGTTAAAGGATTAGTTCACCCCAAAATCCTGTTAATTTCTTACTCCTATGTCATTCCAATATCCCAAACCTTTGTTCATCTTCAGAACACAAGTTAAAATGTTTTAAGTGAAATTAGAGAGTTCTTTGACCCTTCATGGCCAGGGATGTGAGACATTCAAAGTCCAGAAATGAACCAAAAACATCATCAAAACATACCATGTGACTTCCATGTTTCAGTCCAATGAAGCTCCAAGAACATTTTTGTGCACCAAAAAACTTGTCAAGTGTCTAGTCAAGGTGCACATTTACTACAAGCAAAACAACATATTGGCTATTAGAGTCAGCAGCACAACACATACGTTTTGTATTACCATTGTAGAAAATGCACAGCCTGATCTGATGTGGTAAACAATGGCAAACAAAGTTTTTTTTTAATACAGTTTTTGGCTCACAAAACTGTTCTTGGAGCTTCATATGTCACATGAAATGTTTTGACGATATATATATATTTTTTCTGGACTTTGAATGTCTTACGTTGCCAAACGTTATTTTATTTTTTAGTTAAAATGATCTTGTATTATGAAGTATTTTAGATAGGCTGTTATTGATAATTCATCCATGTAATGCGCATCATCATCATCATTAACTTTTTTTGTTTCTGTTCCCTCTTAATTTTTTATCAAAACAAAATATGTCACAATTGGAAAGAAAGTCTATCACAACTGCTTTGTTATATTAACTTTTCTATTTTTCAGAAAAGGGGATGAGATTTATCACCAGCTGAGAAAACTGGGTGCATCTCTTGACTGGAGCAGAGCCTGTTTTACCATGGACCCGGTAAGTCCCAGGACTCCGTGAATAAGTGTTTGGTACTCTTGAGCAGCTCAGTTGGGAAGTGAGATCCAGTAAAAAAAAATGAAAAATTTGTAAAATAATAAATGCTGGTGGCCATTGACATCTAATTGATGACAAAAAATATTATGGGAGTCAATGGCTAAATATGTTGTCTGAGAAATATGGTTATGCAGTACAGATCAGCATTTTGATAAACTATAAAAAAGTTTATTGCCATTTCTGTTGAAACTTGATTTTAAAATTGAATTGGTATGTTGTAATGTAGTGTATGGGGTTCACAAGTTAGTGTAATTGATGGATCATTCCATTGAGGTGACCCCTGATAAAGTCTAAGCCAAAGGAAAATAATAAATGTTTTTTATGTTAGTCAACATATCAAGATATGTAAAAATATCAGATATAATGATTTAAAATCAACTTGAAATCATTATCGAAACATTTAAAATCACTTTTAGGACTTTTAAATACACTTTTAATATTTTAGGTGCACCTCAAGTCAACATTTAGTGAAATTATCCTTTAATTCACAAGTATTTCCATTGTGACGAATTAACCAGAATCAGCTTTATTTTTAAACATTTCTCATGCAAAGATTTATGTTTTTTATGTGAATATTTGTTTCTCTGTAGGCTTTCAGCAGTGCTGTGACAGAGGCGTTTGTCAGGCTGTGTGATTCTGGACTCATTTATCGTGCTGAAGGTCTGATCAACTGGAGCTGTACATTAGAGTCTGCCATCTCAGATATAGAGGTGCATCGCTGAACCACTTTATTTTGACAACACTAGCAACACCTCACATGTCTAATAAACTAACGCATCATTTAACATGTAAAGGTGGACTCAAAGGAGCTTCCCGGCAGGACTCTTCTGTCTGTTCCTGGCTATCAGCAGAAAGTTGAATTCGGGACGATGGTTACATTTGCATATCCTTTGGAGGGACAGGGTGCGTGGAGGTTTGCTCCGTCTCATAGGCTATTATTGTACTCCTGTGGTTCAAATTTGTGATTTATTTTGGTGTTAGAAGGAGAAGTTCCAGTTTCAACCACACGTCCAGAGACAATGCTGGGAGACGTGGCCATTGCTGTTCATCCTGATGACCCTCGATATAAAGTAAAATGCTTTTTTGGTTTTTAAAATGGAGTGTTTGTTGTTTACTTTGTGTTCGAATGGGACATTGTTCACTCCTTGTATGTAATTTGATGAATTTAGTCTGCAGTATTTCTATAGTATGCTAATTTTCTCTACTAGTGTGAATGTTTTTAGTTTCTAATTATCGCTTTAACATTTGATCCCATTCTATTTATTCACTTCTTGTCAGGGTCTTCATGGCAAACACTGCAGGCATCCTTTCACCGAGCGGTTATTACCCATTGTGACTGACACTACAGTGGATATGACATTTGGCACTGGTATTTTAACTTCCTAAATTAAAAAAGTTTCATTTTGGATTCAAATTGTAGGGATTGAATATGAGTTGGATCCAAGTTGGCCACACAATGTAAGCAACGTTTTCTTAATTTGACAGCTTGTTTATTTATCTCCAGACTTTCACCTTTACCTTTACAGGTGCTGTTAAACTGACTCCAGCTCATGACCACACTGACTTCCTACTCTCTCAGAAACATTCGCTCCCTCGCCTCACTGTGATTGGAGGGAACGGAACCATGACCTCAGTTTGTGGCCAATGGCTAGAGGTACGGAGATTGATTAACATTTGAGTTTAGTTTAGTGATTAAAAAAGTATTAAATTCCCTGCAATTTGAGTACAGAGACCTTTTTCGTAATAGCTAAAATACACTTTTAAAGGGGACCTATTATGCCCCTTTTTAGAAGATGTAAAATAAGTTTCTGATGTCCCTAGAATGTGTATGTGAAGTTTCAGCTCAAAATGCCCTACGGATAATTTTTTACAATTCTTTGAAATGGATGTTTTCACACTGCATGACTATCTGGGGTGGCCTTCTGTCTGTGCTGTGTTTACACCGATGTTATTTTCATTCAGAACACATTGCACACGGCATGATTTGAATCACAGGCTAAATAGGCAGGCTAAATATCTGTACCTGATTCTCTCAGATTGTTACTCACGGGAACGAGTACCGATTTGCCTTTGATTTCAGGCTTTTGTCAGTGATTTCTCAAAAACTGTCGACGAGTCAAAATCAGGGCTAAAATCATGCAGCCTAAACTCTGCATTATTCGCTGATGTTATCTTTGTAAAGTACGGTGTGAAAACTTTAAATGGAGGATGGCTGCTTCTCAACCAGGGCTGTCTATGCCAATGAGAAAGAGGTCATCATTAATAGGTGGGATCTTACCCCTTTGATGACATCCATCCATCCATCCATCATCCATCCATCCGCACATCCATCCATCCATCCGAATAATTAGTTAGTTAGTTAGTATAACGGATCACGGTTGATCCATGATCCGTACGGATCACAACCCACAGTTCGGAACACACATGACCCGCGGATTAATAACTTTTTGTGAATTCGTAAGTTAATCCAACATTTATAACGATTGCAGAGTGATCACCTCCCGCGTCATTCAAATCCCGTGTATGAAAGCATTTGGGCTTTCCTGTAAAATATAATGATGATGGAAAAAGTTGTGGTGGGACCTACCTAAATGCTTTCGTAGGCTGCTAATTAAAGGTGTTTTCTGTCACTGTTTGTTTAGCCTGCATTAATGCATTCAGTGTAAAGCTGCACAATTAGATATAAAAAAATCAAACCTGTGCAACATGAATGACAAATGATAATGATTTGCATATGTTTATTAATCCTTCGAAGAGCTGCATTCAAATCTGCATTTGATCAAGAGAGATTCAGTTTTTAAGTTAGTTACAAACAATTAAATAACACAGAAGTACTGGGAGAACAGTTTACAGTTCAGATTAAAACACTGGTGTTTATGGTAAAGATTAAAATCACAGTTTAATGGAACTTGACGCTGGTGAATGTTGTAGCATTTACATTGTGTAACCAATGGGTGGCGACAAACAACCATCAAAATTATGTCACTGAATAGGTTTTCAAAAATGATCCACCTATAATGAAACATGAGGTTTTATATGTGAATTTTTTAATCACTATTTGACAATAAGTATAATCTGTTGTATAAGGTGTTAGATTTCTAGATTCAGCATTATCAGCAACAGTAGCAAAGATAATTTTTTGTATTGAATTTTTTCCTTTTTTTCAGCTGGTTCTTTCTTGGTTTCTTTCTTTTTCTTTTTATTAAAATTACAGGTTCTAAGTTTTGTTTGTTAAAACCAATGGTATTTGCAGTAATACTTTTGTATAAATGAAAAGCAAATGACATTGTCTTCTTTTTAGCTGATCTGAAAAATGGTCTGATCCATGACTCAAACCGTAGTGTGATCCCAACCGTGAGATTTGTGATCCATTACACCACTAATTATTACGACTGTATATTTCCTATTTGTGGTTACTCTTATAGTTATATTATTATAAACCTCCTCATTCTCACAGAATTAGAATGATTATTAAACCTTTAGTTATCTTAAACTTTAGTGTAAATAGGTCTTTCTTGCTCAACATTGATCTGAAATATTTACACAGTGAAATCCATTCAGTTTAAAGGCTATGAGAGGAACATGTTTTTCAGTCCTCTAGATTGCTTTTTTAAAGGTCAAAGCAGCTGCAGGCATCTGAATGTGTGTTTTCAGTACATTTTTACAGGGGTCAGTGAGGCATAGGAATATGTCAAGGTCGTCAAACTTTACAGGGTGTCAGAGGACTCGGGTATGAACATATCGAAGGTCTGTTCTCTTTTATAAAGGTCAAAGATCTGTATTATAGGTCTCTAAATATGCATTAGCAGTATGTAGCAGATTTACAGGCGGTCAGCGAGCTGTAGGACTATCTGACGGTTATAAAACAAAACTGTGAGAACAAAAGGGCTCTGAAATCAATACATCCATAACACAAGTTAAAGTTATAAAAATATAATACTGTCCTGACCTGAATGTCTTTGTTAACAAAATTCATCTCAAAAGCTTATATATATGCTGAAAATGCAAGAAAATACATTAATAATGTCCATGTTTAGGTCTCTGTGGATTAAAATGCATCATAATAAAATAAAATAAAATAAAATATAATAAAATATAATAAAATATAATATAATATAATATAATATAATATAATATAATATAATATAATATAATATAATATAATATAATATAATATAATATAATATAATGTACTGTTGGATTTGGTTAAACCATCCGCACTGGAACCTGTAAGCATACTGATTAAAACTAATCCCACGTATGATGACGTAACAGCATCTGATTGGTTAATGCTTGACATACATATAAAGCATACAACATAACTGTAATTTAACTCACTTTTAATTGAATAATCCTATAACAATACAAAGAAAATTGCAATGGACTACATTTGAAAATGGGACATTGTGATTGCAAAATAAATCTCTTTAAGGGTTATTCAAGTCATCTTTAATTTTAGTGAATGATCACGATAGCTCTAGACTTGCGGTACCTCCATATTTACAGTGCTGTTTCTATGTATGCAAATGTATGTAATGTCTGTTTCTGTTTTTTAGGGTGTTAAGCGTTTTGATGCCAGAGAACGAGTAATCTCTGCTCTGATGGAAAGGAAGCTGTTCAGAGGAAAGAAGGATCATCCAATGTCATTACCAATCTGCAGGTAAGCCACTAGAAATGAGCCCACAACCTGTAAATCTTACCTCATCCTCTCATTTCTGGAAGTTTTTTCTGGCTACTGAATTATCTGGCTATGTTTCATTATCTGGCTATGTTTCACCACATTTTTGTGTACTACTTTGACAGGCCATTCATTTAAAATATTTTTGTCAGGTTTGGCTAAAAAAAAAAATGCAGAAGTCTTTGACCTTGTGTCCTGTCTTGATTGTATTCCTCCCACATAGCCGTTCTGGAGATGTCATCGAACCCTTGCTGAAGAAACAGTGGTTTGTGCGCTGTCAGGAAATGGGCAAAAAAGCAGTTCAGGTGAGTGAGTGGGATTTATACGTGCAGTTGCATCAGATTCAATTGCACTGATGCACTAAACCACGCAGGCTCTTTTTAATTAAAATACAGCTCATAGTACAATCATATTTATGTATTACTCATAGTTTTATTAAATAGTTAAAAATATTATGCATGATGTTTTGGGGTCTGTAAGATGAAGAAAAAAAACATATATATATATATATACAGTTGAAGTCAGAATTATTAGTCCCCCTGAATTATTAGCCCCTTTGTTTAATTTTTTCCCAATTTCTGTTTAACGGAGAGAAGATTTTCTCAACAAATTTTTAAACATAATAGTTTTAATAACTCATTTCTAATAACTGATTTATTTTATCTTTGCCATGATGACAGTAAATAATATTTTACTAGATATTTTTCAAGACACATCTATACAGCTTAAAGTGACATTTAAAGGCTTAACTAGGTTAATTAGGTTAACTAGGCAGGTTATGGTAATTAGGCAAGTTATTGTATAACGATGGTTTGTTCTGTAGACTATCGAAAAAAAATTAGCTTAAAGGGGCTAATAATTTTGTCCTTAAAATGGTGTTTAAAAAATTAGAAACTGCTTTTATTCTAGCCAAAATAAAACAAATAAGACTTTCTCCAGAAGAAAAAATATTAAACATAATTTGGGAAATATTTAAAAAAGAAAAAAAATTCAAAGGGGGGCTAATAATTCTGACTTCAACTGTATATACACACACACACACACACACACATATATATATATATATATATATATATATATATATATATATATATATATATATATATATATATACACACACTTACCATTCACTTTATTAGGTACAGCTGTCCGACTGCTCGTTAACGCAAATATCTAATCAGCAAATCACATGGCAGCAACTCAATGCATTTAGGCATGTAGACATGGTCAAGACGATCTGCTGCAGTTCAAACCAAGCATCAGAATGGGGAAGAAAGGTGATTTAAGTGGCTTTAAACGTGTTCTGGTTGTTGGTGCCAGATGGGCTGGTCTGAGTATTTCAGAAACTGCTGCTCTACTGGGATTTTCACACATAAGGATCTCTAGGGTTTACAGAGAATGGCCAGAAAAGGAGAAAATATCCAATGAGTGGCAGTTCTGTGGGCGCAAATGCCTTGTTGATGCCAGAGTTCAGAGGAGAATGGCCAGATTGGTTCTAGCTGATAGAAAGGCAACAGTAACTCAAATAACCACTCAATACAACCAAGGTATGCAGAAGAGCATCTCTGAACGCACAATACGTTGAACCTTGAGGCAGATGGGCTACAACAGCAGAAGTTCACATCAGGTTCCACCCCTGAAAGCTAAGAACAGAAAACTGAGGCTACAATTCGCAGAGGATCACGAAAATTGGACAGTAGAAGCTTGGAAAAACATTGCCTGATCTGGTGAGTCTCGATTTCTGCTGCGAAATCAGATGGTAGGGTCAGAAATTGGCTACAACAACATGAATGCATGGATCTATCCTGCCTTGTATCAGTGGTTCAGGCTGGTGATGTTGTGATGTAATGGTGTGGGGGATATTTTCTTAGCACACTTTGCGTCCATTAGTACCAATTGAGCATCGTGTCAACCAGTGGTGTAGTCCTAAAAAAAAGCTGGTGTACTATTACTAACACAACCCAAATTATAAATAAAAGTATATAGGCAAGGAAACGAATATTCAACAGGTAAAGGTTGAGTAAATGATGACAATTTTAATTTTTTGGGTGAACTATCTATTTAAAAAAATTTATAATTTTTTTTTTTCATTTAAAGTGAGATGCTGAAAGTCGAATTCTATTCAATGATTTATGCTTAGCTAATAGTGCCCCCAGGCGTCATGGTGGTGCAGTGAGTAGCACGATCGCTTCACAGCAAGAAGGTCACTGGTTCGAGCCTCGGCTGGATCAGTTGGCATTTCTTTGTGGAGTTTGCATGTTCTCCCCGTGTTCGTGTGGGTTTCCTCCGGGTGCTCCGTTTTCCCCCACAAATCCAAAGAAATGGTATAGGTGATTTGAGTAAGCTAAATTGTCCGTAGTGAATGAGTGTGTATGGATGTTTCCCAGTCATGGGTCGTGGCTAGAAGGGCATCTGCTGTGTAAAACATGTACTGGATAAGTTGGCGGTTCATTCCGCTGTGGCAACCCCAGATTAATAAAGGGACTAAGCTTCAAAGAAAATGAATAAATGAATAATAGTGCCCCCAGCAGATCCAGAGATTAGCTAATTATATTTAGCTGTGGTAAAACCCAACTGTTTAACTCTGTAGGGACTTGTAAAATGAGCCCATTTTCGAAAATATTTATTTATTTATTTTAATACTGTACAAAAAAAATCATGTTTCAAGACAGATACATCAAGTTTTGTATGTTGTTAATATAAACTGTAAATTTAAAATACAAATCAGAAAAACAAAAGCAAAGCACACTTCTCAAAAACTCAAATAAGCTGCACTAGCTTATTTAATCATGTTAATATTGAAAAAAGAATCAATCAAGTTAGTTACAACAATTTAGTTAACTTTTAATTAATTTAACTCAATAGGGTCTGCGCATACATAGAAAGACAGCTTATTAACTTACTTTCTTTACTGGCTTATTACTTTACATTTAATAGGCTCCTTTACACATCAATCAGCCATTATGTTTGATTGTTACATTTGTGCATGCTTGTTTTAAACCAAGCTAATAGGAGTCTAGTTATAACACTAAAAACGATGAGGCAAAGACAACTCATGAATCATGTAACGGTATGCGATTTAAAAGGGTTACTAGTATGTAATAGCGACAGCAGAAGACCGAGTCATTCCCTGTAGTGGTGGGCACAGTTAAGAAAAATGTCAAATACTGCTCTATGGGGCGATTTTAGGATTTTCAAATTATTTTAAATTAAAAATGTTTGACTAATATGGCAGGGTTGTAACAGTATTCCACTGTATTGTATAGACAGGCAAAGCCATTTGAGTTCTGAATGAGTAAAATACGCTCAACACACCTGTTTACTGTAGTACAAATCACTTTCTATATTCAAGTAATTCTTTTCCATGTATTAAATAAATAAAACTGCCACTTTTTAAATTCAAAATGGCATAAATATAAACATATAAAAATGTACAGGCTAATTTACATGTTTCACTATCATAATATAAGCTATAATAGGAAATAATTTTTGATATGATACAACACATGATGTTTCACTCTGATGCCACTATGATATGCAGTTAAAACAAGTATTCATTGAGTGGTTCTGTCACTGTTTAATTCTGTGCATGAATGTATGATAGTTAATGCCTTGTGCACTGTAATGTGTTTTTTAATTAATTTTGAAATAAACATAGCAACATGTTAAGAGTTAGGAGAAAACAGCTGTTATGATGAGGGGAGCGCCGAGGAAACGGTTGATAGGGAAACCCGATTGCTCCTCCATGACCCATTGAGGTACAAGTGATACAAGTGTATCTATAGCAAAATATTGCAAATATGCAGATATTATAGCAATCTATCGATAAACACACACCTTCTGCTCTCACTCTGCACTGCTGTGGTTTGCCGATTAAAGGAAAAACATCCTGCCGCCGTTTTTATATCACATTTAAATGGTACTGAGGCGATAATTTAGTAGTGTACAGTTCATGAGCAAATCGCAAACCTTAGTGGGGGCTGAATAGAAATAAAGGGGGGCTAAAGCGACACCCGTGCTGTTTTATAATTTTACCTGAATGTTTCAGCGAGACATCATTCAGTTGACTTGTCGTCGAATTTTCTCACAGTTGCTGCAGTCGTCACGGGGCGGGGAATGCCGCAAGTCAAACAAAAATGCACCAATTGCAACACATTAAGATGCGAGTTAAAAAAACACTTGGTATACAGTTAAAGGGGATGCGAATACACGTAAATTAAGGAAGTCTAGTCAGCAAAACAAGTGAGCATACCGAGGGTATACTCAATTATTGATCCTCAGGAGTCATAATACCCAAACAGCTCGTGGAAAAAGTAAGCATACAGCGTATAGGTGCGTATGGCCCAGACTACACCACTGGTGTCAACGCCACAGCCTACCTGAGTATTGCTGCTGACCATCTCCATCTCTTTATGACCACAGTGTACCCATCTTCTGATGTCTGCTTCCAACAGGATAACGCACCATGTCATAAAGTGTGAATCATTTCAGACAGGATTCTTGAACATGACAATGAGTTCACTGTACTTAAATGGCCTCCACAATCACCAGTGCTCAATCCAATAAAGCACCTTTGGGATGTGGTTGAATGGGAAATTCGCATCATGGATGTGCAGCCGACAAATTTGCAGCAACTGTGATGCTATCATGTCAATATGGATTAAAATCTCTGAGGAATATTTCCAGTACCTTGTTGAATCTATGCCACAATATATGCCACATACATACATACATACATACATACATGCATACATACATGCATACATACATACATACATACATACATACATGCATACATACATACATACATACATACATGCATACATACATACATACATACATACATGCATACATGCATACATGCATACATATGTATACGTGTGTGTGTGTGTGTGTGTGTGTGTGTGTGTGTGTGTGTGTGTGTGTGTGTGTGTGTGTGTGTGTGTGCGTGCGTGCGTGCGTGCGTGCGTATATATATATATATATATAATATATACAATTAGTTTGAAATAATAACAATTCCAAATATTTATGAGCAGCAAGCAAATCATTCATTAAAATCTAATGTGTAATTAATTGTTGTATTAAATAAATGCAGGCCTGATGAGCATAAATTAATGAATGTATTAACTTAATGAATGGAAGTGTATATCAAACAGTCAAGTACATTTACAGTAAACAATTCAGTTTGCATAATGTTAGATTTGTTTACATGTCCTTGTTGTATTGACATACTTGTGGGTTATTAACTCTTCCTGTCAATATTCCCTTAAGCGATCAAATGTGTGGCTCATCAAGAGCTTTACTGGAAAACAAATTCCTGTTACTAGTCAGTTATACTGTGACCCTTCTAATTTGCTTAGAAAATTAGATATTTCTTTTTTTAAAGATTTTGTCAGCTCACACGTTGTTGACATGTCATGCAAATGCTCTGTTTAGGTGGTGGAAGAAGGAGATCTGCAGATAATTCCTCAGTTTTATTCAAAAAAGTGGAAGAGCTGGTTGTCCAACATCAGGTTAGCCTACTAATTTGCAATAATTACCTCATGTATTCTCCCTCATGCTGTTTTATGAGTTTCCTTGTTCTGTTGAACACAAAAGAAGTTATTTTAAAGAATACTGGTTGCTTGCACCTATCAACCTTCATATTAAAAAAATAAAATGACTATGGAAGTCAGTGGGTACCAGCTACCAGAATTGTTAAAAAAAATGTTCCTAAGAAATTTCAAATAGGTTTCCAATTTTGGGTGTGCTATCTATTTAAAGCTAAAGCTATACTTTCCAGAGTCATTATTTAGTGCCTCTTAAAGAAGCACTGTATAATAAGTGTTATGCCTATGTCTGTCTCTTCATCTGTTCTGTTGATATTCTTTCAGTATCATGCTTTATTAAGTTTCTGTGACATGTTTATCTTCACCTTGCAGTGACTGGTGTATTTCCAGACAGCTTTGGTGGGGTCATCAGATACCAGCCTATAGAGTGACATTGCAAAACTCGATGAACACAGAAGAGGTGGGGGATAAAATCTATTACCCAAAGATGACATTTAATGTACTTTCCACAAAATAATTTGTTAGTGAAATGAGACTTGATCATGTAGAATTTATCTTATTTTATTTTACTCTTATTTTTTGTGAACCTGATTCCAAAAAGAATATAAAAAAACCACAGTGTAAATATACATTTTCTTATAATCATTTACATATTGTATTTATGAAGTCCTCTTTTTTTAGGTCAATGAAAAACTCTACAGTAATACTGTCTTAATTGAAGCATAAATTCTTCCAAACGCACCAGTATAAAAACCCTAATCACCAGCAACACACATCTGAAATGTAAATAATTTATAAGCCCATAGTTTTTATCTTACGAACTGATACTGACAACATTAAAAGTCTGCATTTATCACCCAATACCGATTATAGTGGCCAATATATTGTGCATCACTATATGATAATGACATTTATTGTATTTTCTACAACATGAATGTCAGCGAATTAAAACTTGATCATAATGGATCTTTGGTCAATATTGATAACCGTTAATTCATTATATATGGAAGCCAATAACTGATATACATGTATAGGCCGGCAAATATAAATCTTGATTTATCAACTGAAAAATAATTATCTTATGACTCAATACTGACAATATTAAAAGTCTGCATTTATCGCCCAATACCGATATAGTGGCCAATATATTGTGAATCACTATATGATAATTACATTTATTGTATTTTCTACAACATGTATGTCAGCGAATTAAAACTTGATCTTACTGGATCTTTGGTCAATATCGATAACCAGTAATAATCCATAATTTATTAGCTGAAAAATGTTTATCTTATGACCCGATACCAACAACATTAAAAGTCTGTATTTATCTGCCGATACCGATATAATGGCTGATACATTGTGCATCACTATGATGTGACATTGATTGTATTTTCTACAACATAAAAGTGAGTGAATTAAAACTTGATCATATTGAATCTTAGGTCAATAACAATAGCCAATAACTCCTTAAATATGGAAGCTGATAACCGACAAATATGAAATATGATATATAGGCCGACAAATACAAATCTTGAAATAATTTTTTCTGAGCCTGTTTACTGAAAAAGCTAAATAAATAAGCTACAATTTCTTAAAATCATTTACAGATTGTTTTATGACATCCTGTTTTTTTTTTTTTTTTGCTCAATTAAATACTCCAATACTGCCGATATTTTGTCTTATTTCTAGCATAAAAACCTTCAAAGGCACTAGTGAAGGAACCCAGCATCACAGACCTGAAGTGCAAATAATTCATAATTTATTAGCCCATAATTTTTTTCTTATGAACTGATACTGACAACATTAAAATTGTGCATTTATCGCCCGATACCGATAAAGTGGCCGATATATTTTGCATCACTAAATGATAATGACATTTATTGTATTTTCTTTAACGTGAATTTCAGTGAATTAAAACTTGATCATACTGGATCTTTGGTCAATAGCGATAACCGTTGATTGCTTATATATAGAAGCCGATGACCGATATATAAGCCGGCAAATACAAATCTTGAAATTAATTTTTCTGAGCCTGTTTACTAAAAAAGCTAAATAAATACAATGGACAGCTGCAATTTCTTAAAGTCATTTACAGATTGTAATTATGACATCCTCTTTTTTTTCTCAAGGAAAACTTGCATACTGCCAATATTTTGTCTTATTTCAGGCATAAAAATTTCCGAAGGCACAACCCAGCAGTACACATCTGAAATGTAAATAATCCATAATTTATCAGCCGATAAACATTTATCCTATAGCCCGATACTGACAACGTTAAAAGTCTGTATTTATTGGCAGATACCGATATAACGGCTGATATATTGTGCATCATTATGATGATGACATGGATTGTATTTTCTACAACATAAAAGTGACTAAATTAAAACTTGATCATATTGAATCTTAGGTCAATAACGATAATCGATATTTGAATGACGATCATCGATCTACAGTTTAAGTCAGAATTATTAGTCACCCTGAATTATTAGCCCTCCTGTTTATTTTTCCCCCCAATTTATGTTTAATGGAGAGAATTTTTTTAACACATTTCTAAACATAATAGTTTTAATAACTCATTTCTAATAACTGATTTATTTTATCTTTGCCATGGTGACAGTAAATAATATTTTACTAGATATTTTTCAAGACACTTCTATACAGCTTAAAGTGACATTTAAAGGCTTAACTAAGTTAATTAGGTTAACTAGGCAGGTTAGGGTAATTAGGCAAGATATTGTATAACAGTGGTTTGTTCTGTAGACTATCGAAAAAAAAAAAAAAAAAACTTAAAGGGGCTAATAATTTTGTCCTCAAATTGTTTCATAAAAAATTTAAAACTGCTTTTATTCTAGCTGAAATAATACAAATAAGACTTTCTCCAGAAGAAAAAATACTATCAGACATACTGTGAAAATTTCCTTGCTCCGTTAAACATAAAAAAAAAATTCAAAGGGGGGCTAATAATTCTGTCTTCAACTGTATGTAAGCCAACAAATACAAATCTTAAAATTCATTTTTCTGAGCTGGTTTACTAAAAACAGCTAAATAAATAGAGTAGATAGCTGCATTTTCTTAAAATCAATTACAGATTATACATATGACATCCACTTTTTGTTTTTTGCTCAATGAAAACTCCCATACTGCTGATATTTTGTCTTATTTATAGAATAAAGTCTTCCAAAGGCACCAGTGAAAAAACCTAGCAGCACACATCTGAAGCAAAAATAATCCATGATGTTTTATCAGCTGATATCAGCAGTTTATTTTCTTATTGCACAATACTGACAACATAAAAAATTTGCATTTGTCGGCCAATACCGATATGATTGCATAACTATGATGATGACATCATATTAAATTTTATACAGAAATATATGTGAAAATATAATTTGACATCTGCCCTGATTTGATCTGCCCTCTTCCTGTTTTGATGACTGTTCTTCACTGTGTCATGAGCAGGAGCATTGGGTTTGGGGCAGAAGTGCTGCAGAGGCTAAACAGCGTGCCACTATAAAGTTTGGAGTGAATCCTGAGGCCATCACACTGACACAGGGTGAGCATCATGGAGTTCACATAATCTACACTTTGTTTTTATGATTTTTATTATGTGTGCTGAAGAATATAAACATGCAATGATAAATGTAGCAAGGCAAACTGTTTAGATTTTATTAAGAAGAAGTTAAATTACTGCTCTGGTTTTATATCTCTATGCGCTACAGCAGTGGGAAATTTGCATTTATTTGTGTAGTTAAAAAATTATTTTTGTTTTATAGATAAACCTACTTTCTCCGTTTGGTTATACACATGTACGAACATGTCCACATTGAAACATACAGTGAGCGTAAACACCTTTTACAGCAGGTTTATTTCACAAACAATTCACAGTAAATAATACAATAATAATTATAATACAAATGTATAAATAATACAATATATAATATGCAAATATATAAGTATATTGTATAATACAATATACAAATATATAATTGATACAATAATAACTATTTTGCACCTCAATATTTATTCAATTTTTTTATCTGTAGTGATGTAAGTGTTACTCAAATAAAAATGCTGACAAAGTACAGACAGTGTTGGGAGTAATTAATCACAAAGTAAATGGTTTACTGTAATTAAATTACTTTTCCACTTAAAAAGTTAGGTAATGGATTATTATTCATTTTTAATTACAGTTTTTAATACTGTACTTGCCTTAAAGGGGTGGTCCACTACGATATCATATTTTAAACTATGTGTAATGTAGCTGTGTGAACATAAACAACATCTCTGAATGTAATATGCTTAAAGTTCAATGCAAAGTGAGACATTGGCTTTTACAGAGTTAGCTTAGCAAAGCCTACATTAAATGAAGTTTGTGGACTAATACATCCGGCTAGTGAGATCACAAATGCTTTGCAAAGGGGTGTGGCCAGAGGCGCTGTAATGTAGCAGAGAAAGCTAAAATGGTGTCCAAACGGTGATATTTCCACAGAGCTTCTTCTGTTTCTGTATTTGGGCTTCCAAAGGACACGACACAAAGAGAGAAGTGCTAACAATTTAATTTTAATTATTTTCCAGAGACTTATAAAAAATAAATAGCTCTAGCATTTGACAAAGGACAGCTTGTAGAATCTCTCTCAGTTCAGTGCTGGATTCGGCTAAAAAGTCCTTAAACAATAATAGCTGAAGCTGTAGATTGTGAGCACAATCTGTAAGTATATTTATTTGTAAAATCGATCTATTACATGACTATTACATAGTTTCTAGCGTTAACAGTATGTAGTTGCAAGGACGTAAGAAGGATGTAACCAACAGGAAATGCTGTTTAGCACTGTTAACAATTTAGCTACAAATGCATATTTATCCATCAAACTCCTGTAAACACCCACAGTCTTCAGCATCGCTGCAGTGTCTCACTATGTGGTCGCTTTCCGTGTGTTCTACATTTCAAATAACGAACTCACAAAAGATAAATGAACATTTCATATTACTTACACATGCTTATTCCAAGTATATATGAAAGACACTTGTCAGGTTTTATTTTAGAGCGCAGGCGTGAGTTTCAGCTGTGTCCTTTTCATTTTCTGTCTGATTCAGGCACAAACTGATACGGCTAACTGCTACTTCAAGTGCGTGCTTGAAGAGGCGTGACGCATTTCCTATGTTAGCTGACCAATCAGAGCCTCTTGAGAGCAGGCCTTTCAGAGGAACTAGGAAATATTAGTCGTGTTCATGTTAGGAAAGTAGCAGCATATAATCAAAAGTAAGATATATGAAAAAATTATGTGATTTTTTTTTTTTTACAAATGAAGCATGAGCACACAGTGCTTTACATCTTAAACACAATCAAGCTTTAAAAATACACTCTGGACCAGCCCTTTAAATACTGTTAATAAATTCAGATTTTCTATATAAATCAATTCAGATATGTAAATATATTTAAAATAAATGTATAAAAAGAGAATAATTTTATTTTTGAACTCAGTTGGCTGTTTAAGAAAAAAGAATTGAGTCAGAAATGAGTTTGTATATTAGTATTTATATTTATACTGTATTGTATTTAATTTATTTTTAGATAGTTTGATATATGTTAAATATGATGTCATTACTTTTCAGGTTTTGATTCCTATAGTATAATATTTACCTTTTCGACAGAGTAATTATATTTGTTAACTAAAGAATGTTACGTTTGTTATTTAAAAAGCTTAAGCTTGACTTTTTTAATGAAGTTAAAAAGCCATGTTTGTATTTGCATTTCTATTGTCAATGCGTTGAGTTTAAAGGGATTTAAATACTTTTAGGAAATCAAGTTCCTTATTGAGTAGCTGAATTACTTCAACATGCAATTAAATAAAATTTTAGCAGTTTAAATGCAATTTTAATTAGTTATTAGTAATTAATTTCTTTTTTTAAAGTATCTTACCCAAAACTGAGTACAGATACTTAAAAAGCGAAGTAAAAATACTTACAGTAGTTACTTTCCCGCACTGAGAAATCTCATGTAATAGCATTAAATATTTATTCATTCATTTTCCTTCAGCTTAGTCTATTTATTTATAAGGGGTCGCCACAGCGGAATGAACCGTCAACTTATCTAATGAATGTTTTATGCAGCGGATGCCCTTCCATCATTCCATTCAACATTGATTCACACTCATTCACACACATACACTACGGCCAATTTAGTTTATTCAATTCACCAACACAGGGAGAACATGCAAACCCCACACAAAAATGCCAACTGACCTGACTCAAAGGGACTCGAACCAGCGACCTTCTTGCTGTGAGGTGACAGCCCTAACCACTGAGCCACCGTGTCGCCCTCATTAAATATCAGAAAGATATTTCTGAAAGTAAAAATACCATAGTCATTCATTATATGATTTAAGTCACACCAGGACTGTCAACAGTGATCAAACTGATCACCTGCTCAGAAATAATATAGATGTCTGTTTATTTTAGACACAGATGTGCTGGACACTTGGTTCTCTTCCGGTCTCTTCCCGTTTGCCATGCTCGGCTGGCCTCAGCAGGTTCTTCATTCATTTCATTTTCTTTCAACACTATGAACTCATATATGTGTATCGGATATATCAAGACGAACATGCTTTGATCTGTCTCTCTGCTCTCAGACTGAAGACCTGACACAATTCTACCCCAATTCCATCCTGGAAACAGGCAGCGACCTCATCTTTTTCTGGGTGGCCAGGATGGTGATGCTGGGCACAGAGTTGACAGGACAGCTGCCCTTTAAACAGGTTGCGTTGGCTTATTGCCTAGCTCATAACTCTAAATGCCATATTATAAGGTTGGCAGGAATTGAAATTTTTTATTGCAGTGTGCGTCATATACCAAAAGTATCCAAAATGTCACAGAGAAATGTTACCGTCTTTTTTTTTCGCCTGTGTTATTTGCAGCTCTGACTCTTTTATTGCTCTTCTCCTCTCTCCTCCTCATCACTTTGTCAAACAGGTGCTCTTTCACTCTCTGGTGAGGGATAAATACGGACGAAAGATGAGTAAATCTTTAGGAAATGTCATCGATCCTCTTGATGTCATCTCAGGGGTGTCTTTGGAGGTAAACACACTCATACAGAGAGGTTGGTTTTTGTGAATTGTGGGGCCATTCCATAGGTTTCCATTGTTTTTAGAATGTACAAACTGTATTTTCTATTACTGTACCCTATACTGGAAACTGTACAGGTTTACTTTTTGAAAAAAAAACTAATTCTGTGTGATTTATACGCCTTTTGAAAAATAAGAACACAAGCAATGTTCTCATCATTTTTTTGAAATGTCCTCAAATAATGTGTTTTTTTGTAATACATGTCTCATACCCATGCCATTATACACATTTGTGTGAAAAAAAACATGCACACGCACATGCATACATGTCATCATGGTGACTAAGTGCAAAGCATGAAGACAACATTAAAGCTCTGAAACTAGAAATGGTGATGGTGATGGAGCAGATTTTGTTTGTCATAAAACAGGCTTTCTTGATTGGGCAAAAAATCTGTGCAAGTTACATTCACTGGCCACTTTATTAGGTACAACTGTCTAACTGCTTGTAAGTGCAAATTTCTAAGCCGTTAATCATATGGCAGCAACTCAATGCATTTAGGCATGTAGACATGGTCAAGACGATCTGCTGCAGTTCAAACCGAGCATCAGAATGGGGAAGAAAGGTGATTTAAGTGACTTTGAACGTGGTCTGGTTGTTGGTGCCAGATGGGCTGGTCTGAGTATTTCACAAACTGCTGATCTACTGAGATTCCACACACAACCATCTCTAGGGTTTACAGAGAATGGTCTGAAGAAGAGAAAATATCCAGTGAGTGGGAGTTCTGTGGCAAATGCCTTGTTGATGTCAGAGGAGAATGACCAGACTGGTTCTAGCTGATAGAAAGGCACCAGTAACTCTTGTACTGTATGCAGAGGAGCATCTCTGAATGCACATGTCCAACCTTAAGGCAGATGGGCTACAGCAGCAGAAGACCACACCGAGTGCCACTCCTGTCAGCTAAGAACTGGAAACTGAGGCTACAATTCGCACAGGCTCACCAAAATTGAACAATAGAAGACTGGAAAAACTGCCTGTTCTGATGAGTCTCAATTTCTGCTGAAACATTCGGATGGTAGGGTCAGAGTTTAGTGTTAACAACATAAAAGCATGGATCCATCCTGCCTTGTATCAACGGTTCAGGCTGGTGGTGGTGGTGTTATGTTGTGGGGGATATTTTCTTGGCACACTTTGGGCTCATTTGTAGCACGGCCTCTCTGAGTATTCACATCATAGATGTGAAGCCGACCAATCTGCAGCAACTGTGGGATGCTATCATGTCAATATGGACCAAAATCTCTGAGGAATATTTTTAGTAGCTTGTTGAGTCTTTGCTACGAAGGATTAAGGCAGTTCTGAAGGCAAAAAGGGGTCCAACTCGGTACTAGTAAGGTGTACCTAATAAAGTGGCTGGTGAGTTTACATAAAACACCTCTAACTAATAGACAAATGCTAAAAGCCATAAACCTCCCATTTTTGGCAAAAAAAGTTCATTAAATTTAATGAATTACTGGTTTTAGATGTCGTTAAAATCCTACATGCTGTTCTATTTGTTATATAATCTTTTAAAATTATTTTGTTTAATTGAAATGATGCTGAAATATGACACTAATAGTTAAATAGTTTTAAAAATGGCAAAAGCATGTAATAAAATGATTATTAAAATTATACTAATAGGTTTCAGAAAACATTTATTTTCACTGCTTTGCCTTTTTTACACTTGTAAATTCTTTCACTTTGTTCCTAAGTTACAAACGCTAAATCCTCAGTTTATTAATAAAAGTAATAATTCAAACACATTAATGAATATGACAATAATTTCCCAGCTGGCAGAGAGTATCAGTATCCGTCAGATGTCCTTTTAATCAGGCCCCAGGCCAGAACAGACTCTTCTCATTTAGAAAAAAATCTTAATATTTAAAACAGGAAAATCCGTCTTCTTGTCAGTCACATTTTGATTTAATCACTGTAGAGACTTCAAGAGAAAGTTAAAGAAGGAAACTTGGACCCAAGAGAGAGCATTGTTGCCATTGAAGCACAGGTCAGTACAAGTTTTTCACTCTTCCAGTCACTCCCAAATGAACAAACTCAGCTCATTCTCTGTGTCCTTCCTGCAGAAGAAAGATTTCCCCAAAGGGATCCCCGAGTGCGGTACAGACGCTTTGAGGTTTGCGCTTTGCTCTTATAGAGCTCAAGGTAAGTCGCCTTCATTACCGTCCCGTAATCAAACCTCAGGATCAGACGAGCCAGAATTCTTCACTCCGTCTGCTGCCGTTTTGTGTCAGGAGAGGACATCAGTCTGTCCGTGTCCCATGTGCTGAGCTGCAGACATTTCTGTAATAAGATGTGGCAGACGGTTCGCTTCACCCTCGCCGCACTGAATGATGCAAGTTTACCAACACCATTAGCTGAGGTGAGGTAGCAAGTATGTGTTTGTTAAAGCAATAAAACAAGCCCGTTGAGATTCTGATGAGTCCTGCTCACTGGGAGGTGCAATAATAGGGCTAATCTGCATGATGCCAACATGATATAGTATTCTTCATTCTGTATCTGTTGAAGATAATCAACACCGTTAAAGATGATCTTTGGCTAATCTCAAAATGAATATCCTTCCTCATGCTGCTGAGGATTTAGCTGTGGCATTTAAACTTTTGATTTTTTAGACTTAAAAAACTTATATTTGAATACCAGCCATTTAAACATTTAAAATAAATGTTGCTTCATTGGTTGTCCTATAAAATCAGAAATGTAATATTAGTATATACCTAACAAATAGACATGGACTAAAAAGCTCTTAATAAACTAAACTTTTAACGATGTATTTTTTAAAGGGCGCCTGTTTTACCTCTTTTACAAGATGTAAGATAAGACTTTGGTGTTTTCAGAATATGCGTCTAAAGTTTCAGCTCAAAATACCCATCAGATTATTTATACTATATATTTATACTATATAAAATAGATTATACTTATTTTAAAATGTAGAATTTGCCCATTTTAGTGTCTTAAGACCATGTAACTGTTTTTGTAGCCTGTGGCTTTAAATCCAAATGAACTGTTTCTTCCCACCCACCACTCCATGTCTGCTTTTCATGCGTAACGTCAGATAAACAGTCATCAGTGATAGAGACAGACACGGATGAAGCTGAAATAAGGTCACTAGTCAAAAATACCAAGTAAGTTTATTTGATGTATTTGTGGTGGAATTTATTCAAGCCTTTCTGAAATGATGAGTCACACACAATGCCTTTTGCAGTACGCACACACCCACACACACACACACATGCGCGTTTACTGACACCATGCGGCCGTGGTGAATATAGCGGTTAAGTTAGATTTTACTTTCTTTACTTTCTTTATTACAAACATGCTGTACAACTTATACAATTAGTTATTGAGGTGCAGATGATCACAGAGACTTGTAAAATAGGTTTTAATTCCAGTTTTTTTTGTAAAAAAAAAAATGTTCTGTGGACGTGTATACATGTTATTATGGAAACATGGCGCCTGTCATTTGGGTCATTTGGGCGCCTGGATTTGGGTCTTATTTTAACGTCAGGAAATTTTAAAACAGAGGCTTGTTGGTTTTATATCACTACAATATGACAGTGGACACACTCTACACATACACAGTTCTGTTTAAATAACTTACAAAGGTTGATTTTTATCATAGGTGCCCTTTGATAAATTATTACTTTAGTTTTGGTGGGAATTAACTGTGTTATTGGACTGAATTGACTAACATCTTAAATAAAAGTGTTCTGTAAAAATAAATGTACAAAGAAATACAAATAAATTTATGAATATACATTTATTTATTTATTTAATTATTATTCACACATGGGAAAGCTAGGTTGCTGCTGGAAGTGGTGATATTGAGACCAGCAGGGGACGTTTAACCTGCAGTCAATAGCTATGTTTCCATTCAACTATTTTTATGCGCATTTTGGATATGCACATAAAAAACTGGTTGATGAAAACGCCAAGATGCGCATAAATTTTGAAAGTGCGCATAAAAAACATATGCGCATAACTGAGTAGGATAAACTTTTTATTCGATAAGAAAAGATGTGCATAAACTGCAATGGAAACACTCTTATCACACAATTTCCAGTGTGTGCATTAAAAAAGGTCATGTGATTTTGTTATAAGAGATCATGTGATGATAAAAATGTGTGTAAATGGACAAACCAGCAGGCTGAGCACATTATAAACCATCTGAAATGTTGTTTTTGTCATTCTAAAACGCCTTACCGTTTAAAGGATTAGTGTTATTATATTATTAATGACCTCCAGAATCAAGAGTGTCTGTGCTCCACGTCTGACACCTTCAAACGCCACCGCACGTTCACTGCGTGTCAGGATTGCCTTGTGAGGCGCAAGTCATTTATTAGCTGAAGAAAAGATTGACGCAGCTTCTCCTACTGCAGCAAATTCAGTTTTTATTTGGCACCAGTTAATCAGGAAGTGATGATTTTGTTCGATTTGACTCGTTGGATGGAAACGCAGCTTTATTCGCACGTCTTTTATGCGATAATCCAGTTTTGCGCATAAAGTTTATTCGCAGTTTTGGATGGAAACATAGCTTGTGTAGGTCCTAATGCCCCAGTATACTGATGGGGACTCTATACTGCTTAGTGAACGCCATCTTTCAGATGAGACGTTCGAGGTCCGAGGTCCTGACTCTCTGTGGTCATTAAAATTCCCAGAATCTCCTTAGTAGAGTAAAGTAGGGGTTTAACTCTGGCATCCTGGCCAAATTTGCCCACTGGCCTGTGTCCATCATGGCCTCCTAACCATCACCATATCATAATTAGCTGCACTCCACCTCACTTCATCCTTTCCACCAATCCACAGCCACAGCCATATCACCCTGCAGCCCAAGACCGGTTGCTCACTGAGGCTAAGCAGGGCTGAGCCTGGTCAGTACCTGGATGGGAGACCACATGGGAAGACTAGGTTGCTGTTGGAAGTGGTGTTAGAGAGGCCAGCAGGGGCGCTCAACCCGTGGTCTGTGTGAGTCCTAATGCCCCAGTAAAAGTGAAGGGGACACTACTCTGTCAGTGGGCTCCGTCTTTCGGATGAGACACTAAACTGAGGTTCTGACTCTCTGTGGTCATTAAAAATCCCATGGCACTCCTCGTAAAGAGTAGGGGTGTAACCCCGGTGTCCTGGCCAAAGTACCTGGCACTTACCCATCATGGCCTCCTAATCATGCCCATCCACCGAATTGGCTCTATCACTGTCTCTTTACTCCACCTATAGCTGGTTTGTGGTGAGCGCACTGGCGCCATTGTCCTGTGGCTGCCGTCGCATCATCCAAGTGGATGCTACACACTGGTGGTGGTGTGGAGAGACTCCCCTCATGATTGTGTAGTGCTTTGGGTGTATGGCCATACACAATAAATGCGCTATATAAATACACATTACATTACATTACATTACAATCAACTGGTGTGTGGTGTGCGGTCTAGCGCAGCATGGTTGCCGTCGCATCATTCAGGTGGATGCTGCACACTAATGGTGGATGAGGAGATTTCCCCCAGACATGTGTAAAGACTATTCAGTGTCCAGAAAAGCGTTATAGAAAATGTAAGCAATTATTATTATTATTATTATTATTATTATTATTATTATTATTATTATTATTATTATTATTATTATAAATATGAGATGGCCCTTTTTGGTGTCTCCATCAAATTGAATATACAAAACTGTTTTTTTTCCCTCATAACAAAACATTAAATGCAAGTGTCTTCTTTAATATTTCAAATTAATGTTGTGAAAATAAATAATCAAAATATAAGTGAAAAAAGGTTTCATCATCGTTCAGCATAACCGATATATTACTGTAAAAATCAAACAACAAACTTGATTCTGATTTGTACTGCCTAATGCACAAAATATTCATTGTACTATTTACACAAATATATTATTCATACACTTAATAAACAGTGTTTATTTTATATATGTTATATTTTAAATGGCTGAAAATGTCTGACAAATGTGTAAAATCTAATGTTTAGTTGTTATCTTCTGTAAGTCTTTGTAAAAATGAATCATGAATCAAACATCATTGTTATTATCATTATTATTTGCTCAGACACATTCATCTATTGCATGTGAGGAATAATAAAATAACAGTAAATGCTGTGTTACACTTTTATTGTATTGATGCTTGAAAACCCCATTTTATCTTTGACCCACATACTACAATAACACTTCATCATCATTTGCAATGAAGTACACACTTTATCTTGTCCCGTATTTTGTCCTGCAGCTGCGCTTGTGTTGTCTCACATTGGCTATTCAGTTTAATAGGACTAAATTACAATAGAAGAAGAACAAGGCCAGTGCAGAATGACTCTTTCAGTAGCAGCAAATGGCAGAAAATCAATCTAAAGGGTGAAGTCAGAGTTCATCACTGAGATTATTCTCTTCGGGTTGATGCTCGCTGCATTTCACAGTGTGCCCTTGTCAATCACAGAATCTGCTGGCAGACAATACTGTAATAGTGCACATTATAGGGATAATTTACCCCAAAATGAACATTCTGTCATCATTAACTCACTCTCCACTTGTTCCAAACTTATTTGAGTTTCTTTCTACTGCAAAATACAAAAAGAGATATTTTGAAGAATGTTGGAAACCGGTAACCATTGACTTTTATTGTATTTTTTCCAATTTTTTCAACAGAAGAAAGAAACGTAAACAGGTTTGGTTAGGCTTAAACAGGTTATTTACACATTTATTTGTTTATTTAGTTTGTGTAGGTTCAGTCATAAATATAACCAGCATTAGGCCACATTTACATTACATTGGTCAAGTACGTACTGTCCTTCCTATGTGACACAGATCAGATATGAAGCACAACATGTAAACAAGAATCCTGATATACTGAGATACTTTTTAAACAGGCTTTATTTAAATGTGAAAATAAAACGGATGTGATTTGCATATGTTCATGTGCTGGTGCAGTTTAAGTAAACATATTGTATTATTTTGTGCAGGCAAAACGCAGGGTTGTTTGAGAAATGAAGGCATATTTGAAGAAATATGTGGTGAAATGAGAAGATGCATCCATCTTTTCTGGATCAGTACATTGTCATTTGGTTGATTCAGCAAGCATACAGTGTGAATAAAGTTATCAGAAATGTGTCACTTTTATAAAATGTAAGTTGGTTGTCCAAAAAAAAAAAGCAAAATCTAATATAGTAGGGCAGGGTGCTTAATCGAAAAGTAATCGAAATCGACATTTAGAACCTATAATTGATCTAATTTTTCAAGGTCAGTTTAATCAATTACTTTCCCTACCGTGTATGGAGTCATGTGACCCCACTCTGTTAAGTCTAATTTATACTTATTATATTATGATTTATACTTATTATATTGTTCTGATATTATACTTCTGCCAAGCGCACGCGTACAGTCCCGCACAATCTTCGCATACCCGCACATCTCTCAAAAAAAGTAACTTTACGTCACAGCGACACGTATTGCAAACTTTGTGATTGGTTGGTTTGGTAGCGTAACAAGGGTGGGCGGCACGGAGAGCCACGTTTTAGGCAATGTGTGTTTTAATTTCAGTTGTTCAGCATTGATGTTCTATAAAGAATCCTAGACAATAGATAGATTGTGATTACTTCAATTATTTTAAAATCAAGTAATCCACCCTTCATTCAAAAATCATTCAAATAATCGTTCGATAATTGTAATCGAGTTAAAATTTTCAATTAATCAAGATTTTGATTTGAGGCCAAATTGCCCAGCCCTATAATATAGTCATTTTATATGCAGTTTAAATCTGTCATTTTCTTTTTTGGTTCAGATCAGTATCAGATGATGAAGGAAAAACCTGAAGTTTTTGTTGAATTAGCATTAATATTTTGGTTATTATATGTTTACTGTGGGCAGCACGGTGGCTCAGTGGTTAGCAATGTCACCTCACAGCAAGAAGGTTACTGGTTTGAGTCTCGGCTGGGTCAGTTGGCATTTCTGTGTGGAGTTTGCATATTCTCCCCGTGTTTACGTGGTTTTCCTCCGGGTGCTCCGATTTCCCCCACAGTCCAAAGACATGCACTTTGGACCGTGGGGGCAAACCCCCCACTAAATTGGGGGGCAAAGCAAACTAAATTGGCTGTAGTGTACGAGTGTGTGTGTGAGTGAGTGTGTATGGGTATTTCCCAGTACTGCTTTGTGGCTGGAAGAGCATCCGCTGTGTAAAACATATGCCGGAATAGTTAGCGGTTCATTCTGCTGTGGCGACCTCTGAAAAAGAGACTAAGCTGAAGGAAAGTGAATGAATGAATGTTTACTGTTACAGTAAAAGCATTTCTCATTTTAATTTAGTTTAATTTGACATACAAAAAAATATTTAAAATCTAATTCAAATTAATTAAACCATATAGATATTTTAAAACACAAAACTAATAAACATGACATGAAAACACATTTCCCCCACAGTCCAAAGACATGCGGTACAGGTGAATTGGGTAGGCTAAATTGTCCGTAGTGTATGAGTGTGAATGAGTGTGTGGATGTTTCCCAGAGATGGGTTGCGGCTGGAAGGGCATCCGCTGCATAAAAATGTGCTGGATAAATTGGCGGTTCATTCCGCTGTGGCGACCCCAGATTAATAAAGGGATTAAGCCGACAAGAAAATGAATGAATGAATGAAAACACATTTAAAATGACTTAAAGCTGAACTGAAATAAAAAATCCAAATGTATAAACAGAAACGGTTATTTAAAAAATGTAAAAAAAAATTATATCAGGCTGTGCGATTTGGGGAAAATATCTAATTGTGATTTTTCTGACAGATATTGCGATTGCGATTTAATTTTATAGTCAAGATTCAGCTCAATAATATGTATCAAACCTTCTTACTGCAGTAATTGTTAGTTAAAAAAAACTTAAAACATTTTAGAAACTGAAACATAAATTACCTGTTTTTGTTTGGTGTCTGTGACTTTGAAACCAAAATATTTCCATATTACCGACGTGCGGTTTCATTCATTCATTCATTCATTTTCTTTTCGGCTTAGTCCCTTTATTAATCTAGGGTCACCACAATGAACCACCAACTTATCCAGCACATGTTTTACGCAGCGGATGCCCTTCTAGCTGCAACCCATCTCTGGGAAACATCCATACACACTCATACACTGCGGACAATTTAGCCTACCCAATTCACCTGTACAGCATGTCTTTGGACTGTGGAGGAAACCGGAGCACCCGGAGGAAACCCACGCGAACGCAGGGCGAACATGCAAACTCCACACAGAAACGCCAACTGACCCAGCCGAGGCTCGAACCAGCGACCTTCTTGCTGTGAGGCAACAGCACTACCTACTGTGCCACTGCGTCACCGACGTGCGGTTTTTCATTGATATTAATTTGTCTGTTAATGCTTCTGAAGCAGCAGACGCCATCATCCCACTCGTCCGCGCTTTCATGTTTGTTTTTTTATTATAGGTGTTCCACTTAGTCCGGTTGCGCAATTCTGATTGGGCATAACGAATGTGTCCTCATTCAATTGGCTAGTAAGACTGTCACACACAGATGGCAGTCACGCATTTGCTCTGGGCGGGTGAAATAAAACAATACATATATCTTTCACATTGCAGCCTCTTGTGATTAGCTAATCGCAACATTTCAAATCGATTTCGATTAATCGCACAGCCCTACTCTATATACTGACCATTAGTCACAGTTACTCTCAAATATCAACACTGAAAAACACATAACAGTAATCCTTAAAGGGTTAGTTCACCTAAATTAATGAATTACTCACCATCATGTCGATCTAAACTCCTGAAAGATCTAAAATCATTTATAATATCTCAAAACTAACCCTTTAACGTTTTCTCATTTTGTCTTTCAGACGTATCCTCTATCCAGCATGGACAAGTGGATATGTTCCCGTCTTTACAGCACGGTTGAGCAGTGTGAGCGTGGTTTTGAGAGCTACGAGCTCCACGCGGTCACGTCCGCGCTGCACTCTTTCTGGCTCCACAGTCTGTGTGACGTCTACCTGGTGAGAACGATCTGCACTGCAGTGCTGTCGTGATTTGATGGATCTTGCAATCATTGACTGATGAGTTTCCTTCTCTAAACTGATGTTTCTCATCTTCAGGAAAGCATCAAGCCGCTGCTGAAGCCTGAAGGCTGTGAGGAGAGAGTCGGAGAGAGGCAGGTGGCCACATCTGTGTTGTATCACAGCGTGTCCGTCTCTCTGGCTCTCCTCTCGCCCTTTATGCCGTTCCTCACAGAGGAGCTGTGGCAGAGACTCTTGCCGTATGGTCACTCTGACAGGACATCCTGCAGTCTGTGTGTTCAGCCCTTCCCAAAGACCTCACAGCTGGTGAGTCTGCCTAACACACAAATACACACAATTGGCACTTTTCCATGTCCACCGGATGGGTCACCTTTGGGGGGGTTCAAGAGTGCAGTTAAACTCAATTGAGGTTTCAAGTGAGCCATAACAATACTAAAATATGACGTCTAAACTGCAGATACTGATTGGCCAGAGAGAAATGTCATTACATGTGAATTTGAATGTATGGCATGATACACCAAACCAACCAGATTTAAATATTCAGCCACCATAGATAGAATTGTTCTAAAGGGTTTGTTCACACTTTTGTTTGAACAAATTTAGTTTCAAGAGTTCCCACTTAGATATGCTTAGCATTTAAGCAGGTTTGGCATGCTGTCCCGGTAGAGAACCCTGAGCTCGGAGATACTTGAGGCCAAGGCTCCCGCCCGGTCAATAAGCATATCAGGGGATCCGAGATCAGGTAGGTCTCGAGAGCTTCCTAGTAAAGGGAGGAAAAGGAGGAGATGGGGTGGAAGGGGGGATTCTTCCAAAACAAAGATAGAGCAGTAGGGAGAAAATGATCCATTTATAGTAAGCTTGGATCACACTGATTGGACTATACTGATTACAGATGAGAAGCCAGACGTGCTTAATCATATCACGTGCTCCTCTCGAAATTAGTTTGTGAAACTTCACTTATTTAAAGGTGCAGTGGGTGATCTGTCAAAATGCTAGCATTAGCATAATAGCTTTAAAAATTTACATCCATCCCCTGCCTTCCAAAGTACTGCCTCCTTAAGTCATGAAGGAATAGATTATGATCTGATGGCGATAGACAATCTTATATAACACTAGATCACGTCATTCACCAGTTAGAAAACTCTATTAGAAAACTGGCATTGGGGTAAATTTGGTTTTATATCCACACATTCAGACTTTCTTCTTAATAATATCATTTCAGAAAAGTATTGTTTGCAAATTCTAATTAGTGAAAACATATAATCAGCTAATGACTATATAATACAACATTGTTCACAGACAGTTAAATAGTGCTAATGTTGTTTTGAAGTCAAACTACACGCAATAGACGAATTACCAACCTACGTCACATGTGACGTCACACGGGTTCCCGGTTGCAAAAAGAGACCGGTTGCAATCGCAAACATGTGGTGTTGTGCGGTAGGATGCAAGACGTAGACCCCAGATGTCTTTGGCTAAAAGGGAGTTAAATGGAGTGATGACCTAATTAAAAATGCTAGACTCTGCAGTTCTCATTTCATATCAGGTAAGTTCTGCTGAATCAAACACATTACTGATTTTTGATTGCAGCAATGATTTCAGCAAAAAGTTAATTATGGTGAATTAAACTGCGGACACTAAATGCTAAGAATGAAACGTGAAAGTGTAAGTTCACATACCCTGTCGTACAGGTGCAGTTCGCTGTCAGAATGCAGTTTTGCTTGTTGATGATTACGTTAATTACCCAGGCCTTGTATAGTCCTGTCTTTTTTCCTTGTCTTTGGCTAGGCAGAACCTCGGTTTTTAGAACTACAAAGTTTTGAATCTTTTAATCATGAAACATTATTTCTTGCACATGATCACACAGAACTAAATTGTTGGCATCCAAAGACTTGTAGGCCTTTAACTTCTCTCTTTTAAAATCACGTGGAGTTTCAATGAGATAGTTGTATATTTGGGGCTGGATGCTTGGCCATTTTGTCTTATCCAATATCCATTGGGAGGGTGCTATCACAAATGGACCTGTCAGTCGAACGCCGCTCACTTTAATGTTAATTTTGCTGAATCACTGTGCTTATCACTGGGTGACGAGCTGTTATAATACACCGAAAGCATTATGTAAATAATATATATAATATGTAATTTATACTTTAACTACTAGCAAAATTAACATTGAAGGTTTGTAAAATACACATGGATATCTATGGAGATGTCAATAATAATTATTTTTAACTTAACAGTCTGCTTTTTTCATGTAAAATACACACTCTTTATTTTACAAGAACATTTAATCTACTCCTCTACCAGTTAAATACCCATTGACTTTTATGTATTTCGGAAGAAATTTGTGAATAAACATGTAAATCCAGCAGCTCTGTCTGATCTCTCATGCAGCTTAGATTAAATAGGACCATTTTCATCAGCCATCATATATATCAAAGAATGTGATCATTTTTAAACTGTTTAATGATGAAATACAAGTTCTTACACACATTTAAAAATAGGAATAATATATAATTTACAATATGAATCTGACATTTGTCAATATTTGCAGAAAAGGAAAAAAAGAAACAAAATAACGATATATGCATGAATCAATGGGGCTGCTGTATGTCATGTCACAAAGGGAACTTTAAGTCTTGCACATTAAAGGGTTCAGATATTTTAGATGAAATCCTAGAGCTCTCTTATCCTCCATAGACAGCAATGACCTCAAGATGAGAAGTCCAGAAAAGGAGCTAAAAACATTGTCTAAACTAGAGACGCCCCAAACTAGGGCCCGCAGGCCAAAGTTGGTCCATTCTAACCTTTGATTTGGCCCACTATCCCATTTGAGAAGAGAGGAAGAATGATGGGGATGTGATTGGAGTGAATATCTTTGACAAAGATTCCATCTTTTGTTTGTTTGTTTTGTAATTTGTTTTGTTTTGTAAATGAATCTGATTTTTAAAAAATGTAAAAACTGTCACGTAACGGATAGAGGGAAATACATAAGACATCAGCAAGCAAATCAAGGCAAAGGCAGGTGACAGCTTTATGTATTCTGCATTGAACTTCATTGTGTCATTAATGGCATTGTTTATGTTTTTACTGTAATAAATGTATTATACTTTTATTTTTTTTTCAAATCTACTGCATTAGTTATAAAATTAGGAAATAAATACTCATGGAAACTTTGTTGTAATACAGTTTAGTATATTTACCTTTGGCCCACAGCCCTCAGTCAAGTTTGGTTTATGGCCCATCATAAGAAAAAGTTTGGGTTCCTCTTGTCTAATCATTCCATGTGACTTTGGTGGTTCATCTGTAATCACACAGACCTCCAAGAACACTATTGCTAAAAATCAGTAAAAATTACTTTGTTTGCCTACATTTCACATTATATCAGGGTGCGCATTTACTACATGCAATATGATGTTGCGCAGCTGACTCTTTTGCAGATACATTGTACTGCCCAAAGTCTAACCCTTTACAACAGTGGCTGAACCAGGGGTGTCCACTCCTGCTTTTGAAGAGCCACTGTATAGTTTAGCATAGTGTAACATATGGATGCTGACAATGAGGTTGAGGATCCAATTGCAGAGTCTTAATTAAAAACAGTAGTCATGCAGGCAAGGTTCAATCACAGGAGCAAACAAAATCATCAAGGGCAATCCAAAAGAGTTGTCAAAAAACAGGCAAGAGATCGGTTCAGGTGGCTAACATCAAAAATCAGTAAACAAAGCAAAGATCAAACATGGCACTGAAAAACAAGACAAGGAAGAACACTTCATAATGGTTACAGGAACAGCAAGACTCTATGTGTGTGCAAGTGTGCTGTATTTATAGTCTGTGTAATTAGCTCATCATGATCCTCTGGCTGTGTGAGTGTAATCAATGTAAAACAGGAACAGGTGTGTGTGAGGTGCATGACAGGGTTTGTAGTTCGTGTGGTTGCAAAATTGTTGTCCAAGTAAGAATTAAAGTTCTCCAGCGATCTGCTGTAGCTAGATCGCTGGTGACTGTGACACATACAGTAGTTTAGCTCCTATCCTAATTAAACCTGCATCTGAAGCAGCTCAGGCCCGTTAGCCAGTCTGGTGAAAGGGGTGGTTCTTTTTTTCTCAAAAAGTGGACCTTTTTGCAGTTATTTGCCTTATTTTGTATTTAATTAGGGGTTTAAATGCTGCATTTTAGTTACAGTTTAAGCACAATTTATTTACGGATTAGTTTGTCAAATCATAACCACAAGTTTTGATGTACCAAAAACATTTCCTAAAGATTTAGAATAAAAAAATATGAAAACAATACAAATTTTTTTAAAATACAAATTTATCACATTATATATCATTAGAAAAAAATAATAAAAATCTGTTAAAGTTTTAAATTAAACACTGTAGACTATTGTCATTTATTAGGCAAATAACAAACTGGCCAGCTCATTCAACTGTCCTCAGTCAGAATTTGGGATGCCGAATTTGGCACTTCAGAATGGGAAGTCACACAAAAGCAACAGCTTGGATTACACTTGGTTTTAATTCTGGACCTTAGTCAGTGAGGGGTGAGTCTTTCGTACCCCCTCTGGCTACGGACCTGCAGCTATTAATTGCCTATTAGGAATTTCCAAGCAGATGTGGATGAGGCAAGTTGGTTGCTAAGGGCAGCCTCCAGCACAGAGGTTGGACCCCACTGGTCTAAACACTTCAATGGCTCCCTGCCTGATAATGTGCAGATAGGGTTGAGTATCAAAACACAGATTTCACTGACTAATTTCAATAGAATTGATGAAATTTGAATTTGGTTTGTTGAATACATACTATTAGAATTATATTTGTTATTTAGTGTTAAATTATTGTAGTTGTTCTATCCAGCTTAGGTTTTATTGTGAATGTTGCATACTTTTGGTTTGTGTTCATTTGTAATTTGATGTTCATATATATTTTAATGTTTTAATTTGTTATTTAATTTAAAGTAGTTTTTTTTCTAATTAAGTCATTCTTTAATGTCATTGCTTTTTTTTTTTGCTCCTTTTAAAGTATATGTACAGTCACTGCATATGCTGTGCCATGGTGTTGATTTGCCACTGATATTATAAAAATAACCAAATGACATCCAACCCTGCATGCAAATCTTTTAAAGTCACTAAACAACCTTTTTACATCTCCTTTTTCACCACAGGAGCACTGGTATTTTCCTAAGGAGGAAGCAGACTTCTCTCTGGTACAGGAAGTGGTCAGAGTGACGAGGTTACTGAGAGCCCAGTGCCAGATGACGAAGGAAAAACCAGACTGTGAGTTTTTGTGGACTTTGCATTAATGGTTTGATTATTAGATGATATTATAGTTCTTTTAACTCTAGAGCCAAGGCGTGCATTCTGCTTGAGAACAAACTTTGTTTCCAAATGCTTTATTTTTCTGACTAACTTTTGGCACATCCAAGTGTTATTTTCATCACTGCATTGGCAGGGGGAGTCAATGGGGCTGTAGTCATTAAAGGGATACTTCACCAAAAAATGAAAATTCTGTCATTATTTACTCATCCTCCACTTTGAGCTTTTTTTCTGTTGTACACAAAGGAAAATACACTGAAAAATGTTGGGGGGAAACTGCTATTGACATGCATAGTATTTTTGTTCCTACCATGGATGTCAATGTCTGTTTTTTGCCCAACATTCCTCAGAATATTGTGTTTTGTGTTCAGCAAAAGAAAGGAATTGCTAAAAGTTAAGAACCAATTGAGTGTGGGTGAATGATGAGGCAATTTTTTTGGGGGGTGATCTAAGTAGTAGAGAACTAAATGAACTAGTGAACTAAGTAGTATATAAGCAGTTTTTAGTGTCATCTTCATAAGTGTTGTAATCAATTTGCTTCTTTCTCATTACTCAGTGAGAGCATATAAATATTGAACAGTAGCGTTGCAAGTATTAAGTCTTGCAGGACTTCACAAGTCATGGTCACCTGTACTCAGGGCTTAATTTTGTCCCAGAACACATCGGATCCGGATCCGGCACCTCTGAAATCTGATCCAGCACCTCATTTTATCAATCCCATTCCTCAACCACCCTGCTCCCCCATCCGCTGCTCGCTTTCACTTTCTTCCGCGACTCCCCAACTCTTCACTTTCATCCGCGACACCCCTTCCCCACTCACTATCGTCCGTGACACCCCTCCGCCCCTGCTCTCCACTTTCGTGCGCGGCACCTCTCCATTCTCGGGTAACATGCCGGATTCGTAACCCCGATCTGTTCTGGGACCTCACAATTTACAAATTAAGCACTGTGTACTGTAAAATAAAAAAGGGCAGCACGGTGGCTCAGTGGTTAGTACCGTCACATCACAACAAGAAGGTCACTGGTTCGAGTCCCAGCTGGGCCATTTGGCATTTCTGAGTGGAGTTTGCATGTTCTCCCCGTGTTGGCGTGGGTTTCCTCCAGGTGCGCCGGTTTCACCCACAGTCCAAAGACATGTGCTATAAGTGAATTGGGTAAACAAAATTGGTCTTAGTGTATGAGTGCGTGTGTGAAAGTGAGAGTGTATAGGTGGCGGCTGGAAGGACATCCACGGCGTAAAACCTATGCCAGAATAGTTGATGGTTCATCCTGCTTTGGCGACCCCTGATAAATAAGGAACTAAGCGGAAGGAAAATGAATGAATGAATGAATAAAAGAAAAAGAAAAAACATCTCAAAACCATCCCAAAGAGTTTTTCCTTTGATTGAATAATGCTTTTGCATTTAAATCTAAAATTTAAGATACGTTTCTAGTTGCTTAGTATGGTATTATCCAAGTCGCTCTTTGTCACAACTGTGATTTTCAGGGAAATCCCAGAAAAAATGTGTAGTATTTATAATTTCTTAATGATGTGGGGAGTGTGCAACCATCACATCTACCATCACTTGCCTTGAAATCCAATATAAAGACTTATTTACAATGTTGTGGTTGAGTCTGTCTGACCTTAGCGCAGCACAAGGATGTGCTGATCGCCTTTCTGATATTATTGATCTCCTCTGTAAAAAAAGAAAGCAAACTCATTGCATTAGCTTTCAGAGACAAGTTCACTGGGAGTCTGACTTGGCAGGTTGTTAGTCTCTATAAAAGGGGTACCCAAACTTTTTCCTATAAAGGGCCAAAAAGCAAACTTGATTGAGGGTTGTGGGCCAAAAATATACCAAACCGTATATATTAAATTTGCCATAGGTAATTTCCTAACTTATTAGGTAATATTTAAAAATAACTAGAAAATTATGCTTTAAATCATACAAAATTCTTCTTCTATTATCTTTTAATAATGAGCTTATTACAGTAAAAACATCAGCAATCCCATTTATAACACAATGGAGTTCAATGTGGAATATACTAGTCGAGCTGCTTCTGCCTTTACCTTGGTTTGCTCGCAGATATCTTATGTATTGTCCTGTATCTGACAGTATTTACATTTTAAAAGTCTGATTCATCTACAACATTTAATTGATTCATTTCATATCAGTCTGCTTTTTTGTAGCTCAGCAATAAAACAAACAAACAAACAAACAAACAAACAAACAAAGGCTTACGTTAAACTGGAAATGACGATCTCTGTCAAAGGCATTCGCCCAAACCTCCCCATCATTCTCTCTCTCTTATATCAGATGGGATGGTGAGCCATATCAAAGGTTACCATGGGCCAGCTTTGGCCTGCAGGCCCTACTTTGGGCATTTCTGTTCTATAGAGTAGTACTCTCCGCAGAGTTCAGTCATTGTTTAAGCTGCTGTTTAGAATGTTTTAATAGGAGGTCTGAAGGAGGCTGAAAAAGAGGGATGTTTGATGCTCTATGATGTTCTATTGTCGAACTGATTGGCTTTTAGCTCTGAACAGACTGTCACAATTCTGGACAATGCATTAGAGAAAACAATGAACATGAATCTAAAGAAATAGGCTTTTCATATTTTCTCAACAATGTTTTTTTTTTTTTTTAAATATATTTCTATAAAATGATAACACTTTGGTTAAGTAACAATTTACACTATTCACTTCTGGCATATTACCTGCCTTTTATAAAATATTAACTGTTTAGTACCACTTATAAAGTATGATACCCAAATACTACTTTACTAACTATTAATAAGCAGCAAATTAGTAGTTTATTGAGCTAAACGTTTTATTTAATGGTTTGCTAATAGTGTAAATTGTACATTTAAAATAAAGCGTGACCCAAAAAACTACAATACCTTGACCTGTGATTTAATTTTTTTTATTTATTTAATGCAACTTAACAAAATAAGAAAACTTACATGACATATTTAAGTGAACTTGGGGACTGTGGTGTCTGGTTCTACATTGAAAGCAAGAAAACTGTCTTCATAGATGTTATAATGGGCTAATTTCCATCTTCCGCACTCAACTCTTCTTCATTTTTTATTTACAACTGCTGTTGTTTTTCTTCAAGGTGCTTTAGGTCTGCCAGTCTTCTTTCTGTCTTTAATGGGAGCTGCGTCATCAATAACATGCTTTTTTTTTTACTTGAATCAAGGAGAGAAAAGTCTGCAGATATGCTTGGTTTTAAAGATGCAGCATTCATAAATCATACACTAGTGTTCTCATATATGCTTCTGTTTCTGACAAAGACAGATCTAGCTTCAATGGCAGGAGAAATCAACACATAAAAGAAAATGCAGAAATTACCAGATAGACAGAAACACTGCATCCCTAACAACAACGGATAAAACTTTTAGATCTTTACGGATAAGTGACTGCAGAGTGTTTTTAAGTTATATAGTAACTAGGTTGCACTATATAACGTTTCAGCATTGATATCGCAATGTGCGCATCCGCAATAGTCACATCATAATGTCCAGTCTGAATTATAGTTGACCAGGAGCCACAGACATCACTGTATTTATATGGAATTTATATGATTTATGCAAAAAAACATTTCTTACTTAGAATTTTTGTCTAGTTTGTAGTCAAAATATCTACATTTCAGAGCGAAAACAAGATTACCCCACTAGCAGATAATTTCCTTAAAACAAGCAAAAATCTCTTATTTTTCACTTATTTCTTTTGTCGGTGAAAACTAAACAACATTTTTACTTGATCTAAGAATTGTTTTTCGATATTTGGACTAAAAACAAGACAAAACAATGTAAGAAAAGTTTATTTTTTTTCCATTTTGATTATTTGATTTCTGTACCCGAATACTGTTAGACTCTGCAGAAAACCATCATATATTGAAACCATCTTCTGAAACTGTATTCATATCGCAATATTTAATGGAAAAAAAATAAAATATCGCAATATCAGATTTTTCCAATATCGTGCAGCCCTAATAGTAATATTATCTATAGGAGTGTTCAATTTTCCAGCAATAGCAAAACAGACAAACTGTCAGAGCAGACAGATTTGATCTTATAAAGTGAACGTTGCATGTGAATGTTGATTTTTTTTTTCTGTCTTTCAAATTGTGAGTATAATAGCCAATTCTTTTTTTCTGTTTTAAAAGTCAGGATTCATATTTATCTATTTTGACAGATGATAGGCATATAAAGCTTTATGCTGCACTGTCTATAGTTATATAAAAATCTGTAAAAATCCCTTAACAAAAAAAATATGTGACATTTAAGCACAAAACCGGTCAGAAGTTTCAATTGAAATTGAGATTAATACATCATCTGAAAGCGGAATAAATAAGCTTCCCATTTATACTTGGTTTTGTTATGGTAAGAAAATATTTAGCCGAGATACAAAACGTTTAACATATGGAATTTGAATAATATACAGTTGTGGTGGCGCGGTTGCGCAGTAGGCAGTGCTGTCGCCTCACAGCTAGAAGGTCGCTGGTTTGAGCCTCGGCTGGGTGTTTTTGTGTGGAGTTTGCATGTTCGCCCCAGGTTCGCGTGGGTATTCTTCGGGTGCTCTGGTTTCCCCCACAAGTCCAAAGACATCTATGCAGGTGAATTGGGTAAGCTAAAATTGTCTGTAGTGTATGTGTGTGAATGAGAGTGTATGGGTGTTTCCCACTGCATAAAACATATGCTGGATAAGTTGGCGGTTCATTCTGCTGTGGCGACCCCGGATTAATAAAGGTACTAAGCCGAAAAGAAAGTAAATGAATGAATGAATGATATACAGTCAGAATTATTAGCCCCCCTTTGATTTCTTTTTTTTTTTTTTTTTTTATTTATAAAAAAATTCCCAAATGATGTTTAACAGAGCAAGGAAATTTTCACAGTATGTCTGATAATATTTATTCTTCTGGAGAAAGTCTTATTTGTTTTATTTCAGCTAGAATAAAAGCAGTTTTTAATTTTTTAAAAAAACATTTTAAGGTCAAAATTATTAGCCCCTTTAAGCTATATATTTTTTCGATAGTCCACAGAACAAACCATTATTATACAATAACTTGCCTAATTACCCTAACCTGCCTAGTTAACCTAATTAACCCATTGAAGCTTTTTAATGTCACTTTAAGCTGAATAGAAGTGTCTTGAAAAATATCTAGTAAAATATTATCTAATGTCATCATGATTATGGGGTTATTAGAAATGAGTTATTAAAACTATTATGTTTAGCAATGTGTTTAAAAAATCTTCTCTCCGTTAAACAGAAATTGGGGAAATAACTAAACAGGGGGGCTAATAATTCAGGGGGCTAATAATTCTGACTTCAACTGTACTTACTGTAGGAAATGTACAAAATATCTTTATGGAACATGATCTGTGCTTCATGTATTCTAATGATTTTTGGCATAAAAGACGTGCAACGTAAGACTGGTTTTGTGTTCCAGGGTCACATATAAAGGCCAATTCATAGGTCATTTTACCAGTTCTATGTCATTTCCAGTAGTTTCATATAGTTTTCAGTATGATCAGGTATTTACATGTACCCGGATTAGGAGCAGATTAGAAAAAGATTGAAACTACCCCCTCAAATCCAATCAAAATTTAATTCATATCAAGCTCAGTCAGATTGATAAGCCTTTTACATGCAGGCTTTTTCATTGAGCCATCAGTCCAATTACTAGTGGATTATTTGTATGCATGTAAATAAACATAGCTATTGGATAGAAAGTATTTATTTTTAAGTGAGCTAGGCCGGTATTCACAAAACATTTTAGATTTCTCCTAAATAGCAGTAAAAAGCTATTCACAAAGCTGCTGAGGCAAACTTTTACTAAGTAACAGAGAGAAGTCTTAAGCTAAAAGCAAGGGTGGAGTTCACTTTGTTGCTATGGATGATGTCAGCATGATGGAGAGCAATATTATGTTTATGCCGTATTCAGTGTTATATATTATGCGTAATTAGGCATGGGACGATAACCATTTTCAAGGTATACCACGGTTTGGAAAAGTGAAGGTTTTAAAACTGCCAAAATTTTTTGTTATACCGTTCCTAGGGTATGTGTAAGATTTTTTTAAATTTTATTTATTTAGCAGAAAAGATATCCAAAGATGCCATTTTAAAGTGTGAAGAAATCTGTGTTTTTGAAACTAATGAAGAGAGCAGAAGTCAATGATTGATTTGAATTATTTAGCACGACATGTTTACTGCTCCAAAATATTTAAAATGTTTCTCAAAATAAAATAGATTGACTGTGTCCGAAATTGCCTACTACACAGTAGGTACTGCATTTGAATTTGAATGTACTACACGACCAATAGAAAAGTGCATTCTATACGGTATGAACGTGAGTAGTATGAATGGAGCTCAGATGTACAACGGATGCCATTTTGTCATCACGTGACATACCCGCTTCATTCCCATTTATGAATTCTCTCGAGGTGCATTATGGGATAGCGTCCATCAGATGTGCACTTCAGAATCTCACCAGAAGAAATATCCATACATGTTTATCGAATTCTATGAATTTGGACATACTACTTGGCTCAAATACTGTTTTTAGAGTACTATCCAGTATGTATGTGATTTCAGACGCAGCCATGGTGTTCAATTCGAAAAAAAAAAGTTGTTGTTTTTTACCCAGACATTTAAAAAGAACATATTTTAGAGCAGTAATCACAATACAGTAAAACCCTGATGCTTTTATCCAAGGTTATCCTACCCTTACAATCTTATACTGGCCCATGCCTATGCATAATATTATATATTTCCATATTTAAATAAATGTTTAAAAAAAAAATCCTGCAATGTTTAAATCAATTTATGCAGGCTAACTGAACAATTTGTTTTTAATGTTTTAGACATTACAGAAAACAATTCTTCCAATGTTAGAATATTAATTGAAGACAATTGATTTTAAATAGTTTTTTTTATTGTATATATATTTAAAATATGTTTTTGTGTGTGTGTATATATATATATATATATATATATATATATATATATATATATATATATATATATATATATATATATATCAGTGTATGTATGTGTGTGTGTGTGTGTGTGTGTATATATATATATATATATATATATATATATATATATATATATATATATATATATATATATATATATATATATATATATATATATATATATATATACATATACAGTATTAGGGTTGGGCGATGTTGACCAATTTAGCATCGTACTATGTCTAATGTGAAACATCGCGATGGACGATGGCATCGTCTTCATAGGCGAAGGGGTGAATTCATTATTTATGAATAATTAATTAATTCATAACGAATTAATTATTTGTAGCCTACCGTTTAATCCACCACCACGGTGGATGGCGGAGGGGTGTCACGGATGAAAGTGAGCGGCGCGGGGGTGTCGCGGACGAAAGTGAAGAGGGTTGGGGAGTGAAACGCTATCCAATAAATTCTGAAGCATTTAGCTTAATATGAGCAGAAAATATTGCCTTCAGAATTTAACACTTCAGAATTCATCCTGCTGCTTTTGTCAGCAGTCACATCATCAATAAATACAAGAGAACCAGTTCCATTGACAGCCATACATGCCCACACCATGACACTACTACCACCATGCTTTACTGCTTAGCATTATGAGCAGTGCCTGTCCTTCTCCATACTCTTCTCTTCCCATCACTCTTGTACAAGTTGATGGCCTTCCTGTTTTTGAGGCTCACCAATGGTTTACATCTTGTGGTGAACCCTCTGTATTCACTCTGGTGTAGTCTTCTCTTAATTGCTGACTTTGACACACATACACCTACCTCCTGGAGAGTGTTCTTGATCTGACCAACTGTTGTGAAGGGTGTTCACAGAGAAACCACATGGTTCTTTCATTGTTTTTCCGCTCTTTCTTTGTAATCATAGCAGGGACCCAAGACATGCCAAGAGCTGCTTTTAGTTGTTTTTTTTTGTTCACCTGCAGCTGATGGAGGATTTGGTTGCTCACAAGTTATGAGGCTCACTGATTTTGAGGTGCAATCTGGAGGCTTTTATCAATAGATTGTAGACTCTCAGAAGATGTTATCTGTTATCAGAAGATGCTCAAATATTTTGTCTTGGCTTTCCTGGCTGTTTTCCAGCAGGTCGTCCCTGGGTGTCGAATCTGGGAGCAGGTCTAATACGTCACAGCCTGTCAGTCGTGAGCTCTGTGTTCAGGGCACAGCCAGATTGTGTCCGTGAGCAGTGGATTGTTGTGACTGTGTGATGTGAATGTGTGTGAGTGTGTGTGTCATTTAGGTTGATTGCAGTGGAGCACACTGATGGATGATAGAAGGGGAAGTAGATGTTGTCCTTCAGCACTCTTGCACCAATTTGTGTCCAAGTGTAGCCTTTTTGTTGCAAACTGTTTTTTTATTCAAGAAAAAGTTGAAGTTTTGAATAAAGGTTTGTCATTTCACAGAAAAATGACACTGTTTTAGGTTTATAATTTGATTTTTGTAGTAAATTTATGTGTTTTATTCTGATTTAAGCCTTTAATCTATCTAGCCACATGCTTATTCATGCTAGACAAATGTGAAAGTCCACATGAACCAGACGCTGCAACCATTATCACGACGCAGTACCTAGAGAAACAGAATATTAAATGAGGAAACAGTGGGTGTGGCTTGTTTTTCTACTGAGAGCTGATTGGATGTAGTAAAGTAGGCATTTCAGTCAGAAAGATCGGGAAAGGGGTTTAGGGAGAGTTTTTACAACCTAACACACTTCTCCTCCTCGCCATTTGTGTTTGTGGTCAAAACTGACAGTTGGAGCGGCGTGGTTAAATATGTTAGCCACACCATTTCCTAAGATATACCTAATCTGACAATTTAACTAAAGGAAGTGCATTTTCAGATTTTATTAAAGATTACAAGGGCACTTTTTTTTCTTGATGACATGCACAGATGAATTGTTCACCACAAAACTAGCAATGTAAGCTAACAAAATCATATGGTTAGTTTTGATTTCTTAGATATGATTAGAAATATGTTAAAACATGCTAAGTGAAGCTAGCATCATGTTAAACATAACTATGTGTTAAGACATGGTATATATAATGTTATCAGCATGCTAAAACATGCTAGTAGTAGCCTATCTTACAAACATGCAAGAAATAAGAACTATCATTTAATCAGTCTGTCTGTCTGTCTGTCTGTCTGTCTGTCTGTCTGTCTGTCTGTCTGTCTGTCTGTCTGTCTGTCTGTCTGTCTGTCTGTCTGTCTGTCTGTCTGTCTGTCTGTCTGTGTAGTCATTTAGATATTTTCAGTTCAGAATTAATATTTTATTATAAATTAAGTTATTAGCCCTCCTGTGAGCTTTTTTTTCCCTAAAATGATGTCTAACAGAACTAGGAATTTTTCACAGTATTTCCTATAATATTTTTTCTTCTGGAGAAAGTCTTATTTGTTTTATTTTGGCTAGAATAAAAGCAATTTTTAATTTTTTAAAAAACATTTTAAGGTCAATATTTTTAGCCCCTTAAGCAATATTTTTTATTGAAAGTCTACAGAACAAACCATCATTATACAATAACTTGCCTAATTACCCTGACTTGCCTAATTAACCCAGTTAAGACTTTAAATTGCTCTTTAAGCTAAATACTAGTATCTTGAAAAATATCTAGTAAAATATTGTTTACTGTCATCATGGCAAAGATAAAATATATCAGTTATTAGAAATGAGTTATTAAAACTATGTTTAGAAATGTGCTGAAAAAAATCTCCTTTCTGTTTCAAAAGAGAATTTCAAAAGAGAAATTGGAGGAAAAAATAAAATATATATACAGGGGGGTGATAATCAGTCCCTCCAGGATTTTGACTGATTTTGCTGTGGCTTTTCTTAAAATTTGCGGCAATATTTGCGGCCTTATTTTGTGTTGAATTGCTGTAAAACATTATACCACAGACAAAAGTCTTCATCATATAATTTTTATTACACCTAGACACAGACACTGGGTTCTGTAACCTAAATTTGAAGAATACTGTATGTTTTAAAAAAGAAATCTTGTATCCACATATACTGTAATTGTGTGTGTACAACAGCTCAAAGATCAAAATCCACTGCATCACTGCACAGGTAGTCTCTTACAAAGGCCATCCCAGTAAAAAAAAATTAAAAATAAAATTGTTGTTGTTTTTACATACAGTTAAAGTCAAATTGATTAGCCCTCCTGTGAATTTTCTTTTCTTTTTCAAATATTTTCCAAATGATGTTTAACAGAGCAATAATTTTTCACACTATTTCCTATAATATGTTTTCTTCTGAAAAAACATTTGTGTTTTTTTTTTCAGCTAGAATAAATAAATGTTTTTTAAACATTTTAAGGTCACAATATTATTAGTCCCCTTAAGCAATATTTGTTTTTGATTGCCTACAGAACAAACAATCTTTATGCAATGACTTGTCTATTTAACCCAGTTAAGTCTTTAAATGTCACTTTAAGCTAAATACTAGTATCTTGAAAAATATCTAGTAAAATATTATTTACTGTCATCATGGCAGGATTTCGCAGGACTTTTTTCTAAATTTTGCTGCCTAAAATCAATGATTTTGCTGCGGCTTTTCTTAAAATTTGCGGCAATGTTTACTGCCTTAATTTGTGTTGAATTGCTGTAAAACATTATATCGCAGACAAAAGTCTTCAACATATATATTTTTTTTATTACATCTAGACCTAGACACTGGGTTTTGTAACTTAAATTTAAAAGATACTCTATGTTAAAAAAAAAAAAAAAAAAAATCTTGTATCCACAAATAATTGTGCTCAAAGATCAAAATCCACTGAATCACTGCACAGGTCTCTCATGAAGGCCATCCCAATTTAAAAAAAAAATTAAGAAGTGTTGTTGTTTTTACATATAGTTAAAGTCAAATTGATTAGCCCTCCTGTGAATTTGATTTTCTTTTTCAAATATTTGCCAAATTATGTTTAACAGAGCAAATTATTTTTCACACTATTTCCTATAATATTTTTTCTTCTGAAGAAACTTTTATTTGTTTTATTTTGGCTAGAACAAAAACACTTTTTAATTTTTAAAAATCATTTTAAGGTCAATATTATTAGTCCCATTAAGCAATATTTGTTTTTTCGATTGTCTACAGAACAAACCACTGTTATACAATGACTTGTCTAACAACTCTAATCTAATTAACCTAGTTAAGCCTTTAAATTGTAATCCAATTGAACCATGAACAAAACGGTTCAATATCATATCGAGTATTGTGGCATCCCTACTGTATACTCATGTCTTTATAAAAGTAGATGTATAGAGAAAGATTTCTTTTCTCTGTCATCTGTCTTCTAGTGTATGCAGTGTGTGCTCCAGATCAGACGGAGACTCTCCTGCGCTTCAGATCTGTGATTTGCACTCTGGGTCGAATCTCGACTCTTCATCTGCACTGTCCGGAGGCAGGATTCAGCGACTGTCCTCCAGCTAAAGCCAGCGCTGTAGGGGTGGTGGATCATTCCCTCTGCTTACATCTCAGTGCTCAGGTAATGCAGAGTAAGGCTTTCCCTTTCCAAAGCAACCCAACAAGGCGTCTATATATAAACACTGCTGATGGCTTTCTCTCTGTCAACCTTCAGAACGGTGTTAATGCTGACAAACAGAGAGCGCTTCTATCTCAACGCAGAGAAAAGCTGGCCTTCAAATTAAAACAAGCCCTCGCTCGCACACAGACTCACAGCTACACCGAAAAAGTACCTCAGAAAGTCAGACAAGAAATGGAGAATAAGGTGAGTGCAGAGTGCAACAAATTAGACTAGAAATGTACAGATCATCAGTCACGGCATGTTTAAAAGTTTTTTTGCACAAATAATGCAAATTTTTGGACACCATAATATTTTTTTTTACATATATTAGTTTTTTTCTTTGCATTTTGACTGTTTGTCGTGTTATTTAAATTGTAAATGGCACTTGAAAATTTTAAGTCAAGCCCACAATTATTAATTCATTTTCTTTTCAGCTACAGTAAGTCCCTATTTTTAATCAGGGGTCGCCACAGCAGAAAGAACCGCACAAAATTATTAATACCCCTGGCAAATTCTGACTTAAAGTTACTTTTATTTAACTAGTAAGTTTTGTTTTTGACTGGAAATGAAAGAGGCTTCTTCGAAAACATAATAAGAGTTAAGGTATCATTGTAGAAAATAAAGTAGTTCTCAGCTTTTATTTACATTCGAATAAAAAGTGGCTGTCAGAATTTGTATGATTCATTTTGTGTCTGACTGTACATGTAGTTTTTTTTTTTTTTAAATATGATTTTCCTCATTTGGAAGTTCTCAATTACTCTTGATTTATATATTATGGTTTATTGCTGGTTTAAGTAAATGTTAACATTTGTTTAATTTATTTTAAAGTCTATTAAAATTTAATTTAGGGTCATTTGGAGCATTTTTTTTTTGTCCAGAAAATGAAGATTTATCAGAATAACACCTTTTATAATTTATAAATATTTTTCTGATGTTAAACATTGGTGTTATGTTGTCTACAAATACATATTAATGTTTCTGAAAATGTATGTTTCCCCTTTTTTTAAGAATGGATAACAATTGGAATAAAACAGAAATTAATAATAAAACTCTAAATCTTAAATCCATAGAAAGTACGAATATTCTCTTAATTTTTTTAGAGCTTTAAATATTTATAAGGATTATTTATAAAGTTGCTATTTGTTTATATTTATTTATTTATTATTTTATTTTTAATTATTTGTTTATTTTATTATATACAGTTGAAGTCAGAATTATTAGCCCCCCTTTGATTTTTTTTTTTCTTTTTTAAATATTTCCTAAATTATGTTTAACAGAGCATTTGCTTGAATGGCTAGAATAAAAGCAGTTTTTAATAAAAAAAAATGTAGTAAAATATTATGTACTGTCATCATGGCAAAGATAAAATAAATCAGTTATTAGAAATGAGTTATTAAAACTATTATGTTTAAAAATGTGTTAAAAAATCTTCTCTCCGTTAAACAGATATTGGGGGAAGAAATAAATGGGGGCTAATAATTCAGGGGGGCTAATGATTCTGACTTCAACTGTATATACATATCACACATTAAATTTAATTAAATAAAATTAATTTTTATTTTATTTTATGTTTTTTATTTATTTTATATTATATTAATTAATTTATTTAATATTATATATGCATATTATACAATCATTAATTAAATTAATATAGTTTTTTTATTTTTTTTTATTTTTTTTATTTATTTTATATTATATTAATTTGTTTATTTTATATTCTATATACATATTATGCAATCACAAATTAAATTACATTTAAAAAAATATTTATTTTATATATTTTTATTTTTTTAATTTTATATTATAATAATTTATTTGTTTTATATTATATATGCATACGATTACAAATTCAATTTAATTAAAAAGTTTTTTTATTTATTTTATATTTTTTATTTATTTAATATTATATTATATTATATTAATTTATTTAATATTATATATATATATATATATATATATATATATATATATATATATATATATACATATATATATATATACATATATATACATATATATATATATATATATATATATATATATATATATATATATATATACATATATATATATATATATATATATATATATATATATATATATATACTGTACCTGTATATACATATTATACAATCTTTATACAATTAAATTAAATTCATTTTCTTTTGGCTAAGTCCCTTTGTTTATGGAATGAACCGCCAATTTATCCAGCATATGTTTTACGTAGCGGGTGCTCTTCCAGCTGCAACCCATCACTGGGAAACACCCATACACACTCATTCACACACATACACGGCCAATTTAGCTTACCCAATTCACCTATAGCGCATGTCTTTGGACTGTGGGGGAAACCGGAGCACCACACGAACACAGGGAGAACATGCAAACTCCACACAGAAATGCCAACTGACCCAGCCGAGGCTCGAACCAGTGACCTTCTTGTTGTGAGGCGAGAGTGCTACCCACTGTGCCACCGTGCCACCCTAATTAAATTTAATTAGGTTACAATTTTCAGGGCAACATTTTAATGACAATTATTTTTATTTCAAAATGCACAAACAAATTTTAAAAAAAAAATTATATTCCACATATTCATGAGAAGGAAATCTGAAAACCAAATGTAACAACTTGCCAGATTTTCATGTAACTCAAAGTGCCTGACGCTTTACTTGCAAGCCTCAATGCCCAGTGTTTTCATTCACTGTTGCAAATCCATTTTCAAAAGAAAACATTATTATTTCTTTTGTGTTATTAAAATTCATATGAGATCATCCACATGCATTTATGTGGATTGCAATATTTATGCATGCTCTGTTTATTCTTCATTCAGCGTATCCCACGAGAAAGCTTCATTCTTGTCAATTGAATAATATATTTGAGCAGATGACAGATCTTGCATACATTTATTTGTTTGTGCTCAAAAATAACCAGATCACAGCCATGGAGCAGGAAATGAAGAACATCGAGGACCAACTTTTGGCTTTGAAAGATGCAAAATAAGAAGATCCAAACACTGAAGTCATCCAATAATCATTTTTTTGTAAATGAGGAATATGTCTCCACACAGATATATGGCAGAACATAAATGGAAGGTGCATATGCATTGTTTGTTTGGATGTAACATAAATGTAAAATAAATTATTTACCATTTTTAGAGCAATCTCTCTTTTTTTACATGTTTTTTTTTTTTTACATTTTTATTAAAACATATTTCTGTAAGAAAGGTGATTTAAGTGACTTTGAACGTGGCATGGTTGTTAGTGCCAGACGGGCTGGTCTGAGTATTTCAGAAACTGCTGATCTACTGGGATTTTCACACACAACCATCTCTAGGGTTTACAGAAAATATAAAAAAAATAGAAAATTTCCAATGAGCGGTAATTCTGTGGGCGAAAATGCCTTGTTGATGCCAGAGGTCAGAGGAGAATGGCCAGACTGGTTCCAGCTGATAAAAAGGCAACAGTAACTCAAATAACCACTCGTTACACCAGAGGTTTGCAGAGGAGCATCTCTGAATGCACAACACGTCGAACCTTGAGGCGTATGGGCTACAGCAGCAGAAGACCACACCGGGTGCCACTCCTGTCAGCTAAGAACTGGAAACTGAGGCTACAATTTGCACAGGCTCACCAAAATTGGACAATAGAAGATTAGAAAAACATTGCCTGGTCTGATGAGTCTCAATTTCTGCTGCAACATTCGGATGGTAGGGTCAGAATTTGGCATCAACAACATGAAAGCATGAATCCATCCTGCCTTGTATCAACAGTTCAGGCTGGTGGTGTTGGTTTAATGGTGTGGGGAATATTTTCTTGGCGCACTTTGGGCCCATTAGTAACAATTGAGCATCGTGTCAACGCCACAGCCTACCTGAGTATTGTTGCTGACCATGTCCATCTCTTTATGACCACAGTGTATCCATCTTCTGATAGCTACTTCCAGCAGGATAACGCACCATATCATAAAGAGCAAATCCTCTCAGACTGGATTCTTGAACATGACAATGAGTTCACTGTACTCAAATGGCCTCCACAGTCACCAAATTTTAATCCAATAGAGCGCCTTTGGGATGTGGTGAAACGGGAGATTTGCATCATGGATGTGCAGCCGACAAATCTGCAGCAACTGTGTGATGCTATCATGTCAATATGGACCAAATTTCCAGGAATATTTCCAGTACCTTGTTGAATCTATGCCACCAAAGATTAAGGCAGTTCAGAAGGCAAAAGGGGGTCCAACCCGGTACTAGTAAGGTGTACCTAATAAAGTGGCTGGTGAGTGCAGTATATGTATGTGTATGTGTTATGTTATTATTTATATTTATTAAAATATTATCATTATTACATTACATAACATAATTGTAAAATATATACAAATAATTTTGTTTTCATTTAATATCAAAAAATATCTTGTCAAATTAAACTTCATTTTATTTTTTAATAAATAAATTCTTTTTTTATTAAACAATTATACAGCCTAAACTGGTAGATTTACACATTTTTAAAAACCGTTATTGACCTTTTCAAAGACAAGCACGTCAAAACAATTCATTTCTGCATGTATACTGTAGGTGTCATCATTGCTGACAATCTCTGGATGAATATTTAGTCTCAGTAGGAAGCTCTTCTTCATTCATATCGTCCCCATCAGTTACTTTGCGTACTCATCCAGGACACCCTGTGTGCTGTCCTCAATTTTATGATTCCCTCTAATCTCCCTTGTTTATAGCTTTATCACTGGAGTCAGGACAATAAGTAAATGATCAAGAAAACTAGTTCTTCATTGTGCTGTTACTGAAATGTGAAATATCAGGAGAGAGAGAGAGAGTTATAATAATAATGTAACACATTTGTAAACAAAGAAAAAAGACATTTGAGTTGAGATACTAAAAATAAAAAAAACTTGCTTTGGCACGTGTGGATTTTTGAGGCAAGGGTCAAAATCAAAGGAACTTTATCATTATAATGTCCAATTGATAGAACTTCTTGTCTTCTTGCCACATCTAAACTGTCCACAGAGAAATGGTTTTTCATTTATATGTAGTGAAATAGATATGAATATTAACAGAGCCTGGTTTCTTTTGAGGATTTTTTTTCTCTTCACTTCGTCAATGAAGTTTTTTTTCCTCGCCATGTCGCCACTGGCTTTCTCGGATCGGGACTTGTGGAGCTGCGCTTCAGTGGATTTGCTCTTCAGTGTTTGAACTTTCAGCAGTGAAATTTAAACCACACTGAACTAAACTAAACTGAACTTCAACTCTGAAATCTGGACTTTACTAGAACTATGTTAAGCTGCTTTGACACAATCTACGTTGTAAAAAGCACTATATAAATAAACATGAATTGAATTGAACTTTATTATTGAAGTAGAGCTGGTTTTATCCAAAGCAACACTTAAAGTTAAATGTATTGTTTATTTTGCTAGGGCACAATGCAAGTCTTAAAGTGAACAAATAATCCATGCAGGTTAATTCACTAAAAAAAAGTTTTCTTTGGAAATCTTTAATCAAAATTGGAGCATTTGCTTCTGCTTTGAAATGGCAATCCTTCTCTGATGATGTCAGTTTGACGGTTTGGGCGGAATATTAATGAGCCATGCCCCTCTAACCGTTAGTTTGCTGTGAGTGCAAGGGGAGCTCAAAAATAAAGGCCCTGATTCTACTCAACAATTTGTTGAAGTTGTAAATACTTCATCATATTGAAATAAAAGTGTCCAGTGACTTGCGGTTCATGCTGACTTTTATGATATAAGAAATGGGGCAAGAGCGTTTTTTTTTATTATTATTATTCTTTTTTTATTGAACATTTTTGATTTTGAACAAAGCCCGAGATCCACCCAACAATTAAGTAAAATAAAAATAGTAATACTGCAATAATAGGTACAAAATCAGGACTGAAACATATCTGATACAGTCTCTCTCATATTTAACCAAAATTGTACAGTTTTCTTACAGGCATCATTTATTTTGGCTGTGGTGTATTCCAACTAATAATGTCCAGTAAATAGAACCTCCAGGATAGATCGGCAAGAGCGTTTTTTAATTACACGTGTGTTTTTTTATGAATTCAAAGTTTTATGCCATTTTATGTCCACAATATCAGACATCTTGAAAGGTATTTTTTGACACAATAACATTTGTTTTAATACAGTGATTGAAAATGACTTCGAATTAATAAATTACTACAAATTTAGGTTCTTGTAACCGCCGTCAGACGGATATTTTGAAAATATTTTAGGTTTTACATTTGTTGAATAATTGTTGATCAAGTGTGAAAATGTAATAGGTCTCTGCTAACATGTTTTGAAATGTTAAAATGTCTTGATTGCAGTTTAGTGTCTAATGTAAAAAGCATGTTTTTCAAGATAAATGTTGGAAGGTTGTATCAAAACAGCTCAGTAAGATACAAAATGAGTGTTACAGTAAGATAGTATTTATTGTGTTATATTTACCATTATATTATGTAGATTCACTTTAAACAAGTACAGGGTTGTTTTAGCCTAAAATTGGGTAAAATATAATCAAACACAATAATGGATTTTAGAGATTTTAATGAAACAATTGGATTAGGGTTATTTAATAAAAATGTGGGTTTCAGAATCTAGAGTTTTCTATTGGCCTTATTCTACAATGCGGAAGTGCGCTCGTTTTTGATTCAGCTGCCTATGGGAGAAATGACTAGGAATAATAATAAACGGAAGAAAACAGTAAAACTACTTGCTCTACAATCAAATGTGTTCATGACTATACTTAAAAAGTGGAATATTATAAAAGGAAAAATATCCGTTGCAACATCAAGCAGCATAACAAGCTGTTTTAAATGTCTAAAAATCAATGGAAGTGAATGAGAGCGGAGGTCTCCAGCCAAAAATAATCCAATGGCTGCCGTACACTCATACGTGAAGAATAAGGTCAATAGTGTAAATCCTTCTAATAACTGTTATGGTCACAATTTTCATACGGATACTGAGATAATGGTTAATGTATGAGACTGCTAAAGTATTTCATATTTTCTTAATTTTGTGTTTATATTGGTTATGTTTGATATGATATTTGTTATTCAATCAAATTGAAAAGTTTTTAACAATAATTGATAAACATTTAAATAAAGTATACAGCTTCAGCACTGTTAACAGAAAAGGCACAAACCAAAAAAAAAAATTATATTCACCCTTTACTTCTCAGAAACCATGTTGAATACAGAAGAGTAGTCCTGTGAGTTCAGGTGCAAAACCCTCTAAATGCCGTCTGAAATGTTCTCCTAAAATGAGCATTTTCCTCTGCCTACTATATTTATGTTCAGTTATTTCACTCCTTTAACTGCCTGCTCTACCAAATGATTGACCATATTTTGACTGTTTTAAATAATGGTTTACACACACAGCATTGTTGGTTTACAACAAAATCAAACAAACATAATCCTGTTGCAGTACTACACTTGACTTTGGTTTTATTGGAAAAAACAACAACAACAACAGAACATGTTAAACGAGAATCTTAAGTATTTTATGGCATTCTTCAAAATTAAAGATGATTTAGTATTCAAAAATGTTTTATTTTAATTTATTTTTTAAATATATATTTTTTTTATATTTTCAGATTTTCATAGTACTGTATATGTAATAAATGCACCGAAAAGAACGTATTCTTCATTTTAACATTAAAATACTGGGCCTACAGTACACACAGGAGCTAATTAGAATTAGCTAAAGGCTAATTTTAGAAGAAAATATTAAATGGTATTTAGAGGTTTTGCGTCTAAACAATTCATATGTTGAAGAATTTTAAAATCCGGTAACCATTGACTTCCATAATATTTGTTTTTCATACTAAGGATGTCAGTGGTTTCTAGCTTCCAACATTTAAAAAAAAAAAACGAATTTTGTATTTACCATAAAAAGTAAAAGGTAAGTCAGGCCCGTAGCCAGAGGCGTTTGGGTGGTTCAGTAGACCCACCACTCATTGACAAAGGTCCAGAATTTGTCCCATACATGGGCTCATTTGTCCTATTTTGATATTTGACATCATATAGTGAAATAGTGACAATAACCATCAAAAAAGGTTTAAGATCAAGCGGAATCCTCTGTTGGGTGTTGCTTTGGTGTGACTTCAGCTAATCAGTTTTAGGTTTTAGCCAATGCTAACAAATATTTTTCAACATCCAGCTGTGCAAAAACACAGTCTGACGTAAGAGAAGTTATCTTTCGCTACTGTATTGTTTTTAAACATTTTACACATAACTTTTATTCTAAATCTTGGACTTATTCTTGAAATAAAAAATGACCAATAAAAAGGTGTGAAGCACCAAAAGCAGACCATATTAAAATTCATTTAAATACTATTTTGGCTATTGTTGTTATTCATGAATTTTCAAACATACTTTTTTTTTACAAGAGAGGCTAGAAAATTGTGAAGCTGTAAATTATTATTATGTTTTAATTATTTTTTATTTGAATAGCCAAATTCTGACGGAGGAAAATTGAATGTGCTGGCCAGTTTGTTATTTGCTTTTTTATTATTATTTAAACAGATTCCTATATTTTTTAATGATGTATGATGTAATAAATTTAATTCATTCGTTTTCTTTTTCAGCTTAGTCCCTTTATGTATTAAATTTGTTTTTAAAAATAACTATTATTTCACATTTCTTTTTCTAAATCTTTAGGAAATATTTTTGGTACATCAAAAAGTGTGGTTATGATGACCATCCGACAAGCTAATCCAGCTAAAAATAGGGCTTAAAATGTCACTAAAATGCAGTATTTAAACCTCATAATTAAATAGAAACTGAGGTATAACTGCAAAAAGGTCCACTTTTTGTGAAAAAAGAACCACCCCTTTTACAAGGCTGGCTACAGGCCTGAAGTGTTCAATTTTAAGTGAACCATTTCTGTAATCAGTTGTATAAGCTTTTGTTGAACCTGAATCTGTTCACATAAACATAAATAAAAAACATGTTTGATAATGGAATTCATTCAGATAAACTACATTACCCATAATGCTGTAAACAGATGTTCGCTATTTATTAAATAAATAAAGTTCGGTTGAGCATTACCAAGTCATTGTTGTTCATATGATTCACTCGTTATGAATGTATTGCAGATCCATCATTTGGTTACCCATCATCACCGCCTCGCGACGGTTGCTAAGGCATCTTGTTGCTAGGGAAATGGCGAAGGGGAGGGAAGCGCGAAGTGGGCGGATCCTACCTAATGAGTCAATCCGGAAGTGGAGAATCACTTTGACTGTACACACACACACACATACACACAGAGCGAGAGCGGCGGCGTCAAATGAAGACCTCCATCAGGATATTTCTGCACACTCCGCCGTTCAAATAAGCTTCCGAAACGCACGTCCTCACCTCAGCAGCTCAACCAGCCGCAGACCTTACCGGATGTGAAACACGGAGCGGGACAGAGCGCACACACATATATACACGGCACGGGAGAAAGAGAGAGAGAGAAATGGGCGACAGCTGCAGGAATGGAGAGAGCCGAATATTGACAGGCGACCGATGATGATGATGATGATGATGATGATGAAGAGTGAGAAGTGAAGGTCTCATTCTGACGGTCTGCATCTCTTCAGTCACGGCCATCTCGCTGTTTAACCCCATCCTGTCCAGAGATGATGAAAGGTGAGAAGAGGCGAAAGCGGTCGTGGTTTGCGGTGTGTGTGTGTGTTTGTATAAGTGTTAGCCACTATTATATTAACTGTCGCTGTGATTTCCCTAGTGCGAAAGCGAAACTGTTAATATTAAAGCCCACAATGCATCTGGGGTACATTCTTGTCTGTATGACCCCCATATTCGGGCACGAGTTGTAGCTTCAGGCGGGTTTAGTGCAGTGGATGACTTCTTTCTGTGGATTAAAAGGGAAAGCGAGTCCAGTTGAACGCTATGTTAGGGTTTAAGATCATGTCACCTCAGGAATGTGTGTTGAGGAGCTTCTGTCGGTGTTTGCGATGACAGACTTCAGCTGTGGGACTCGCATTCACCGGTCAAACATGTTCAAGTTAAACCGTGATGCCACGTCATCTTACACTATAACTTAACACAGTACTTTACCATTGAGGCAAAACATGAGGACCAGTTGTGGTTATGTTATGTTGTGTTTGTCAAAGAAAGGTGTGACCCTGGACTGCAAAACCAGTCATAAAGGTCAATTTTTGGAATTGTAATGTTGTGTACATAACCTGAAAGCTGAATAAATAAGCTATTGATGCATGGTTTATTAGTATAGGACAGAATCTGTCTGAGACACAACTATTTCAGAATATGGAATCTGAGGGCATCAAAAAAATCTATACATGAAAAAAAGTCACATTTAAAATTTTCAGTTAAGTTCTTACTTATGCACGTTACTAATCAAAAAATCAAGTTTTAAGAGGAACAGGGTATCTGCGGGGTCCTAAAAAGTCTTAAATCTACTGAAATGTTGTGTTGTAGTTCTTAAACCTTTTTGTAACAGGTGATAATTTTTATTTGTTCATGTATAGCTACCCAATCTGGCCATTTAACACCCATACAATCACCAACAATCCATCTCAATAAAACATAAGTGTTACCAAAGCTATTTTTAATAGGTTTAACAATAACAATGTTAATTCTGCAACTTGGTATTTTAATTCAATTGTCTGACTGCTGATAAAACACCTGTTTGTTTTTGCATATTTATTACTATTGCATACTTTATTACATGTTACCCTATATTAAACTAGTTGGTAACACTTTTGTTTTAGGTCACAATTCACTGTGTTAACTACTGGCTTATTACCTGCCTATTATTAAGATATTAACTGTTCATTAGTAATTATAAATATGAGCGAATTCTGCATTACTAATCCTACTCAAAACCTAAACTCAAAACTTATACTCTACTAAATACTAATAAACAGTTAATTAGTAGTTTATTAAGCTAATAGTGTTAGTTAATGATTTGTTAATACCTTGAAGTGTGACCTAAACTAAAGTGTTCCCATGTTGTGTTCACTTTTAACTGCAGCAAGTTTAGTTTGAAGTAATACAATGAGTTATAGCAAATTGAATACTAAAGGCCCAAAAATACGCTGTTATTTTTAGTTGTTTGTTTAGGGGTGAACAGAAGTTTGAAAAACCTAAGCAGCAAGCAAACATTCATTTACATATATTTCGATTTTTATATAAATATGTGCGGCATCTTCATTCATTCATTCATTCATTCATTCATTCATTCATTCATTCATTCATTCATTCATTCATTCATTCATTTACCTTCGGGCCTAGTCCCTTATTTATCAAGGATTGCCACAGCGGAAAAACCCACCAACTTATCCAGCATATGTTTTACACAGCAGATGCCCTTCCAGCTGCAACCCAGTACTGGGAAACACCCATACACTTTCACATTCACACATGTACACTACAGCCAATTTAGTTAATCCAATTCACCTATACTGCATGTCTTAAGACTGTGGGGGAAACCGGAGCACCCGGAGGAAACCCACGCCAAAATGGGGACAAGATGCAAACCACACAGAAATGCCAACTGGTCCAGTCAGGACTTGAACCAGTGACCTTCTTGCTGTGAGGCGACAGTGAGCCACTGTGCTGCATCTTTGTCTCTCAAAAGTAAAATAATGAAAAAATAACAGTGGTAATAGAAAATATAATTTAAAAAAGCATACAATATAATAGAGCTCAAAAATAAATATTTGTAAAATCAAGTTTTTCAATTACATCTTCAACATAAAGCAGCTTTGTTTATTTTTTTCTACATAACCACAGACCTTGATGAACAGAACAGAGGAATCAAACTGTAGAAAATTTCACAGAGATTCAAAGGTCACAGAAGGTGTTTACCAGCCAAAACAAACTTTTCCAGAAAGTTTACTTTTGTAGGCTGTTATGAACTCCAACAAACCCCCAAAAAACTTCATTTCAGTCTGATTTTTATTTAAAATGACACCTGTTTTTTTTATTATTTCACTTAAACTATAACAGAATATTAAAAGAAAAATTTAATGTAAACTGAAATAAAAAAAACAGCTAATCAGAAAATATTAATATAACATCCCAATTTATAAATACAATGTAATCAAATAAAAAAATGTGTTGGGACAACATGAAGGAATTAAGTTAATGTATCAAGTTTTACAGATTTAAGTGGATTGAACATAAAAAATTAAGTTGTCGCAAAAAACTCAGGAATTATGTTGTTTCAACTCATTTAAAATACTGACTTTGAACAAACATCAAACGTCATTTTTTACTGTACACTGTAAAAAACACTGCACTGTAAAAAGTGAAAACTTAAACAAATTACTCGTTACAACTAAATGAATCAGGTTTGACAAACTTCATTTATGACAATTTTCAGTAATAAATTAAGTCAGCTCTTTTAGATGTAACAAGTTTTAGTCATTTATTTACGAGAACAAGAATAGAACAGTACATACAGTACAGTACAAATGATTTTCTTCCCATAATAAATATAATTTCCTTCCCATGTTAATATAATAATAATAATACTTTTATTACAGCAGAAATAATTTCCTTCCTATGTTAATATAATAATAATAATTCTTTTATTACTGTAAAAATAATTTCCTTCCCATGTTAATATAATAATAATAATAATACTTTTATGTTTTGTGGCAAGTACAAACATTGTTCACTATTAATAGTGAACATTACTTATGCTTGCCATAAATAAATGACTAAAACTTGTTACACCTAAAAGAACTAACTTAATTCATTACTGAAAACTGTTATAAATTAAGTTTGTCAGACTTAATTTATTTAATTTAACAAGTCAAAGTAATTTGTTTGTTTTCACTTTTTACGATGTGGGTTTCACACAATCAATTTGTGTTGGGACAACATGAAGGAATTAAGTTAACTTATTTGTTTTTACAAATTTAAGTAAATTTAACATAAAACAATTAAGTTGTCCCAACGAAATCTTAAGAATTGTGGTGTTTGAGTGTAATACTGAAAGAATCAGAATCGTAACCGACTACATTAAGGCTGATTTATACTTCTGCGTCAAGCGCACGCGTATGCTACGGCGCAGCCTACACGTGGACGCATAAGGCTGATTTATACTTCTGCGTCAAGTGCACGCGTATGCTACGGTGCAGCCTACGCGTGGACTCATAGCCCCTCGCCGTGGCCTTCACCAAAACACCAGCGAAGAAACTCGACACAGAGAGACATAAACACCTACTGCCAGCTAGGGGTGTCAAAATTAATCGTTTCTTCGGTGCACCGCGATGCAGACGCGGACAATTCGGTATCGGTTCAGTAATAATCATAACCGGTTATTATACTGACGTCATTTATCTCACATGCGCTATGTCGCCGTAGCTTACTATGGCGAGGAAGGCGAGCCCAAGCGCGATTATTTACAACGCTCTAACTACGAAAAACACACAATGTGCACAATTTCACTGCGTGAGTGTTTGCTAGACTGTGTTTCACTGAAACTTGCAGCAAAAGCCCCTATTTCACGGCGATTAAGAGAATGAAAGTAATCTCCATTTCTCTCTCTCTGTCTCAGACTGTGTCCCATGAGCGCATCTGTGTAGAGCGCCAGCGTGTAAGAGCCAATCGCAGCCCTTTCTGTTGAGCGCGTGACCAATCAAAGGGGTGTAAGAAAGAACTTGGTAGACAAGGCAGAAAGCGAGCGGGATATTTATATTTGTTTAAACTTTATTTGCTATAGACCAAATTTAATGTGCTCATGTCATTGTCCCATGAACATTTCCTGCTTGACGTTAAACTATTTCCTAACTGTAACAAGAGGCAATTGAATCATAACTTGACTTTAATCAGTCGTCATAACACTATTTATCAATATGTGGACCTTTTTGGATTCTCAGAAGCAAGGAAATTAAAAATGTAAAACAGGAAATACGTTAGGACTATTGTTTTTTTTTACATCCATCGAAATGGTCTATAAATGCTCGTGTTGTTTAAAGGTACAGTTTATATAACTAATTGTTTGTATTAAAGGACAAAATTGTTTTACAAATAGTATATAAATATATTTATACATTTTAATGCAATAATTGCTGTGCTGTGAAGAAAATATAAACTGTGTATGGAAAGAATCGTCAATGCACCGTGATGCACCGAGATATCGAATTGAACCGAATCGATGGCATGATAATCGTAACCGAACCGAACCGTGAGACCAGTGTAGGTTCACACCTCTACTGCCAGCTAGCATTTCGGAAGTGTATTGCAGAGAAACAGAAATATTGCGCAGAAGTATAAATGCACGGCTACTCGCGAGACTTGAGCCGTGAGTCACGCCAATCACTTGACGCAGAAGTATAAACTATAAGCTATAGCCCCTCGCCGTGGCCGTCGGCGACGTTGACGCGGATCTCTCAAAAAATGTAACGCGTACGCGTAGCGCAAGCTCTGTGATTGTTCAGCTTGGTAGCGCTGACGAGTGTGGGCGGAGGTGAGAGCCGCGCGCCCCATGCAGCAAGTGTTTACAAGTGTGGAGTCCCGTGAAGGAGCTCCGGATGGAGACTGTTGTTTTATGTTTACCTTATGATTAAAGTTGTTGCACGTCCGCCGGTTCCCGCCTCAAAATGAGCGAATTTGAGTCACTTGTACATTAAGGAAGTGTTCAGAAAAAAACAAAACACCAGGGAAGAAACTCGACACAGAGAAGCATAAACACCTACTGCCAGCTAGCGTTTCGGAAGTGTATTGCAGGAAAACAGAAACAGCGCGCAAAAGTATAAATGCACGGCTACGCACAAGGCTTGCGCCGTGGGTCACGCCGATCACTTGACACAGAAGTATAAACCAGGCTTTTGTAGTGTGTAGAATCAAACCGTAAAAAATTAAATTCTTGGAAACACCCCTGTCATTTTCTTTCTATTTAAAATGCGTTGTTGGCTAAAAGGTCAAGTTCCCACTGTTTTATTTTTACTATCCTAATTTTAGCAGAACTATAAAAATAATTATGGTTACCATGTATTTTGTGGGAAATTTGAATTGTAATTCTCTTTAAATTCTGTTTTCTTAACATTTGGAGCTGTAAAACAACCAAACTTCAGTTTTTAGATTAGAAGGAAGTGAATGAAGCTCTCAGGGTGTCACATGTGTTAATGCGTGTAAAGAAGGCTGTTAAGGGTACTTTAGGAGTGTTAACTGGCAGTGTTGGCTCTTCACAAGGGTACAGTATTTCCCTCCCCTTTCCTCTCTCTCTCTTTCTCTCACTCTCTCCTCCCTCCTCATCCGCTCATATGTTTCTTGCTGACCAGCTTCTTGTGAATAGTTTCGGGGAGAGAAGTGGAAGCATAGTCTACCCTGTGTCCAGGTAATGCTTAACAAAATCACTCTTATCTTCTCCACACGATCCACTATCAAATTAACAACTTTCGGGCATCTTGTTTTACTTGTGTTCTTGGACTGTGGTCTTGGATTGTCATGCTCTCTAGGCTTCTTTTTGTATATACAACGCTTTACTAGCCCATTAACTATTTAGCATGGACTTTCTTTTTTTGTTTTTGAGTTTTTCTAAAAAGTCTTTTGTAGAGGGCATGTTTGATTCCATCTGTTTTTGATGAAGCATGTGTTGAGGCGAAACTGAGAACTGGTTGTGTTTCTCTGTCTTGTTTATTCCTCAGGAAAAGCCTGATGATGAGTTTCAAACCCATCAAGGCCTAAATGGTTCCGTCTGTCCTGCTGATTGTCGTTTGATGAGTGAGTACAGAGAAGTTGGTCTTCACTAACAGGGTTAAGTGGAGATTAGTTACTTGGTTGCAGATGGAAGATTAGTAAGGTTATTAATGGAACAGGAGACACCTTTCCTGTGCAAAGCACTTTATGAGGTGTTTGCTTGATGTTCTTGTCACCCTCAGGCTGTTTAATAGTATCGGTTAACCCTTTAGATGAACCGGATTAGTACCTATAATAGTGTTTGCGTTTTAAAAATGATGTTTGAAGTGTTAACGTGTGCGGTCTGTATAGGATGACGAGTCTTATGACCCAGTATTGACTTTTGTGTGCGGCTCAGTGTCAGTCACAAACAATGAATGGACTTTGTCATTGCAAAGTTGTTGATTTTTCACTTGCTGAACAGTAGTTTTTCTTTCCTGTGGAAAGATTGTCAGTTTTATTTTTCCAAAACCTTGAAAAATCTTTAATTCAGCTTCTTTAGCTCACTGAAAGTAGGAAAAAAGCAAGCTAGGGCCAAACAATATAGTTTGATCTGCAATAGTCACAGGATTAGATTATTTATTGAAGATTAAAAGATACAAATGTTATAATTTTTTTATGATTTATACAATGATGACCATGTTATTTTACATTTGATGGTTCACTTTCTGTACTTGAATACTGCACTGTTTCCCAGAACTGGGTTGCAGCTGGAAGGGCATCTGCTGCGTAAAACATATGCTGGATAAGTTGGCAGTTCATTCCGCTGTGGTGACCCCTGATGAATAAAGGGACTATGCTGAAGGAAAATAAATGAATGAATACTGCACTGTAAAATAAATTGAGGGTTCCACACAATTCCTTCATGTTGTCCAAACACAAACCTATTAAATTAACTTCATCATGTTTACAAATTTAAGTGGATTTAACTTAAAACAATTAAGTTGCCAACATAATAATTGTTTTGTTTTAAATAATTTTAAATGAGAAGTTTGAACAAGCAGCAAAAGACATTTTTTGAGTGTGTTAAACTTCCTAGAAAACCATAAAGCACTGTTTATTTATTTATTTTTGCTTGTAATTTTTTATAATTTATGCTAATGCACTGCATAGAAAAATTCTTGATCATTCCAGTCAATCTAAATGAATGAAATCTTTTCAAATAGAGCTATTTAAATCATCTGGTGAAATTATATTTATATCGTGGCAAAACAAAATAATACAATGACTATCGCAATTTTTCCACTATCGCGCAGCCCTAAAACAAGCACTACCCATGTAATGTTTGTAGTTTTATCTAATCTATTCATTATGCAAAAAAATATGTTAGTCTTATTTTACCTTATGATGCCATTCGTTTAGATGCTTTTTAAAAGATGGAAACTATTGATATTGATATATGACTGGTTGGTACATTTTGGTCACATTAACTTTAATTAATCCTTGGCCAGACTAACGAAATTCAGAAAAATATAATATAATATCATATAATATAATATAATATAATATAATATAATATAATATAATATAATATAATATAATATAATATAATATAATATAATATAATATAATATAATATAATATAATTGCATTGCAAACTACACTTTAGAATAGATTGTTTTAATTTAATTATGATGCATTCAGTTTTTTATACGTGAGAGTAAAGATGATTACAATGTTGAAAAATGTTTTGTTTAAAAAAAAAAAGTGTTGTTCATTGGACTTTCTATTTATCAAAGAATCATGAGGAAAAAATGTTTTTTTTTTTTTATAAAAAAAATATAACAGCATGTTTTCACATTTATAACAAACAAAATAATCATTTAAAAAACAAATAAATGTTTTTTGACCAGCAAATCATTCTTTTTAAATATATTTAAACAGATAAAAAAATAGGCGTGTGACGAGATGCTTATGAGACACAAGATAGGGTCCATGAGAACGAGAACAATATTTTTACACTATTTTTAAGAAATTCTCAGTGAGGAAATTATATGAATGGAAAATACTTTTATTCAACTGAAGAAAATTACAAAATGCTAAACTATTATTTAGTTGCTTTTAAAACTTGTAATGAATGTTATTTTACTTCTATTTTAATGAATTCTATGCAGTAAATGACATGCTAGCATCACAACTCACGCAACAATTTTTCACTTCGATAAGAAATTATGTCATAATTTAATCTCGTGAGATCTTGTAACACGATATCTCGTCACACCCCTAACAAAATGCATTTTTTTGTATAGTAACTATAGTATTTTTCTTTAGTTTGCAGTATTGCTGTGTTTTTGATTTAATTAAAAAATGTTTTTCAAAACACCCAAACATAATAATTTAATAGTAGTATAAATCAGCCATCGGACATTCTGATGTATAAGCCAACAAAAAAAACATTCACTAGTAGAAATGACATTAGATTATCAGACCCCATGTGACCTTTGAACTTTCAATCAATACTGTCAGTCTGTTTCTACAGTTTCAGCAGCAGTGTTTGTTGTTTCTTGTGCTGAAGTCCACCTGGATGATTTATTTATTTTTTCCTACACAGATATATAGGGCCTGCGTAATTTTCTCCATCTTTCATGAGAGCCACTGGCTTTGTGTCTAATGAAAAAGTGCTTACTAAAAGAAACATTATGACCTCGTAAATCTAAACAGGAACCATTGGGCAATGCCACGTTTCTGTTTTCGTCTGGAAGGATGTTCAGTTCTGCCTAGCTGTCAGCATGATGAGACTTTCCCTTTTTTTTTTCTTCTTTTTTTTTCAGTGACACTGTTCTTGGTAACATAAAACCACGCTTGGCACTACAGAGAAACCTGACATCAAGTAGACCAAATCTTTCAGTATTTCACTCTCAGGGATTGTAAGGCCTCATTTAGAAGGAAATTCCTGTCTGCTATACAAATTCTGTCAGTCTGGCCCACTTAGAAAAAAATAGGCTAGTCCTTGTTAGTAGCCATCTGGGGTCATGAAACGCTTCAGATAATTGGGATCCAGAATTTCCTGAGTTGGATGGTTTAGATATAATCTTAGCAGTGATTTTTGGTTCAGTTATTCTGACTGTCTAAAAAAAAAAATCACCATTGACTGTGACTGTAATTACAGAGTGCTCTCTCGCAATGATGGCGCACGGCGGTCTGATCAAACTGTCAGTTTTAATTACTCTGGAGTGCCCTCAGCCTGCCAAGAGCTGGGTTTGCATAGTTTTCAAAGCATGCTGGGAAGTTTGTACTTCCTAAAGCCCTCCTGTGGAGTGGGGTGAATGAAATACTCTAATTTGTGTTCGAGATGAAGGCAGCTGTAGTACAGATGAAATATAGGCGAGACGGTTGGTAAATGAAAGATTTAAGGGTTCTCATACTGCGATAAACTTCCTTACGTGGCCTAGTATTTCCTATCCAAACCACAACAAGTCAGAGTCTGAATGTAAAGACGAGATACAATGTGATGAATGTGTTTGGAGCCTACACAAGAGACTGTGGGTGACTGGATTCAATGGGAGATTTATCATATCTGCAGTAAGCAGTTTTTAAGACAAACTGTTGACTTTGGTTCAAATGACAGAAAGGCTTACTTATACGTTACTTACAATTTTTGTTGTGTACGACAGTGGGATTATATATTTCAAAGAGATATTTTCAAACTGTCTGTTAAATCTTTAGATAAAAAGGTGTCTTTGCATATTTAACATATCAGATTTGTAGTTTATTTAACCCTCGTGTATTGTTCAAATTGACTACCTTTTCATTATGTTTGTGGCTGTTTTTGCCCCATTGACTTCCATTATAACAAGGAACTTTTGACCGCAAAGCATGACACTGTATAATCATGCATTCTTGATTGTTGGTGGTTTTTGCCATTTTTACTGTTGATCCTCAGTCGGCACCATTATCTCTTTAGATAGGGCTGTGCTCTCTCAGAAAAAAATGGTACAATGTTGTACCAAAGAAGGTACAAACCCTTGTCACTGGGGCAGTACCTTTTTATGGAACAGAATTGTACCTTAAGACAAAGAAACTAATTTTTACCATTGCAGTTTGTACCTTTTAAGGACATAATTTGTACCATGGGAAACCAAAATGTATCTTTGATTTTTAAAACCTGCAGATACAATGTTGTACCTTCATCAAAGGTACAAATCTAATCCATGAAGGTACCACTACAGTGACAAGACACTTTGTACCTTAACAGAGTCAAAAATGCTTACCAAACATTTATTTAAAATGAGTTAAATGTTTAGTTTACAATATCCATAGTTTTATGTTTTACCAGTGCTTTTGTATTATTGTATTATAGAACTTAATAAAGTTTCTTTAAACATATACTTTTAAATGATGATTCATGTTTTAATATAGAAATTATACATAAAATCACTTTGCCTTTCCAGTCATATTTATTTTCATAGGTATTGTAATAAAGGAGTTATCCAACACTTATGTACCTTTTTTATGAGAACAATTGTGTACCTTCATTTTTGTTGTACCATAAAAGGTACAGAACAGTATCATAAGAGGTCTTTTCTGTACCATATAAAGGTACAACTTTTACAAAGGTACAAAACTGTTCCTCAAGGAACATTTTTTGCACCACCATGTACCTTTTTTCTGAGAGTGTGCAAAAGAATCTTCTGGCTTTTATGTGGAATTCTATGGAGTATAGCAGCAAATTATAGTTTGTGTTAGGGCTGCTCAATTATGGGAAAAATCATAATTACAATTATTTTGGTCATAATAGTAATCACGATTAATCAAAATGATATACAGTTGAAGTCAAAATTATTCGCCCTCCTGTGAATTTTTTTATAAATATTTCCCAAATGATGTTTAACAGAGCAAGGAATTTCATTCATTAATTCATTCATTTACTTTTTGGCTTAGTTCTTTTATTACTCCGGGGTTGCCACAGCGGAATGAACCGCCAACTTATCCAGCATGTTTTTGCGCAGCGGATGCCCTTCCAGCCACAACCCATCTCTGGGAAACATCCACACACACTCATTCACACTCATACACTACGGACAATTTAGCCTACCCAATTCACCTGTACCACATGTCTTTGGACTGTGGGGGAAACCGGAGCACCCGGAGGAAACCCACACGAATGCAGGGAGAACATGCAAACTCCACACAGAAATGCCAACTGACCCAGCAGAGGCTCGAACCAGCGACCTTCTTGCTGTGAGGCGACATCACTACCTACTGCGCCACTGCGTTGCCGAGCAAGGAATTTTTCGCAGTATTTTCTATAACATTTTATCTTCTGGAGAAAGTCTTATTTGTTTTATTTTGGCTAGAATAAAAGCAGTTTTAAATATTTTTAAATCTATTTTAAAATCAATATTATTACCCCTTTTAAGCAATAGATTTTTTTGATTGTCTGCAGAAGAAACTACTGTTATACAATGACTTGCCCAATTAATTAAGCCTTTAAGTGTCACTTTAGGCTGTATCTTAAAAAATATGTAGTAAAATATTATGTACTGTCATCATACAGTTGCAAAGATAAAATAAATCAGTTATTAGAAATGTCTTATTAAATCTAATATGTTTCGAAATGGGTTGAAATCTTTTTTCCGTTATACAGAAATTGAGGGAAAAATATAAAGGGCCGCTAATAATTCTGACTTCAACTGTATATTATTTTCCCCCATGTAAATAAGGAAGGGAAATAATAAAAATATGAAACAAACTGTGCTTTAAGCATCTTCACTGTAAGAAAAAACTTTAATTATAGCCACAAAAGTCTTTCAGTTAAGAGCAGTGAGTGATTTTCTCCTTTTGTTGTTTGATTAATGATAAAACAGTGAGAAGCAAGAATATTGTGCGCTGCCACTTTAAGAGTAGTACGGTTCTGATTTATGGTTTCACTTTCACATGTCTTTTGATTCACAACTCGTTTGTTTATGTCATAAATGAGGGTTAATATGAATAATCACTAAACACCGCATTTTGACACAAATTTGCATGATTTGACCATTAAAGTGCTTGTATTAAGATGACTTTAGATGTGTGTGCTCTGCTCGTCTCTGGGGCTGAGTGCATATACACAACAGCATGCGATATCTTTCGCGCTTTTAAAAACATGAATGATTCTAATGTACATCAATGAATGATGTGAATCTAGTGCTGCAAAAGTTACATTACAGTACATGCATTTAGTAATTTCTAGGTAAAACTGAGCTTTGCAGAGCAACAAATGTGTACAGCTGGAAAGGGGGCGGTATACTGTATGATGGAATAATCGTTTTATCTCGATTCATGTTTTTTCACTATCGTTAGAAGCCAAAATCGAAATCAAAACTAAATTTCGATTAGTTGCACAGCCCTAGTTTGTGTGTGCATAAATACACTTATTATGTGTACTATGTTCTGAGAGCTGAGCTGCTTATTTTGATTTTTCTCAGACATATCAAGGTAAGTGTGCAAAGGTCTCTTACACACACACACACAATCCTCCATTTAAAAGCCAGAAACTAAGCGTTTTTGCACTGCAACTGATGATCAACAGTAAAAATGGCAAATTTGACCTCTTCCCAACAGGGAAAACCACCAACAATTAAGAATGCAATTATGGTATCATGGCTTTGCAATCGAAAAATGTGGTTATAATGGAAGTCAATGGGGCAAAAACAGTCACCAACATGATGAAAGGATAGTAAATTTGCCCAGTCAGTGTATTGTTGAGTTTATAAATTCCAAAGCATTTTCCCAAAATATGTGTCAAAATAAGGTTTTTCACCAAAAATCTTTCCATTTGCTGAAACACAGAGAAAGTTGTGGCCAAATTAACACTCAAAACACCAGAGTGGATGAAAACATCCCCAACAGCACACAAGGGGTAATTTATTACATGACCCTCTTTTTGTATTATATGAAAAGTTCAGATGCTAAAACCTCTAAGTGCTATCTGAAATGTTCATCTAAAATGAGAATTTCTCAGACTGCTATGTGTAGGTTCAGAAATTTCACTTTTATGGGAAGGAGTGCATTATTTTTATTGCATTTAACTTGAAATGACTGCACTTAAACATAGGAGGCTGATAAAAATGCAGCAACAAACTCTTCAGTTTTTTTTATTCTAAATATAACTTTAAATACAGCTATCTAATGAATTTATGAAAAAAAAGTATTTATTGTTATATCAAATAGTTAATTTAATTAATTTTATCATGGTTTATATCTATAATAATTTCTTTTTAATAAATAAATGAAGATTATTTATTAATTATTATTATGGGGATTTAAAGTAAATTTTAGTTTATTTTCATTTCTAATAAAATATTTTTGCAGGCTACCTTTTAGTGGTACGCAGAGGAATCACTTTTAACCCTTTAACGTGTACAATAACACAGTTGTGATTGGTAAATTGATTTTAATAGGCAAAACTTTTTATTTTATTTTCAATTTTCTAATGTGTGTTATTTATTCTATCATTTAAAGCTAATTTCCTCCTCATATTTGTAACTGTTGTTGGGGGCGTATCCTGTATTTTTATATCCCAATGTTGACGGGTATAGTTTAATCACTTGCTTTTCTGACACACAAAGCCTACTCTAACGTGCAGTAAGCAGATCTAATGTCTAATTTAAATATGCAAATCCAATTCATATATTTAAAATATAAGTTAATGTTTAGATTTTTAAGATATGCAAATAAGTCATATATACATGCAACATATATTTCACAATTTATCAAAAAGAGTTTATATAGGAATATGATGACATATAGCCTATATTTATGAGGTCCAAGGAACATGTCCAGGTTTTGACTTTATGATAATACTTTACATTTAAGTACAGCAGTTTTGTTTTTACTTTTTAAGAACAGTGCTATTTTTAATTAAATTTAAAAGCACATTTTAATTTACAATTTAAATTAAAATTATTAAACCCCCTTTGAATATTTTTCTTTTTGAAATATTTCCCAAATGATGTTTAACAGAGCAAGGAAATTTTCACAGCACGTCTGATAATATTTTGTCTTCTGTAGAAAGTCTTATTTTTTTTATTCGGCTAGAATAAAAGCAGTTTTGAAATTTTTAAAAACCATTTTAAGGTCAAAATTATTAGCTCCTTTAAGCTATATTTTTTTTCCGATAGTCTACAGAACAAACCATCGTTATACAATAACTTGCCTAATTGCCCTATTCTACCTAGTTAACCCAATTAACCTAGTTAAGCCTTTAAATGTCACTTTAAGCTGTATAGAAGTGTCTTGAAAAATATCTAGTCAAATATTATTTTCTGTCATCATGGCAAAGATAAAAGAAATCAGTTATTAGAAATTAGTTATTAAAATTATTATGTTTAGAAATGTGTTGAAAAAAATCTTCTCTCCATTAAACAGAAATTGGGGAAAAAAAATAAACAGGGAGGCTAATAATTCAGGGGGTTTAATAATTTTGACTTCAACTGTAAATGTAAGCACAGTACGGTGTTAATCAAACTATTAATAATGGTTTAAGTGGCTAACAATAATAAATATTCATAGTAATAAGAATGAATCGGTCACGTTTTTGAATTGTTCAGAGCTATAGCTGCGTAATTAAGCCTACTACGCTACTGTATTTTAATACCAGTCATTATGGTGGTACTTGAAGAGACAATTATTTTGTGAGGTGGTACTTTATTTGTACAAAAAAAGTTTGAGAACCACTGATCTAAATGGTTAAATACTTTCTAGTAGGGCTGAACAATATATAATTTGAGCATCGATATCGCAATGTGTGTATCCACAATAGTCACATCACAGGATTAGATCATTTAATAAAGAGTAAAAGATAAAACCCATTATTAAATATTATTATTTTTTAATTATTTATACAACGATGACCATGTTATTTTACATTTGATGGTTCAATTTCTCTACATCAATACTGTTAGACTCCCAGGAAACCATAAAACCATTTTTGCTTGCAATTTATTATAATTTATGCAGATACACTGCATAGAAAAGACTTGATCATCCCAGTCAATCTATAAGAATGAAATCTTTCCAAATAGAGCTATTAATATCATCTGGTGAAATTATATTCATATCACAATATATATTGCAGCAAAACAAAATATCGAAATGTCAGATTTTTCCAATATTGTGCAGCCCTACTTTCTAGCATGTACATTAAACAGGGTTTATTCCTGTTTGCTCTCTACATCAGTTTTTTGTGATAATATATTTTCCTTAACTTTAAAATCCTTAACTTTAATATCTTTCCTTTTCTCCTATTTCTAGCATTGTCCTCGCTGCGGTCCCTCGTGTGGTGTCACTGGGCCATGGTTCGCAAGAAAGGATCTCTTATTTTGTGCGGAGCTTTTCTGTTTGTCGCCTGGAACGCCTTGCTCCTCCTCTTCTTATGGGGGAGGCCTCCCATTGGTCGACTTGGGGAGGGAGGAGGAGCCGAACCAGGGGCCGGAGAAGAGTGGGGAGCAGGAAAAGCAAAAGTGGGTGGAGCTAACGGACTGGCCGGTGAAGTGATCAGATTGGCTGAAGAAGTAGAGTCAGAACTGGAGACTCAGAAGAAGCTCCTCAAACAAATTCAGAGCCACAGAGAACTATGGGAACAACGGAAGGAACTGGAAAAGAGAGAATCGGAGGACACGAAGGATGAAAAGATCGACGTGGAGCCTAAAAAGCCTCAGCAGATTCCTGCAGTACATCTAAGTCATAAAGTTGTAGAAGATACAGTAACTGTTACGAAAAAAACACAGACTTTATTGGTTACGCCACCTCAGCTGGTTATGAAGGAGCAGGAAACAGACCAAAAGAACAAGCAAATGGCGGAAGATCAAATAGGCCTTACTACACCAAGCCCTCAAATCATTATCCCGATTCTTGTCATTGCCTGTGACAGAGTAACAGTGAAGAGGAGTTTGGATAGGTTGATACAGTATCGTCCTTCTGCCGAGCTTTACCCAATTATTGTCAGTCAGGACTGTGGTCATGCTGATACGGCCAGGGTGATTGGCTCCTATGGCAGTCAAATAACCCACATTAGCCAACCGGATCTTGCGGACATTCCAGTACGACCCGATCACAGGAAGTTCCAGGGTTACTACAAGATTGCCAGGCACTACCGTTGGGCCCTGAACCAAGTGTTCAATGTTTTTGCCTACTCCACAGTGGTTATTGTGGAGGATGACCTGGAGGTAAGATGAATATGTTTTCATGTAAGATGAGTACTAAATTTGAGTAACATCAGGCACCTTATTTTTTAAACATGGAAGTCAAGTGTTTTATGTAAATGTGCAAGACTTCCACCCAAATTAGGGGAATAATCGGAATATAATAGCAATATAATAACAGTGCAGTAACTATTGGAACTACAAAACAGTGTGTTTATAATATCCTGTCATCTCGCACATTTGTCTTTGGTGCCTTTTCGTGGGACTAAAATGAGTGAAATTAGATGCCTATTTCAGAAATCACAGTTTTTAAACCATCAGCTTGTCTTGCTATGTTTGAAAGGGTCATCACTTTAGCCAAGCTGCTTTGGAGGGTTTCAGCCACTTCAGAATTCTTGTTTAGTCAGTATCCACATTTCTGTTAGCCTTCAAATTGCATAAATTAAAATTACAAATGAAAAATATGCTTAATGGAAACCTATTATTTAGCAAAAAGACCCATATAATGCAAAAAAGTTTTTATGTTCATATGAGATGAAGACAGAATATGAATGCAAAGTGCTATATTTAACATTAAACACAATTTAGCGATACAACAAATTATGGCAGGACGATATTGAAAAAAAAATTATATTGCAATATTCATTTTTTTGCAATACATATTGTCAGGGCTTGACATTAACACCCGCCAAATGCAGATGGATTTTAGCTGTGGCGGGTTAGACAGTCACACCCACTAGCCACTTGGGCTGGTTGAAAATAATTTTTAAATTGCCAGTGCTGGCTAGTCACTAAAGTTTAGAATACTAGAATATTTTATATTCTTTTGTCAATATGCTTGCAAATGTGATCTTAAAATCAAGAAGCAGCATGACTAACTGTTATAGGAGACAATTAAAATAGTTGAGACAGTTAGAATAACTGTCCGCGCAAGCAAAAGAAAGTAGGTAAATAACGAATGAGAGGATGGTCACCTTGCTCGAAGCAACCGTGCCTGGAAACGCAATTAGTGCGATCGGTTCTTATTGAAATAGACAGGACAAAAAGCAATGCTCATGCACCCACTGTCCTGCTGCTTTCAAGAGCTCCAGATATTTTGTAAACAGCAGCGGTTTCTGCTTTCGCTTTAACCATTCTTTGAACAGATTATTAAAGGGCCTAACGTTAACTGGAATCATGCACATGATCATCTTTCCATTATCGCACACGGTATGTTTTTCACCTGCTTGCCATTATTTTTAATATGGTTTAATTATCATCCTTTACTTTAACATTGTTTTAATAGAACATAGCTCTCCATTTAGTTAACGTGGTTAGTTTAGGTGATGTGGGACTTTTAGCCAGGACGATACTGTGCATAGTCTTAGATACATGGCAACCATTTCTTAAAAATGTCAATTTTTAAGAACATTTTTGTTGAATAAAGTGTATGTATATACTATACTATACTTTGCTTGTTTTGACACATTTTTGGCAAGGAAATATTTAGTCGGGTGTGGCCAGAGAGAAATTTGGTAAATCCTTAGTGTTGAGCACTGAAAAGTCATGTGAAATTAATTGCAATGCGACACTATGAAACCACATTCTATTTTCTCATGCTCATTGAGCAAGCTCACAACACACAAAAAACAAAATGAATGAGGACATACACAAAATGTAAAGCAAGTAATTTTTGCATGCCAAAGTCAAATTTATGCATATTAAATATATTTTCCCATCAGCAAAACTGTGGCTAGTGAAAATGTCGAGTGGCTAGTAACGTTAGAAAACTACTAGCTACAGTGGCTGGTGATCAAAAAAGTTAATGTCAAGCCCTGATTGTGATATGAATTTAATTTCTCAAGATAACTTTAACTCTGAGGGGCGGCGCAGTAGGTAGTGCTGTCTCCTCACAGCAAGAAGGTCGCTGGTTCGAGCCTCGGCCGGGTCAGTTGGCGTTTCTGTGTGGAGTTTGCATGTCTTCCCTGCGTTCCTGTGGGTTTCCTCCGGGTGCTCCGGTTTCCCCCACAGTCCAAAGACATGAGGTACAGGTGAATTGGGTATGCTAAATTGTCCGTAGTGTATGAGTGTGAACGAGTGTGGTGGGTTGCATGGGTTGCAGCTGGAAGGGCATCCGCTGCGTAAACATGTGCTGGATAAGTTGGTGGTTCATTCCACTGTGGCGACCCCGGATTAATAAAGGGACTAAGCCGAAAAGAAAATGAATTAATAAATGAATGAACTTTAACTCTGTTTGGAAAGAATTGATTGGGATTATTTTGTAGGGGAGTACAGTACATGTGCGTAAAATATAATAGACAAATTAAAGCATAGATTAAAAAAATATAACAAAGATAAAAGTAAAATAACCAGTGTTATTGATTAACCAGCAATTGAATAATCAAATATATATAAAGTAACACTGCATTGTCTTCATTGTATTTAAAATTACATACAATTAATTGTTGTTAAAACTATCAACATTATAACTTCTTAGTTTAAATTGGCTTAAAATCTTACATAGTCACGGGTCTTAAAACCCCATCCAAATGAAAATCTTTCAATCTGTTATGGTTGAAGTTTTCGATAATTCTGCAACACATATCTTCTGAACTGTGGTGTCTGGTTAATATAATCCCAACTCTACATTGAAAACAATATACAAATGCGTTTCAGGCAGTAGAAGCCGTGTGGCACATTCACTGATTCACACTGTAACGTACTGTTTATTCAAAACTACAAAATGTGTTTTATTTGTAATTATTCTATGTAAAAACAAAATAAAATAAATAGTAAAAAAAGGAAAACAAGCATGAAATTCAATAAAATTCTACATTAAGCCTACTTGTATTTATTCCACTTCCCAGATGAGCCTTTGTTGTTTAGCGATTGTTATCTTGGGATAACATACCTTGGAATGTTGAGACTGACCAATCAGAATTGAGTATTCCAGATAGCCGTGTAATACGTTAATTTATAGTTTGCTTTGGAGTAAGTGTAACTAGTGTTGTCATGATACAGGAATTCGATACCAATCGGTACAAAAATTTTAAAAACGTCCATTTCGGGCTAACATTTGAGTGCACGTTCCTAAACACAGATGATTTGCCATTATGTTGACGTGCTTGACATAAATGACTGTGATTGGCCATGAAGGCCATCAGTTCCCCAAACTCACCGCTGTTTACTGTGTGTAACCACAGATACAGGGACACTGAAGCATTTTAAAGCCGGGAAGATCAGTCGATTCATCAGCGGATTGCTCGTATGTCAGTTCATAGACAGACCAGCTGATCTCTGTGGCTTTAAAATGCTCCAGTGTCCCTGTATCTTTAGTTACACTCGGTAAACAGCGGTGAGTTTGGAGAACTAATGACCTTCATGGCTAATCACAGTCATTTCTATTAAGCACGTATCGTGACAACACTATGTGTAACTCATAAAGCATGCTCCAAAATCTGCTCGTTTACTCCTGTTAGCATAATAGGGCTAAGTGCTAACCTTGAAATTTAAGCAGTGTTTTCATGTCCACTGGGTAAAGATCTTATCGGCCAAAATGTATTTATCATTGCATCCCAGCTGAATACCAGTTTGCAATATCAAGTAGCAAAACTAACCGTAATATATGGAAGCGAATAAAGCAACATATTACATTTACAGGTGGCCATGCATGCATTTACATGAAACATAAGGAGGATAGGTTAATTAGGACTGCATAGTGAGAGCCCCAATTTCCAGAAAGGAAGCCACGTTTTTAGCTCTTTTATAATTCATGGAGAAGAATTTTGATAAGAGCTCGTCTCTCGCTCAGAGGGAATATTTTCATTTGCACATTTCTCAACCATTTCCTTTGAAATTCTCGCAGGTGAACTGATTACAAAGTATAATATGCACCCAAAAAGCCCATTAATAGGACAGCCGTAAAGCTTCATTCCAGTTGTTGCGAGTTCTCTAAGGGATCAAGGTCCTTGTTTAACTTTGCTATTCAGACAAACATGTTTTTTTTTTTTTTTTTTTTTGCTTACTCCTTAGTGTGTCCTGTGATGGCTTTGATGGCTGTCGTGGCGGTGCTTTTAAAAGGTGCAGTAGCAAACTTCTTATTCAAGGAGAAACGAGTTACCTTCACATGTCTGAGTCAGTGAAAAATAAGAGTGCCTATGAATAAGACATGGTGAAATCTTTCCAAAAAAAAAAAAATCTAGTACAGGAGAAGTTTACTCTTTTGTTTTTGTTTTGAATTTCAAATGAGTTTGTACATTTTTATTACAATTTATTTTAGATGAATATTTAAACAAAAAAGATGAATCAAGAGAAAAGTAATACACTTCTTCTTACATGTTCAATACTTGTGATTGTTCTTGGATTTTAATGGTATGCAAAAGTATTCCCAGCAGAAGCGAAAACTAAACTCAACATGTATTAAACAGTGACTTTCTAAGCGCTCCATAAATGAATTTAGTTCCCTTCCACAGAGTTAACAGCGTTATTTTTGAAGTGGTTACGAAATCAGGCCTGTGACAGGATGTCATTTCATTGTATGTGTCATAATGACCAGAAAGTCATAACCTGAGATTTTAGGATTAAGATTTTCTAAAGGACAAAAAGACAATTGTATGCTAATGCTATGAACTGTAGGATTCCTCTAGCAACCTAACAAGCTGTACACAACAAGCATGGTATAAATGCAATGTAATGATGTTTACAGGCTGTATTATAGACAGCTTTTCTGCAGCTGAAACACTTATTACATAAGACTTTATTTGTTAATTCATGTTCATTTTGTGCTGTAAATAGTAGTAAATGAAGAAATGGTCACATTCAGTCGTTCTTCATTCTCACACCACATCATTATTGTTTGAATTTCCTGACAAGATGGGACTTTTTTTAAGTAACAAAATACAAACTATTGCATGGGGCATTAACTGAAACAGTACAGAGTAAAAGAAAAAAATGAATCAACACTGATTGGTTGAAGATGTAAAAACTAGAGGTTTCAATCCTGCTTCCATAGATACACCCTTAAATATTAAAGTTAAGGCTGGGCGATTAAAAACAGTATTGGTATTTACTAACTGAACACCATTGTCAATATTGATAAAAAAATTTTTTGGTGTGAAGCGATATATTTTTATTAAAATGGCTGCTGAGCGCGCGCATTGGAAGGAATGCCAATAAGCTTAGGGTGTAAGTTTGAAAAACACTTGAATTTTTTAGAATGCCGCAATTCATTAAATAGAGATAACCAATCTGCTTCACACTTTGTATGGAATATAAACATTTCGGTAATAACGAATGACTAATTACCTCAGACAAACACCAGAGTGGCTTTTTGGTTTCTTTTCTTGTGCATCACAGCCACTAGCACCCCATCTGAAAGATATTTTAGCATATGGGGTAATGCAGTCATCTAACTTCACAATTTATAATGTTGCAGTATGTATTTGAATAATTATGGTCGTTTTTTTAAACTTGAAAGCTCAGATTTAATTATCATAATTAGTTTTGTTTACAGAGTTTGAGGTTTACTGTATCATTATTATTCACACCTTAAAGTTTGCTTTGATTGTTCAGCAATTACACTCTGCAATTAAGAGTCTCTTTAACACTTATGTTAATTTTATTATAAAGAGATGAAATATTTTAGTTTTTGACTGTTAAAATAAAGTGGGTAAATAAAAAATCATAATATTCCTAAATAGATTGTTAAAAATGTTCAATAATTATCAATATCAAATGATATGAAACCTGATATTGTGATCATTTGTTTTGCTGTATCGCCCAGCCCTAATTAAAATAAAAACAATATGTGTGTGACTTTACAAATTATAACTAGATTATATGAAAATCAACCAGTGGTTTCTCAGGAGGTGTTTAGGAATGTACTGACTGTTACAATTTAAAAGGTTGAATCTAAATTAACTTGACAAGTGACTGTTGTTAAGTTTGAGTGTGTTACTCTAATTCTGGTTTTCTTCCACAGATTAGCACATTTAACTGGTCAGGGGATTAGCTGTGATGGTACCATTGGTTAAGCTCTACTGAGCATCACAGCTAAGCACCATTAAGATTCCCCAAGGCTTAAACACACTTTTTTTTTGGTACATTGTTATAAAACAGCCAGCTGGCTGAACAAATGTTCACCTAACCACCTCTGAACACATCTAGACTGCCAAGACCTTGACTAATCTAGCCATTTCTGTCCTGATGGTTTAAAAATACCGTCTTCTTCATCACAATTTCCTAAAACTGCTTTCATTTTATCTTATAGGTTGCTCCTGATTTTTTTGAGTATTTCCGTGCGCTGTACCCCATCTTGCGATCGGATCCTACTCTGTGGTGCATATCCGCTTGGAACGATAATGGACGGGATGGTCTGGTTGACCCAGGCAAGGCTGAACTCCTTTATCGGACAGATTTCTTTCCCGGTCTTGGATGGATGCTTTTGAAGGATGTCTGGGCAGAGTTGGAGCCCAAGTGGCCCAAAGCGTTCTGGGATGACTGGATGCGACACCCAGAGCAGCGGAAGAACCGCTCATGCATTCGCCCCGAGATCTCCAGGACTATAACCTTCGGCCGGAAAGGCGTCAGTTTGGGTCAGTTTTTTGACCAGTATCTGCGCTACATCAAACTCAATACTGAATTTGTGCCTTTCACAAAACGGGACTTGTCCTACTTGGTCAGGGAGAAGTACGACGTATCCTTTGAAAAGGACGTTTACAGCGCCCCCTTGGTGAAGGTAGAGGAACTACAGCATGGCGGAAGCTTGAAAGGCTCGGGACCGTTTCGAGTTCAATATTCCAGCAGAGACAGTTTTAAAGTGCTGGCCCGCAATTTAGGAGTTATGGACGACTTGAAGTCAGGGGTTCCCCGTGCCGGATACAGGGGCGTAGTCAGCTTTATTTCTCGTGGACGACGAATTTATCTGGCTCCCCCTGAGGGCTGGACTAAATATGACGTTAGCTGGAGCTGAGGAGATCACAAAAGACCCGAAGGAGAAAACGTACAACTATTATTACAAGTTACAGGAGAGAGACGCCCTCTCAAACCAAAGAAAACAAGAGACAGGGTGTGAAAGGGAGTATAAAATAACTGCTGTTTTGTGATGGAGGAACACCCAGGTATTCTGGGAACCGCACAAAAGGAAGTGCGTCGTATTTTGCGCAGCAATCATGCAACAATCTTCCCTCAGTGAAAACGGTAGTTAAGCTGCAAACAACTCCTATGCAGAATCACATATTCTGATATGGAGAAGAATAATCAGATTCCTCTTTTTATTATTATTATTTGAGCTTACTGAGCGTTGTGTGGATCAACATCAATGCAAAAGACATTTTATTTTATCCTGAATGAATCTCACGAAAAGATGTTTTAAAGACAGAACATTTAAAAATACGTAAGAGAAATGGGGACCATATGCTGCAGAAATTCAAATCAAACTTGTTTTTTGGGACCATTTTTAATGATATTATTTTAATATGCGCAATTTTACCCAATTTTTAATACTTTTTTGTTTCTGTTTTGTTTGTTTATACTTTATTAAGTCCTTCTTACAGTGTAACTATACACTTAAATACTGAGTAATATTAATAAACTACATGTACTTAATAGTTAGGGTTTGGTTGAGGGTTGGGTTGAAGGATAGTTGTATGTAATTACTAGGGGTGTAACGGATCACGGTTGATCACAACCCACAGTTCGAAACACACGTGACCCGCGGATTGAAAACTTTTTGAACTTGTAGGTTAATCCAACATTTATAACAATTGCAGAAAGATCGCCGCCCGTGCCATTCAAATCTTGTGGATGAAAGCATTTAGGCTTATCTGTAAAATATAATGATGACAGAAAAAGTCGTGGTAGGACCCAAATGCTTACTTGGGTAATTATTAATTAAAGGTGTTTTCTGTCACTGTTTGTTTAGCTTTCATTAATGCATTCAGTGTAAAGCTGCACAATTAAACATTAAAAGATCATGATCTTAATTCAAACCCACGAATGATAAATGCTAATGATTTGCATGTTTATTAATCCCTCAAAGTGCTGCATTTAAATCTGCGTTTGATCGAGAGAGATTCAAGGCTTTTACACACCAGCGTTTTTCGAGACGTTTTTCTGCATTCAAACCCAAGCGATATTCACTGGCATCGAGCAGAAGAGTATGCAAAATCACTCCTTGACGTTAGATGGCGCTACACAACTTTAAGCTTCTGACACCCGCTTGTAATACAGAAAAAGAAGACAGAAGGTTGTCACGCTTGTTGTTAAAGTTACTGGCGATTCGAACAAGCATGCATGGTTCAACTAGCAGCTCTAGCGATGAAGCAATGATTATAGTTCACCAGTGCAATAAGCAGCTCCACGTTCATATCACCTCTGGGCATCTTATACAATGTGCGCCCGCATTGAAAGTTTTGCCCTTGAGCGCCTCCGAGTGCTGTTTACTGTAACTTCAGCAGATTCATGCACGTGAACAAAAGTGGCAATTTGATTGGCAGTGCGTCAAAACAAATAAACGAGCATGAAGCGTTTCCTAAAAAATGACGCTTTTACGGCTGCCGTTTTGCGCGTTGGTGTGCACGATTACATTGATCCCCTTTCTTTAGTCACGAGGTGTTAAACGTCAACGGAAAACGTGAGCAAAAAGCATCCCGGTGTGAACAGGCCTTAAGTTTTTACACTTTTTTAGTTAGTTACAAACAATTAAATAACACAGAAGTACTGGGAGAACAGCTTATAGTTCAGATGTAAACATTGGTGTTTATGGTAAAGATTAAAATCACAGTTTAATGGAACTTAATGCTGGTGATTGTTGTAGCAATTACATTTTGTAACCAATGGGTGGCGACAAACAACCATCAAAATTATGTCACTGAATAGAGGAATTACCAATCTACGCCACACATGACATGACATGGTTGCAAAAAAAGACCAGTTGCAATAGCAAGCATGTCGTGTTGTGCGGTAGGATGCCAAATTCGAAACCTTAACTTTTACCATACACCACACTGCTTTCATTGCCAACCACAGACGTCTTTGGACAAAAAGGAGCTGGTTTGAGGATCTAATTAAAAATGCTGGACTCTGCAGTTCTCATTTAATATCAGGCAAGTTCACGCTATGCTGAATCATGCACATTACTCATTTTTGATCGCAGCAATGATTACAGCAAAAAAAGTTAAATATGATTAATTAAACTGAGGAAACTGAATGCTCGAATGAAATGTAAAAATCTAAGGTCACATACCCTGCCATACAGGTGCAGTTCGCTGTCAAAATGCAGTTGTTTTGCTTGTTGATGATTACCCAGGCCTTGTACAGTTCCGTCTTCTTTCCTTGTCTTTGGCTAGGCAGAACCTCGGTTTTTAGCACTACAAAGTTTTGAATCTGGTAATCATGGAACATTATTTCTTGCACATGATCACACAGAACTAAATTGTCGGCATCCAAAGACTTGTAGGTCTTTAACTTCTCTTTTGTAAAATCACTTGGAGTTTCAATGAGATAGTTGTATATTTGGGGCTGGATGCTTGGCCCTTGTGTCTTATCCAATATCCATTAGGAGGGTGCTATCGCAAATGGACCTGTCAGACGAACGCCGCTCACTTTAACATTAATTTTGCCAAATAACTGTGCTTATCACTGGGTGACAAGCTGTTATAATACGCTGAAAGCATTATGTAAATAATATATATAATATGTAATCAATATAACTTATTTCTAAGACAACAACAAACTCTGTATCGCATCAGATGCCATTCCCTCGCTGTAAATGCTAGCGCTCCCGTTTTTTTTCTGCAACCTCGCTGCGTGCGCATCCTGAATGTTTACAAACCGGGAATTTGTCTATAGGTTTTCAAAAATGATCCACCTATAATGAAAGTTTAATGGGTGAATTGTTGAATCATTAATTGAAAATAAATATGATCTGTTGTACAAGATGTTAGATTTCTATATTTAGCGTTATTAGCAACAGTAGCAGAGATTATTTTTTGTATAGAATATTTTCCTTTTTTTCAGCTGGTTCTTTATTTTTATTTTTATTAAAATTACAGGTTGTAAGTTCTGTTTGTTAAAATCAATAGTTTTTGCAGTAATACTTTTGTATAAATGTAAAGCAAATGACATTTATTGCTGATCCAAAAAATGGTCTAATCCGTGACTCAAAAACTGCAGCGTGATCGGAACCGTGAGAATCGTGATCTGTTACACCAATAGTAATTACTCATAATTGATAGTTTTTACTATAGTAAGTACGTAAAACGTATAAGAAGGACATCATAAAATATTGTTATCCCCCCCTAATTTTCTCAGTGATAATTCATAGTATAACTGGAATTATTGTTTATTATCACCATTATATATACAAAATAATATATAATAATACTATAGTATTATCGAGTTTCATCAGATTCAGCCTTTAAAGACCAATATGAGTGTTGAAGGCCCTACTGAAGCCCTTTTTGCAGGTTTTATTAGTTCCTGACATCATTATAAATGAAGATTGTGTGTAATTGGTGTCTAATTTGATCACCGCATCCATGAAAGCGCAGACTTGTTCGCTTGACTTTTTTATGTAGCACTTGAATCAATGAAGTTCAAGCTTGTGCCAGAAATGATCCGAGGCTCATGTAACTGACATACCAAAACTCTGGACAACATTTCTTCTGTGCCATTCTGTTGAAGTACTGTACTTGAACCTTTTATTTGAACTGCTCTTCCTGGTCCGGGAGAGATGTCATTTGCTTTTTGTATAGGTTTGTTGCAAAACCAGTGGTCATAGAAATGGCTGTTTATGTTTTTACGGATGAAATGAATGGATTGCAGTGGGCCAGAGATGAAATATACTGTATCTGAAGTGTTGGAGAAAGAGAGATGATCTGATATTAATGCAAATGCAGTATGAAGAAGTGTGAAACCACTGCCTGACATGTTTATAACTTTAATACTTTGAGAATAAAACAGACTATTTTGATATTTGACAATATATGCTACTTTTCCTGTCTTTTTTTAGGTTTTTAAACGCATCCTTTTTATGTAATGCTGGTTGTTAAACTGAAATCTTATCTGGGGACTTCCGTTTTTGTCATGTTGGTTTGTTAAACTGAAATCTTATCTGGCGACTTCCTTTCTGAGATCATTTATTTAAAACCCCCCACATCAGCAGTGATGCAGGCGCCATCGTGACACCTTTGACGTCTCTGTTTTGTCGCTCCAGATTTCCTTTTTACTCCTCTTGTGTCCTGTTGACTTCCTGTTTCATGGCTCTAATGTTGACTTTACCACATTCTTTTCCTGTTCCATTTCAACCACCAGCAACTTTAGAGAAGCCAGAGGATGTGTGTTACTGATTAGATGAACAATATTTTCGTGCGTATTTTAGAATATCGCATGAAAAAAAAATGTTCGATGGAATTAGAAAGATGCACATAAATTTTGAAAATGCGCGTAAAAGACGTATGCGCACAATAGGATATATTTTTTTGATCTGATAGGAAAATATGCACATGCACTAGATCTGTTGAACTCCATCCCGATCATCACAAATACCTATTGGAACCCGCATGGAGCCAAGATTCTCACAGAAATCAGTCAAGTTTGGTGAAGGAAAAAATCATGGTTTGGGGTTACATTCAGTATGGGGGCGTGCGAGAGATCTGCACAGTGGATGGAAACATCAACAGCCTGAGGTATCAAGACATTTGTGCTGCCCTTTACATTACAAACCACAAGAAAGGCAGATTCTTCAGTAGGATAGCGCTCCTTTTCATACCTCAGCCTCCACATCAAAGTTCTTGAAAGCAAAGAAGGTCAAGGTGCTCCAGGATTGGCCAGTCCAGTCATCAGAGGTGAACATTATTGAGCATGTCTGGGGTAAGATGGAGGATTGAGGATGAATCCAAAGAATCTTGATCAACTCTGGGAGTCCTGCAAGAACGCTTTCTTCGCCATTCCTGATGACTGTTAATAAGTTATGTGAGTCATTGTAGAGATGTATGGATGCAGTCCTCCAAGCTCATGGGAGTCATACACAATATTCATTCTTTTTCCACTGCACCATGACTTATTATTATTATACTTATATATATTCTATACTTTACATTATTTCTGTTAAGCAAAGTCAGACTAATACTGTCCGAATTAAATATTTAAAAATCAAGACATGATCATGTTATATTTTGGTAAAATAAGTGTAATCTAGAGGCCTTTGCCTTTCATATAAGCCACTTTTGATACCAAATGATCAACTAGAAGTCAAATTATTATTTGTTGTTTCTAAAACTTTAATAGGCAACAAGACGTTTGTCAGGTAGTGAAGTGTGATGGACAAGCGAGTGGATTGACAACATTGTAAAATATCCCAAATGTTGTTTTGGTCATTCTAAAAATCCCAAAGTTCGTCATAATACTGAACCATTTTTGTTACCTTTTAAAATGAGTGGTCTCATGCTTCCTAAAGCCACCATTCATTGCATTTCGTCTTCATCTGTTGAGGTCCATTTATAAGAAAAGTGGCTTCTCCTGCAGCAAATTCCATTTTTTTTAATGGATATTTGGCACCAGTTTATCAGGAGGTGATGACTTTATACTCTGACTCATTGGAATGAAACTTTATCTCGCTTTATACGCAAAGGTTTTATGCAATATTTAATTTTGTGCTTAAATCTAATTTACATCTTTGGGTGGGCACAGATATCGTCACATAAGTTTTTGGGTATTCTTTTGGTTTGGGTGTTCATATTTCCACCTGTGTCAGAGATCGTTTCAAAGGCATCCGTCCACTTGTTTTGTGCGCATCAGGTATGTTGATGTCAGACCTCCTTCCAGCCTCAGAAATTCCAATTTAGTAGGGGTGTAACAGTACATGTACTTGTTCTGAACTATCACATGTGGCATGGTTCAGCATCATATAAAATTCCAGAAAACAATGGAACTGTTTTATATTTCTGTCTCATGCACACACAAGTCAGTCTGATCTCTTCTCTATACAGCTGATAAGACCAAACACTTCTGCCTGTTGAAAATAAACAAGAATGGAAGCACTAAAGATTTGCTGCTTATTGCTATTGTACCAAACAGTATCAAACTGACCCTAAAACCAAAGTACATACAGAACCCTGACCTACGTGTTCCATTACAGTCCTACAATCTAAAATGAACTTTTGCATCTCTACCTCAGAAAAAGTGGTTCTGGAACAGAAAACTGGGTCCAATAGAAGCTGCAGGTCCCAAACAACAGCAATTATATCTAGCAAGATTACTGGAAACGCAATTAGGTCGCCTTATTACACCAAATAAAGCTCTAAAAGTTGTACATTTACGACGAGAAAATAGTTCTCATCTAAGTCCTTTGTGTGTCAGGTTAACCTAACCACTTCTTCTTCCCTGTCCATGTAAAAGAAGACATCATATGTATGAACTGTTGCCTCTGACCAAGCATGAAAATTAGCATCAAGTGGAAATGATCCAGGTTTTCGTCTTTACACAGCAAAATCAAGGCTTATTTATGCCTGCTCACAATTCATTACAGACTTTTTCACCAGGTATACTGTACCAATTTCAATGATTTATTTTCACCAGTGAAACCAATATACCATCTCAACATTAACAAATATACATTTCTGACATTCAAAAACAAATCAGTGACCAATATAGCCACCTTTCTTTGCAAGGACACTCAAAAGCCTGCCATCCATGGATTCTGTCAGTGTTTTGATCTGTTCACCATCAACATTGCGTGCAGCAGCAACCACAGCCTCCCAGACACTGTTCAGAGAGGTGTACTGTTTTCCCTCCTTGTAAATCTCACATTTGATGATGGACCAAAGGTTCTCTATGGGGTTCAGATCAGGTGAACAAGGACGCCATGTCATTAGTTTTTCTTCTTTTAGACCCTTTCTTGCCAGCCACGCTGTGGAGTACTTGGACGCGTGTGATGGAGCATTGTCCTGCATGAAAATCATGTTTTTCTTGAAGGATGCAGACTTCTTCCTGTACCACTGCTTGAAGAAGGTGTCTTCCAGAAACTGGCAGTAGGACTGGGAGTTGAGCTTGACTCTATCCTCAACCCGAAAAGGCCCCACAAGCTCATCTTTGATGATACCAGCCCAAACCAGTACTCCACCTCCACCTTGCTGGTGTCTGAGCCGGACTGGAGCTCTCTGCCCTTTACCGATCCAGCCACGGGCCCATCAAGACTCACTCTCATTTCATCAGTCCATAAAACCTTAGAAAAATCAGTCTTGAGATATTTCTTGGCCCAGTCTTGACGTTTCAGCTTGTGTGTCTTGTTCAGTGGTGGTCGTTTTTCAGCCTTTCTTACCTTGGCCATGTCTCTGAGTATTGCACACCTTGTGCTTTTGGGCACTCCAGTGATGTTGCAGCTCTGAAATATGGCAAAACTGGTGGCAAGTGGCATCTTGGCAGCTGCACGCTTGACCTTTCTCAGTTCATGGGCAGTTATTTTGCACCTTGGTTTTTCCACACGTTTCTTGCGACCCTGTTGACTATTTTGAATGATTGTTCGATGATCACGCTTCAGAAGCTTGGCAATTTTAAGAGTGCTGCATCCCTCTGCAAGATATCTCACTATTTTTGACTTTTCGGAGCCTGTCAAGTCCTTCTCTTGACCCATTTTGCCAAAGAAGAGGAAGTTGCCTAATAATTATGCACACCTGATATATGGTGTTGATGTCACTAGACCACACCCCTTCTCATTACAGAGATGCACATCACCTAATATGCTTAATTGATAGTAGGCTTTTGAGCCTATACAGCCTGGAGTAAGACAACATGCATAAAGAGGATGATGTGGTCAAAATACTCAATTGCCTAATAATTCTGCACTCTCTGTATTCACCAGGTTATAAAAACTCAGTAGGCTGAGGAGTAACTAGTTACATGTGACGACATTGTGTTTTTATGTATAAAATAAATGTATCTGTAATCTGTTAGGTACTTCCTAGTGTTAGGTTAGATCTTACCCTGAAGTAGAAGCTAGTTCAGTAACTTGTTATAACTAAAATTATCCCCAATTCCTAAGTTGCCAGGCCAACAATTATACGAACAACAGGGGCTTTTGCACTTAAGGCATGTTTTCATAGTTCCTTTAACTATTGTAAACATGCCAGGAACCAGGTATTTGCGCCCATAATAATTTAAGAGTTCACATTTAACTGATGATTGATAATAAAGCGTATTTGGCATGCTGTCCCAGGAGAGAGCCCTAAAGTCGGAATATCCTAGAGTCTGGGGATCCCTCCCGTTTGAAGGGCGAGAGGGGAGTTTGAGCTCAGGTAGGTCTCGAGAACTCTCCTGCTTGTGAACGTGCTGATAAATCAGAGTTTTCTTAAGATGCTATTTCGTAGTAGTCAATTTACTTATGGTGTATGTCTTTGGACGGTGGGAGGAAACTGGGAAACTGACGCGAGCACAGGGAGAACATGCAAACTCCGCGCAGAAATGCCGACCGGCCAGGTGAGGGGCCGAACCAGTGGCGTTCTTGCTCTGAGGCAACAGTGCTAACCACTGGGCCACCATGCCACTCTATCAGAGAAGGGGAGGAGTGAAGGGGGATTCTTCAAGACGAAGATGACTGGAGTGGAAAACTGGTTATTTATAGTGAGTCACTATTCATCTAATTGGTGCAATATAAGGAGCTGATGCGGTACCAGCCGCGTTCAATCATAAGCACATGATCCTAATCGAAATTAGTTTATAAATAAACCACACTTATAAGAACAGGGTCTTTTGCACCTACAGAATGTCTTCATAGTTCTCATAACTATCGACAGTCCTATAAATATTGAGGTGTTCTCACTACAGAACCTGGGAACATTTTTCGATATATGTACACCTTTTGGGGTAACTAAAACAGCTTCTAGATCAGAGTAGGGTCTAAAGCCCAGGACACGCCACACCAACGTCAAAATACTAGTGACAATGAAAACCAACTCTTGTTGGCTGCATCTGATGTCTTACAGCATGTTTCCACTGGCACGTTGCAAGCACAGCGACTTAAAAACATTTTACACACCCCAGAGAGGTTGCGTTTGCAGCAACATCAATCGCAAATTTGATGCTGTAGTGGAAGCACGCTGTGAGATTGCATCTTTTGTTATCGCAAAACACAACAGCTGCGTAGCTCAGATCAGTAGCTCAGATCAGTTTTTTCTAGTTTCTAGTTTTTTCTAGTTGTTGACATTATTGAAGGTTTGTATAATGTAGCTATTGACTGTCTTACATTATTTCAAAGTTCCTATTGGCAGTGTGAATGCAACCAGGAGGATGTTGTGGGTTTTGACAGTGAAAATTACTTATGAGGAAATTAAGGCCTAAGCATACTTCATTTTTTGTAATAATGTCACAATTAAAAGCACAACAATACTCTACTCACTGTGACCAGGAGGAGGAGGAGGTCCTGTAAATAAACACTGTGTAGGAAAAAATGCTGTCAAAACCAATTGTAAATCAAACAATACTTTATTTGGTTCAACAAGCATTGAGTAGTTTAAACAAAGTGGCCTTCCATCTGACAACTGAATGAACAAACATTGTTTTTGATAACAAGCATTCAGCATATATTGCTAATATATTTAGTAACTTTCGATCAATTCTACATCAATGCAGTCAACTGTGTAGTCCGTTATAATCCAAAAAATGAGAACTCTTCCTCTCACAACAAAAACGATAGAGTATATCTCTTCATTAAAAACAAACTAAAAACAAACATCTCAAACACAAAATAATTCATATCGGAAGGAAAAAAAGAAAGTAATAAAAAATAAAATATTGCATTTATTAACTTTCAATAAGCAAAAACGAAACCAAGAAGGCGTTAAGAAACCACCACAATACTGGATAACGCTGCGATATGAGCCATATAAGTATTCACTAACACTGGAACAGTGAAATACAAACTCAATTGCTATCAAATGCTACAATCCCATGCATCCTCCTGAAGAAACTCCAGCATTTAGTGTCGTCATCTTTATCGTGTTTGTTCAACTAGGAGAAAACAAGGAGAAAATCAAATAAGTGACTACACAAATTCAGACAAAATAACAACAGTGTCTTACCAGAAAATATTTAATGCAACAATAAAAATATGAAGTTCTTCAAAACAACAATGGTGGACTGCAGGACTGTGTTTGTGTGTGTCAAAATTAGTGTTTTCACGATACTGGAATTTCGGTGCTGAAATTTTAAAAACGTCCATTTCCCGCTACCTTTTAATCGATGTTGAGCGCCTTTGTGTAAACAGAAATTACTGTGATTGGCCGTGAAGATTATCAGTTCACCACTGTCTGAGTGCAAAGACAGATACAAGGACACTGGAGCATTTTAAAGCCGTGATAATCAGTCGATTCATAAGCGGATCGCTAATATGTCAGATCAGAACAGCTGATCTTTGCAGCTTTAAGTGAAGTTTATTTATAAACTAATTTCGAGAGGATCACGTGCTTATGATTGCTAGCAGCTGGACCCACATTATCCAAATCAACATGCACCAATCAGATGATCCCCTAACTACTATAAATATCCCGGGTTCCATATCACCACTATCTTCGCTTTGAAGAATCCCCCCTTCCACCCCTACTCCTTCCCTTTTCTAGATGGGTGACACGGTGGCCCAGCGCTTAGCGCTGTTGCCTCACAGCAAGAGTGTCAATGGTTCTAGGCAGTACCTAACCAGCGGGCATTTTGCAGTTTGCATGTTCTTCCCGTGCTCACGTGGGTTTTCTCCGGGTCCTCCGGTTTCCTCCCACCAATTAAAAACACGCAACTTAAATTTTGATTGATCAACTTTATAGACTTGCTCCCTATGTAGTACCTATCTCGTTAAAGAGAACTACTATCTGCTCTTCAACACTACGAAGGGGGAGTTCTCGAGATCTACCTGAGCTCGATCTCCCCTCTCGCCTTGCAACGGGAGGGAGCCCCGGGCTCGAGGATCTCATGAGCTCAGGGCTCTCTCCCGGGACAGCATGCCAAACAAGCTTTATAATTAATCATCAGCTAAGTGTGAACTCTTGAAAGGATCACGAAACACCAAAACACATTTTTTAAGATGTAGACAGTCATATACAGTTGAAGTCAGAATTATTAGCCCCCCTGAATTATTAGCCCCCCTGTTTATTTTTTCCCCCAATTTCTGTTTAACAGAGATTTTTTCCAACACATTTCTAAACACAATATTTTTAATAACTCATTTCTAGTAACTGATTTATTTTATCTTAGCCATGATGACAGTAAATAATATTTTACTAGATATTTTTCAAGACACTTCTATACAGCTTAAAGTGACATTTAAAGGCTTAACTAGGTTAATTAGGTTAACTAGACAGGTTAGGGTAATTAGGCAAGTTATTGTATAACGATGGTTTGTTCTGTAGACTATGGAGAAAAAAATTAGCTTAAAGGGGCTAATAATTTTGACCTTAAAATGTTTATATAAAAAAAAAAAAAAAAAAAAAAGAATAAGACTTTCTCCAGAAGAAAAAATAGACACAGACATACTGTGAAAATTTCCTTGCTCTGTTAAACATCATTTTGGAAATATTTAAAAAAGAAAAAAAAGAGGGGCTAATAATTCTGACTTCAACTGTATATGTCCCATGCTGCTAAAACACTTTTAGGACACATATATTTGACAAAAAAGTGAAAATTGGATGTTTTTGCGTTATTTCGAGCAAATTCGTTCTTCTGGTTTAAAAAGAAATTTTGAAGCAAAGTCACGGCCATGAGATCCTTGTGTAAATTCCAGCATGGAGACTGGATGTCTGTACCGGCCATTACAACGTTACGTCTTTGAGTTTTCATCATTAATTCATGAGAAAGACTTGGTTCAAACCAATCAGCGCGCTCTGTTGAGTATGAGATGCAACTTCATTAATATGCATGATGTAGATTCGAAGACCCTTTTTACCTGTTAAAGCGTTCAGATGCAGAGAGACGCCACGTTGCCAACCGTGATTAAAACAAGTGGAAGAAGAAGAATTGTTCGGAGACATGGGTTGTCAGTGTTGCGTTTATAAAGGTTTTGTTTTTAATTCACTGCTATGAGAGCGCAGCTCGCATGTGGACTCACATGTGTGGATTACAGTGGTCTGCTAACATGCAACAAAAATATGTTTGCAAAGAACATTTGTACCCGAGAGCTTTTCGCATCTGGAAATGGTGAAATCTGGATTTGGTACTCGTCTTCTTTTAAAAAAGACGTGGCTTCAGTTGGTGTTGATTGTCCTGTCTCTACGGGTTTGGTAAGTGTGATCAATGTTCTTGGTTTATACTTATTACGATGGCAAAATTAGTTAGTATAGTCAGCAGTACTCTTTCAGTTTTTAAAGACATACCTTAGTCAAAATGATTTAGTTACTAAGTTTACAGTACGTTAATACCACTACAAAATTATGGACTGAAAGATCAGCATGTTAACACAATGACAAATCTGTGGTGTTTAAGAATGCGCTCAACAGGGCTTATATGTTAGCAGAAAATGGACGTTTTTAAAATTTCAGTACAGATTGGTACCGAAATTGCAGTATCATGACAGCACTAGTCAAGATACTGACCAAGTACTGCAGACCTCTGTTAATGCAGATCATCTGTACACCACTTTTCAAAAATCAAATGAAATACTTTCGTTTTTAGAGTATTGTTATGTACTCCATATCTAACTGAATTATGTATTGATTTGATTTTCTATATACAAATGTTCTCATCTTGAATGTTAACACTCACTGTATGATGAGATGTCAATCTCCTCTGGAAGTTCACTGATGTTCACCTCAAACCTGTCCTGAACGTCATTCAAAGTGCGGGCGTCAGTCTCATCTGACACAAAAGTGATGGCCAGACCTTTTGTTCCGAATCTGCCGGCCCGTGCAACCTGAAGAACGAGAAAAGTTATAGTTGTTCAGGTGAATCCATTAACAGCCAATTTAATAAAGCTTTGGACTTTGTCTGAAAAAACAAAACAAAACAGTGTCACATGATCAGAACCAACCCTGTGCAGGTACGTGTCAGAGTCTTCAGGCATGTCGTAGTTAAAGGCAATGTTGACTCTTTCGATGTCCATACCTCGGCCAAACAGATTAGTGGCTACCAGGATCCTTCTCTGGAAATCTTTAAATTGCTGATATCGAGCTAGTCTTGGGGGGGGAATCAGAATAAAATGTGATACAAGCTCCCTAAAATCCATCAATATTAACTCTAAAATGAATTGAAATAGTTTTTTCTACCTTTCATCTTGGGGCATTGCTCTATGAATGGCAATGGCAGGAAAATTTTGTTCCACCAGCAACTGAGCGAGAGCAATACAACGCTGCACCGACTTCACAAAGATCACCACCTGCAATACTAAGCAGCTGTAACATGGTGCCAGCCAATTTTCATCTCTAAAATAATTCTTAATCCAAACAAGATCCCAAAGATCAGCTATATCTCCTGGCTGGCTCACCAAAAGTTTTTTGGGTCATTGACAGCAACCAGTAATCCAAACAACCATAGAAACATTAATATTTTTGATAGTGAATACAAATGAATAACATTGATCAAATAAATCCTTGGTAAGCTTGAAATATTTCAAAAACATTTAAAAAATCGTACAGAAATCAATCTACATATCACATGTTTGGGATTGTTGCTTAAGGTTGTATAAATTTTATTAAACGATATTCAAGCAAAATATTATTTCAAGGCTTAAGATTGTAAATCCCAGATTGCTGTATTTTTAAACCCTACTATACTTTAGCCTATACCACGAGGGTTTTAGTTTTGCATATAAGCTGCATAAATAAAATCTGTATTCAAATGGATCTAACTGTATTTTGCATTAAAGCCTGTGAATGACCACAATGCATTTCACTTTCAGATATTCAAATTTATCTTAGAAAGGGCAAACTGTTGCGCATTATCCTAGTCTCTTGCATGAGTCACTCTTTGGTCCCATTGAAAGATGCTATTAAGGCTCTGTACCAGACACCTGGTATTAAGATGCGTTTTTGTCAATGTAATCACAAGAGGACAACACTAAATACAGGTGTGAACAGGGTCTAAAACGTTTTGAGCTTATCCACTTTCAACCACATTAAGAGGTGGTCAAAAAAGCATTTGATTGTATTTGTCTAATAGTGTGAACGCTCATGTGGTTGAACAGCCTCTAAACACCACCCTCTGTCCGCCCAATGACCGGACACGTCATCTTTGTGTGAAAACGAAAGCAACTCTTCATCTTTCTCCGTCATCTTATTTTCTGATTATATCTTAACGCCGATTTATACTTCTGCTTTGAGTGATCAGTCGTGCGTTTATACTTTTTGTTTGTGTTGCTCTGCAATGACACTTCCAAAACCTTAGCTGGCAGTAGGTTTTTATGTTTCTCTGTGTTGTATTTCTTTGTGGGTGTTTTGGTTTTTTCTGAACGCTACCTTAATGTACAAGTAGCTAAAACTCGCTCATTCAGAGGCGTAAACCGGCGGACGTGCAACAACATTAATCATAAGGTAAACACAAAACTTCTGGAGCTCCTTCACAAGACTCGACACTTGTAAACACTGGCTCCAATGGGTTCGCATGGCTCTTGGTGCCGCCCACACTGGTCACAGCTACCAAGCCGACCAATCGCAGAGTGACGTGTAGTTAAATTTTTTGAGAGGTACGCATCAGCATCAGAAGTATAAATCAGCCTTTAGTTGCATGAGCTTATTTCATCCACTGGTTCAAAATAACTGAAAAAGCCCATACCTAAACATGCACAGCGCATTGTGCAGCATCTTCAAGCTTAACAACTCTAACAGCTAGTATCTGCTTTGTCCACTTGTGATCAGATCGACAAAAATGCATCTTAATACCAGGTTGAACAGGGCTCAAGATGCATTGTTGTGAATCTGATATCATATGGTTGACACTTTCAAGTAGATGTAAATAGGGGTTAAAATATTTTGAGCTTGTCCACTTTTAGAGGCAGTCAAATATGCATTTTAACAGTTTTGTTTTTTATTATAATTAATATTGCTTAGCAATGTGAGCGTTCAATATGGCCAAATACATTCAAAGGATCACATAAGACCAGGTACTGACTAATAAATGTAACGGTGAATAAACACACCAAAACAAGATATCTATGCTTCACTGCACAGTACCAAAACATGTTATTTCTTTTCCTGTTAGCCAGAAAACAAAACTTCATTTAATTAATAATATTTTTATGTCACACTGAATGTTCCCACTAAAGTGATACAAAAAAGTTAAATAAACAGGAAAAGTTCCTTAAAAATCCTACCACCATTGACCACAACAGAAAGAACGTTAATACCAATGTGTTTTGTCTGACCACTTGTGATTGAATCACTGAAAACACATATTAATACATGGTCACTTAGGACAGTGTTTCACGTTTGTGGAAGACCACCAGCTCTGCACATTTCCATGGCTGCATCCGAAACTGCCTACTACTTAGTAGGTTAGAAAAGTATGTTCTATACACTCTGATTGTCAGTAGCATGAATGGAACTCGGACGTACTACATCCGCCATTTTGTCATGATCACGTGACCTACCCGCGTGAGTTGCGTCGCTTCATACTCATGAATTCTCTTGCACTATCATGGGATAGCGTAGCATCCATCTATTGCACACTTTAGAATCTTGCCGGAAGTAGTAGGTCCTCTGGGTACTTCTCGCATACCGATTTTCGAATTCTATGAATTCGGACATACTACTCGGCTCGCATACTGATTTTAGCGTACTATATAGTATGAAAGTATGCAATTTCGGACGCAGCCGATGCCTTCTTAACCAAACACACCTGATTCAGATCATAAGCTCATTAGCAGAGAATGAAAGACCTGTAATGAACTTGACAGATAAGGGAGACATCCATAACATGCAGTGTTGGTGGTCCTCCTGGAACGTGGTTGAGAAACACTGACGTAAGACATTTGCGTGCGCCCTTGTGGACTCTGAAGATACCTGGTTGAACTCCAACACATCCAGGAGATCAAAGAGCTTTCTGTTCTTCTCGTTGTCCTTCAGCTTGACGTAGTACTGCTGGAGGCCGTGAAGCGTCAACTTGGTCTCGTCGTCCACAAAAATTTCCATCGGCTACGGACAACCAGTGGAAGCAGGAGGGGGGAAGGTGAGGAGGGGTGGGAGAGGAGTGTGCAGGTTCACGGGGTTAAGATTGTGTGAAGACGCGTACAGGAAATTTGACAAGACATGGGTGGAGCAGATAATTATGTTACAAGGGTGTGAAAGAGGAAGTGGTATTCATGACAATGTGATGGCATGGGTGTCAATGTGGGACAGGCAAAGAAAGAACACCAGAACACAAAGAAAAACAAGGACAAAAGAAGTATAACGATTTTAGCAAAGGACAGCAGAGGGGGGAGGATGTGACAACGAGAAGGAGAAGATGGTGTTAGAAAGGAGATTTATGAAAGAGCAGGAGAAAGGGAGGGAAGAGAAGGAATGGGGGTTAGATTTACCCTCCCCTCCCATCCCAAGCCAATGAGGACACAGGACAGGACACAACACACACACACTGTCTCTATACGTTGATAAATGCTACCAGGCTGTCCTGGACTACTTTTAGCTATATCAAGGCTGAAATCATATCTGTGCTATTTCTAAATATATGTCCGAAACCACACATCTTCCACAGAACACAAAGTCAAACTAGTTATCGATGTGGAGTTTGGAAATGACTTATTTGTAGTAATATATGTAGTAAGGAGCTATGAGTAATACAGTCAACATGAAATCAAAAACTGACCCATTTTGGTTTCTAAGTGCATATTCCTGTTCTTATTGTGCATCTTTCATCGGTACACATTATTTCACAGAACAATATATAACTTGCCTCTGCAAACTTTTTTTGGTAGATGTAACCTAGGCCACTCTAACATAACTTTACATAAATTTTACATTGTCAAATTGTCAATACGGTGTTTCTCAACAACATTCCTGGAGGGCCACTAGCACTGCATGTTTTGGATGTCTCCTTTGTTCGTCACACCCATTGCAGGACTTTCAGACCCCGTTAACACCAATACATTTTAGTTCTAAAACGGTGTTTTAGAATGAAAACGATGCACATCCACACTGGCGTTTCACCTAGCGTTTCTGAAAAGATCTCCACACTATACCACCAAAAACGTACATCACGTGACCACACACACACACTCTGGCATGTGCTGCAGCGTTTCCGCGCGTCTGAGCTCCAGGCAGTCATCGGGTGATCTGCGGGCACCTCCCCGGGTGAGAGCAGCACATGTCGGACCGTTCATTAAGGATCTACCGCTGGATCTCATCTCACTATAGTTGTTAAACGTGATATTTAACTAACTTTGTCTCTATTTAACAATTCTTTGGTCTTTTGAATCTATTATTCGTTCTCAGGTAATGTTTTGACTGAGCGCAAAGATATTTATGTATATTTTATATATATTTATGTAATCACGTGAACTGATTCTGTACATTTGACTGATTGCTTGCCTTTATTTTCTATATTGTATAAACTTATTGTATTATTGATAGCCGTTATTGATTATTAAAACTGATATTTAGCAAAAGAGATGTTTTAAATTTTTCAGTAAAAGGAGGCAGTTATGTTATAGGCTACGTTTTGTTATAAATATGCATACAGTTAAGATATTGTTAAGATAGTGAAGCAACGTAGCGAGGGTAATGTGAATGACTTTATAAAGTACACTGTTCCCTTTGAAAATTTACCTGACGTGTCCTTGGGAGTTTGTTTCCCATATTAAACTTGCGAAGTCTGAACTTCTGGAAAGGGCGCAAGACTAAACTTTGTGCACTTAATGTTGAGAAAAAAGCTACTATCACATAGGTGAATGTCTGCAGCCACGCCTCCATTTTCAGATGTCTTCGTTTTCCCCTATCCACACTAACATGGAACAGCAGCGTTTTCAAAGGAAATCAGCCTCTTCAGCGTTTCCAAAAGGCTCCTTATTCGGCGCTCAAAAACTCTGAGGTAGTGTGAACGAATGGCGTAACCCTAGCAAAACTTATGCGTTTTAAAACTAAAATGTATTAGTGTAAACGGGGGCTTAGTCTCTGCTAATGAGCTGATGATCTGAATTGGGTGTTTTTGGTTAAGGAGACATGGCAAATATGCAGAGCTGGTGGTCCTCCAGGAACGTGGTTGGGAAACACTGCCTTAATATATTTAATATGTATTTATGATCCCACTATTTTTAATCAAACTACTGCAAATGAGTTAGCCTTGAGTTAACACACTTGTTATTTAGGTCTACTGCTTTTCTAAAAATGTAACCGTACTTGGCATAATAACAAATTATCAGTTACTTTTTTAAGTTACAGCAGTAACTTTAACAATGTTAAAAAACAAAAACAGAAATTGCCACCATGTCAAAAATATTTTTCAGTTGCTCACTTTTCACAATCAAGTCCCATCTCATTTTTCCCTTATTTCTATCTGTTTAACTCAAAAAATGTCACTACACAAGTAGAGTGAGTAATGAATGCCATTTCATGTTGACTTTAAACACTCATTCACCACCTCACACACATTTCTGCAACACTGTGTAACATTTAGCAGTGGAACGTTCTAAAAAAGATCAATTTGGAAGCCAAATTTATACAATAGAAAGCTTAATTCAACATATAAAGAACACCCTATAATAAAGGTTGGGGTCCAGTATTATAAGGATCTCATTTAAGATGTTAACTCTGTCCACCACACTGCTAAATGCATGTATGCACTTACCTTGTTTGTTTAGTCAAATCTACCTTCTCTGCCTATCAATCATACAGATGTCAGTTGTCCCATATAAAGCTCATTTTATTATATTGAGGTCAACCTAGATGGTGCATTGTACTCTGACTAAACGAGCACTAAAGGGTGTTTGAATCTGTGTGCATTGGAATGCAAAGTTTTGACTGATCATAAGGGCATGAATATTTAGTAAAGCCATGTGCCCCCTTAAGTCCCCTAGCAGGTCATTCGATATTTTGAATAGTTGCTTAAAGTTCTGCTTCACTATTTATGGTTTCTGTTTGATTGATGTTTTCAGTGCCACCTGATGCTTCTTCAACCCGCGCATGTCTCCTTTCTACTCTATGAAGCTTCTTTACCATCTCATCCCTCTCGCTCCAGTCTTCCGCAGCTTAATCCTCCCTTTCTCTCTCTTCTCTCGTCCCTCACACCCGCGCATTCTTTCTTTTTCGCTTCAGGCTAGTTTTACTGCTTTGATTTTAACTTTGTGACAGACTGTTTGTCTTTGTTGTTCTTGGGGGCACATGAGAAACTGTGCTAATCACTGACTGTCAGCTAGATTGATGAAGAGCGGCTTTATCATTGGCTGGTCCACCTGAGCTGATTTACGCCGCCAATGATTGAATCTTTTATTCCTCAGTTGATTTCATTGTGCTTTGTTAAAGAGTAATTAACTGCGGCCCTGGAGTGCCAGGTTCTCGTGAATCTAATGTGGTTTTTAGCAGCTGGCTTGCTTTGTCGGGCCGATACTTTATCGGTTTTAGTTTTGTGCCCCCTTGAGAGTCTCTGGCAGTTGGCAACAAATCTTCAACAAGTGCTTGTGTTCTTAATTAAAGGTTATTTGGGGACAAATCTCCAGGCTGGAATTACAGTCGAGCAGGAACTAAAGCAATTTATCTTGATGAATGGAAACTGAGTGTGAAGTAATATTCAAATGTGAAGGATTGTGTTCACCTGGGACTAAATGTTTTTTAAATGAATTTGCAGCCCTAAGTGTATTTAGGGATTAGGGGAGCACTACGTTGTTACTTTAAAGATGTCCTCTTTAAGATATATTGGATAGACTCTTCATGACTTTTAGAAAGGTTGTTAAAGGACCTATTTAAATTTTCAATCGGGCTGAGGCTGATGGATGGTGCATTATCTGTTGGCCAAATGGACGGGAGGTGACTGTGTTTGCCAAATGCCGACACAGCGCTGCCAGCTGAGGCGGGGATTAAGGACTTAACATCTTTTTTCGCTGTGCCTCTATTAGTTAACAGTCTGTGATTATCAAACAGGCAGGAGAGAGGGGCATTTAGTGCTACGATGTCTCAGGGAGGCCGTAAATGGATCTCTTTCAGGTGTATATGATGTGGTCTTGTGAAGGGAAGGAGCTGCTGACATGGTAGTAGTAGGAGAGGCGTAATTACATCTTGCATGAACTTTCTGCAGACAGGACGGATCTCTTTGCTCAGGGTGGCACTGAACATCATGACCTGCTTCTCGTGAGGGGTCATTCGAAAGATTTCCTGGACATCCCGCCGCATGTCTGCAGGGGATATAAAAAAAGACACATATTTTTAGAAAAGACACATTTAAATTATAACCATTTATAACCAATTATAACCGTTTATATACCAAAAACTGAGGCATATTAATAATGACAAACATTTGATGACATATTAAAAGATTACATTTAGGTATATATAAGGCATATATAAGCATATAATATTTTGTCAGTAAGAAGTTTTTAAATCATTTAAAATATAATAAAATGTAGTATGACCCCTTATTCTTTCATATAGTTTAACAAGTTAAGTTTAATAAGTCAGAAAAAGTATGTTGTTGCTGTTTTTTTTCTACATACTGTAAATGTTACACTGAATGATGAAATATTTTTTCAACCACAACAAACAAAAGGTTATTTGAAACATAAAAGTAAACAATTTACATCCATTTAAAATATAAAATCACTTTTGTAAATGTAATTTAATGCAGACAAAACATACTGTAAAGAATGAAGTATCCCACAATGCAATGCACATGACCGTCTATCCTAAAAGTGACTATTTAAAGGTTCAAGACACCCTGGAGTACTTTTTAACAGATTTGTGTGTGCTGAGCATCAGTTAAAACAAAGTTAGCACCTGTCTGCTTTAATTGTGGGGAGAACTAGATAATTTTGAGCTTTTGTCAGCTAATTTCATCTTCCGGATTTAAAATCACTTTTGATTTTCAAAATCGGTGACATAGCGCAAAACTGCTAGTGAAGTGATGACGCGTCGGTTTCTTATTATTATTCATAGCGTATTCTTATCCTATGAGAAGAGCCTGTTTCTTAATTATTCATGAGAGCACGTGCTTTCCAAAGGCAAGGCAGACCTGCCAAGCTGTGAGACACAATGACTGGGTGAAACCGAGATTGCGTCCGTCAGTCCGTCCGTCATATGCATTTGTTTCCATGATCCACAGGATTTGTTGCATGTTTTTCCCCACGATTATGTCAGGGTCGATAAAGCAAAGCTGTTGGTTTGCAGCAAGCATTTTTTTGTCGAGAAAGCTGTACAAGAATTGGAGAATGGTGGACTTTGACTTTTATCAGTTGAGTTCATTACCATTCAGACACATCGCCGTGCTGCCGTGTTTGCCTATGTTTAAAATCCTCCAGAATACCAGCAGGGCAAATGGTTAGAATAGATAGGGCAAGAGACCTGCTGCACTGCTATCCGTTGTGTCTGCATTCAAACCGGGGAGGAGTGACAAATCACAGAGGAGGAGTGAAGTTCTCCTCATTTTTAGTGTTTAAATAAACAAGATTATCTTTATGAAGACATAACAAATTGTGGTTATGTGTATATAAATCTATGAATAACAAATGTAGCAGGACATTAAATTACTTACTGTTTATTTCTTTGCATTTTAACTTTGTAAACTATAAAATCATGGGTCTCCTCACGGTTTGTGTCTCATTTTTTAAGCCAACTGACAGTTGTTTGCTCCCCCCAAAAATGGTTTGGAACCACTTGAGGCTAATTATTTTAATTTTTGAGTGAACTATGCGTTTTAAAGCTGAATAAAATAGCAAACCGTTTCCGTTTATAAAACTGAATACAGGCACTACTATTGGACTACATCATGGCCCAATGTGTATAGTTTGATTTCTTTCTTTTAGAAAAATTTATAAGTTATATTTTATTCACAGAATTCATAATGTTTACATTTTATACCGAATACAGCCATAGTCTCATAAAGATTCTGCTCACCAAGTTGCTCCAGCATCTTGTCACATTCGTCCAGAATGAAGTGTTTGATGTGGCGCAGGTTGAGACTCTTGTTGCGAGACAGAGCTAGGATCCGTCCAGGAGTTCCCACCACAACATGAGGGCTCTCCTTCTTCAGCACCTCCTCGTCCTTCTTTATGGACAAACCACCAAAGAATACTGCCACCTGGGGGAAAGAGACAAAGTGAGAAGACAAACAGAGAAAAAGTTTGTGTATGTTGAAAAGTATCAGTTTTTTTTTAATTATTAAACTCCTGAATTTACAGTCACCACAAAAAACAACAACAACTAAATACTAAATAAGTGTAACTACAAGTGTAAATTTCATTAATCAATTTGTTTATCAGTATGGATTTTAGATGTTCATACACTACTCTATTAATATTAATGACATTAATCACACTTAAACTGTATTTAAAATGTTTTCATTATATTTAGTAAAGTACTATTTAACAGAGCATGGAAAAAACCAAACACGAATATAGATGTATGATTAATATTATCACATCTTTCAGAAATTATTCTAATATGTTGACTTTCATCAAGAAAAGTGTATGATCATTATCCATTTTTCAAACTGCATTACATATTTTTCAGGAATCTCTGATGACAAAAAAAAACTCAACAGAGCATCATTTATGAGAAATACAAATAAACGTTATACTGTAATTTGGATTTAATGTATCTTTGCTAAATAAAAGCATTGAATAAAAAAATCTCACTGTGCCCAAATCTTTAAAAAGTAGTTCCAAATATTGTGTTGGAATAATGAAATTCTCTGTGGAGTGACTACATTTGTTTTCCATTTAATTACACTTTAATTAAAAAGTGTTTAATTATTTTTTATTAAATAATCACTTCCTGTTATTCCAATTCAAATTTCGACTAGACATCTTGTGGAGTACGTCCACAACAATTCGTTTCAATTTATATTCCATCAAATCTCCTCTATAATAAGGATTAGGATAGAATTTTTGTATACATTTCCTATATAACTTTCTTTATTCATTCTAAAACATAAGCATTGACGTTTTTCTAACTTTTTTATATTATGCAAATAAAGCAATACATTTAGACAGAGGGGAAAAATGCAGGGCAAATAGTAATGGGGCAAAAAAAAAAAAAAAAACGACACAAGCAAACCTGCAAACAAAAGCATGCACATATAAACTTATAAGTACATATATAGATCAACCTCTAAGGAAAAAAAAAATTTACTTAACTTTTAACTTTTTTTTTGTTTCCCTAAAGAAAACATTTTCTTGAGCAATCGGGAGCAGATTAACTTTACTAAATTGTAAAGCAGAGGTGTCAAACTCAATTTCTGGAGGGCCGCAGCCCTGCAGAGTTTAGTTCCAGCCCTGCTTCAACATACCTATCTGGAGGTATCAAACAAGCCTAAGGCACTCAATTAGTTTGATCAAGTGTGTTTAATTAGGGTTGGAACTGTGTTGACACCTAATTGACACCTGTGTTGTAAAGTAACACATAATGCATTTTAGTAACAGACAATTATTATAAACAAATAAATAAATACATTCCACAACAGCAACATCTTTCCCAGACAAAATGTAAAAAACAAAAATGTTTTTAAAAATGTAATCTTACCTTGACACTGGGCATGTATTTGGAGAAGCGCTCGTACTCTTTACTGATCTGGAATGCCAGCTCTCGTGTGTGACACATCACCAGCACTGACACCTGGGGTGAGAGCAGTGCCAAATTTTGAAATGGCACATGAAGCAAATCCAGAAAACAATGTACAGTATGTAGTTTCAAGTAATGATAACATAACAATTATGTAAAACTATTAGCTTTATGTTTTCAGAGCTTTTTAAAAGAGAGCTGTTACCTGACCAGTCACTGGCTCCAGCTGCTGAAGAGTGGCCAACACGAAGACGGCCGTCTTCCCCATTCCAGACTTGGCCTGACATAAAACATCCATTCCCAAGATGGCCTGAGGAATGCATTCATGCTGAACTGAAAATAAAGAAAAAACAATAAACAAATATATTAATATTAAACTTCTATCTTGATATCAAACTCCCTTTTTAAACCTGGTATTAATATGCATTGATCTGAGATGCATTACCATTTCCATATCCATATTGATAATATAATATAATATAATATAATATAATATAATATAATATAATATAATATAATATAATATAATATAATATAATATAATATAATATAATATAATATAATATAATATGAGGGTGGGGGCAATGCAGTGGCGTTTGCGTGGGTTTCCTCCGGGTGCTCCGGTTTCCCCAAAGACATGCGGTACAGGTGAATTGGGTAGGCTAAATTGTCCATAGTGTATGAGTGTGAATGAGTGTGTATGGATGTTTCCCAGAGATGGGTTGCAGCTGGAAAGGCATCCGCTGTGTAAAACATGTGCTGGATGAGTTAGTGGTTCATTCCGCTGTGGCGACCCCGGATTAATAAAGGGACTAAGCCGAAAAGAAAATAAATGAATACTATAATATAATATAATATAATATAATGTAATGTAATATAATATAATATAATATAATATAATATAATATAAGAACTATTTAATGTAACATCAGATATTAAATAACGAATCACATCTGTTCACTACTTAATAAAATAGGGCTGCACGACATTGTAAAAAATGACATTGCGTTATTTAGCATTTCTGCAATATATATTGCAATATGAAAGATATTTCACCATAAGGATTTAATAACTATTTGCGAAGAGTTCATTATTTCAGAATGGTTGGGGTATTTTATAGGTAAGTGCATCTGCATAAATTATTATAAACTACTTAAAATAAAATAAAACTAAATTTTTAAGGCGGGGAAATACAAATGTGAGAAAAAAGGGCTTTATGTTTGTCTGTTAAGTATTAATGGCAGTTGGACACGAATAAATAAAAAAATCTAATTTGAAATGACACTTGGCAGTCTTCACTATAAACATTCTATTTAATTAAGCTTTATATATTAAATAATATAATATGATGATAATAAAGCCTGTATGCTTTAAACTCACTTGATATGTTTACAGAAAAAAATAACGAATACAAATGCGAATTCTAAACTAACTGACTATTGCGGAAGTGCACATTGCAATGTCGATGCTAAAATGATATATTGTGCAGCCCTATAATGAATGCACACAGATTAGGAGTGAGAAGTAAAGCAAGTAAAGGAAAAGCATGCTGATGATGGCCCATAAAATTTCGGCCATAATCTCTATGTTTGTATACAATGCAGTGAAGTAGTGATACCTTATTTTAGTGTGCTTTATCACAACACATTTCATAATAATCACGTTAGGTCAGTAGTTAAAAACTAGGTGGTCTTATGTGGCTGACTTAATACTGAAAAAAAATTGTTAAATCAAAAATCTGACCATTTGCTTCCACGTTTGGAGTGGCGGTCCTTGTGTTGAGGTCAGTTTGACAGCTTCAGCCACAATCTTCTTAAATTTCTTACAGTTAGTTTGCTATTAGGGCATGATGGGCAAGAAAGCCCCACCCCTAATCAATATTCAGTTTCAACTAGAAATACATCAACTTCCAGTTCATGCAGACTTTAAGACCCTGTTTATTCCTGCATTTAACACATCTGATTAAAGGTATAACAAGGCTATATATGAGCAGATGTAGAAGATCTCACCCTCAGATGGATGTTCAAATCCGCAGTCCACTATCGCCCTTAGGAGTTCTGGTTTGAGAAGGAAATCTCTGAATCCTGAGGAATGGATAGACACATATGACCCTTTGACGCCTTCTTTCCTGATGGATATGATGCCATCGCTGTGTCCAAGGCCTGTGTCTCCCACACCACCTGCATCTACCTCATCCTCCTCATAGTCCAACAGCTCGTTATCAACGTCGTTCTCTGTCATCCTATAGAGAGAATACATACAATAAATTTTAAATGAATCAAACTGACAACACCTCTTCCTGTCAAACATGATTATAATAAAGAATATTATATCGCATCTCCTACTATATTAGGTGTGTGTGTGTATACGTGGGGTAATGCTGATAGTTTTTTTTGCGCATCAACAGTAGAAATGTGTATCTTTTTCATGCATTAGTCTAGGGTTGGCCGATATGTAGGGCTGGGCGGTTAATCAAATAGTAATCAAAATCGACATTCAGAATCTATAATTAATCAAATTTTTCCAGGTCAAGTTTTTCAAATACTTTCCCTACTGTGTGTGGAGTCACGTGACCCCACTCTGTTAAGGCTGATTTATACTTCTGCGTCAAACGCACGAGTATAGTCCAGTGCAGCCATTGCATGATTGCATACCCACAAATCTCTTGAAAAATGTAACTACATGTTGCACGTTTGCATTACATTGACGATGCTTGGAAGCTGCGCCAGAGATGCCTTGAGATGGCATATTTTCTATTACAATAAAAATATTGTTAACATTAAAATATTTGTTTACAGAAAATTCAATAAATGCACTGTCTAAAACATTATTTACAGCATATACAAGAGTTATGTTATTTAGAAAAGCTTTTTTTTTAACTTGAAAATCATTTATTTTGTTTCCAAAAGTGCCAAAATTATTTATTTTCACTTTTATAAGAAAAAAGTGACTGTTGGTTTTAGGCAATGTGTGTTTTAATTTCAGTTGTTCAACGTTGATGTTAAGTAAATAATCATAGATAGTGTGCGTTTCCTTTAATTGTTTTAAAAAGCAATGCACCCTTCTTTCAAAAATCTCTCACTTGTAATATGTGAGCATATTTACTGTACAAAACCTGTCAGTAACTATGAGGGCAAAAAATAAAATAAACAAATAAAATAATCGTTTATTAATCGTAAACGAGTTAAAATGTTCAATTAATCGAGATTTTGATTTTAGGCCAAATCGCCCAGCCCTAGCGATATGGGGAAAAATGCAGTTGTGATAATTATTTACCAAGTTGAACGATAACGATATATATATTGATATAAGTTGTTAATGCTTCCAGATTCAAGAGAGTATCATAACAATGATTGAAGCCAGAAAAATTAGAGGGTCCATGAAATGGCATAACATATTTTCAACAAATTTATCTTCAGTGGCTGAAAATTCGGTACATCTTTAATATCAACTAGGTATAAGCTGGTATAAGATTCTGACAGCATAATAACCTTGGATAAAAATATTATGGTTTCATGGTATTGTGATTACTGCTCTAAAATCTATTTTTTAAAAGTCTGAGTAAAAAATAAAAAAATTTTCCCCTTTGAACACAACACAATATACTTTATTTTGAGAAACAATTAAAATATTTTGGAGCAGTAAACATCTCAGGCTAAATAATTAAAATGAATCATTAACTTCTGCTGTCTTCATTTGTTTTAAAAACACAGATTTCAGTACAGTTTAAAACGGCATCTTTGGATAATTTCTGCTGGAGATGTCATAAAAAAATAAAAAATAAAATAAAAAATGTAAATAAAAAAATCTTACACATACCTTAGGAATGGTATAGCAGAAAAATTTGGCGATTTTAAAACCTTTAATACCACGGTTTGACTTTTTCAAACCGTAGCAAACCTTGAAAATGGTTATTGTCCGATGCCTAATATCGACACACTTCTGGATTCCCATAAAAAAAAGGATAAAAAACTCCAGAGCTTATTATTGTTATTGACATAAATTTTATCGCAATTCGATATAATATCGTTTTTTGGCCCAGCTCTACATTAGTCCTATTTAATTGTATTTGTTTCAGAGAAAAAAATATTAAATATCATTTCATTTTTTTTTTTACCATCATAAAAGACAAACTACAATGTCATTCAGTGCAACCACAGTATATTTACCAAAAATAGTGTCAAATTCAGAACAAATTTCTCCATTTGTCAGAAACAAGTTTTTAAACATTAATAAATAAATAGATAAATTAATTAATAGATAATTGATTGATTACGGAACATATAAAATATTTTGACACACGTGACTTAGAAAAGCGTGTTTGTTTAATTTGTATTCGATTTGCTTGTGTAATATACACAGACGCTAAAGACTTGTAGCTTTTCAACAACTATTAATCAAGACAATATATTGAATAAAATCCCATTCTCCAGCACTACAAATGCAAAAAACAAAACATTTATTTAAAGATAATGTGTTATGTTAGCCCACACACCAGTAATTATACTGTTATGTCGCTTTAAACTAACGAACTATTTAAAACGTAACACATTAGATTAGCACTTAGTTAGCTTATCCATTTAGCCCAAGATAGGCGGCGTGTGGTCAAAACACTACGACGTTACATTCATGTGTGTTTTATGACGGAATATAAAGTGTATTATCACTTCTCATGTCGATTGTGGTTTTTGAAAGTATTAAATAATCGCAAATACCTCGAAATACTGTTTGAAGCAGTTGGATTTGACTGCACCTGCCAGATAGGTTGTCTACAACGTCATCAACTCGCGACGAATCGACTGTTTCGACGAAGGACCCCAACATGTGGAGCTGCCTTGAGTAAAAACCTGTCAGTTTGTAGAGAAGTTGTTTTGTATTAGTTATTATAACTAGCGTAAATATCGCACCATTTTTGCATCTGGTAATATTTAAGACCACTGTGTTACAGCTTTTATAAGTAAGTTATGAGTTTTGTTTATGTACATACACTTGCCGCTTTCGAAAATTAACCATGGTTTTATTATTGTAAAAGATAAATAGCCATTTGTATGTATGTATGTATGTATGTATGTATGTATGTGTGTGTGTAGTTTTTATAGATTATTAAATTATAATAGGAAACGATATATAATACAATAATAGTACATCTATAATACATTTTTAAATAAATAAAAAAACGATTTGTATAACTAATTTTGTTCAAAATACCATGGGTAAACTATGGGTAGTGTAGCAAAACATGGTGAGTTTGTAGTTTTTACGTGATTTACTACAATTACCATGTTTTTGTTTTATTTGTGGTACCGTTCTATTGTTAATTTTAGCAATTGGTGACTTGATAATAAAGTCTAGTTACTAACATTTTTTTTCTCTCTTTTAGAAATGTCATGTTTTAGAGGAGATGTCGACTTTTGTCCTGAATGTGGAAACATTCTTCCGCTGCCTAGCAGGCTAAATACTATCACCTGCCCACGATGCTCCTTCAAAATCTCTGTTCAAGGTGAGAGAAAGGTTAATATGTCATAAGTAATTTCTATAATATTTTGTGAGATTATTATTGGCCCTGTTTCAGAAAGGAAGTTAGGTGAAAACTCAGAGTATGTTAACCCTCAAATGAGAGAAATTCTGGGTTTTCCGTTTCAAAATGGCAGGTTTGTCAAACTCGAGAAAGCAGGGTAAGTCAAGCCTGTTTCTGAAAGAGAGGTAACTTTTACTCGGTTGTTGCTAGATTGGATATGGTTTGGGCCGGAAGTTAAGGAGAATTATTTATACTATTTAATTAATTTCTCATTTATTGTATTTTATTAACGTCTACCCTCACCCCAACCCTAAACCCAACCATCACAGTACTGTAAAAACTGTAGGTGTACCAAGTATTATTTATGTTAAACTACCCAATAAATAGTATTTTTTAACGCCTACCCCAACTGTAAAAAATATTTATTATTGTTATGCAGTGTCATAAAAAAATGCAGCTATATTGATGTGCATATCGCACTTCCAGTCGGCCGCATATTCGATCTAGACTTTACCCTTTTACTCAGAGTCACTTACTCTGTAAATTTAACCTAGCCAGGAGCAGGTTTTATTCTCTGAACTCTGAGTTTCTGTCTGTCTCCTCCCCTTTTTTAAGACAAATCTGTATTTTTTACCTCAGCCTTAGTCATTTATTGCCTACATTTCAGTCACACAAAGAACAAATTTACGAGAATGGCCTGTCCTTTTTTGGGAACATTACAATTAGATTCAATACCATAGTTTTAAGTTTTAGCTGTGATATTACTGCAAAAAAATAAACAATTAACTTAAATTGACTGACCTCCAACAGGGATATCAACTGTAACTAGATTAAGGGGATTATTACTCGTTCAGAAATCAATTTTTTAGTACTGTTTACATTCTAAATGTCATATCAACCTCTACCACTTGATCAATAAAAAAGGCAGACACACAAGTGCGCTTTTAAATCTTTTAAAAACTCAATTTTAGAAATTTTATCTTAAACTGATCAATGTGTGTAAAAGTGGAAACCTTAAATTAAACATTTCCACTAAACATTAAGCTAAGGTTATATGCATTCTTGTTTTGTCAAATTTGTTGTAGAAACTATACAGTAGCCTATTTTATGTAATTTAATGCCCACTTTTTTAAGAGTAAAAGTCAATAAATGTCACGCATTACATTACTTATTTTTTAATATATTTCAATACTTTATTTTAAATGTAAACTTGCGCAAAAACTTGAGCAGCTATGTTTTTCCCGCTAACTGTCTCTGTTTCACTGATGCAGTGGTGTTGCTTTTTTAAATATATGGTCATATTTGCTATAACTGCATGAGCACATTAAGTTCAGCTGGAGAAAAAAATGCTCTCCTTATTTTCAGATGTTGCTATGCTGACTCGTATTATATGCGCTCCATGGATAATGCCTTTTTATAGTCGCCGTGTGTCCGCTTAACTCTAAATAAAGCTGCGGTGTCACTACACTTTTCTCCCCATAGACTTCCATTTATACCCACGCGAATGCATCAGACTGGAAACGCAAGCTCGTGCGACAAGTTTCGCAGTTTGCTGCATTGGAAAAATCAAACTTGGTAAACTCTGACCTGCGAGATCGCATAACATGATTGTGTGAGACCAATCGAAGATCAAAACGTGACCTCTCTGGACAGAAATGTAAAATATGGACACTTTTTAAATGTTTAATCATCTTGTTTTATCCTGCCCCTTTTAGCAGCGCCTTACAACAGAATTTTGCATGCACAAACTCTAGTGTGACCGCAGCATTAGTCTACTCAGATCTGATTGACCTAACTCAGATTAGCTGTTTATAAAGGGTTTATAATCTCTCGGTAAGTCAACTCAGAGTTCAAGTTTAAACTCTGAGTTGGTTGAACCTCCTTACTGAAACAGGCCCATTATGTTTATGATGATGATGCTTTTTTTGCAAGTTTATGTTATGATCCAGTAATATGATTCTCTTTCAGACTTCACAAGTCAAGTGATCAAGTCATCGGTGATGTTTAATCCTTTGGATCAGAGCTCTGTTGCTGTTGACAGTGCAGAGGATGCTGAATTAAAGGGGCCAGTGGTATGTTACAAAAAAGAGTGATTGATTCTGAAATATCATTAATTTTCTTTGTAAACATTTTCACCTGTTTCTCATCTTCTGAAAACTTTTCATCAGATTGACAGGAAATGTTCTCGCTGTAATAAAGAGGGAATGGTTTATCATACAAGACAGATGAGATCTGCAGATGAAGGGCAAACTGTTTTCTTCACATGTATACACTGCAGGTAATTAACATGGCATGCTCATTAACCCTTGGTGCTCTTTTGTAATTTTGGAGTTACTTTTTTATATATAATTTTTATTTTACTTTAAACTAATTAAACTTTATCAGTATAGGGCAAAAGTCATTAAAGCTTTTTTGCACTTGCTATGTAAACACAGGCTATAAAATCTTGGACATGATTTGTAAAAAAAAAGTTAAACTGTCCGGAAAAATACAGACACACTTGTTGTTCACGATCAAACATGAATGCATTGCAAACAAAATTCATCCAGCGGAAACGTTTGGTACAGCATCCAAGCTAAATGTTATTTGTTAAAGTTAGTCTTTAAAATGTCAGTGTCATATTTGAAAGTCAACCTGATTAGAATAATGGTTTTGATTTTTCTCACAATTTTAGAGAAATACATGTTTTTAAAATAATTGAATTGAATGAATAAATGGTTTAAAAATTTTCATGAATAATTTAAAGCTGTAATAAAAAGTACATTTAAAAACAATAGATCTATACAAAAAATAAATATATATATATATATATATATATATATATATATATATATATATATATATATAATATTATATATATATATATATACTATTATTTACTATCTATCTATAATTCAACCCATTGGCACTAATACAAGTACAATTTATATATATAATTGAACTTTTATTAGTGGCAATGGGTTGAATTGAATGCTGTATTAGAAAGTGTCCTGGCTGAAGATGTTATAATTAAATTAATAATCATTATTTAATCATATAGGCAAGGCAAGTTTATTTATATAGCACATTTCAAACACAATGGTAATTCAAAGTGCTTTACATAAACTAGAATAAAAGACACAAGAAAATAAAATGATTAAAAGACGATTAAAATGTGTTAAAACAGGTTATAAAAGAATGAAAAAGAAAAGAAAGTCATAGCCTAATAGTGCGATCGGTCGGACCTAGCACAGTGCTCATTCAGTAAAGGCACAGCTAAACAGATGTGTTTTCAGTCTTGATTTGAATGTACCTGCTGTTGGAGCACATCTGATCATTTCTCGAAGTTGATTTCTGCAGTGAGGGGTGTAGTAGCTAAAGGCGGATTCACCCTGCTTTGACTGAACTCTTGGAATTTCTAATTTACTTGATCCTAATGATCTGAATGATCTGTTAGGTTTGTATGCAGTGTATTCAGTGAGGTCTTAGGCCATTTAGTGACTTGAAAATCGATTCTAAATGTAACTGAAAGCCAGTGTAAAGACCTGAGGACAGGTGTGATTTTCTGGTTCTGGTAAGAATCCTGGATGCAGCGCTCTGGATGAGCTGCAACTGTCTGACTGTCTTTTGGGCTATTATATAGTATAATTTTTTTTTTTTTTGTTATAGGTTCCAAGAAAAGGAAGACTCATGAGAAATGCGTTTCTGCTGCTGTTGTCTTTTACATATATTAATTGCTAGAATTTAATTGTATAAAATAATGCAAAGGTTTTGTTTGTATTCATACTATTCAGTGCTAATAAAAATGATCAAACGAATGTGTGCCCGTCTTTTTTCAAATCTAATTTGTAATTTTCGTTATATGTAGTATCTAATAAACACTATTTATAATTTTAAAATAAAAGTTTCTAAAAGAATTACGGTTTTCCGAAAAGTCCCTCCCCACACGCATCGTGTGAGCCAATCAGCCTGCATGTTTCAGCGATCACGTGATCATACAACATGGCTTCACACTGTCCGAGCTGAATGGCCAGATGACTGCTCATGAAGAAAAACAATGATGTGAATCACTTAATGCACTATTTTGTGCTTCCTAGCGCCTGTGAAACAAGGTAAGCAAATTGACTGTATATTAAATCTAAGTTTAAAGCGTGAAAGACTACGGTATGTGAAACGTACATTTTCTTAACATGAACTCAAGGCAGCAAGAATTTAAAGCATCCATTGTTTATTAAACACTCTCTTCAATTTACTGTTATTGTTGTTAGCTATGATATCAGTGTGTTTATGTTAGTGTAACCATTAGGGAGGGTGCACTATAACACCCCGGTCAAAGATGGTGAACAATATGGCTCCGTATGACAGGTATCTGATATAATGCAGGTCATTTTTGTTTCTACTGTTTACAGATGAAGCTTCGCGTTCAGCTTCAGTGTAAGAACTTGCACGAGTATCTGAAAGAATTGACCCCTGAAATCCTCGACAGGCTCTACAATCACCCAGCAACATGTCTAGCAGTATACAGGTCCTTCTGTTATACACTCATTCATATTTACTTCAAAAAATGTTTTGCCTCATGTTCAAACTACTTATTTAAAATGAGCTGAAACAACACAATTCTTGTTAAAGCAACAATATTTTTTTGGGACAACTTAATTATTTTATGTTTAATCCACTTAAATTTAAAAAGTTAACTTAATTGATTTGCGTTGTGACAACATGAATAAATTGTTGTTTCGAATATGTTTCCAGTATTGTAGTTTTTGACAAATTTGTGTGTTTTGCTGAACTTTTGTGTCATTTTAATTAAAAATAAAAAAAAAATCAAACTACTCTAATATCAGCCAGCTTAGTGAAATGGGTGGTTCTTTTGTTCTCAAAAAGTGGACCTTTTTGCAGTTATTCGACTCGTTTTCCATTTAATTATGAGGTTTAAATACTGCATTTTAGTGAGATCTTAAGAATTTTTATTTTTCCGCTAGATTAGCTTGTCGGATGGTCACACTTTGATGTACCAAAAACATTTTCTAAGGATTTAGAATAAAGAAATATGAAGAGTACTTTTTTTTAAGCTACTTTATAATATATCACTAGGGGGAAAATAGTAATCTGTTAAAGTTTTAAATTTAAAACTATAGAATATTGTCATTTATTAGGCAAATAACAAACTGGCCAGGACATTCAACTTTCCTCAGTCTCAGAATTTGGCCATTTGAATAATACAAAATAAATAAACATAATAATAATAATAATGTAGAGCTTCACAATTTTCCTAGCTTCTCTTGTTAAAATAATTTAAATATTCATGAATAACAACAATAACCTAATAAGTATTAATATGGGCCACTTTTGGTGCTTCACAACTTTTATTGCTCATTTTCTCTTTCAAGAATAAGGTCCAAGATTTAGAATAAAAGTTACATATAAAATGTTTTTTTTATAACAACAATACAGTTAAACTTGACTTTACTTGCATCAGATTCCACTTGGTTTTAAAGCCTTTTTTTCAATTGGCTATTTTGATAACTTATGATGGCAATACAGTCATAATAAGACAAATTAGCTCATGTATGGGACAAATACTGGACCTTTGTCAGTAACTTTTTTTCCATGTGCCACTTGGTTTAAAGTTTTATCTAATTTATTGACATTAATAACAAATTTATATATTGCTTAACTGTCCAAATACTTTTTTTTTTTTTGAGACCATTCAACTATCTGCACACATAAAAATTTAGGTTACTTTATGCTGATTTGTTCACTCTCGTTGGTTCCGATGCAGGGAACTACCACCACTGGCAAAGAATTACGTGATGCGGATGCTGTTTTTAGACCATCCACTCCCACAGGCTGCGGTTGCCCTGTGGGTTAAAAAAGACAGTCAAAAGTAAGTACACATGAACCCTTTACATAAGACTGTTATGACGCAGTAACGGTCATCATAATCTTAAATCCTTGAAAGTTTTTAATATCTTGATTTTGAAAAAAATGTATTAACATTAATTTGCATTTATAAACGTATCATATCATCTTTGCGTCAAATTATATAAAACAAATTACCGCTTATGTGAGGTGTTTCTAATGCAGCGTCTATAGGGCTGAGAGTAAATCTGCCATTATTTCCTCTTCTGGCTGTCGTTATCAGTCTCACACTATTTTTTTTTCCTTTTTCTGAAAGTCTTGAAAACACCATCATGGAGTTTTTCTTTTATTATTTCAGCAAATATGGTTGTAAAAATTTTTTTGTTGTACTCTCCCATTCAGTGGGCTCTAAGTTTACCCAACTATGATGCCTTTCGCTACTGAGAAACCCGGAAATGTGAAAAGGGTCCATTAGTTCCATCACTCTAATACAAATCTTCATATTATAATGATTCTAAATCATGTGACACTGATGACTGGAGTAATGCTGCTGAAAAATCAGGATTGTAAGAAATAAATTGCAAATTAAAAGCTGTTATTTATACATGCCAGCTGGTATTTATAAATTGAAAACATTTGAGAAAATTATTGTCTAACTGTATATTTTAAAGAAGAAAAAAAGCAGACTTAAAGCTTATTTAAATTATATATATATATATATATATATATATATATATATATATATATATATATATATATATATATATATATATATATATATATATATATATATAAATAGTTGCAATCAGAATTATTAAATCCCCTGAATTATTAGCCCCCCTGTTTATTTTTTTTCCCCAATTTCTGTTTAACGGAGAGAAGATTTTTTCAACACATTTCTAAACATAATAGTTTTAATAACTAATTTCTAATAACTGATTTATTTTATCTTTGCATTGATGACAGTAAATAATATTTTACTAGATATTTTTCAAGACACTTCTATACAGCTTAAAGTGACATTTAAAGGCTTAACTAGGTTAATTAGGTTAACTAGGCAGGTTAGGGTAGTTAGGCAAGGTATTGTATAACGATGGTTTGTTCTGTAGACCATTGAAAACAAATATAGCTTAAAGGGGCTAATGATTTTGACCTTAAAATGTTTTTTAAAAAATTAAAAATTGCTTTTATTTTAGCCGAAATAAAACAAATAAGACTTTCTCCAGAAGAAAAAATATTATAGGAAATACTATGAAAATTTCCTTGCTCTGTTAAACATCATATGGGAAACATTTAAAAAAGTAAACAAAAATCAAAGGGGGTTAATTAATTTTGATTGCAACTGTATGTATATATTATAGGTGGGCATAGATTAATTTTTTTAATCTAGATTAATCTAGATTAATCTCAAAATTAATCTAGATTAATCTAGATTAAAATGGCTCATTTGAATTCTGCCGAAGACATTCAGAATATGTGTGCTACCCAAATTATACGTCTTTGAGAACGGGTTTCTCAAGCCGGGTGTCGCATTAAACCAGGGGCTAATCTCCTGTTTCTAAAGTGCATCACAAACTGCTTGAGAAAATGTCCTACTATGATAATTGGTGATGAAAATAAATGATGTTCAATAAGATGTACTTGTGTTTACTAACTGTTTATTCCGTTAAACATGAATGTTGAACTGTAGGCCTACATAAGCTCTAAATAGCAATTTTTGATTACCTTAAACCGACTAAAGTCAAAACTGAACTAAACAGAAATGGAATTAAGACATGTGGAGTATGCAGATATTAGTGGCATTATAGAAGTAAACAATGCGGTCTTTAGGACCTTTCGCCATGTTTTCCGACAAGATCCACACGTGGCTGTCAGTAAAGGACCGCGCACACACATACACAAACACACACACACACACATCGCGAAATGCGGAAGTTTTTTTCTTACCATTTGGCGTGCATTATTAAATTCCATGACACTCTCACCAGTCCTTACTCCTTATTTGTGTCTAGTACCCCAGTTTGTCACGATGGCATGAATAAAATGTTCGTGAGTTAGTAAAACTGCCGAACTGCAGTTAGAATCAAGCATCCTGCTGATTTGATTTAAAAAGGCACTCTTTTGTCAGACGGTTCACCGGTTAGGTACACATCCGGTCAGGTATACATATCACCGGTCAGGTATACATATATCAAGGTGAAAGTCATCATAGCTTGCATAAAATAGACCCAGCTCTTACCCCACTTTGAGAATAGATTAACGGCGATATTTTTTTTATTGCGCGATAAGAGTCTCACGTTAACGCCGATAACGGCCCAGCACTAGTATATATATATATATATATATATATATATATATATATATATATATATATATATATATATATATATATATATATAATTATTATTTTTTTTTTTTAAGAAAATTTACTCAGTCCAACACTATTTGTTACATATATATTTTACATGCCTGTCTCTGCTTTTTTTTTTTTTTTGAAGAGACCATGATCAATGTGTGTCGGTGTTAACTGGGCTACGGCTCTGGCACAGTCAGCATCTTCAAGGTGGACTTCAAGGTTTCGTGCTCAACCCTGTGTTTAAGGACAACCTGAGAATAGCACTTCTAGGCGGGTGAGGACCACAGTTTATATTCCAATCCATGCTAGCACTGCAGCAGCAGATTCACTAATTTATGGGTCGCTTGCCAGTGGTAAACCGTGGGCAGACGAGGGTGCCAATCTGGGACCCGATCGGCATGCAAGGGATGTAGAGAGTCTGGACCGCTATGCTATGGAGCGATGGGAGGTCATCCTTCACTTCATGGTGGGCTCTCCTAGCGCAGCTGTCAGTCAGGATCTGGCTCAGCTCCTCATACAGGCTGGGCTCATGAAGAGGTAAAGCACACCATCATTCCACTGATGTGCCAGGCAAAGTACAGGGCTTCCATGATGGGATCTACAGTTGTAAAATCTAAAATATAAACCTTAAAATATATAAATTGACTTATGTATTTTATTCTAGATTTAGTTTTTGAACGAAAAAAAACAGGTCATAATTCTCTAAGTAATACTTTCTCATAAATGATCCAAAAATGCTTTCTCAGCACTTTACTATGTCTTTTTAATTATTTTAATTTTAATTATTTTTTTAGCTATTTTAATGTTACTTATAGCAAAAATTAGCTTTTGGCGAGTTCCCAATTTGTTTACATTGTTTGACTATGACATATGTAGCCATTTTTGACTTCAAAAACACAAGTATGACTTTTTTTTCAGGACTGTTTGTTTTAGGTCTTAAATAGTTTTAAATAGATCTTAATTTTCCTATAAAATTAACCAAAAATGCTCCTACAGTGCTAAACAATATGGGTTTTTGTTTGTTTGTGTTGTTTAGATTCTGTGGTGTTGTAATTTGGGCTGTCGAGGATTTTTTTTTTTTTGTAAATTGGTAAATCTGGATGATTTAATACGTATAGCGATATGGGGTATTCCCACCAAATACTCTGACAAATAAAATTTGCACAGTGCATATACAGCTCTGGTGTTGAGGTAACAATCATATTTTTGAAATGACAGTTTAATATATATTAAACATTATTCAGACACACAGTAATGATGCATTTTCAGTAAATGTACTGCACAAGCTGAATTGAGCCTACTCTATATGTTTCTTAAATAAATAAAAATTAACAGTCTAGCTTAGTCTAATAATGTTGATGGCTTCCTGGGCATAGGTAAGGAGGAGGCAGAGAACCAACAAACTTTAAATAATTGTAATAATGCATAAATAAATAAAAAAACATAAAACAAATGGGCAGCGGCAGTTACTACCGCCAAACTGAAAGCAAAACAAACATAATGGCTGTTTCTCAATATGCATTCCTCAGCGATCTTGCGTCCTCCTGTTCTCGTGTAACATCATCATCAACTGCCAAAGTTCCGTTCCAAAACTCAAGACCGCAAGAATGGATGATGCGGGAAAGTTCCCGGATGTGTTCTTGATATTGAGAATGCACCGATGCAGACTTGAGCACTGAACTCGCTCTAGAAGTCCCAGAAGTCATTGCAACGGGAGATGGGAAGCGCAGCATTTGATATAGACTTATTATTAAAGTTTAGAGATAGAACTAAATTATCTAAGAAGTTTCCCTAAATTAAACGGTGTAAGTAAACATTACCATGAAAATCTTTATAAAGGCATCAACACATTAAGGGTGTTTATTTGCTGAAATTCATATTAAAATTTGTTTTATTTGTATTGTGCAACGTGTCGTTGTAAGGTCTTTATGCATAGAATATATTGTGAGAAGGGTAAAACAATAAATTGTATGAATGCTGTAATGTTTAAATCATTTTCCATTAAAAACGTGTGAAGGTTATGTGACCATCAGGAGGAACCAGGGAAGAACGCAGCATTTTATTTCTCAGAAAACACGTTCTCTGTTTTAGCGGTCCCCCGAGTTCGCTCTTCCGAGGTAACTTGTCAAGACCGATCTCCACAAGAACACGAGTCTGTTCTCTGCATTCTTGGAATTGAGAAACAACCAGTGTCCTCCTCCATGAGACTTGAGACAGGTGGTGCACACAGGTGACAGACGTTAACACTAACGCCACCAGCCTCGTTCCACTCTCACGGTTCTCGGCCACACTACACTTGCTACACTTACCTTATGAATTAATTGTTGTTTTAATATAGCTTTTTTTGTTTATTGTATTTTGGTTTTAGTTTTAAAAATAATTAGAATTGATTAGGCTTTGATTGTGCTTTTCCCAGATCTTCCTAACTAGATTGGAATAAGAATTGGAACTAGGTTGCATAACACCGACTGGGTGGCATTTATGTCTGTTACTTTCACAATTGTATTTGACAGATTTCACGAAGGCTTTAGCTACTCCTAACTGTCAGCTGGTGCCGGACTCAGTTGTCTTTTTGAGGATGTGCCTCGACTTGATGCTTGTAGGGCAGCTGCACTTTGATGGCTGGATGACAGCGAGATGAGACCTCAGATTTGATGTATTGCGGTCGGGTTGTCAATAACACAGTATTGCAACAGCCCTATTTGTAGTTTTGTTTTTCACAAGTCCATTTTTTATTGTATATTGACAACAAATGAGACCAACATTATGATTTATTAATGAGGTAAATCAACTTTACTCCACAACAACTACATAAATGTTTCCACTAGCTGTTTAGAAATGTTCTGAATCCATCTAGAAGTTATAACCTCTTTCTCTTCATCATTGTCCAACAGAGAACATGTGAGGCTTTAATCCGCTACTGGTCATTTCTTACATTTTGGCTGAATTAATTTGTTTTGTCAGCTCGATCTCATGTGGAAAGTAACTATTTTACGAGTCGTCAGAATAGTGGAATTTATTCATATGGATGCATATGATTTTTTAAGGGAGGTGTGTTCCTAAACCCTAACCCTCATTGAGGGATGAGGGGTATGCAAATCATACTAGAATGTACGAATGAGATTGTACAAACTAAAATCTGACTAAATTAAATGGCTACGAATTGCCGTGAGATTGCGTTGGTTTTGTTTTTTCGGTCAGAAGAGCATGTAAAGGCTCCACCCTCTTCTGAAAAGCAGCAGGTCATTTGCATTTAAAGGTACACACAAAAAAAACTGTGTGATTTTGATCACCCACAAATTGATAAGCCATAATAAATGATCTGTGGGGGATTTCCAGCTTAAACTTCACAGACACTTTCTGGTGACACAAAATTTATTTAATATTTTGTGAAAAGGGCATAATTTGTACCTTTTAAATTTATTCATATAAGTAAGGGTCTGAAAAGTCTTACATTTAACAAAAAACTGATATAGAAGGTCAAAAAAATTATGTTTATTTATTTATTTTTTAATTTCTCAGCGAGACTGGTGAGGCTCCATGCATCACATCAGCAGGGTTTCAGTTCCTGCTGCTGGACACGGCATCTCAGCTGTGGTACTTCACCCTGCAGTACCTCAAAACAGCACAGGTCAGTGTGTGTGGCGTGATAATCCAGGCTTGCATAATTTGGTTTCATGATTGGAATGACATTTTGATGAGGGTCACAAGTGCCTAATGAGGCTTTGATGATATTATTTTTTAATTATTCTTAATATTCTGTTATTGTTGTTCAAGACGGGATTTACATTTTTTCAGATGCCATGGACCATTAAATATCCTTGTAAGAATCTGTTTTCTTATGTGTCAATTTATACTGTTGAAAAGTAGATATTATTTATTTGTAAAATGTTTCTAAGTTACATAAGTGCATTTTTACTGATTGCAATACTGTATTTATTTGCATAATTTGTATTTTATTTATTTAGTTTTTTGTTATTTGGATAATTATTAGAATTATTTGGATAATTATTATTAGAAATAATATTTTTTAACACACACACACACACACACACACACACACACACACACACACACACACACACACACACACACACACACACACACACACAGTTGAAGTCAGAATTATTAGACCCCCTGTTTATTTTTTCTCCAATTTCTGTTTAATGGAGAGAAGATTTTTTCAACACATTTCTAAACATAAAAGTTTTAATAACTCATCTCTAATAATTTATTTTATTGTTGCCATGATGACAGTAAATAATATTTGACTAGATATTTTTCAAGACACTTCTATACAGCTTAAAGTCACATTTAGAGGCTTAATTAGGTTAACTAGGCAGGTTAGGGTAATTAGTAGGCCCACACGGAATCTGCGCGCGCAGAATTCGGCAGATTTTTCACAGATTTTTCGCAGATTTTCCATAGATTTCCGCAGATTTTTAGCCCATCATTAATTCTGTTTGTTTACTTACAGTTAACTATTTACAGTTAATCTAATTGGATTTGCATTTTAAACATTAAATAAAAGTTAAAAAGATATTATTTTTTATTTCACATATTAAGGTTTTAGTTATGATACTCCTAAAATACTTCCGCAGAAATCCGCAGATTTTTACCAAAATTCTCCGCAGAAATAGCAAAAAACGTCCGCAGATTCCGTCTGGCCCTAGTAATTAGGCAAGTTATTGTATAATGATGGTTTGTTCTGTAGACTATCGAAAAAATGTATAGCTTAAAGGGGCTAATCATTTTACCTTATAATGGCTTTTAAAAAATTAAAAACTGCTTTTATTCTAGCTGAAATAAAACAAATAAGACTTTATCCAGAAGAAAAAACATTATCAGACATACTGTGAAAAATTTCTTGCTCTGTTAAACATCATTTGGGAAATATTTAAAAAAGAAAATTAAAGGGGGGCTAATATTTCTGACTTCAACTGTGTATATATATATATGATTGCAACGCTCTTAACGCCACTTGCCTTTGACAGCAAAAGCTGCTATATCCTGAGAACCAATCAGATGGTGTGAATCGAATCATATGTGTTCAATGTAGCAGCGTGCTGATATGCCGGCTTTTATGAGGAGATGATTTTAAAAGGTTGATGAACTGCATTAGCCTGTTTCACTGTCAGTGAATGGCAAATGAAAGCGTCCCTTACCTCAAAACTTTAAGCATTAAGCCGCGGTCACACTAGAGATTGAGCTTGCGAAATTCTGTCGTACGGCGCTGTAAAAAGGGGCGGGATTAAACAAGATGATTAGACATTAAAAAAAGCGAGTGATTGCTCCATGTTTTAAATTTCTGTTCAGAGAGGTCATGTTTTGATCCTGGATTGGTTTCACGCAGTCAAGTGATGAAATTTCGCAGGTCAGAGTTCACCAAGCTTGAACTTTGCACTGCAACAACCTGCGAAACTCGACGCATGACCCTGCGTTTCCGGTCTGACGCATTCGCGTGCGTATGAATGGAAGTCTATGGAGGGAAAAGTCCAGTGTGACCGCGGCTTTATAAAAAAAAGAAAACACAATGTACAGTCGGAAGTGTAGAATGCATTCATAACGTTTGTTTGCGCTACTTTGAGTCTGATTTACTATAGGCTTATTTCACCTGGCCGCCATTTTAAAACACGAAAGCAAGGCTGAGGTGGAAAGAAACCCGAAAGTATAGGATCAGCACTGTAAACATTGCAACAACATGCTGTGTACTACAAACCTCCAGGTGTTGCTGCGATTTCAAAATGCAGAAATGGTGTAAACCACTTTAATATCATTCAGTTCAGTTTCATTTAAACAATTAAAAGCATATTTGGCATCAAACAACATCACAATCTCTGTAAGGGTAATACGCTTAAGTATCCTCCTAGACTTCAGTTCATGGCACCGTGGGGACGCTTCCCTGCTTCAGCCTATGTAACCCGGTGATCGATTAAACAATGCAGTCCTCTGTAGCACATCCTCGTGTTGTCTGTAACAGTGTTGTCCCGGTACTGAAGTTTTAAAAACGTCCATTTCCCGCTAAGCGGGAGCGCGTTCATAATCAGCGCTGATTTGTTGCCATAGTATTCACCAGTGCTCAACAGAAATGACTGTGATTGGTTGTGAAGGTCATCAGTATACCTCTCTTCACAGATTGCAAACACAGATAAACCGACATTGGAGCGTTTTAAAGCCGTGAAGATCAGTCGATTCATCAGCGGATCCCTCTTCTGTGTTTGCACTCGGTAAACATTGGTGAAGTGCAGTGAACCGATGACCTTCACGGCCAATCACAGTCATTTCTGTTGAGCACGTGAACACCATGGCAAATCAGCGCTGTTTAAGAATGCCATGAACAGTGCTTAAATGTTTACGAGAAATGGACGTTTTTTTGTACATTTCAGTACCGAAATGTTGTATTGTGACAAGTCTAACATAGTGAAAGAATCAGGTCATTAACTTGAGTTTGATAAATGACATCTAAAACATGTGTTTGGTAAAGAAAACGTTAGCTAACTAGTGCCCTTTCCCTTAACTTAGCTGAAAATGAGGTCCAATATCCCTTTTTATTTTCACTATTCATTAAGAACGGACCTTCGGGTCACTTGGAAGGCGGTGAAATTATAAATTTGTGTCACTTTCTCTTCGCTGATAAGATATACAGCCAGATACACAACCTTCCTCTGTGACTCAGGCGATACTTCCGGGTTTCTTCCCACCGCAGCCTCGATTTCGCTGTTTAAAATGGCGGCCGCGTGAAATCAGTCTATAACTACATTAAACGGCAACTACATAATTTCTAATCGCATCTTTAGTGATTTTTCAACTAATTACAATGTCCTGTGCCAATAGGTGGATTTAGAAGTTTTTACAGAAAAAGCACAAGTGGATTTAGCTGGTTTTGACGCAAAAGAAAATCTACCTTGTTAAAAACCAAAGAATTGTCTTCAGTGACATTTTTGAAAAAAGTTATTTTAATTACTAGCTAATAACCTTATCATTACCTATAAAACGAAACTTCTGAACCTAATCAGAGGAGCCTGATTAGATAATGCTCATTTACAAGAAAAGAGGTCTGATGGATTTAGAGGGTTTTGCATCTGAACTCTTCATCTATCTAACAACATTCCCAGACTTTGGTGTTTTAAATCTATTACTTGTTCTCGAGTAACATGTTTTGGCTGAGCGCAAAGATAAGTTAATATATTAATTATGTAACCGTGTACACTGATTCTGCACATTTGACTGATCTCTTGCATTTGCTATAATGTATAAACTCATTATACGTTATACTTTTAAAATGGGCATTATTGATTATTAAAACTGATATTCAGCAAAACAGAGTATGTTTCGTATTTTCAATGAAAATGAAAGGAGGCAATGATGTTATAGGCTCCGTTTTGTTATAAATATGCATACAGTGATGACTGTGATATAGATATGTAGCTACTTTTCATTTTATTGTTAAGATGATGAGGGAGATGTGAATGAGGTTATAAAGTACACTGTTCCCTTTGAAGATTTACCCGACGTGTCCTTTGGATTTTGTTTTCCATATCAAACTTGTGAAGTCTGAACTTACAAGGAGAGGATACAGGACTGAACTTTGTGTAGGCTACTTAATATTGAGGAAAAAGCCCCAATCAGATAGGCGAATGTCTGCAGCCATGCATCCGTTTATATATATATGTATGTATGTATATGTATGTATATGTATGTATGTGTGTGTGTGTGTGTGTGTATGTATATATATATGTTTAGTAACCACATGTAATCTTTACATTAAATATGCCATACACAGAGATGCATTTATTATAAGCCAGCTTCCATGTATTACTTTGACTGCAGAATCATACAAACTCAGAAGTAAATTATGAATAAACTGTGCATAGCAGCATGAAGCTCCTGAGTACTGACAGACAAAGATAAACAACTTAGCATGGCACAACAGTGTGCTTTTCCCTTTCTTACATATTGAAGAAAAAAGTATTCTTGCTTTGCCAACCTTACTCAACAAAAGTTGAAAATTTGAAGCAGCAACCAAAAAATGGGTTCTCTATCTTATGAAAACACATGGCTTCATGCTGATTCCTTCAATAGCTAGACGTCTGGATGAGGGTACTTTGTAAAGACTGTGGTGTGAGAGTTCTCACACTGCATTGCATATGGTCACAAAAATATTTTAATGAATATGATTGTGAAATACAAATGTTTGCATGGCAATAGTGAATTATTCAGGACTCGCACCTCCTCTTTCAGCCTGATAATTTTTTTTCCCCTCAAGGTGTTTACATGATGACTTTTCATTCCGTCAGTCTGTTTGTTCATGTAAATGTGGTTCCACCTCCTTATTAACAGTCTAATCTCTTTCCTTCATAGTCGAGAGGAATGGACCTGGTGGAGATTCTTTCCTTTTTGTTCCAGCTGAGCTTTTCCACTCTTGGTAGGGTGAGTGCCGCTTTTACTACAGTACGCCCAGAATAAAGTATGAGTCATAGATAAAAGCTATTACTTATCATAATTAAATTAAAGAAGCCACTCTGCCTTTCGCTGCTTGGTTATTAAAAGGTTTTGCTTTGTAGTCTGATTGTTGTTTTTCTTGCAGGATTATTCTGTGGAGGGTATGAGCGAGTCACTGCTCACATTTTTGCAGCATCTACGAGAGTTTGGCCTGGTTTTTCAAAGAAAGGTCTGTCATCTAGTAAAAATACTGAATTTAGATCAAAGATAAAATCGTGTCTCAAACTTTTGAATGGTGTACATAGAATTTATTTTAAAATATTTGACATTTACAGTTGAAGTCAGAATTATTAGCCCCCCAGAATTATTACCCCCATGTTTATTTTTTCCCCCAATTTCTGTTTAATGGAGAGAAGATTTTTTAAACACATTTCTAAACATAATAGTTTTAATAACTCATCTCTTATAACTGATTTATTTTATCTTTGTCATGATGACAGTAAATAATATTTTACTAGGTATTTTTCAAGACACTTCTATACAGCTTAAAGTCACATTTAAAGGCTAGGTTAATTAGGTTAACTAGGCAGGATAGGGTAATTAGGCAAGTTATTGCATAATGATGCTTTGTTCTGTAGACTATCGGAAAAAAAAATTCTTAAAGGGGCAAATCATTTTGACCTTAAAATGGTTTTTAAAAAATTAGAAACTGCTTTTATTCTAGATGAAATAAAACAAATAAGACTTTTTCCCCGAAGCAAAAATATTATCAGACATACTGTGAAAATTTCCTTGCTCTGTTAAACATCATTTGGGAAATAATTTAAAAAAGGAAAACAAAAAAAGTTCAACTGTATGCTCATTGGGGCTGAATTGATTTCATGAATATAATAAAATCAGCACTATTGTAAATTATTATTACATACAAATATAGATTGTAATATTACACAAACACACACACATAAATGCATTAAGCAATATATTAAAAAGTGTATAAATTAAATTAGAAGTCTATTTTTCTTTGTGCGTCTTCATATTTTTGTGAAAATGGCAATATTGTGCCAATCACTCATTCTTTCTGTCAGTCAATCATTTTGTCAAGTCTTATACAAATATTTTCAGTCAAGGACACGTTAAACACATTAAAATATATCACCATTTTCACAAAATTTCAAAAATATCAAGAATACTTGACAGATTTTATACTAAGTGAACTTGTTTTTAAAAACATCTCCAGGAAGAAAGACTTTTAAGTTATGTAACATATATCACAGTGAAAAAAAATTTATAGTGTATTTTTATCACCTCTTAATCTTATTGATTTATGAAGTTGTTGTTGTTGTTATTATATAAGGTGTTTTTATGTATATTGATCTTGCCTTGTAATGTAATATAATATAAGCTGCTGATGTGGTAAAAACCAAATGAAAACAAATCAACAAAAACTTAAGCACCAAAAATGATAACTATGCTAAAAATTCAGCTTTGAATCACAGCAATGAAAACATTAGTTCACCCAAATTTGCAAATGTACTCACTGTTTACTCTCCCTCACGTAGTTTTGTTGTGAGGAATGTTAAACCTATAACCATCAACTTCCATTGGAAAAACAAATACTATAAAAGTCAATGGTTACCGGTATCCAACATTTTTCAAAAGAACATCTTGCGTTCAGCAGAAAAACAAAGTCAATAAGGATTGTAACAAGTAAAGGGTGAGTACACGATGACAGAATTTTTCGGTGAACTATCCCTTTAACTACATTTTAAAATATACACTACCGGTCAAAAGTTTGGGGTCAGTTTTTATTTAATGTTTTTTTAAAGAAAACTATTCTGTTTATTAAGGCGGCATTTATTAAACATAAAATAAATCAAGAAATATTTTTTATGAAATATTTATTTATTACTTTGTATGTAGTTTTAAATAAAATTATTACTCCAAATCACGGTATCTTCTATCCGTTTCATATCCGTTTTCGAACAAAAAAGGAAAACTAAGAAAACGGCTGTTTTCCGGTTTTTCTTTTGCTCATGAAAACGAAAAAAAACAGGATTTTGGCTCGATTTTCATTTTTAGCCCCAGGGCCCAATGTGTTTTTATTTTGGTCCTGCAAACAACTATTAAAAAAAACTAAACAATAAAAAAACACGAAGTAAACAATATTAATTATTATTATTATTATTATTAATTCATTTTCTTTTCAGCTTAGTCCTGTTTTATTATTATTATTATTATTATTATTATTATATAGGCCTTGCTCGGAAACAATCATGCAAACCAGGTTCTGCTCAAAAAATGGCTATCTTTGCTCAGTAACAGGTGCACAGCGGCAGGACGTTGGGCAGCAAACTATGACTTTATTTTAATGACAAATGTGTAATAATACTGCTAGTTTACGTTTCTATTTAATTTATGCACACACAATGAGTGTCCGCTAACTGATCAAATTATATAATGTGTAAACTTTATATATATATATATATATATATATATATATATTAGTTAAATAATAATAATTAAAAGCCTAGGTGCTGATCCGCAGAGGACTATTATTTTGAGGGCGATGTCACGAGCTCAGATTTGGTTGGCCAGGAAAAGGAAAAGGGCATTTCAGCACCCCCTACATGCCTATAATGAATTTTAAAGTCCTTTATCCGTTTTCCTACCCTAAACCAAAAAAAAACTCCAGTCATTGTTGCTTTTATTACTGTTACATTAATGATAACAATAGTAATAATATTCAGTATTAGAGTAATTTCTGAAGGATCATGTCAAACTGAGGACTTGAGTAATGAAGCTGAAAATTCATCTTTAAATAACTGGAATAAATGATTACATTATAAATTACTTTTAAACAGTTATTTTATAGTGCAATAACATTTCACAATTTTACAATTTGTACTGTATTTCTGATTAAATAAATGCAGCCTTGGTGAGCAGGATAAACTTATTTTCATAAAAAAATCCTACTGACCCCAAACTTTTGACCGGTACTGTATTTATTCACAAGAAAACAGCTACTCTAAATTGAAATCACATTTCTAATAATAACAGTTAAATTGTATTTTTGACCAAATAAACGCAGCCTTGGTGTACAGAGGAGATTTCTTTCCAAAACCATTAAACAATTGTGCAAACTTTAAACTGGTAGTGTATGCTAATGTAAAAACAAGCACTTGCATTGCTTTGCATCACTCCCTGTATCTTTTTTTCCCCAGAGGAAGTCAAGAAGGTACTACCCTACAAGACTCGCTATAACTCTCGCTGCAGGAGTCACTGCAAACCCAGCCTCGGGATCTGCCTCTTCTGCACTGGGAGCCATACCAGGAACAGGAGACACTGGATTCATCGTTGTAGAAACTAATTATCGCATATATGCCTATACAAGTATGTCACACAATGATATTTGTTTACCACTGTACAAGATCATTCACGGAAAGAAGCACTAACTCTTTCTCTGCCTGATAGACTCTGAACTTCAGATTGCACTGGTTGCTCTGTTTAGTGAGATGTTGTATCGCTTTCCTAACCTGGTGGTTGCACAGGTGACTCGAGAGTCTGTGCAGCAGGCCATCAGTAACGGCATCACCGCACAGCAGGTGAGAGAGATCACCTGTTGATCTGTCCGTTGGTTTGTCTTGTTTTTTTTAAGAGCTGTTCTGAGATGCATTTTATTTTATTTTTCAGATCATTCACTTTTTACGGACCCGAGCACACCCAGTTATGCTTAAACAGGTAATTGGTACTAGGTTTAGGTGTAAAACATGCATTAACTGAACATACTTGTCGAGGTTTAGAAATGTGTGCAAAATGAATGTAGAAATACCGGTCGCTCTTTATTTTAAGGTACAACTCTAGCTATTAGCAAACCATTAATTATAGGGCTACACAATATACTGCAATTATCACAATTATAGTATATGCAATATACACATCGACAACATGAATTACATTTATTTTATGCATTACCCACCTTCCCAGTCCAAAGCTGAACACAGAGCTGAAAATAAATACCAATGGCAGGAGTCGAGAAAAAAGAGGAAAATGCAATCAGAGTCAGAATATCTGCTGCGGATTTCACTCCTTCGTAGTGTTTAAAGACTAAATGTTCGCAACATGTCAGTTCATTCATAACAATTTGCATTTGTATAATGTTATTATTATTATTAGCATAATTATTTATTATATGCATATTTCTATTTGTTTTAATAAAACAAGTTTAGATTTGTCCTCCTGTCCGGTTTTGGAGACATATGCATCACCATGGGGCATAAGAATAGGACGTGTGTTTGGATATAACTGTTTTTTGACCACACTTCATTATTATTGTTCATTTATTTGTTTGCTTGAAATTAGAACTGAATTTAGAAATAGTTTTGAAACCAATATTTGCGCTTAACAAATGACATTAAATATGTAGGCTAATGGATGTCTTCAGTGGAGTGCGTACAACACCGTTTCCTTATCCACGAAAGTAAAGAGTAAAAGTAAGCTAAAGAGAAACTAAAAAGGCAGAATGTAGAAGGCTCGTTCTTTATCCTCGCGCTGCAGATGGTCTGTTCTTCAGTTTTTCCTAATTTCACCATGTAAATAGCAAATGCGCCATGGCGCAATGCAACTGACTCTTAAAGGGAAAGGGAGATGAGACTCTGATTGGTTTAATGCATGTTATGCTCAAAACACACCCATAACTCATTACGAGAATAAGCACAACCCTGTTAGACCATGCGCCCTGGCGCAAATCATATTTTTCCATCCTTAAAACAGCAAAAGTGGATTTGCTGTGGACACGCCCTTAATGCTTTTTTGCCATGAGCTTTAGACTTTGCGTCTAGATCATTAAAATAAAGCCCTAAAAGTTTTATATATATATATATATATATATATATATATACATTATTTTGGAATTTAATTTTTTGGATCTGCGCACTTGATCCAAAGTCTTTAGTTTAATTTTTGAGAGACCCATGAAGATTTTCTTTTATTACGTTTTCATAAAATTAATCTATGTGCAATTCATGATCGCTTTATATAATAAACAGGGTTAATTTTGGATTTTATTCACATATTCGCATGTATACAGCTGCATGTTTTAAACATAGTAGTTGAAATAACTAATTTAAAGTGTCTTTGCCATGTTGACAGTACATGTAATGTTACTAGTTATTTTGCAAGATACTAGTATTCAGCTTAAAGTGCAATTTAAAAGCTTGAGGTTAAAAGCCAGGTTAACTAGGTAATTAAACAGCTTGTGTGTGTCAGAACAAATTGCATTGGTTTTCGAGTATATGGTTTCAAATGTGATGTTATACACTTGTTGGTGACTTTTTGGGTATGCTGTTTAACTGCTTATCAATGCAAATAAATAATCAGCTAATCGCATAGCAGCAGCTCATTGTAATTAAGCATGTAGGGGTGGTCAAGACAATCCACCATATCTGTTAGCTGTTAGCTAACTTCAAGAGCTACAGTTTTGTACGGGTTCACTATTACTGGAAACAGGATTGGAAAAAGGCTGCCTGGTCTGATGGGACAGCAATGATTTCTGCAGTGACATTTTAGATGAAAGGGTCAGAACTCGCCATAAACAAACGAAAGCATGGATCCATGCTGCCTTGTATAAACAGTTGGTGGTGTACTTATTCATGTAATATATTCTTGTCACACTTTGGGCCTCTTAGACCCATTTAAGGACAAGAGTCACAGCTAGTGAATTTTATTGCTGATCATGTCCATCCTTTTATGACCACAGTGTACCCATTTTGTGATAGCTAGCTACTTTAAGCAGGATAACACTCCATGCCACAGCTCAAATCATCTCAAACAGGTTTTGTGAACATCAAATGGCCTCCAAAGTCACCAGATCTCTATCCAACAGAGCACTTTTGTGATGTGCTGGAACGAAAGATTCATATCACGGATGTACATCCGACAAATCTACAGGAAGCGGTGTAATGCTATCATGCCAGTATGAAGCAAAATCTCTGAGGATAATTCACTGCACCCTAAATCTGTGCCACAAAGAATTTGGTTCAGATCACTGTATGAATGTGTGTTTATATGTTAAAAACATTAAACCTCTATAGGGTTTTATTCACTTATTATGAAGACAAAGTTATTGTACTTATTTTTCAAAAAGTGCAATAATATCTCTTCAGAAGACTTGGATTAAACTGCTCAGCTCGTATGGATTTGTTTTATAAAGACTTTATAACATTTAATTTCTAGGTAAATTAACAAACTTGACCATGGGTCTTCAAAGTTTTCACTGAAATGGCAGACAATTCAGATTAAATTAAAAGTATTAATTAGTATTTCAAAGATTAATCAAACCTTAGGGGTTTTAAATTACATGAGGACAAGTAAATTACTATTTAAATGACTATTAAATTTGTTTAAGTTGTTTTTAGTTATTTAAAAATGCTTTTTGCTTAAAGGCACAGTATGTAATTTTTGCCACTAGAGGGCGCATATTTACAACAAACAAAGGTGTTGTTTGATGACTGTGGAATCATGGAAGTTGTCATCATCTTTACCTCGGGACACTGCAGAAAGAATTATTACCATGGTAGCATGAATCAGAGTAAAGGAAGTCTGAAATTTTCGTATGCGTTTTATTATTATTATTGTATTCATATTTGAAAATGTCATCACATACACAAACCTTGCACACTGAGTCTGATGCATATTAATTAATCCATTGCAAAAAAATGATAAACATTTCAGTCAATTCAAGCAATGATGTTTTGTTCTTGTTCATCAAAATAGAAAAAATGAATAGACCATTTTGAGCGATGTAAACAATATCCTGTTTTACATTTGTAATTTCTATAGCTTCCGAGAATCCAAAAGTGCCACATATTGATAAATAATGTTATGATAGCTGTTTTAAGTTATTGAATTGCCTCTTGTTACAGTTATGAAATAGTTTGATAACAAGCAGGAAATGTTCATGGGCCAATGACATGACCACATTAAAATGGACTATAAATATTGCGTTTATCCAATCCACTGCACGGAGAGGAAGAAGAGTTTCAGGAAATGAGTGGAGTTTTGATAATTTGCTTGTGATACTTCAAACATTACCATCTGTAAAGGAAACGCAAGCATTAAAGCAATTGCAGACAAGTGTGACACAACATGAAAGCAGCAATTATTTATTATGCAACAATCCACTGCTTCCGGTTCTTCCAGTTGTGATAACATAGTTTGTTCATTTTTTATTATACTAAATATATTTTAGGATTCTGTTATAAATTCTGCCCTGTGTAGTCTAATAAAATGCACAACATATTAAAATGTCTTTGGTGCTTCCCTGTTTTTTATAAAAACCAAACCAGAAATTGAGGGTATATCTAATTCGGTCTGTGTCACTAGGTAAAATTGCTTATATCTCTGGATTTTAACATTCTCTGAAATATTTTAGATAATATAAGTGCATAAGCAAAATATATATCACAGTTGTAGTGGTTTTGGGATATTTTAATGGAAAAAAAGATCTTACATAATGTGCCTTTAACTTAAAATCCCATTAATGTCCCCTGTAGACTTGGATGTCCCTTAGGTGTCACCCTTGTGCAATATGCCAGTTCTTATCATGTAAATGTTATGCTGCTACTGTATGTAAATACTTGCTGCCTAAACATCCATAAACATGTTTTGTGTGTGTGGTTTTGTTATTAGACCCCCGTTCTTCCCCCAACCATCACAGATCAGATCAGACTGTGGGAGCTTGAGAAAGATCGCTTACAGTTTACCGAGGGTGAGTGTGTCTCTGTGCATATAAGATGGGCTTTTTTTTTTTTTTTTTTTTTTTTACTTCCAAAGCCAATTTGCATTTCCCATTAAGTCAATTTGTGTTTTACTTCAGACAGCTCAATTACATATTAATATTACATTAGTAATTTCAGTGACTTAAATAATACACTGTCAGCTTCATTTAAAAGCAGCCTCTGGGAATGGCTGTCTCCATTTCAATATATATAAAAGAGAAATTGCATATTGATGATATTATAGCATGGAGAATTTGTTTCAATTCTGTGGATGACCTACACGGTTCATTCTCTCAAATGTAAATGTCAGACTGTATGAGAAATGTGTTGGTGAAATGCAATGTAAATAATGCATTTGCATTGGAATAAGGGTGGGGTTGAGGGTCATAAATGGCATCTAAATATATACAGACATCTCAGTGATGCATTTTGTTTTATTTAACTACTTCGTTTTTCTTGCAGGAGTGTTATACAACCAGTTTTTATCCCAGGCTGATTTCGAAGTGTTGCGGGACAGGGCTCAGGTGAAAAAAAAAAACGTATACTTCCTACTTGTATTTCCAACAGTAATACATTGAGTACTGATTGTTATACCTCTGTCCTGCAGGGTTTAGGAGTGCTGGTTTGGCAAAATCCCGCTCACAGGGTCATGGTGGTGACTCCTCATGGACACAGCGAGGTTAAGAGATTCTGGAAGAGACAAAAAAGCCATACATAAGGGAAAAACTTAAAGTATGCAGTAAGAAACAAAGTATACAGTAGGTTCATGTAATCTTTCAGCTCTGAAAGATTACATGAACCTACTGTATTCTTATGATTGAATTTATGCTTAGAAATGAACAGGAGGACTATTTTTGTGCATTTTACTGCAAGTTCATCTGGTTAAAACAAAGTTTTTATGCATAGTTTGAAGCC